>CM053788.1:209076230-209716230 GCA_028749045.1 Cupressus sempervirens | reverse complement strand
GGATCCTACTAAGAAAGATTGGCTAGAAAGGTATTTTGAGGAGGAAGGTATTTTGCATGAATGTACTTTGCATGTCATGGATGATTTGGTTTTATTTCTTATTCTTGGAACTTTTCATATTATACTAATTTTTCCTATAAATGAAACTACATCTAAATATATATTTAATTTTGATATACTATTGTTAATAGTATGTTTGGTGGTTGGTTGACGAGAGGCTTGGGGGTTATTTTTAGTGGTTACATATGTTTTATTATGTCAGGCATTATGATGTTGTGTCAATTATATATTTTATGTCAAACCTTGTCGTATTGAAGCCTAAGATTATGAGAGCACTTTGAGAGATTTTTTTTTGATGTTATGATTTATTGAGATCTAGTTTTTATTTATGATCTTAGAGGAAGTTGTCTTGGTACATTTTAATGGAGTGACTTACAATAGGGGTTTGGGCCCAAAATGGTCAATTCTAGGGTAACCATTCATTAGTTTGGTAATAAATGATAACTTCATAAACTTTTGGAATGGGTTAAACATTAATAAGATAATTGTGTTCCCTACCCATGTCTTGAGCACTAGTATAAGATAGGATGGGAGTGGGAGAAATTCTTGATTGAGGTCTTTCATAATAGTAAGCCTTATGTATATGAAAGGTTATTGATGTTGCATGGGTCACATAATTGAGGGTCAGCAGTCTAGAGTGACCAATCCAAGGTAACTCAATGAGTGATTTTGGTTGTTGGTTTTGGTGTGTGGTGTTGGCATTGGTTTCTTGTTGGTATTTTTGGTAATTGTTATATTTTCTTTATCTTTCATTTGTGGAACCCTTGAGGTAGTGAGCTTTCAGGATCCCTTTCTTAAGAACTAATGTATGGTTTTATATCCATATCAGATCATACATTATATCTATAGCATGATGGGAGTGGTCCTTGTTGTCAATCAGGATTACACCTATAGTGAGATGCAAAATCTAGCCATCCTGTTGAAACATGGAAACTCTCTTGAGTGATGGGTTGTCCTAAAATGAGAGATGAATCTCTGGAAGTTAGGTTGGTTCCTAAATAATGATCACCTAAAAATTAAATTGTATGCGAGAAAAGGGATGAGAATAATGAAAATAATGGATACTAAACATAGATAAGGTGGTACACCAATGATTCATATACAACTTTAATCAAATCAACACAAATTACCCATAATATGTATGATTCACAATACTCAGACAACACATGCAACTATAAAAGTGATTCTATTCAAGGACCCAAAATATTTTTCTTTAAAAGATAAATGAGGCTTTACCATTTTTTTACAAAAAGAATAAGGACACAAACAAAGACCTGCAAGGAATATAGCTTTAATGAAGGACCATAAAAGCAAAGAATCCATAATATTGCAAGAGAATCAATGAGAAGGAACCACTTAATCTATATAACCAATGCTAGAAAATCTCTATTACAAAATGCTTTTAGAATCAACTCAAAATATGCAATGTGCAAAAATTATGAACTCAAAAGAAGATATCTCATAATGAGGTGAATGTACAATAAATAGAGCTCAAAACCCTAATTCGGATATTATAAACATGCATGGAAAAAATGAGTCAAAACTGATCGAAACTATGAAGAAACCCCTAAAAACTGCTCTCAGCCACCTGTTTAATTGATAGCCAACTGAAAAATTGCCGCTATCTCCTTAAAAGCATGCACAAAGCCCTACATTAGATCTTAAAACCAACCTAAAAATATGACATGTGAAACTACTCAAAAAATGCAAAATATTCATAAAACAAGCTCCCAAAATAAACTATATGCAACACTAGCCTTAACTGCTCCATATCTTGCCAAAAATAGCACAAAAATACTCTCAACTACATGAGAAACCCAAACTATCTCCTTAATTGAGAATGAACTCCATGTAACATCCAGTTTAACTCAAATAATCTATCTTGGCTAAAAATAGAACTCCTTGGTCAAGTGTAAATCACTTTAAGTCTTCTTTATTATTATTGCATTCAAAACTCACCATTAACAAATTGATTTATATTTTATCAATTCATTAATATTGATCACATACTATTTGCAAATAATAATAAATATATTCCTTTTCAATAAATATTTGTTCACTTGAAAAGTCATTATTATTAGTTGACTTATAATATCAACTAAAATAATATTTTAAAAATTTGGACCATGCAAAAATAATTATATGTTTATTAATATAATAGTATGTGAGTATATGTTAATATAAAGTCATATATTATTATCTTAATAAACATGCAATTTCTTCTACCTCAAAAGGTCAGACTTGAAATTTTATCAATTCATTTTGAGGAATGTTAAAAGGAAAAATGTAAAAGTCAAGACTTATTCTTTTTTCATTCTCGATGCATGCAGTTGAAAGGAGAAGAAGGGTTTTGCAAACCCTAGCATCCATCATATTGGTTCTATGATTTTCTCTATTGTTTGCCTTTTGTTCAGATGTCATTGTTGATGTTTGTATGGTCACCATGAGTGCTAGGTTGTTTCATGAGTCATCTTCATGCTGTGACCTTGTTGTTGCTTTGTTCTTCATGCCATAGATTTCATGGTTATAGCTGTGAGCTTCATTATTCTCCATTTCATGCTATTTCATGGCTCTGCCTTCCTCTAGTTAGATGGCTCTTTGCTGATGTCGTGAGTTTCTTAGAGAATTATGGGTTGATGTGTCTTGGATGCCATGACTACTAGATGTCGTGAGACATTTCCTTCATGGGTTTTTCTTTATTTGATGGTTGTTGTGAGCCACTTCATGGTTATAGCCATGATGTTGGGTATCAGACTGGTCTGATCTTCATTTTTCTTTAGATTTGTGTTTCTATCACATGAGATTTTCTAATCAACTACAGTTATGAGTGTTGAGTTTGTTATGGGTTGTTGTCATGAGCTACTAGGTCTTCTCCTTTCTCTTGTTTTGTAAGTGCCTTCTCCATTTCATGACTTTAGTGTAATGTCCCCATTTTAGCAGTTGACCAAGTGTGTGTGTGTGTTAGCCTTGTTCTACATGGTCCCGAGGGCTAACGAAGGGTTTAATGGGATCTTGGAGTGTTTTGGCCTAGTCATTTCTAGTTTGGGCCAAAATGAAGTTGATTTACTCAGTTTCAAGCATACTTACTATTTTAGTAAGTTGACAGAACATAGTGCAGGTCAATTTTGGTGATTGGATTCGATACTCCTTGGTGAGAGCTTTCCGATGAGCTATCACTTGCATTATTCGGAGTCTGATTGCTAATACATTTTAATGCCTGAAGTTTTATTAAAGTAACGTCTAAATTAATTGTAAAATATTAAAGTGTTACTTTAATATTTATTTTATGGTGATGTGTACCCAAGGGAGACATAAGGGGTATTTTAATATATGTTTTTTTTATCCCACATTGCCCATATGAGTTGAGCGGACCCGTGGGAATAGAATAAAAGGAAGCATTTGTGGCTTCATTAAATAGGTTGAATATGAGAAGAAATTGGTGTGTGAGTTGCAGCTCTATTCTTGGCATTTGAGGACGTCTATCCTCTCTTGTAACATTCTAGACGTCATTCCCTTAGGGTTTGGCCTTTGGAATTCTTTCTTATTGGCTTCATTATCAGGCAGTTTAGTTGCATTTCTGGCTACAGGAAGATTTGATATTTTGCTCATATCTTCTTCACTACTTGTCTGACGCTAATGCCGCTTGAAGGGAATGGTATTATGAAGGTAGTGGACTGATTGGAAGACAAAGTATTGTAGCAGCAAGTTCGTAAGCATGGGCTGGAGTATTATGACAATATTGTTGAAGTAATTAGTGAGTTGATAAATCTACCATGTATTTGGTTTTATGAATTCTGAAAATAACATTTTATTAGCAGCAGTTCATTTCCACTTTGCATATTATTGTAGTTTCTTTCTTGTTTATGTTGTATGATACCAATTCCATGCATGAAACACAACAAACAAATCAACGTTTGATTTTCGGAGTTATAAGGGGTTTTAAGAAGTTGAATGCAAACTGTTTGACATAATTCCTTTCAGCAATTTGGTTTAGTTTTTTTGGGACATCCAGGGGTGCCCATTACAGTGGTATCAGAGCTATAAGTCCTGCCATCTTGTGGAGGTCTTATAGGGAATTTAGAACAGCCGGATAGAGGGAAAAAGTGTTTGACGAAATGTCAAAACACTAAAATCAGAAATAAATAAAAAACACAGGCTAAGCATTTATGTTTGAGCATGCGACAGGGGTCTTATAATTTCCGCGATACCAGAGCAAGACAAAATAGGATTTCAGACTTGCAAAGCAAACAGTCTAGTACATCCGTGCAGGGGGACATTGAATCCAACCATACAGACACAGAGGAGATATTCTGTGATCTACACAATAATATGGGTGATCGAGATGACAGGAATACAGGATTAGGCGGAGGCAGAAATGCTGGTCCAGATCAGGGGGAGGTATTGTTCCGACAGTTACTGGATACATTAGAGTAGGGGTAGCGTATGCAGCAGGAGCAGAATAGGCGAATGGACATGATGTTGCAGCTCATGGCTAGACATATGGGTGTCAATATTAATCCAGGTGATGCCAACAACAGAAACAATAACAACGGGGGAAACAATAACTATGAAGGCCAAGGCAACAACAATGGTCCTGAGAATAGCATTAATGGTAATAATGGACACGAAAACAATGGGAATGAGGCTGATAACTTTAGACACGTTGCATGCCCAGCACAAACTGCGAGCTCGAGACCTCTTCTACCCACTTTCCCACCCAAAGATCTGGTTCAACCAGTAAACAAATAGCAGATTACCAAGTTACAGGATCAGTTCAGGAGGGACTGGGAGGCTAGTGGACCAGAGTTTCAGGCAGATATTTCTCTTAGAGATTATATGGACTTGAGGATGAGACACATGCCTAAAGCAGGAGGGAGGAATCAAAATTTTGAGCTAAGGAAGAAAGTTGGAAAACTTTCTTTACCTTATTATGATGCTTCAAGGAAGATGACTGCATGAGCTTGGGTGCAGAAGGTAGATACATACTTGCAGCTAAATCCTATGCCTGAGGAGGAGGCTATCAAGTATGCGGCTATGCACTTGGATGGTGTTGCACATGAATGGTGCCATCATGGCATGGTGACTTTGGGGCATAATCAGATTACATCCTATGAGGAATTCACCAAAACATTGATTGGGAGATTTGACACTAAGGATCCTGAGTTACATTTCAAGGAGCTAGCACAGTTAAAACAGTCAGGTTCTGTGGATGCTTACATTGTCGAGTTTCAGCGCTTGTTTGTACTTGTTACTGATATCTCTCCTAGGAGATTGGTGGTGTTATTTTGTGATGGTCTTGCTGATCCATTACGAGGTTGGGTGAAGGGACATGATCCATTCACGTTAGCTGAAGCAACTAAAAAGGCACGAGATTTAGCCCCTTCGGTATACAAAGAAAAAAACCGTTCAACAGATTCTTCCTACCGCAAGGACAAAGACAAAAAATCATTTCAGAAAGAGTATAGCAAACCCAAAGAAGGATAAAAAGGACTAGACAATGAAACCTTGAATGAACTTAGAAAGAAGCTATGCTTCCATTGTACAGAGCCTTGGGACTTATCTCATAAATGTTCTCTCAAGGCTAAGGCAAATCAAATGGAGTATTTTTCAGCAGAAGAGTCAGAGTCAGAAGGGGAGGATCAACACTCTGATTTAGATGAGGGTAACACTATAGAGGAGAGCAACATTCCTAAGGATGATAGATCGTTGGCACGCTTGACAGGGGCCCAAAAGGCAATCACATTTAAGGTCAGGGGTACTATCCAGGGGCAGAAAGTGATATCTCTTATTAACACTGGGGCTACACATAACTTCATAGATGCACAGTTGGTAGCTAGGAGAGGGTTACAGACAGAGGAGCATGATGGGTTTAGAGTCATGGTGGCTAATGGTGATAAGTTATTATGCACTCGAAAGATATCTAATCTTCGCATCAGGTTTGGAGATGGCTACGAGTTGGAGGATGAGTTCTATGTTGTGGACATGGGAGATTATGATGTCATCCTCGGCATGACATGGATGGCTTCACTAGTTGAGTTCAAACTCAATCTAGCAAAATTGGAGATGAGATTCCAACATGAGGGCAGAACTGTGGTACTTAGAGGGCTTTCAGATGGAGGTTGCAGAGTAGTGTCCTTGAGGAGAATGCAGAGACTTTTCGTCATGATGACATAGAGTGGGCGACAGAGTGCCACATTATGCCAACTTCACCAGAGCCACAAGAAAAGAGTCATCCACTAGATGTCCAGAAGATACTTGATAGACACGCTAAAGTATTTAGTGATATTCCTCATGGGGTTCCTCCTGACAGAGGGATGGAACATGTTATTGAGCTTGAGGAGGGAGCCAAACCAGTTATGATTACTCCCTATCATCATCCTAAGAAACACAAGGATGAGATAGAGAAGGTGATTAAGGATTTGTTGGAGATGGGGCATATCAGGCCCAGTAAGAGCCCCTTTGCTTCAGCAGTAGTATTGGTAAAGAAGAAGGATGGGATGATGTGCATGTGCATCGATTACAGGGCACTGAATAAGAAAACAATTAAAAACAGGTATCCCATTCCTAGGATTGATGAGTTGATTGATGAATTTCATGGGGTATGCTTCTTCACCAAAATTGATTTGCGATTCGGATACCATCAGATCAGGATGAGAGCAAAGGACATTGAGAAAACAGCCTTCCGATGTCACTATGGCCACTTTGAGTTCATGGTTATGCCATTTGGTCTAACCAATGCACCTGTTACATTTCAAAGTTGTATGAACCAGGTATTCAGGAAGCAGCTGAGGATATTTGTCTTGATCTTCTTTGATGACATCTTGGTCTTCAATAAGACCTGGGAGGAGCACTTACATCATCTGGAGGAGGTTTTATCTATTCTGGAGAGAGAGTCATTGTATGCCAAGGAATCTAAATGTGAGTTTGGCATGAATGAGCTCCTTTACCTGGGGCAATCATTAGTGCAGATGGCGTTTGGGTTGATCTCGAAAAGATTAGAGCTATTGTAGAGTGGCCTACTCCTACAAACCTTACACAGCTTAAGGGATTCTTTGGTTTATGTGGTTTTTATAGGAGGTTTGTTAAGGGATTCTCACAGATTGCTACACCCTTGACAGATCTTACCAGGAAAGGAGCCTTCATGTGGACAGGGGCAGCACAGAGGTGTTTTGAGCATTTTAAGCAGGTAATGTCTTCATGTCCAGTTCTAGCTCTACCGGATTTCACGAAGCCTTTTGAGCTTCATTGTGATGCATCAGGTGATGGGATTGGAGCAGTATTGATGCAGGAGAAGCATCCCATTGCATTCGAGAGTAGGAAGCTCCGAGGAGTTGAGAAAAGTTATTCTGTCTATGACCAGGAGATGTTGGCCATAATGCATGCATTGGCCAAATTTTGATCATATTTGGTAGGGGGACATTTTGTGATCAAGACTGATCACAAATAGTATTATATACTTCATGAGCCAGCGTGATCTTAATGACCGGCAACAAAAATGGGTGACTAAATTGCAGGCTTATGACTTTGACATAGAGTTTGTCAAAGGTAAGAAAAATGTGGTGGATGATGTTAGAATCTGAAAAGATTAATAACCCAAAAAACTAGTGCAAAGAGTAAATATCTAAACTATGAATGCAAATGATACAAAATCAAAATAGCATCATAGAGTTAGTCTCCAAGAGAGTAATGCAAATGCTGGAAGCAAAATAGCATTAAGAGGATGCAAAAAACAAGAGATGCAAATACAAGCTAGGTAGCATGCTTATATAGGCTAGGAAGAGGGAGGAGGTGGCAACAACAACCAATGAGGAGCAAGCATCTATCAAACTAAAGATAGCAAAGTATCTTCCCAAGATAGCTAATGGATGCTCACATGTAAGAAGGTGACACCTCACAACCATTCACCTAATAAGACATGCTTTATTAACCTAAGCGAGATTATTAAAAGTGTAGAAAAAACCTAGCAAAATAGGAAAAATAAAAAGCTACACTAACACCCCCCCATAAGCGAAGCTTAGGTGGATGTAGAAATGGGTCCCGGCAAGTCAAGCCTGATGAGGTACCCATGTACATAAAATTCCCCCAAAAGAGAGAGAAAAGATACTCCCCAAAGAAAATTAGGACTCCAAGTGAGAGGAAGAGGCCCCCCCAAAAGATGAAGCATCTCGCACCTCCAGCAAAGCTTGCAAATTTTGTCCGGTTGATCCACTTACATCGAACAAGTTTTCTTCCCTTAGGAAAAGGGATAAGATCCCAAGTGTGGTTCCTCATCAAGGAACTATACTCTTCTTGCATAGCTGTATCCCACTCAAAAATACCAGAAGCCTCATGAAAGGACTGTGGATTTGAGTCAGTAGCAATGAAGATATGTAGAGCATCTTGGAATTGTAAACGAGTCTGCTTGGTGTCTGATGGATCCCCAACCCAATCACCTGCAAACTGCAAGGTCTGTCTAGCCCAAAGTGGACCAGAAGATGGAGAATCTAGAGGAGAATCATCAACCTGTGAATGATGACTAGGAGAGGAAGGAGGTGAGTCCTCTGAATCACTCTCTGCATCAAAAGTGGAGGTAGAAGACTGCTCAAGTGAATCTGACCCATCAGAAGATCTATCATGTATTCCAAGTGACTCCAATGTCAAAGTAGAAGGCAACCCTGTGACCATGCTCTGCTGGTTAAGCTGATGCAAGTACTAAAAGTTAAGATGGCCAAACTGCTCATGCCATAATCTGCTCACATCATTAAAGTGAGTGAGCAAAATAGTCAAAGGAGGATCAGGAACAAAGTGAGAAAACATATAGAGTCGTGACTGATGATCTGCTCTCCCAACTGCAACTATAGAATCATTGTGCAACTCACGTATCTCCACTGAATCAGGAGTGAACTCAACCTGCTTGCCTAAACCTGTGTGAGTGATCTGGTGTATCGATAGGAGATTAGTTGACAATGAGGGTACATAAGGAACATCATGGAATGTGCCATCCCCCACATCAACAAACCCTCTCCCACACACCTCAACAAGAGTGTTATCACCCATCAAAATAGAAGGCATAGTACACGGCTCCAAGGATGCAAGTTCTTCCTTATATGAAGCCATGTGGTGTGAAGCACCCGAATCAAGAACCCAAGTGGATGGTGAGGAAGCAACTACAAAAAGGGCCTTGCCCTTTCCTTTACCCTTGCTATTTTCTTTTTCTTTGTTAGACCCTTCATTAGAACTTTGTTTGATAGACTCAGGAACATTGATATTATTCTTCTCAAGAATGTATGTTAAGTGATCAAGTTGTTTCTGCAAACATTTATGTTCATCATGACCAGGTCTTTTACAATAGGCACATTTGACCTTTTCTTTCTTAGGCTTATCACCCTTGGAAGATGGTGTATCAATAGTTGCTTTTGAAGAAACCAACATCTGATCCTTCTTCTCCTCGCTATTTTTTTGTTTCTTGTCCTTACTATTGTTGTTACTACTTTGTCCTTGTTGTTCTTTTGTGCCTTGGTTGGCAGCCAAGGCATGTGACTTAGAGGACTTAAGAATGCCCATCTGGATTAGCTTGTCCTGTTCTCGAGTGAGATTGACAGCAAAATCATCTAGAGATGGCATGGTGAATTGAGTACCAAGTGCACCCTTAGTAGCATAGAAGGTAGAGACAAACACAGAATATTCTGAACTTAGCTTAGAGAGAATACTGAGAATTATTTGTTCATCTTTCTTTTCAATTCCACATTGTTTTAACTGTAGCCTTAGTGATTTCAATTTGGTGAAGAAATCTTGGATTGTGTTGAAATTGCCTAGACTCAAACTAATTAATTCATTTTCCAACATATGACCCCTTATTGAATCTTGTGTGCCAAATAGTGTTTCTAGCTTTGTCCATACTTCATTTGGTGTATCCAAAGACTCAATGTGAAATAGCAAGTCAGGAGAAACAAACAAACACAATGTTCCAAATGCCTCATCACATTTGTTAAACCACTTAGGCTTATCTTCATCTTTAGCAGGTTCAATTTCAAGTCCCATAGTTATCCTATTTAATCTAGCTTTTCTTAAGTGAATTGTCATGCGTGATTTCCACTCAAAGTAATTGTATGGAGTTAGGATGGGCATATTTGTTTGATCCATGATGAAGAAATGCTAGAAAGAAGAGAACCCAGCCACGACAATGCCCCCCCCCCCCCCCCCCCCCCTTTTACTCAATCAAAGAACCCGCCCCCAAAGAAATATGATTTGGCACTTTATTTTAGTGCATTTACAACTACCACTAGAAATAGATACTTAGTGGTTTTGATTTCAATGCATTACAAACCCTCATGAAGAGCACATGCTAAAAGTGAAACTTGGGCACAATAATCAAAGAAAAAAATCACCACTACGATCTACTCGAAAAATCATTTACTTTCAAAAAAAGAATCACCTCGATATGAGGTCGTATGAGAAAGTTATGATCCTCCGAAGTTTCCAAAACGAGAACTGTGCACAGTCACGGCTGAGAATCTGCAATTTTTGAAGAGTTCATGTGTGAAAATAAAAAAACAACTCCACTATTGGATAGAGCACAAAAAAAAAGCCAAGTTCATAACAAGAATCATCAAAATTGAAGTCCGTATGAGAAAGAACGAGACATTTGAAAACTGCATTCAAATCTGCGACTGCTAACGGAGAAGGGTATGGCTGTAGCTTTGCATGCTCGATTCTGAAAATTATATAGCTTGCATGCAAAATCTAAAAGATACCCAGATGGTTTTTCGGGGCTGCGAACAAAACTCAAAAAGCATTTTTCTTGCTGATTTACAAAAGATGTTGCTATAGTGTAAATCAGATGCCTTTAACAGTAAAAAATGGCTCCAAAAATCAAAAAACGACCCCAACAACCAAAATATGACATGCAAATGCTAGATCAGCTTCTTAAGTCCATCAATGGCATGCTGGAACCTGCAAAACTGATTGAAAACTCCAAATATGCAAGTTGGTTGTCAGATTTGAGATTGAAACCCAAGAGAGAAACTATTTTTGTCAAAACTTTTCTGATTCTCAGGATCATCCAAAGATGCAAGAGAAGAGCATACTTGTTTTTTCAAAAAAACTACAATAAAGTTTATTTGCCCCCCCCCGAATCTCTCAAATAAGGAAACTAAAATCTACTCTTGCACATAGAAAAGCTCTGATACCATGTTAGAATCTAAAAAGATTAATAATCCAGAAAACTAGTGCAAAGAGTAAATATCTAAACTATGAATGCAAATGATACAAAATCAAAATAGCATCATAGAGTTAGTCTCCAAGAGAGTAATGCAAATGCTGGAAGCAAAATAACATTAAGAGGATGCAAAAACAAGAGATGCAAATACAAGCTAGGTAGCATGCTTATATAGGCTAGGAAGAGGGAGGAGGTGGCAACAACAACCAATGAGGAGCAAGCATCTATCGGACTAAAGATAGCAAAGTATCTTCCCAAGATAGCTAATGGATGCTCACATGTAGGAAGGTGACACCTCACAACCATTCACCTTATAAGACATGCTTTATTAACCTAAGTGAGATTATTAAAAGTGTAGGGAAAACCTAGCAAAATAGGAAAAAAAAAAAAACTACACTAACAACTGATGCCTTATCTCAGAGACCTCACTTATGTGCTCTGGCAGAGATTTCAGGAGATTGGAGAGATCGGATTATAGCAGAGTATGTCGGAGATGCTTGGGCTTCTGGATTGATTTCAGGTACCATACAGGATGATCGCTATGAGGTGATAGATGGATTGATCAGAGTTCAGGATAGGGTTTATTTGATTCCGTCATCACATTTGAGAGAGGCGATACTGAAGGCATTTCATGATGCACCCACAGCTGGACATCCGGGGGTCTTCAAGACCTACAGGCAGATTTGAGAGTGGTTTTCATGGAAAGGGCTCAAGGATGATGTTCAGAGGTATGTCAGGGAGTGTGTGGTTTGTCAACAGAATAAGGAAGAGCACACATTTCTTGCAGGTTTATTACAACCCTTGCCCATTTCTGATAGGAAATGGGAAAGTATTTCGATGGACTTCATCACTGGTTTACCATGAGTGCAGGGAAGGGATTGCATCTATGTGGTGGTGGGCCGCTTGACGAAGTTTGCTCACTTCTTTTCTATTCCGTCCACTTACATAGCAGCACAGGTGGCAGATCTTTTCTTTAAAGAGATATTCAAGTTACATGGGCTGCCTAGATTCATTGTTAGCGACCAGGATAGTAAGTTTATGAGTGTTTTTTGGCAAGAGTTGTTTAGGTTGTGTGGTATAGATCTTACACCTAGCACTAGTTATCATCCGCAAACAGAGATTGTGAATAAATGGGTGGAAGGATATTTGAGGAACTATGTAACTACACAACAAAAGGCTTGGATCAGATGGTTGCATATGGGAGAGTATTGTTATAACACCACTTATCATATGTCCATCAAGATGACTCCTTTCATGGCACTTTATGGTTATGAAGCACCTAGCTTCATGGATTTAGTTTTGGGGGACAGTAGAGTGCCCAAAGCCAAAAACTTATTGCAGGATAGTCAGGACATCCTGAAAGTGCTCAAAGAGAATATACAACAGGCCCAGAATCAACAGAAATTGTATGCTGATCAACACCGAATATAGTGTAGCTTCGAGGTAGGGGATATGGTCTACTTGAGGCTACAACCATATAGACAGTCATCGCTCAAGAAGAGCGAAGCTGAAAAGTTGAAACCTAGATTTTATGGTCCCTACAGGGTGATTCACAAAGTGGGCAAAGTCGCCTATGAGCTTGAGCTTCCAGAGGGCAATCGAGTGCACAATGTGTTTCATGTGTCTAGGCTTAAGAAAGCCATTGGTCAGAGTGTAGTGCCTTCTGCAGATTTACCCCCTTTGGATGAGGAGGGAAAGCTTGTGTTAGTACCTGAGGCTATTCTGGATACCAGAGAGAGGAAGCTTAGAAACAGGATAGTGAAGGAGTATTTGATCAGATGGAAAGACCTGCCAGAGGAAGATTCTACATGGGAGAGTGAGCAGGTTATTCAGCAGGCTGGACTGAGATTGCTTGAGGACAAGCAATTTCAAGGGGGGCGGACTGTAATGTCCCCATTTTAGTAGTTGACCAAGTGTGTGTGCGTTAGCCTTGTTCTACATGGTCCCGAGGGCTAACGAAGGGTTTAATGGGATCTTGGAGTGTTTTGGCCTAGTCATTTCCAGTTTGGGCCAAAACGAAGTTGATTTAGTCAGTTTCAGGCATACTTACTATTTTAGTAAGTCGGCAGGACACAGTGCAGGTCAATTTTGGTGATTGGATTCGATACTCCTCGGTGAGAGCTTTTCGATGAGCTATCACTCGCATTATTCGGAGTCCGATTGCTAATACATTTTAATGCCTGAAGTTTTATTAAAGTAACGTCTAATTTAATTGTAAAATATTAAAGTGTTACTTTAATATTTATTTTATGGTGATGTGTACCCAAGGGAGACATAAGGGGTATTTTAATATATGTTTCTTTTATCCCACATTGCCCATATGAGTTGAGCAGACCCGTGGGAATAGAATAAAAGGAAGCATTTGTGGCTTCATTAGACAGGTTGAATATGAGAAGAAATTGGTGTGTGAGTTGCAGCTCTGTTCTTGGCATTTGAGGATGTCTATGCTCTCTTGTAACATTCTAGATGTCATTCCCTTGGGGTTTTGCCTTTGGAATTCTTTCTTATTGGCTTCATTATCAGGCAGTTTAGTTGCATTTTCGGCTACAGGCAGATTTGATATTTTGCTCATATCTTCTTCACTACTTGTCTAACGCTAATGCCGCTTGGAGGGAATGGTATTATGAAGGTAGTGGACTGATTGGAGGACAAAGTATTGTAGCAGCAAGTTCGTAAGCATGGGCTGGAGTATTATGACAATATTGCTGAAGTAATTAGTGAGTTGATAAATCTGCCATGTATTTGGTTTTATGAATTCTGAAAATAACATTTTATTAGCAGCAGTTCATTTCCACTTTGCATATTATTGTAGTTTCTTTCTTGTTTATGTTGTATGATACCAATTCCATGCACAAAACACAACAAACAAATAAATGTTTGATTTTCGGAGTTATAAGGGGTTTTAAGAAGTTGAATGCAAACTGTTTGACATAATTCCTTTCAGCAATTTGGTTTAGTTTTTTTGGGACATCCAGGGGTGCCCATTACATTTAGTTACTTTTTGGGCTATTAATATTTGGACACCATGAGTGGTTGGAAATGATGTGAGATATCCATGCTTTGTTGTAAGTTATTTGGATTGTTGTTCCATGTCGCGGATGCTTTCTTTTCATTATCATTTACTTTGTAGGTATGCTTGTTGTAACTATTATTATTGATGTCATATAAATTATTTTTTCACTCTCCTATGGAATTGAATTGATGCCCCTCTAACCTTAATAAAATATTCTTCTTTTCAAATTACTATGCTTATACCATAAACATGATCATCGCGTCAACCAATAAATATGAGGCCTCTAATCATTACTGGCAATGAAAAATATTTCCCATGGAAATTCCAATTTTGTTAGTTCCTGAATAAATACAGGCTGCACCTTTAGGTTTTGATTTTTTTATACTTGTCAGCCACATCTGTATGAAACTTTTCAAGATTATCATTCTACACTTTTCCTTCAGTCTGTGTGAGATTACTATCATACAATGACACATTGTGTCCTTCAAAAGTGTTGATATCAGAAGTAGTTGTGACATTATACCTTTGGGTTGTAGTACTCTTTAATTCTATGCAATAATTTGATGGACATAGATGAGAACTTCTAAAATTACTTTTCTAGTATTTCTATGCACACCAACTCTTTTGGATTCATCCATAGTGTGATTCCTTTATGTATGGAAACCTTCAATCGATGAGTAATTATAATTTCTTGTGACATTTCTAATTTATGTCACTTTTGACTATGGCTTTCCATTGCTTTCAATTTGTTGTTTTCTGATTTTATGCTTTGTATCTGTAGATGAACTTCTATAATTCTAAAGTTATATTTACTTTGAAATACTTGTTGCAATTTTTGTTATGAAACCTTTCAAAATTTGGAGAGCTTTTTTCCCTTTTCTAGAAACAAACCAACAATATGGCTATATTAAAAAAAATTCTTCTAAATGCTCCATAATACAAAAGTATTTTTGTTTTTGCATTCTGAAATGATTGCTTCTTTCTTTGATGTTTTTATACAAGGATTTTATTTTTAAAATGTACGTGAATCTTTGCTGATAAATCTTTGGTAATTTATTTATATCAACAACTCTACAATGTTATCTATGTACATATATATTGATATGCTTGTTACTTCTGGTTACATGCTGAAAAATTTATCTCTGATTGTGCACCTGTAGACTTCCAATCTCTCCATGATTCAACTAAAAGGTTTCATACCTATAATTTATGTATTTCCCTTTGACAATCTCCTTATATTTTCAATCTTCTACTCTGGTTCAACTAGAAGGTCCCATATTTGTAATTTATGTATGGCCCCTCAATAGTCTCTTTATGTCTTCAATCTTCATGTCTACATGATTTGACCAGAAGGTTTCATGCTTGTTCTTTATGTGTGTCCCTTTAATAGTCTCCTCAGTCCCTTATTCTTGGCCTCTACAAATCTTAGTTGAAAGGCTTCATGTGTGTATCTTATGCATGATCCTTTAACAACCTCAAAATTCATACCCATATCTGCACATGAAACAAACTTATTAGCATAAAACCTACTTTATTTTCATACATTTCTCTTGCCTTTGCATCTTTTAATGTTTTTATTTGAATAATCATGTTGTAGGAACACTAAGTAGTGCAAAGATATTGGAATGGTTCCCATTGCTCAATTTGTATGAACTGACCCTCCTCTTTACATTTTGCAGGTCTATTCCTAGATGAAGATGCGGGCTAAAATCTTCTTCAACATTCAGATCAATGACTCTTCCATTCAGGCAATGGAGGCTTTTCCCCTTATCTCTTTAGTACTTTTCCATTTATGCAATGTGTTTATTCAAATATTGTATTGGGAGCTAACATGATTTATGTGGTATTTGAATGCATTGTATCAAGTACTATCTAAAATTTGAACATTCTATACCTTATCAAAATAGTTCTAAAATATATTTCAATAAAGTGTACTATTTTGGTACTTGTATGTATCTTGAATAAAAATGATCAACTTCTCTTGTTTTTTGATTTCTATACTTTACATTCTGCATCCAAACCATTCTGTAATATGTATGATTAGTAACTTGAAACACATAGTACAGTATATAAGAAAGCTTAACATAACAATTTAGGAGGTAGGCTAAATTGGTGATATTTTTGGTGACCTCTCAGGGGTGTTTGCCTACTAAATAATAAAAGACCATCTTATGCATATCCATTGGGCACAGAGTTATCTTCAAAATTTAGAAAACTAAACCTTCTCAAACTTTAAAAAAAATTATCAAACTGAAAAACTGAAACATACTTGTTAAAATAAGCACACCACACCATACCAAACTGAACCAGATCCTGTAAGCTGCCATAGGATTCTGTAGCTGTTTGTTGTGATAATCATGATGTAGTTGTATCATAGCAAAGAGATGTATATGGTTTCATTTTATGATCTCTTTTCTATGGCATAACAACTGTATCCTAGTTGTGAAGGCTAACAGTTGCTGGATGTTATGAAAGTTTGCAAATTTGATTGAAAACAACTCTAAAACTCAACTGTAGAACTTGAAATTGTACCTTGCATCATAACAAAAACTTGGTGTATCATTTATGGTTATAGTGGGGTGATATACAAGCTATCTTGGAGTGACCACACCTCCTTTTTTTGGTATCTTTATGCTTCTTATAGTGACATATTAATCAAATATGATGATGAATAATACATCATATTGCTATTGTGTCTCGAGATACTATTTCAAGTCAATTATAACCCAAAATTAGAATTAGTATTTGTTGTTTTTCTATGATTGATTCAAAAAAAAATGTACGAGCAATATGCATGAATGTTTTCTAATTTCTTTATAGTCGAATGGCTAAAAACTATATCATGTCATTGTGAATGTATTATGAACTCATGGAGTATGTATGGTTCAAGGCATTAGAATCTATTCCATGCATTGTATGATATGTACCTTATGCATTAATGGTAGATTGATAATGATGTGTTGTAATTTTCAATTTTATTACTAACAACTAACAACTAACACATTGAACCTTGAATCTAAATGTGTTGAAACATCACTTATTGAAATCTAAAAACTGAATCACACCTCTATTCTATTGTGCTAAGGCACTTATTAAAATTTGAAAAATACCTCAAAAGCATCACTTGAGGTGAATCCCATTAATTAGGATTCTCAACTCCTCTTCTTCAAGTTTAGACAAGCATTGTGTGGTGTACTACCCATTATGATATACATACCAACCCACATGACATCAAAATTTGTATGCTTCCTAGGCCTACTTTTCAATTCATCCCATTGCAATGCTATGTCTCCTTGCTGGAAATGCTATGGAGATTCTTTCTTATCAAACATTCTTTTCATTTGAGCTTGATGATGCTCAATCTTTTCCAAAGAATCCCTCCTTTTTTCCTCTAATTTAGTGAGTTGAGCCATCCTTATAGTCATAGGCTCTTCATAATCATTTCTAATTGATGCATAAAATCTAATGCTAGAAACTCAACTGAGATAGGTAATCTATCTTCTTTACCATAAACCAGTGTATAAGGAGACATACTAGTTGATCTTTTAGGAGTTATCCTATCAACTCATAGTGTTGATTTCAACTTTTCATGCCAAGAATGTTGATTCCCTTCCAATGTCTTTTTTATAATATAAATTAGGTTCTTCTTAGTGGATTCAGCTTGCCCATTACCCCATCGATAGTAATTTGAGAAAGTATTGAGATACACATCTTTCTTAACAACCCACTCTGTAATTGTGTTTCCTATAAATGTGATCTGATTTAGGATATATAAGTTTTATGGCTTAATCCCAACAATCAGATATACTTTCCCTATCCAAGCAGTAAATGCATGGCTGTGTATTTAAAACCATTGAATTTTACAAAGAAGAAGAATCTAGGACTGATACAGAGGAATTCTAACCAATTACATAAAATTATTTCAATGCTTTTACTCAAGCAAATTAACATAATTGAAATGCAAAAAAGAACAACACATAATCAACTGACAGAAAAGAAAAATGAGAGAAGAGGCACAACATAATTTGATCTCGAAGTTTGCCCTATTAGGACTACATCTTCAAGTCTAGCTCCAACTGGTGGACCGATCTGATTAACTCCAAAATCAATTACAACATGTTACAATATCAACCCCTTCAAGTACAATAGCATTACTCTACTCCAATGTATGGGACTAAGAAATGTCCTCTAGAAATTTCTCTCTCCTTTTTAGCACTTGGTCATCCCTCTGATTCCTCTCAAAAGGAATTTCAAAAATTTTCAATTTTTTAATGCCTTGAAAAGGCCTCCTACTCCCCTTTTTATACAAAAAATCAGCCTAAAATAGGCTAATTTTTTTTTGATAATAATAATAGGCATTTTAACAAATTTTCCTTTTTGAAATAACCCCTTGGCCATTTGACATTTTTGGCCTTACATCAATTTTGGGGTACAAATTTTTAACAAAATAACTAAGAACCCTTATTTTAAATAGGTGGTAGGCTTTTAGTTATAACTTAAATAATAATTGTCACACATATATAACAAACATCATAAATGTTGTAGCGGCGGGGATCAATTTGTAATCACTGACTGGTCGGGGGTTCCATGATGCTAACATGTGTCAAAGTCTTCGCCATGTCATTTTTTGTCATGTCATCATTCTGATGTCATTGGTCAATGAGGGCATTTTAGTCAACTAAACTTTGACTGATCATAAATTTTGTGTTTGAGCTTCATTTTTGACGAAACGAACATTGTCGAAAAGCTCTCGACGAGATCTTCATTTTGATGCTGACTTCGACCAATTTTGGAGAATTCAAATTTTTCCTTTTTGATGGCCTTTGAACTAGGGTTTGACCAACCTTTGACTGGCCATAACTTGAGCATACAGACTCCATTTTTGTTCGCTCAAGTTGTGTTGGATTCAAAATTTTGAGGACTTCAACATGGTATTGATTATTGTAGTTTTGGAGATACTTCAAATTTTAGTGAAAATATCCTCTAGATCAAGCCTCCCCACTGAAAAAGAAGCTTTTGGACCTTCAAAAGTTTATTTTTACATAAAATGAAAATGAGGGCATGTTTGCCTCACTTGTCTAGTATCACTTGTACAAACTACTGGAATTCTGAATATCTGAACCATCAAACACATTATGAAGAATGAGATAGTACTGTTAATACAATCAACCATACATCCACTAGCATTCATTGTTACGTCCATCACCCACATAGTACCAACTAGTAGAAATAGAAGTAACAAAACTGAAATAATTGATGAAATGGAAAAAATAACAACATTTTGGACCTCTCGTATAGAGACATCATTAGAAAATGAACCTTTCAAATCCTCTTTTACCATCATGAGTTGAAGACTTGATTCTAATTGCATCTGATCCTCCCTAGCTGCTGCAGACATGAGAGTCAGTTTACTACTTGCATTTACTATCATTTTCAAATATCCTATGTTTACAAATGATCCTTCATTCTTCATGCGATGAACTCTTATAATGTATTCAATTCCATTTTTAAACAAGTGATATCTATTATGTCCCCTGTAGAAGATAACTTTCCTATCATATAAGTATGGGCTACCTAACACAATCCCATAGATATCAAGTGGAACCACATCAAATTCAACCTCATCTATAAACTTAGATGTTATTGCAAATCTTAACTTACTTTGCTTAGTGACTCACAATTTGTTATCATTGCACACCCAACCTAATGGATAAGGTCTCTTATGTGGCTTTGTTTCCAATCCCAACTATTTATGACTTCTTTTGAAATCAAATTAACTTGGGATCCACTATCTATCAATGTGTCAATTTTAGTGTTCTTTGAAATCACCCTTATATGGAAAAGTTCACACCTTTTACTATCTTCAAGAACAACATGACTTTTTGAAGTGGAAGCATATAAAACATCAGTGGTAGAATCAACAAAAACTTTACTTTTCAATCCCACAACTGATATTGTTGTCTCATGACTAGAATTTGATCCAAGATCCTGAACAACGGCTGTAGACTTTTGTTTTCCTTTATGATCCTTAAACCATTTTGGTTTCAACTCTGGATGCAATTTCCAACACTTTTATTCTACATGTCCTTTATTTTGACAATGTGAACAAGTAGGCTTGTCACCTTCCTCTTTGTTCACCATGGCTACTTTATTGCCCTTCTTGTGTCCTTCAGGAGGAACAAATTCCTTCTTTGAACTGAAACTTGTGTTTCCTCCACCTACTTCAATATGGGTTGCTTGAACATACAATTCATCAAAGTTAGAAGGACTAAACATCAATATTGTATGTTTCAAATAAGAATACATTCCACCTATATACTTTAACAAAGTACTTTTGGTGTAAAGAGGAATTCCAAGAGTTAAAGCCTTCTTCCTAAACACCTATGTATACTCTTGCACAGATTACCCTTTACCTTGCCTGAGATTTTGCCAATCCATAATGGCTTGTTGCATTTGACCCAAAGGATTAAACTATTTCTTTAAAGAAAAAGTAAATTCATACCAAGATGAAATGATTTTACCATGTGTAGCAAGATCATCCTCGATCTTACTCACCCACCATACTAATGCAGTACCTCCCATTTTGAGAGTAGCTAGTTGGGTTTAGGAAGAATCATCCAAAATATTTTGAATGTTGCAACACACTCAATCTACTTAAGCCAGTTATCCAATTTCTATGCATCCAATTCACCACTATATATAGGCAAATCAAACTTTACATCAAGCTTTAACAAGGGTGTCTTCACAGAATGTTTCTTTTTAGAAGAAGTAGATAGAGAAGAAGAAGACGATGAAGAAGATGAAGAAGATGGGGATGGAGGTTCAGGAGGGTCACTACCACCTCCTACTCCTTTTCCTTTCTCATCTTTTGATGAAGATTTAGCTTCTTCCTTCTTCCTAGCCTTGTCCACCTTTCTCAACTGTCATTCATGCCTCTCTTGAAGAAGAATGTCCACTAAAGCTTTCAACTCCACAAAAGCTCTCTGGAAGGCTTCCACATCAAACTCTAAAAGATTTTGTTCAAATGCCATGACTTGCGAAAAAGTTCTTCTTTTCCCAATCTTTGGATTGAACTCTACAAGTTCACCTTCTCCTTGTTTCAACTTCAACTTGGTTAACATTAACCACCTGCAATTTCTCTGCAAAAATAGCTCAGATACCAAACTTGATCTAATTTAGGATCTATAAGTTTTATGACTTAATCCCAACAATTAGATATACTTTGTCGATCCAAGTAGTAAATGCATGGCTATGTATTTAAAATCGTTGAATTTACAAAGAAGAAGAATCTAGGACTAATACAGAGGAATTCTAACCAATTACGTAAAGTTATTTTAATGCTTTTATCAAAGCAAATTAACATAATTGAAATGCAAAAAAGAACGACACCATAATCAACTAACATAAAAGAAATTTCTGGAGGACATTTTTCAATCCAATTAACTCCAAAATCAATTACAACATGTTACAATATCAACCCCTTCAAGTACAATAGCATTACTCTACTCCGATGTACAGGACTGAAAAATGTCTTCCAGAAATTTCTCTCTCCTTTTCAGCACTTGGTCATGCCTCTAATTCCTCTCAAAAGGAATTTCAAAAATTTTCAATTTTTTAATGCCTTTAAAAGGCCTCCTACTGCCCTTTTTATACAAAAAATTAGCCTAAAATAGGCTAAAACAAAAAATATAATAATAGGCATTTTAACAAATTTTCCTTTTCAAAATAACCCCTTGGCCATTTTACATTTTTGTCCTTACATCAATTTTGGGGTACAAATTATTAACAAAATAACTAAAAACCCTTATTTTAAATAGGTGGTGGACTTTTAGTTATAACTTAAATAATAACTATCACACATATATAACAAACATCATAAATGTCATAGCAGTGGGGATCAATTTGTAATCATTGACCAATCGAGGGTTCAAATCCTGCCGATGGCCTCCTTTCCAAGTTTAGTGGCAATTAAAATATAAATAAAATGTGGTGCATATTAGTTGTAATGATCATCGTTGGTGTAGCAGTCACTAGCTGGGTTTTAGGAGTTGGAGGTCAGGGGTTCAAAACCCATAACCAAATTTTGTTAAAATAAACTCGATCCCTTCCACCACGTAGGAGCTATGTGGCACCTTCCACGATGTTAACACGTGTCAAAGTCTCTGCCATGTCATTTTTTGTCATGTCATCATGTTGATGTCATTGGTCAATGAGGGCATTTTAGTCAACTAAACTTTGATTGATCATAACTTTTGCATCCGAGCTTCATTTTTGATGAAATGAACATTGCTAGAAAGCTTTTGACGATACCTCATTTTGATGTCAACTTCAAACAATTTTGGAGAGTTCAAATTTTTCATTTTTGATGGCCTTTGACCCAAGGTTTGACCAACCTTTGATTGGCCATAACTCGAGCATGTTCAGACTCTATTTTTGTCCATTCAAGTTGCATTGGATTCAAAAATTTGAGGACTTCAACATGGTACTGATTATTGGAGTTTTGGAGATAATTCAAATGTCAATGAAAATATCCTCTAGATCAAAATGCAAGTGCATTGTTTGAAATAATTGAATTTGGTATGCCAAATCTACAAACTAAATCATCATAGAAATCTAAAACAATAGTCTCATTTGCATCTCTAAGAGCCATTGCTTCAGTCCACTTAGTAAAATAATCAGTGACTATCAATACCCACTTATGACCTATACTTGAAGGTGGGTTAATGCTGCCAATAAAGTCTAGACCCCATTTCATAAATGGCTGGTCCACCTAAATAGGCTGCAAGGGCAACACTACTAATTTCTCTTTACCAAAAATATTTGAACATTGCCTACACTTTCTTACCCAAGAATGTACATCTTTGAACACACTTGGCCAATAATAGTTTGCCTTCATCACTTTAAGAGTTGTAGCTCTTGGTGAGAAGTGGCCTCCATTTGGCCCTTCATGAAACTGATGTAAAATATGCTCAATTTGATTTGGTTTAATACATCTGAGCAAAACACCTTGCAAATATTTCTTAAATAAAATACCATTCATTAAACAGTAAGGAATAGCTTGCAATCTGTAGTACCTTCATTTTGACCTTTTCAAACCTTTAGGACAATGTCCTATTTGCAAGAAATTAATCATACCATCCACCCAATCATTCCGAATATCATGGATAGTATGTTGTTCATCATCTAGTAAGGCCAAAACAACATCAACATCACCAATTAAGTTATTATCTATGTTTCTAGCTAGCTATTCACATAAACCCTTGCCTCTTACCAACTTAGTTACTTTGATCTCAATGTCATATTCCATTGATTTTGTGATCCAACCTACTCTTTTTAGTGTTCAAATCTTTGTTTAATATGAAATCTTTAACAGAAGGGTTAGTAACCATTAACTTGATTTTAATAGTTTGAAAGCATATGCCTGAGCTTTTTCAAACTTTTTCAAAACAACAAGAACATGTTTCTCAACAAACATATAATGCAGTTCATAATCTTTAAGTCCTTGCTTGAAAAATACTAATGGATATTCAAAACCTTCATCATTCTGCTATACTAACATGGCAGTAATGCTATCCATGTTTCCATAAGCATATAATATGAAATCTTTTGAAGAAATTGGATTTAACAATGTATGAGCAACAATTAATGCTTCTTTTATTAGCTCCAAACTACATTTATCTTCTTTTATCTAGCTAAAAGCCATACCCTTTCTTAAAATAATTGCTAATGGAATTAATAATTCAACAATATTTAGAATGAATCTCCTCACAAAGTTAATTCTACCTAGGAAACTTTGAAGTCCCTTTTTATGAGCTAGAAGTGGTAGAGCAAGAATTGCACTTACTCTTTCAGGTTCAATGGTAATACCTTCTTTAGAAATAATGAATACCTAACAGTTTACCCTCTTGAACAAGAAAAACACTCTTCTTTCAATTCAAGGAAGTACCATATTCCTTGCATCTCTCAAATATCACTCTTAAGTGCTAAAAGTGATCTATTGCGTTCTTTGAAAAAATAGTAATGTCATCAAGATAAACAAGTACAAACCTATACATTAAATTTAAGAAAGCATTATCCATTGCTTTCTGAAAGGTTGCACCCACATTTGACAAACCAAATGGCATCTTTTGATAAGCCATAGTTTCCCATTTGGTAGTAAATGTTGTTTTAAATCTGTCTTCTTCCTTAACCAAGATCTGGTTATAACCAGAGAAACCATCCAGCAATGAAAATTGTTCTGAACTTGAAAGAACTTGTAAAATTTGTTACATTGAGGGAAAATGATGTCTATCCTTAGATGAATCTCTATTTAAGTCACAAAAATCAACACACAACTTGATTTCTCCATTCTTCTTCCTTACTAGAACCAGATTTGACACCCAAGAAGTTACCTAATAGGGAATATAATAATTCTCTGAATTAACTTGAACTCTTTGATCATAAGAGGCTCTAACTTTGAATTTATTGGCCTCTTTTTTTGTCTAACTAGTTTTGTACTAGGTTCTAGTTCAATGGTATGTTGAGCAATATTAGGATCGGATCCCTTTAAATCTGAATAATTCCAAGCAATAATATCATGGAATTCATGGCACAAATTAATAAAAGTTTGACGATCTTTAGGAGTACATACCTTTCCAAGTTTCAACATTTTATCTTTTGCAAGTTCAATTTCTTCATAGTAATCTTCTTTGATCTGCAATCTAGATTTATCCTTTTTAAACTGATCATCAGTATTAGAAAAATAGATTCTAAACTTACTAAACCTTTAGGCATCTTGTTTGCCTTTAATCGAATGATCTGATCATCATATTGATCCTGCAATTTATGTTGTTTAGGCTGAAAAAATTCAGCTTCTTCTCTTAAAAAATTAACAATATGTTGGTCATATTCAAATACTTGCCAACTTTCCGCATTATTTGGTACAACAATTCTGACAATAACTTTTACATGATTATTTCCTTTATCTTTACTGATTTCAGATGGTATATCATATTGTGCACCAATTGTAGCAAGTTTGTTAGCATGTTTATTCTAATTTCTAGGAACATATTGCAAGTTAGAAGCTTCAAAACCTTCAACTAAATCCCACACAACATGTTTATAACTTTTCAATAGATCTTTTCGGCTTGAATGGATGCCTCTAACTTGGTTAATAATCAATTCAAAATTACCAAAAACTTGTAAACAACTGATACCTCTCTTTATGACCCATTTTAATCCATTCAGAAGCGCTTCATATTCAACAACATTATTGGTACAACTGGAAGAAAATCTAAAAGATGCATAATAATTTTCATTTGTTGGTGAAATCAATATACAACCTCCTCCTGTACCTATTTTCTATGTGAACCATAAAAAAAAAACTTCCAAACAACATTGTCTTGATGTCCTAAACTTAAAAATACACTATTCATGACATTTGGCAGAAAATCAGTAGTCTCATGAATAACATAATTTTCTAGACTTGGTTCTTCAACCTATTCTTCAGTAATTTCAACACTTTCAGTAGATCATACATCCAATAATACATCAAGAATATTGCTATTTGTGTTTTAGGCTCATGAAACATAACAATTTCCTCTTGATCAAATAAAATAGTTGTCGTGTCATTTACAATATTGACAATATGATGTTCAATACAATCCTTTGTAATAGGTTTAGATGGAATTGTGAATTTAGTGCTATATCTAGTGTGGAAAAGCATATGAGACCAATCTATAGATAAATAACCTCTTATTTTGGCAGTGAAATATGGTGATAAACATATGGAAAATAGGGAGGAAAGTCAATGATGTAAATATCCATAGGGATTGAAAAGCTAGGACAAGAATGCAAGGTCAAATCGAAGTTCCTTATCACTCCATCTATTTCAATAGCTATCCCATCTAGTTGAACTACCCCTTTCTCAAGTGGCTCATACTTGTGGCCTAGCTGGTCTACAATTTTCTTTGGCATAACTGATGTAGGAGCATCTTGGGTTTTCTTAGTGACTACTTTGGAGTTCATGGGAGGAGGCTCAATAGTTGCTTTGGAGGGTTCTTGGACTGGTACTCAGTCAAAGAAGGACTAGTGCTCAACATGCTCTAGGAGCTTAGTATGGTCTTGGAGCTCAACATGGTCTTGGAGCTCAACATGATCTATTGTGCTCAACATGTATTGGGAGTTCGACGATGCTTGGGAGTTTTTTGTCTCTTGACAGTGTGTTGGTGTCAATTGGAGTTCTTGGTGTATTTAATGCATGCAACATGTGATCATGACATAGATCAATCTGCGAGTTTGTGTGGACCTATCTTTGGTCTTGGTTATATATTCTATGTGCATTAAATCTATGTTGTAAACTTGGGGCTTGTCCTAAGTATTTTTGTGTAGTTATCGCGTGTTAACTACAGGTTAATGTGAGGGTTAACATTTTTGTATTTAATGTTCATTGTGAGCCAACTTCTAGCTTAAATATACATTTAATACAAGGGGTTTATTTGATTTGTAATTGTTAGGCCGAATTGTGGCTTAATTGGGTATAAGTAGGGGGTCTTGTGGAGTCTTTTAGTCATTCATTCATGGAGTGATTCATTCATTTCAAAGGAGTGAGTCTAGAGAGTAGCTTAAGGGTGAGTTTTCCTGAGTCTATGGATAGAGTGTTGAATGTGAGGCAATTTGCAGTAGGATTGTGGTGGAGTTGTGGGTTTGTGAGTAGAGCTAGGGCTATGACTTGAGAACCAAAGAATATCTTGGTGGACCTGAGGGTACAAGTGTGGTTTCTTCTTGGTGTTCTTATCCAATTGTATATCTCGACTAGTTAGGATTTGGATTGGATCTTGAGAGATCTTATAGAATTGTTATTGTAATTTGTTGTTGTATTTGGTCGTAACCTGAAAGGCCTTACAACGAGGCATATTACATGCAAACAATTATTATATGAATAAAGAGTAATGATTTGGTATTAGATCTTGTAATTATTGTTATCTTGTGTTGTGTTTGCATTGTTTGGTTATTTATTAGGGGCTAGAACATCTCCTTTGGAGATTCTCCCTACCTTGTACCACATCAGGTGGTATTAAAGTGAAGGTTGTTCCTGAGTGTGTAGATAGATCACTGAAGTTGAGGCAGTTTGCACTAGGATTGTGGGTTGGAGAAGTAGATATGAGTTGATCTTGATATGATGGTGGATTGTTCTTTTTGGAGTCCTAGATCTCTTAGTTGTGAGGTGGTAGATTGTGGTTCTAACTTGCAATTGTAGAGGGCTTGCAGATGGATCGATGGATGTGAATATGGAAGGTTGATCTTGTTGAGGCATGATCACAAAGAGTTTGTGTATCATAGATCCATGGTTCTAGACTTGTGATTTGGTTTCTAATTATTTGTACAAGGTGGCAGGTTGTAATTGGACTTGCAAAAAGTTTAGGTTTATCACAAGGAGTGTGGGAAGGATTTGTTGGAGAGAGTTTATGAAGATCTTGGAAGATGAATCTAAGAGGATTAGACCTTGGTATGATTGAAAATCTGCATGATGTGGTGGAGAGGAGGTCTTTGAGATGACTACTCAGTTTGAAGCTAGCTTAGCTAATCAAGTTAAGGATGGGGTGAGGAAGGAATTATGTAGATGTTGTGGAGTTGGAGTCTACTGATCTAGAAGAGAGTTGTTTGGCCAGTTAGAAGACTTGTTCAAGAGAGAAGATGACATAACAAGGTTGAGGTGGAAAAGTTTGGTTTTGTTGATCATTTTGTGGTGTCTGATACTAAAATTGTAGAGAAACTAGAAGTTATTGCTAAGGATATTATTGACCTTGTTGATGCTAGGATGGAGGTTGGTTTTCATGATCAATTGGTTGAGTCTGACATGGAGATTGTAGAGCACTTGATCATGGATGATTTGGTTGTTGTTTGTGATGAGTTATATGTTGCAGAGCATCTTGTTGTGAGCAATGAAATAGCTAGTGTTGTGAGTTGCTCATGTGTTTATGGAGATCTCACATTATTGTTGATGTGGAGTTTGTTGTTTTTGGTGTGGATTCACTAGTTGTTGTTGTGGGTGAGGATTTATTGATGAAGCATTATGTTCAATTTGTTCCTAGAAGTGAGCATGCTGATTGGATGGTTGAGATTCTGATGTTTGATAGAATGATGTAGATGTGGACAATGTGTAGATTGGTTTTCTTATCCTTGGTGGAGTGGAAGCCTTTGGTGAAGATGAATATTATTGTTGATATTTCTTTTGGCATCAAATTGTGGGACACACTTTTCTATTTACCTAGGGAGTTTGATGCAGGAGCATCTTGAGTTTTCTTGATGACTACTTTGGAGTTCATGGGAGGAGGCTAAGTAGTTGCTTTGGAGAGTTCTTGGATTGGTATTCAGTCGAAGGACTGGTGCTCTACATGCTTGGGGAGCTTAGCATGGTCTAGGAGCTTAGCATGGTCTAGGAGCTCGACATGGTCTGGGAGCTTGGCATGGTCTTGGAGCTCAACATGATCTGTTGTGCTCAAAATTTATTGGGAGTTCGACGATGCTTGGGAGTTTTCTATCTCTCAGTAGTGTGTTGGTGTCGACTAGAGTTCTTGGTGAATTTAATGCATGTAGCATATGATTATGATGTGGATGGATCTAAAGAGCTTGTGTGGACCTATGTGTGGTCTTGGTTATCTCTTCTATGTGCATAAAATTTATGTTGTAAACTTGGGACTTGTCCTAAGTATTTTTGTGTAGTTATCGCATGTTAATTGTGAGTTAATGTGAGGGTTAACATTTTTGTATTTAATGTTTTTTGTGAGCCGACTTGTGGCCTAAATAGGCATTTAATGTAAGGGGTTTATTTAATTTTTATTTGCTAGGCTGACTTGTGGCTTAGTTGGGTATAAGTAGGGGGCCTTGTGGAGTTTTTTAGTCATTCATTCCTGGAGTGATTCATTCATTTTGGAGGAGTGAGTTTAGAGAGTAGCTTAAGGGAAAGTTTTCTTGAGTCTATGGATAGAGCATTGAATGTGAGGTAGTTTATAGTAGGATTGTGGTGGAGTTGCGAGTTTGTGAGTAGAGCTAGGGCTATGGCTTGAGAACTAGAGAATAGCTTGGTGGATCTGAGGGTACAAGTGTGGATTCTTCTTGATGTTCTTATCCAATTGTGGATTTGGACTAGCTAGGGTTTGGATTGGATCTTGAGACATCTTATATAACTGTTATTGTAATTTCTATTGTATTTGATCGTAATCTAGAAGGCCTTACAATGGGGCATATTGCATGTAAACAATTATTATATGAATAAAGAGCTATAATTTGGTATCAGATCTTGCATTTGTTGTTATCTTTTGTTGTGTTTTTGCTAGTGGTTATTTGTTGGGGGCTAGGACATCTCCTTTAGGGATTCTCCTTGCCCTGCACTACATCAGGTGGTATCAGAGTGAAGGTCGTTCCTGAGTGTGTAGACAGATCACCAAAGTGAGGCAGTTTGCACCAGGATTAAGGGTTGGAGAAGTAGATCTGAGTTGATCTTGATCTTGTAGTGGATTTTTCTTTCTAGAGTCCTAGATCTCTTGGTTGTGAGGTGACAGATTATGATTTTGACTTACAATTATAGAGGGCTTGCAAATGGATCGATGGATGTGAATATGGAAGGTTGATCTTGTTGAGGCATGATCACAAAGAGTTTGTGTATTGCAGATCTGTGGTCCTGGACTTGTGATTTGGTTTATGATTGTTCATGCAAGTGCATGTGCACAATCAAGCCAAAAATGACTAGCGTTACAAGTATTGCATCACTCCTCATCATGTGCATAGTTATTTCGAGGAACAACTGACAACTCTTTAGAAGTACTAGGAGTTGCATAATTGTAGGGCTAACTAGCTCTTTGACCATAATTTCTTTGTTGTCCTTGATCTTGCCTTGGCTAGTTTGATCTTGAAGCTTGATTTGATTGCCTATTTTCTTGATAGGAAGCTTGATTAGGCCTATTATATTGACCTTGTTGCCTCTTCAAGTTTGTTGTTTCATTTCTACAACTTTTCAAAGTTCATATCATACTATCACTTTTCTCCACTGAGTCCAAATTTTGCTCTTTTAACTCTCTGATAGGAGCTGTAGTAGTGTGTTCTTCTACTACAACTTGCACATTAAATGTTCGTAGTGCTATGATAGGTGGAATGACAACTAATGGTGGTATAACAACTGGCTATATTTCTATAAAATAAGGCATTGGAGGCCTAGCAAATAATTTGCTGGCTTGTATCAAGCTATTTTCAGCTTTACAATGATATCAAATACATCAGGCAAAGTACGCCCTCCCATAGATAGTATCATAATTTATATATAACTATTAAAAGCCTTCAAATAAAATAAAAGTGCATAGTCATTACAAGGTTTAATAGATGCTGGAATTTTGTCCCAAGTTCTTTGAAAATAAAAATAAAAATAAAAATTATGCTCATTAGGATGCCTTTTGATGGTAGTCAATTGTTCAACCAATGAGAGATTATTAGACTTATCCTCAAACATGTTGATTAACAAGCTTCCCAATGTATCCCACGAAGCAATTGAATTTACCGCTAAAATTCATAACCAAATTAATGCTTTTGCTCTAAAAGATGCTACTAATAACTTTAAGGCCACATTCTCATCTTGAACATGATGCAATCTATAAAGAGTAGGCATATCCCTGATATGTTCCATTGCTGAAACAAGATTTTCACTAGTAAAATATGACACATTTTTTAATGTTGTTGGTGGAATATCATGATGAGTAGTAATTTGTAAAGGGCTACCAACATTGAAAGTGACAAATGGCAAATTCTGGGCCATTTGATGAGCTAGTTGTTCTTGTTGCTATATTAAAAGTGGCAATAAAGGTTGGTTTGACTGATTTACCTTTTGTTGATATGTTTTCAAACTTTGAACAATAGCTGGAGTACCACTTATAGGTGCTACAAAAGAAAATTGATCACTTGATAGTTCCTCCAAAATGGGAAATTTAAATTCAGAATTAGCGAGAACACTCAAATATTTAGGAAAAATAATATCTTCAATAATAATTTTAGATTCCTTTGAATTTGTGGACTAATCCTCAAATGTAAGATTTTCAAATGTAGAGAAATTTGATTTAGATAATCAAGTAGACCTTCCTCTTGTAGCCTGTGGTGTTCTCTTTCCTCTTGTTGATCTTGTGGGAGTTCTTCTCATTAAGAGAATCACCAAAATTACAACTGTATCTGTGATAAGCCCTCAAAATAGAGTCGCCAAGTACTAATAAAATACCTTTAGAAAGGCTGGAATACTATTGTTCACACCAAAAAAAAGTGAAATCTTGTAATTTAGAGAATCGTGAAGCAGTCCAGGGTCCCACCAAGTGTGACAAAAACTATTGTTAATCAAGATTGTGCTTATAACAAGATGCAAAATCTAGCTATCCTATTGAAACATGGAAACTCTCTCAAGTGGTGAGTTGTCCTAAAATGAGAGATGAATCTCTAGAAGCTAGGTTGGTTCCTAAATAATGATTACCTAAAAACTAAATTGTATTTGGAAAAAGGGATGAGAATAATGAAAATAACATATACTAAACCTAGATGAGGTGATACGCCAATGATGCATGTGCAAATTTAATCAAATAAACACAAATTACCCATAATACATATGATTCACAATACTCAGACAAACATGCAACTATAAAAGTTATTCTATGCAAGGACCCAAAATCTTTTTCTTTGAAAGGACAAGTAGGCTTCACCAATTTTTGTAAAAAGAATAAGGACACAAACAAAGACTTGCAATTACAAGTATCGATATTCTAACATGCAATAAGGAACATAGCTTTAATGAAGGATGAACACAACATAAAAGCAAATAATCCACAATATTGCACGACAATCAATGAGAAGGAACTGTTGAATTTGTATAACCAATGCTGAAAAATCTCTGTTACAAAATGCTCTTACAATTAACTCAAAATTTGCAATGTGTAAAACTTCTGAACCCAAAAGAAGATACCTCATAATGAGGTGAATGTACAATAAATAGAGCTCAAAACCATAATTCAAATATCAGAAACATGCATGGAAAAAATGAGTCAAAACTTATCAAAACTATGGAGAAACCCCTGAAAAATGCTCCTAGCCACCTATCCAACTGATAGCCAATTGAAAAACTGCCTCTATCTTCTTAAAAGCATGCACAAAACCCTATGTTAGATCTCAAAATCAACCTAAAAATATGACATGTGAAACTGCTCAAAAATATGCAAAATATGCATGAAATAGGCTCCCAAAATAAACTATATGCAACACTAGTCTTAACTACTCCATATCTTGCCAAAAATAGCACAAAAATACCCTCAACTACATGAGAAACCCAAACTATCTCCTTAACTGAGAATGAACTGCATGTAACATCTAGTAACTCAAATAGTCCATCTTGGCTAGAAATAAAACTCCTTTGTCAAGTGTAAGTCACTTTAAGTCTTCTTTATTATTATTGCATTCAAAACTCAACATTAACAAATTGATTTATATTTTATCAATTCGTTAATATTGATCACATATTATATGCACATAATAATAAATATATTCCTTTTGACTAAATATTTGTTCATTTGAAATGTCATTATTATTAGTTGACTTATAATATCAACTAAAATAATATTTTAAAAATTTGGACCATGCAAACATAATTATATGTTTATTAATATAATAGTATGTGAGTATATGTTAATATAAAGTCATATATTATTATCTTAATAAACAAGTAATTTCTTCTACCTCAAAAGGTCGTACCTTTATCAATTCATTTTGAGGAATGTTAAAAGGCAAAATGTAGAAGTCAAGACTTATTCTTTTTTCATTCTCGATGCATGCAATTGGAAGGAGAAGAAGGGTTTTGTGAACCCTAGCATCCATCGTACCGGTTCTACAATTTTCTTTGGTGTTTTCCTTTTGTTCAGATGCCATTGTTGATGTTTGTATGGTCACCATGATTGTTGGGTTGTTTCACAAGTCATCTTTGTGCCATGACCTTGTTGTTTCTTTGTCCTTCATGCCATCGATTTCATGGTTATAGCTATGAGTTTCATTATTCTCCATTTCATGCTATTTCATGGCTCTGTCTTACTCTAGTTAGATGGCTTTTTGTTGATGTCGTGAGTTTCTTAGAGATTTGTGGGTTGATGTGTCTTGGATGCCATGACTACTTAGATGCCATAAGCTATTTCCTTTATGGGTTTTTCTTTATTTGATGGTTGTCATGAGCCACTTCATGGCTATAGCCATGATTGTGGGTATCAAACTGGTCTAATCTTCATTTTCTTTTAGATTTGAGTTTCTATCACATGAGATTTTTTGATCAGCTACAATTATGAGTGCTGGGTTTGTTATGGGTTGTTGTCGTGAGCTACTAGGTCTTCTCCTTTCTCTTGTTTTGTAAGTGCCTTCTCCATTTCATGAATTTAACTTTACTTGTTGGGCTATTAATATTTGAATGCCATGAGTGGTTGGAAATGGTGCGAGATATCCATGCTTTTGTTGTAAGTTATTTGGACTGTTGTTCCATACTGTGAATGCTTTCTTTTCATCAACATTTACTCTGCAGTTATGCTTGTTGTAACTGTTGTTGTTGATGCCATATAAATTATTTTTCACTATCCTATGGAATTGAACTAATGACCCTCTAACCTTAATAAAATATTCTTCTTTTCAAATTACAATGCTAATACCATAAACATGATCGTCACAACAACCAATAAATATGAAGCCTGCAATTGTCACTGGTGATGTAAAATATTTCCTATGGAAGTTCCAATTTTGTTAATTCATGACTAAATAGAGGCTACACCTTTAGGTTTTGATTTTTTATACTTGTCAGCCACATCTGTAGGAAACTTTTCAAGACTATCATTCTACGCTTTTCCTTCAGTCTGTGTGAGATTACTATCATATAATGACACATTGTGTCCTTTAAAAGAATTAATATGAGAAGTAGTTGTGACATTATATCTTTGGGCTGCAATACTCTTTAATTCTATGCAATAATCTAATGGACATAGATGATAACTTTAAAAATTACTTTTTCAGTATTTCTGTGCATACCAACACTTTTGGATTCATCCATATTGTGGTTCCTTTATGTATGGAAACCTTCAATAAATGAGTAATTGCAATTTCCCATGACATTTCCAATTTTTGTCACTTTTGCTTGTCACTTTCCATTACTTCCAGCTTGTTGTTTTCTGATTTTATGCTTTGTATCTATAGATGAACTTCTATAATTCTAAAGTTATATTTACTTTGAAATACTTGTTTCAATTGCTATTATGGAACCTTTCAAAGTTTGGACAATTTTTGTCCCTTTTCTAGAAACAAACCAACATTATGGCTATATTAAAAAAATTGCCTTTTCTGAATGCTCCATAATACATAAGTATTTGCATTTTTGCATTCTGAAAATGATTGCTTCTTTTTTTGTTGTTTGTACACAAGGATTTTATTTTGAAAATGTTGAACAAAGATTCCTTGTTTACATAACTCTCTTCCTGAAATTGATGCGAATCTCTACTAATAAATATTTGGTAATTTGTTTATATTAACAACCCTACAATGTTGTCTATGTACATAAATATTGATATGCTTGTTACTTCTAGAAACATGCTGAAATCTTTATCTCTGATTATGCACTTTTATACTTCCAATCTCTCCATGATTCAACTAAAAGGTTTTATACCTATAATTTATGTATGTCCCTTTGAATGTTGGAATTACAATAGGAAAGGTAAACTTCTGAGGGGGGGCAGGGGGGGTGTGGGGTGGGGGGTGAATTATTAGTTTAAACTTGGACCCATAAAAACTTTCACCACACATCCATCTCATGCATTCAATGTGTAAATTGAAATAACATGTAAAGCACATACATCTAAATCATGTAAACAGTTAAACATTCACACACATATGACACCATATATGATTACCCACAAACCCTCAAGGGAGAAGGTAAAACTAGGGTGGGGATGACACCCACAAATCTTCACTACTGTAGTAATAAAGTGTATCCAATGAAGGTTACAATGTTTTGATCATGAGACATGATCTACCCTGTGAAAGGTCTGCTCTGTTAAAAGCTTACAAAGAATGTTAGGTCTCACCCTATTAGAAGTCTACCTTGCTAAAGGACTTTAACTCACAATTAAGTAAGCACCATGTTAAAGGATTTCAATACAGCCTGATAGGACTATTCTATTAAGAGATTTTTACTAAAATCACCTGTTAAAATGTCTCAGCATTGATCCCAAGGTTAGCACTTGATTGCCCTATAATAGATCACCTACAAACAATTGTCTTCTTGATCAGATGTCTCTTTATTGTACTCTCTTCTCTCCCTCTATTCTCCTTTAACTAATTTTGAAATGTACTCTCACTTCATAACTCCTTAGCCACCATGAATGCTCTATTTGCGCATGCAAACTTCTCTCTACTCTGCTTCAACATTGTACACACTCGCTAGAGAGTTTAGGGTTTCTCCTCCTTAAGAAGATTTTGGTGACTTAGGGTTAAGTATAAATCTATGGCTGAGATTCATCCATTTTGCCACTTAATCCTTCCATTTTTTTGATTGGTTACATGTAATTGCATTGGGAATCCAACCTAAGATTCATCCTTATCTCTAAAATATCATAATTCACCCTTAAGTCCTCAAAAATGGTTTACATAGTTGTTTGTGCCTTTACAAACAATTATGTCAAAATTGTCTTACTTGACACCTAAAGTCTCTGATGCTCGACATACACTAATCTTTTGGCTATGATGTGACATCTATATCATCGACATCCATTGTTTGCCCAGTTCTTAAATCACTTGGCATACATTGTCTACTCAATGCTTGAGTGACTTGGCACATGAGTGGCTCGACATTAACTGTGAACTCAACATGCTCTAAAATAAACAAGTTGTGCTTGGCATATACTACTTGTTTGGCATGAACTAAGTAAATAACTTAAGTGTGTTGAAACTCACTTGTCAAAACTAATTTGAGATCAACGATCTCCCCCATTGACATGAGTGTCAAAAATGCTTGAGTATGCATTAGTATCCTTAATCTCATGAGCATAACATATCTTTAACTCGGCTTATGTACAAAACTTCAAAATTTTAAAATTTTGTACCAACTTGTATACCTCAAAATTTGATACTCCCCCTAAGTTGATAGGTCTATTCTGTACTCAAAAATACTGTACTACTGTCGAGTAAATATGTCTCAACTGATACTCTCTAACTTCATGTTGTTTTGTGCTTGCTCCCCCTTAGCCTTATTCGTATTTTTCACTCTCTTTATTACTCACTTTTGCATACTCTCCTTATATTTTCTTTTTGCTTACTCTCCCCTATTATCTTATTCTCCCTATTTTTGACACTTATGTCAATGGGTTATACAATTATAGCGTGTTTATCCATGAAAGATTTATGGACATCTAAGATTATCTTGAGAGCTGCATCTCAGTTCTCACATGCTACATCCAATGACTTGATTTGGATAGCTAGCTTGGCAGCAAGGTGGACTAGACCATCTAGTGTGGAAAGATTTGGGTCTTTCATCAGTAGGGTTTCGACATATCCTAGTTCCTTGTGCAAAATTTCCATATGAGGGGTTAGAGTGGTTTGGATGGTAATTAGTTTGGCCCTTATGTTGGCCTCATCTGCTAAAAATGTAGCTAACTAACTTTGGGTTTGAAGAAATTCTCTAAAGTGCTTTTCACTTTGAGCTAGATTCATAGGTAGTTTTGCACCTGATGAATTGATTTGGCTCTCTAGGCTCAAAATGCAACTTCTAGTTTCTTGGGTGAAGAGTGTTGGATTACACAATTTTGTGTACAATGAGAATATGTTCTCAAGTACCTTCTTCACATCCTCAACCTTACTTGTCAATGCAACTTGTGCTAGTGCTATATCACCTGATATATTTTCATTTACTTTGCTTTGAAACTTCTTTTTTGACCATTCTAATAACTTAGCATTTGTATCGAGACTAGCATCACTGACCTTCTGCACTATCTCTGTCAGTTGTTCAATTAGTGGCTTGGTCTCATTTGGATTTGGCAAACTAAATGCATCTAAAAAGATGTCTTTTATATCCTACAATGCTTGCTTCTACCTGTGCTCCCTTCTAAGCATTTCTTGATGCTTCTTCCTTGCTAGGGCTTGTTGGAGTATGCCTATTTGTTCTATAGTCATTGTATCATAATCATACTTTGGTAGAACAATTTCTTCATCAAGGCTCACATCTCCATATTGAATCACTTCTTTTGCCTTTGATGAACTCGGGCTCGACACTAAGATTATAGTGGTGTTGCATCTGTGCTTGGTCTCTGAAGAGTGTTAGTGGAAGGAGTGCTAGATACTGGTAAGGTTACCAAGGCTTGGATGGAAACTCACTCCTTTACCTTAGGTGAGAACTCTATTTCTTCAGGCTTGCCCTTGACTTCCACAATGACTTGTGATGCACCTTGATCTTGTGTCGTAGGTGCAAATAACTCTATCTGACTTGTTTCTTGTTGTTCTTTTGTAGTAACTTGTGTTTCCATTGTATCCTTTGCAATTGTATCAACCTTTTTAGATTTATCTTCTAGTATTTTGACCACAGGTTGTGCATGAGTGACTTGAGGAATGATAGAAGGTGGTTCTTGTGGATTCACCTCTACCTTTGTTGTATCAGTCACTGCCTTCTGCAATTCTTCCACACTGACCAATACAAGATTATTACAAATTTTTTTCGGTAGTGTGGAATGATATAGTATCTTCTTGAGATCTTCCTTTATAAGGGGATTGATGTTCTGAGCTATGACATCAGAAACATCCTTAACTATGATTGTTTTAGTATTCTCACTTGTGATATGTTGAGGACTGACACTAGGAAATTGTATGTTTTCCACACTTTGTTCTTCATGCGGCTCTACCTCAGTTGTTGCCTTGTCATATATATGCATTTTTGTTCCTCCCTCAACAATACCTTCATTCTTATCATCTTCATCATCCTTGACCTCAATGGGTTTTGGCTCACCTTCCTTGACTCTACACAACCCATAAGTAAGCTTCCACATTTGTGTGGACTCCCTAACTACATCCTCAATATTGTTTTGCAAAATTCTAAAGGCTCCATATTTAGGTTTAAACCTAACTGTGTACTTCTTCATAGCCTTAGCAATTTGACCCTTACTTAGTTCAGGCATCAATTGTGCAAGTGAGATCTCTCTTATTTGTCTCTCCAAGTTTAGACAATAGTGTCATTTCTACTTGACTTTGTCATATAAATTCTTTGGCATTGAGTTGGAAATCTCTAGTGGGGTATTCTTGAATTTTACCATCATGGTATACATGGCTGCTTCCACTTGATTCTTCCCAACTTTACCAAGATTGTCAAAATCTACATGAGAAAATCCTAATACATATGCACTATTCTTAACATTTTTCACATAAATTTTCAAGATCTGATAGGGGATTGTGACTCACCACCTTAAATTGGCTATTTTCATCTAACTCTATTTTGTCCTCATCAAATTATGCTTGTGCCACATATTTCCTTCTTGGTCTCTTCTACTCTTGACCTCCCTACTCTACTAGTTTGGTCTTTTCCTTAGCCTTTTGTGTAGTTACACATGTACTAGCCCTTGTAGTAGGTGTTGTTGGTTTGGGGTAACTCGGCTTGGCTATCCTTTTGGCTTTTGTCACTAGTTGGTCTTTAGCCTTCCTCTTCTTTGGCTCGGCAGGAGTAGGTACTTCCTCAACTTCTTGCTTGATACCTTTAGTGACTTTAGTCTCCTCCTCTTCTCCATATTCTCCCATTCCTTGTGTGAGTGCAAGTGGTGCTTGTGCTTGAATATCTTCTTCTTGTTCTTCCTCCTGCTCGGCAACTTCACCATGTTTGGCCTTTAATTTCTTCACCAATCTATCCTTCTTTATAACTGAGGTAGTCTTGAGTTGCATGGTGATTTTGGACTTTTCTGTTTCATAGTTTCCAAATTCCTTAGCATTTTTATCCACCTCTTTTTCCAGTAAAGCTATTATAACTACATAGACCTCATCCACATTTATTTCATATCCAAGTGGCCTAAACCATATCACCCTTGCTGTAACAGCTTGTACAAAAGTATAATCAACATCCACTAGAAAACATATATCATCATAGTGTTTCTCTACTAGTGACATTGGTATTCTCAACCTTTTCTTCATTAACTGCTTGAAGTCTTCAAAATAGCTTATCATCACAATTTTGAAATGATCACCTAATTGCTCAATATACTCACCAATCTATATTGCTACTTATCTATTGGTTTTCCATGCAACTGTTCCAAATGTAGGGAATGTGTTTTGCACATAAAAGAATATGCAAATCAACATAGAACCAAATTTACACTGTGCACTCTTTGTCTTTCTAATTGCTCCTAAATTCTCAACTAGTTATTGTAGTTACAATTCTGCAAGATCATATGTGTGATCTTTCTTAACAATTTTATATCCCACATCCATAGCTATATAGGGCACACTGTTCAATCTACTAGATTGGTAAAACTTGTGTGAAATAACCCTTAGTACAAAGTCTATCAATGGATCAGTGATTGTGTCAATTGTCATGCCTCTCTTGTTCCATATAGCTCTAGTGTTCTTCTCAATCACCTCTTTTGAGTCACTTCTTAGTGTCTTAGGCCGATCTAGGGTTGGCTATCTAGTAACCCTATGGATTATCCTCTTAGTAGTTTTGATAGGTCCATTATCTAGCCATAATGAACTGTCATGTATTTGACTAAGCACTATCTTAATCCACTCAGTCTTAAATACATTCGAGAAATCTAGGGCTCATGTCAACCCTTTCCTCTCAACAATTTTGAATTCTTCTTTTAGTACACCATTATTATAGAGTCTATTGTATGCTTCCCTGATCTCCATATCACCAATGCTACCAATTTTATAGTTATAGCATTTTTGTACATCTTGCACCATTAAAACATTTGGTGGTATCATGGATAACACACTAGAAGCATCTTGCTTGTAAGTAATTGTTACCAATTTAACATGCCTATTAAATTGTTATGTTTTATGCTAAACTAAATATGTTCTATCTATTGAATAAGTGTGTTTAGCTATTAAGAATGTATAGTACAGAATGAAAACAATGCAGTAAGAAAAATACAAGAAGCATAAAGAAGAGAATTGATCACTTTTTTAGGATACAAGTACCAAAAATAATACTTTTTATTCAAGTGTTAAAAAAATATTTTACAAAGTGTTCATGTTTACATAGTACTTGAATACAATGCATTCAGATATTACTAGTGCTCTTAGCTCTTAACATAAATATTTGAATTAAACACATTGTACAAATAGAAAAGTATTGAAAAAGAGATAAAAGGAAAGGCATCCATTGCCTAAATGGAAGGTTTGTTGCCGAAGGGCTGATCCCGCATCTCCATTTGGGAGTAAACTTGCAAAAAATAAATGAAGAAAAGGGTCAGGTCATATGAACTGAGCAATGGATAACTTTCCTATCATCTATACTCTGATGTTCCTATAACGTGGTTATTCAGATAACTATGCTAAAGGCAAGAAGGCAAGAAAAATCCGAAAAAGATAAAACATGTTTATACTAATGAGTTTGTTCCATGTGTAGATACATGTATGAAGACTTGAGGCTATCAAAGGATCATGTGTAAGTTACATTCATGAAGCCTTTTGGCTGAGTTTTTTTGGGCAAAGACATAAGATATCGAGGAGATCATTGAAGGGACGTGCATAAGTTACAAGCATGAAACTTTCTGGTCAAATCATGTAGCGACAAAGGCAAAGGACATGGGGAGATTGTCAAGGAGGCATACATAAAATATAGGTATGAGACCTTCTAGTCAAATCATGGAGGACATATAAAGTTTGAGTCTTAGGCTAAAGGAATTTCAAGGATCTTTGCAAGTATACTTCAGCATATAGGGAAAAATAAAGATGCAATCAGTCACAAGATCAGATTAATGAATTATGAATTTCAAATCAACAAGGAAAGAGAGAAATCTGCTACAGAAAATATAATGTGCATAAACAGGGGTATCAACAAAAAATAAAATAAATAAATCATTAATGCATATCGTTGAGCAAACTTATTAGGTCAAAGATTCAACAAAGACAGAGGGAAAGTGACATTACTGGCAACCATCTAGAAAACATGGCCAACACTGCTGAAAGTTGATAATGAAATCAAAATATTATGAAAAGATACATTACTTCAGACTTTCAAAATGATTCAACATTAGATTCCTGCAGTATATATTTCTATACATTTTCAAAATTCATCAAAATAAATGTGAGAAATGAAGATATATTTCTACTTGTCAACAATCTTATGAAAGGATATTATGCAGATTTAGCAGCCTTGGAAATTCTGAGACAAATATCAAAAATTGTATCAAAAGGGTTTGGATCAAGCCTAGAAGGACTTATCTGGGAATGTGTTCTAGTAACACATAACTGTGCTAGGATGTCTACAGCTTCATTCCAAACAACAAGAATTGGCACTGATGCGGCAACTTAGAAGTTGAAAAAAGTAATAACTATTATACAAAGGATTAAAGAGTCAAGGGGAAGTAAACCTTCCTTTAATACTAACAAGCATGAAAGTAAAGTGTTACAGTCATTGTGTTCAAAATATTTGCAAGTTCAAGGTGGTTACAAGCACGTGGTGTAATATTTGGAGATGCATATAGAGAGGTGGATCAAATAGGAATTCCTCTTGAAGTAGCAAGCAGTATCATTGTTGAGGAACATGTGATAGAGCATAACAAAGAAAAAGATGTAGAACATTGTAAATCATGGCCTTTACAACTTATTGGTTGATAGGGGAGGAAATTATCAATCCAAAGAATTCCTTAAAATGGTAGAATAAGTGTCACAGGCTACTCCAGATTTATCTTTATTTTTAATAACAACAACAAGATAAAATAAAACCATTAAAAATGCCTGAATATCAATTATTTTTATAGCCCAAAAAAAGAAATGGATAGCCATTATTAATGGTTTATATATTAGAGGGAGAATAAATGGAACTCACAGCTAGAGGTAAACCCAGTGAAAGAAGCCGTCCATAGCATATAATAGACAGGATGATATCACTATTTTTTAAAGACATTTGCTGCTAAACCACATTCTACAGCGTCCAACGCATAACAAGAAAAAATGAAACTCGTGACCAAAGGTTTATTGAATATGGCATCCAAGAGTGCAAAGAAATCTGCATGGTAAATGTCCAACCAGCTGGAATCAAAACTCGTATATGGAGAAAACCCAAGAAATGGCTACCAACAACATAAATCATGCCCAGTCAAAGAAAAAAAGGGCATCCAAGAACTCAGATCCGAGCTACCAATTGCAAAATATAACCCAAAATCATGCCTAACAACAACATAATGAAGTCGTCCAGTAAAAGAATCCAAAAAATGCACCAAGAGGAGTGAAATTCGTGGCTATACAACATGATAAACTCATGCTCATCATGAAAATCAGTACAACCATGAAGAAATAGCAGAAGAAATGGCCCAACAAAGCAATAAAATCATAGACCTTCATCCATGGCGGCTAGGGTTTGCAAAAAGCCTTTCATAAACCGAATGAACTTAATTTAATTGCATTTCGAGTCCATAAGGATAGGCTTTTTTATTTTTACACAACTCCGTTTTTAACTTTAATTGAGTTACACATGCCATAATCTCATAATGCCAATTTTTATTAGTGCATGGTATAACTTATTTAAAAGTTAATAAAATTTACAAATATTAGATATATTAAATGTCTCAAAAAATACAATAGATCATTTAATATATATAATACTTGTAAAAATTTATTTATGTTTAAATTCCCTTTATTATTTTTTAAGACTAACGTGTTCATTAAAAAATTGATAACAAAAGATAAACACTTTAATCTTAAAAATAATAAAAAGAACTTTTAATTGTAAAATTAATAAATCAAGTGGTTATAATTATAAGACCTTTGATTTTATTAATTAATAAAAAGGGAATTAAGTGGAGTTAACACTTTTATGCCTAAATGCAAGGAGAGAAGGTTGCAAAGCTATTTTTAAAATGAACATTCAGTTAACAAGGGATATTTTTGGAGGCCAAGTATAGTTCCAGTTTCTCATGCATATTTGATGGGGTTATTTGATGATATTTTTACTGGTTTATGGGGCAGTTATGATCAGTTATGCATGTAGTTCAGATTGAGAGCTTATTTTATGCATATATTGCATAAATAAGAGCAGTTTTACATACTAATTTTGTGGGTTGCTTAATGCATCCGAGTTTGAGTTTTTGTGCATGATTTTGAGGAACTAGAGGCAGTTTTCGAGTTATCCATCAGTTGGACAGGTGGTTGAGAGCAGTTTTCAGAGGCTCCTTCATTGTTTTCATCATTTTGGATGATTTTTCTAGGCATGATCTTGGAATCCGAGTTAGGGTTATTTTTCTATATATTGTACTTTCACCTCATTAGGAGGGAGCTTCTTTCAGATTCAAATTTTTTGCACATTGCAGATTTTGAGTTGATTGTAAGGGTATTTTGTAGCAAAGATTATTTTTCCAGCATTGATTATAGAGATTCAACGGTTCCTTCTCATAGATTCTTGTGCAATTTTGTGAATTTCTTACTTTAATGTTGTGTTCACCTTCATTATTGTTACATTCCTAGTTGTAGATTTGAATCGTGATACATGTGATTGTAGGTTGATGTTTGTGATTATTGTTTTTTTGTAGAAAATTGGTGAAACTTAGGTATCCCTTTCAAAGAAAGAAGTCCCAATCCTTACATAGAAACACTTTTGTGATTACGTGATTGTCTGAGTATTGTGAATCAATTATCTTTTCGTAGTTCATGCTAAAGTGGTCAAAGTTACATTCAAAACCATTGGTGTATCACCTCATTTAGATTAGTTTTCATTATTCATTTTTTCATTTCTTACCCTTATCTCGAGTAAAATTTAGGAACCACCCTAGCTTCCAGAGATTCTTCTCTCATTTTAGGACAACCCACCACCTGAGAGAGTTTCCATTGTTTCAGCAGGATAGCTAGATTTTACATCTTTCTAGAGGTGCAATCCTGATTGACAATAGTAATATCAGGAATAGATTTGAAAATTGGTTGTTTAACTTCGTTACTAACCAATTGGACATTTAAAACCTTCTTTCCCTCTACATTCTTTGAACTAGAAGCCATTATGTGAAACTAAGGTTTACAAAAATATAAACTACGTAGCTCGGCCCTTGATAAATACCTTATAAAATCTAATGAACGGGTGTAGAATTGTTGCTAAAATCTTCTACAACTACTTTGAAAGGATTTCCATATCACTTTTTTCTCTCCTTTCTCTTTCTCAATTTTGAAATGATGTGAAATGAGTCAAAAATCAATCAAATACCCTTTGAAAACCTTGCAATAAATGTTGAGTGCTTACACAACTATAAACTTGACATCAACCAATTTTAGGCTCACTTAGCATCCATTAACATTCCATTCACTCGACAACCATTACAAGCTTGGCATCAACTAGCCAATCTGATAGCTCAAAATCTTCTAGCATTTACTGGGCACACATATGAAATGTTTCATGCTCGGCAACAACATGAAAAACTTAAAGATTTTTCTTGGATTCCTAATAATATCTTGCATCTTTATTCATGCTAAAGTAATCTTTTCAATACTAAGTCCTTTGGAACTGATGAATGATATAACCTTTAACTATCAGTCCCGCATACCTCTTAATTACCTAGTTTGATGAGGTGTGATCACCTAACCCAATGGGTGAAGTGACTCCTTCTCCATTTGATGTGATGCAATCATCTTTCTTCTTCCACGTCTTATTCATCTCATCTCTGTTGTGTTCAACATTTTCCCTGCCTTTGGTTTTATCAAATTCACAACTTGGTGCCTTTGACTTTGTTGGGCAACACCTATTGATGTGAGCAGTCTTCAAATAGCTAAAACATGTGATTTGACTTAATCACCTCTTGTAGTCACCTTTGAAATGTGTTCTAATACAATTCTCAAGAACATGTCCATATTCTTAACAATAATGACAACTGTATCTTGTATTATACTCCCGGTTATAAGAGTTGCCATTGTTCCTTACCTTTATTTGCCTATTTGATGACTGCATGGGTTTGGATCTGCACTCAAAAGCTCTATGTCCATACTTCTGATAGTTGTAGTAGTATCCTTCAAATCTTTGTGTGTGCATGGTCTTGGTTCTGCATTCATGTGCCTGATTACCTTGTTTGTTGCACTTTTGGCAATGAACCACGCTCTTGTGCTTGACATTCTGATTTGTAGTTCTACTCCTACATACATTAGTAGTATGTCCTTTCTTACCACAATTATGAAAATTAGGTTTGGAATTCTTACCTTTGTTGTTCCTTTCTTTAGCACTTTTAGATGACTCTCCTTCTTCAGTGCTTGTGTATCCCAGTCCAGATGTGTCATTATTGGCTATAGGGGATCTCAATAATTGCTTAAAGTATTTGATGGCTTCATTAGGCTTATTGAAACTTTCACCAAATTCCTTTTCCCTTTTTAGGTCACTTTGCAATTTCTCATTTTGCAACTTCAATGTTGTTATCTCAATGTCCTTGACATTCAATTCATAGTTGGCATTCATCATTTGACTTAGTATATCCAATTGCATTTTGGAAATCTTGGTTAGTTCTGATGATTTCCCAAATTTTTTTTGTCTTCTTCAATCATAGCTTTGTCTTCCGTGGATTTCTTCTTCTGTTTAGTCATCTCACATAGTAATATGGCTTGTGATTCTTGCTCTAGTTTGAGATTTCTGATATCCTCAATGTGGGCTCTATTCTTTTCCATTAGATTTTCAATTGTTGCATCAAATTCATTTGAATCTCCATCTACAAATATCTTAGTAGTGTCTATCTCTTTGTATTGTTTTTCATTCTCCACAATAGCAATTTCCTTCCTTCTCTTCAAGGATTTCTTTAGTTCTTCTCTTGCTTCATTCAATTGATGTAGAACGAGATGTATTTCAATCTCCTAATTCTCAATAGCCTTTCCTAACTTGTAGACTTCCATTTCAAGATCTTTCCTCAAAGTTACAAAGCTTCTCTTTCAAAGAATAAGGCCCTGATACCAATTGTTGGAATTACAATAGGAAAGGTAAACTTCTATGGTAGGGGGGTAAATCAGTAGTTTAAACTTGGATCCATAAAAACTTTCACCACACATCCATCTCATTCATTCAATGTGTAAACTAAAATAACATGTAAAGTACATACATCTAAATCACATAAACAAGTAAACATTCACACACATATGACACCGGATATGATTACCCAGAAACCCTCCAAGTGAGAAGGTAAAACTGGGGTGGGTATGACACCCACAAATCTTCACTACTACAATAATAAAGTGTATCCAATGAAGGTTACAATGTTTTGATCATGAGACATGATCTACCCTATGAAAGGTTTGTCCTATTAAAGGCTTACAAAGACTGTTAGGTCTCACCCTATTAGAAGTGTGAATTGCTAAAGGACTTTAAATCACAATTAAGTAAGCACCCTATCAAAGGACTTCAATACAACCTGTTAGGACTAATCTATTAAGAAATTTTTACCGAAATCACCTGTTGGAATGTCTCAGCATTGATCCTGTAGTTAGCACTTGATTGCTTGATAAAAAATCACCTCTAAACAATTTTCTTCTTGATTCTTCTTGATCAGATGTCTCTTTGCTATACTCTCTTCTCTTCCTTTGTTCTCCTTTAACTAATTTTGTAATGTACTCTCACTTCATAACTCCTTAGCCACCATGAATGCTTTGTTTGCACATACAAACTTCTCTCTATTTTGCTTCAACACCATACACACTTGCTAGACAGTTTAGGGTTTGTCCTCCTTAAAAAGACTTTGGTGATTTAGGGTTAGGTATGAATCTACAACTGAGATTCATCCATTTTTTTGCTTAATCCTTCTCTTTTTCTAATTGGCTACATGTAATTGCATTGGAAATCCAACTTAAGATTCATCCTTATCTCCAAAATATTGAGATTTTTCCTTAAGTTGGCTCAAAAATGGTTTACATAGTTATTTGTGCCATTGCAAACATCTATATCAAAACTATCTTACTTGGCACTTGAAGTCTTTAATGCTCAGCATACACTAATCTTCTACTATGACTCAACATCTGTATTACTTGGCATCCACTACTTTCTCAGTTCTTGAATCATTCGACATACACTATCTACTTAGTACTTGAGTGACCCAACAGATGAGTGGCTCGACACTCACTCGGTGTGCTCTAAAATATACATGTTGTGCTCATCATGTACTACTTGTTCAACATAAACTAAGTAAATAGCTTAAGTGTGTTGACATTCACTTGTCAAAACCAATCTGAGATCAACATTGACAATCTCCTTATGTCTTCAATCTTCTACTATGGTTCAACTAGAAGGTCCCATACTTATAATTTATGTATGCCCCCTCAGTAGTCTCTCTATGTATTCAATCTTTGCCTCTACATGATTTGACTAGAAGGTTTTATGCCTATAGTTTATGTGTGTCCCTTCAATAGTCTCCTCAGTCCCTTAGTCTTGGCCTCTACAAAGCTCGGTTGAAAGGCTTCATTCATATATTTTATGCATGATCCTTTAACAACCTCAAACTTCATACCTGTATCTGCACATGAAACCAACTTATTAGCATAAAACCTGCTTTGTTTTTAGATATTTCTCTTAACTTGCATCTTTTAATGTTTTTATTTGAATAACCATGTTGTAGGAACACTAAGTAGTGTAAAGATATTTGGAATGATTCCCATTGCTCAATTTGTATGAACTGACCCTTCTCTTTACATTTTACATGTCTATTTGTAGATGAAGATATGGGTTCAAATATTCTTCAACATTTAGATCAACAACTCTTCCATTTAGGTAATGGAGGCTTTTCTCCTTATCTCTCTAGTACTTTTCTTTTTATGCAATGTATTTATTCATATATTGTATTAGGAGTTTCCACGACTTATGTGGTAGTTGAATGCATTGTATCAAGTACTATCTAAAATTTGAAATTTTTGTACCTTATCAAAACAATTCTAAAATATATTTCAATAAAGTGTACTATTTTGGTACTTGTATGTATCTTGAAGAAAAATGATCAATTTCTCTTGTTTATTGATTTCTATACATTTCATTCTGTATCCAAACCATTCTATAGTATGTATGATCAACAACTTAAAACACATAGTGCAGTATATAAGCAAGCTTAACATAGAAATTTAGGAGGTAGGCTAAATTGGAAACAATCCTAATTAGGTTACCTTGAGGTCAGGTGGTAGTGATTCTTTTACCATTGAGGTCCACTAGACTTGTATTAGTGCTGGATGCCACATTATTGTAGTTGTACCTTTCTCATTTATATCACTTGGAGATTTTCTCTTATCCTCACTTGATGTATCCATGCTATTGTATTTTGTGTCCTTGAGGTCTCTATGAGATGAATTACTGCATTGTATTTTAATTATATTATTATTACATACCATGCAACATATGTATTCAATGTTGTATTTTGGATGCACTTTATAGTATTAGTTGTACATTATGTATTCAATTATGAGATCATGTATTTGGTATTTATTTACAATTGTGGACTTTGTACTTAAAATTAGTCTACGTAATAAATTTTCACCCATGTGATTCAACAGTAATGAGCATCAAGGCTTAAACACTGAGAACTAGGTCAATATCAAGGATAATTAGGAAACTACCATTGACTCGAGGAATAAGTCTGTCGATGGACTTAGGGATGATTCTCATTAGGTGAACTTGTCTTTCCTTCATAGAGCCAAGCTTAAGGATGATGCATCTCTTCAAGGAGATTCATGGCTCTATAATGAGATTATGGTGCTAAAGAAAAAAGTTGGTGACATGCAAAAAGAGTTGGATCATGAAATAACTTTGACAGCCCATCTGGAAAGCCAAGTTGGAAATATTCCTAAGAAACATAAGGAGTATGAATTGAAACTCTGAAAATTTATCAAGGATAGTGGGAAGAAGATGGATCTTGTTACTTCTAGTTTATGTGTTGTTGTAGCCATTTTAGGAAAGAAAAGTAATGAGGAGATTATGTCTCCAGATACTATTGGGGCTAAGAGTCTAGGTGGTCCAAGTAAGACAACAAGGCAGAGTATAACAAAAAAGGTTTCTGAGGCTCTTGAGGTTCCTGGGTATGCAATGGAAGACATCATCCATAGTACTTCAAAGGTAGGCAAGGAGTTAGTGAAGGTCATTAAGGAGCTTCTTTATGTTGACATTACAGTTAAGTTTTTTATTAGTGACACACACTTATTCAGATTGTAAGTATTTACCATGTGTATTGTATAATTAATAGTATTAACCAAGCATTTCAGACTCTATCGAGTTCTACAGTTGCTACTGAGTTCAAGGAACAATATTTAGTTTGCACTGAGCAGTTTCTATCATGATGGTGATTAGTAGTGTAAATTGAGTCTCTTAGTGTTTACTAAGTTTCTTAGTGCAGATCAAGTTGTGCAATGCTTATTGAGTTCATAGTTACAAGGATGTGAATCTAGTGTTGATCGAGCCACTCAGTGTTAACCAAGTGATTCATTTTATACAAGCTCATAGTGATAACATTGACCAAGCTATACAATGTGAACCAAGTGATTTAGTTTATATGTCAAGTTTCACAATATTCACTGAGTCACTATAGACTAAGTTCAAATTACTTGGAAGTGATCAGTATGGACCAAGCTTCTACATCTATCGAATGCATGATGATGCCTGACACTGACAATGGATGCCAAGTATTAGAACCTCACCGAGCTAGTCTTCAGAACTCGAGTTCCTGTAGTTGGGATGACATTGTGTATTTTGTGTAAAACTTGTATTATAGCCAACTTTGTTGATTTGTAAATTGGATAGGTATATATGTAATGTATTGTATCACATCCAATAAGATGAATATATTGAATATAATAAGAAGAGAAGAGTAGAAGTCTGAAATACAAAGGCTACATCAGTATAAGGAGCAGTAAAGATTAATCTATCACAACAAGGTGATCATTACACTCAAAAGAATCTCATCCAACAAACCAAGATGCAGATTAGAGATCACTCATTGTTTCATCCTTATAGGTGAATTAGTTAAATTCTTTCACAAGATAGACTTAATAGTCTTATGTAAATATTTTTATCAAGTGCATACTTCATTGTATGTTTGCAAATCCTTTTACAAGGTGGACCTAGTAGTCCTTATTGCTCCTAATAGGGTAGATCATCAAAAGTGATCAGTATAAGCCTTAACAAGCCAAATTTATACTGCAACACTAAAGCTTGTGGGTATCATCCCCACCCCAGTTTTACTTTCTATTTGGAAGGTTTCTGGGTCATCATATTGTTTATCAAAGTGTTATGAATGTTTAATTGCTTTCAGATACTTATGCATGATCATAATTCACATGAAGGATTAATTGGTAAATAAAGATTAAGTTTTATAAGTTACCGAGTCACCCCTCTCCTCTCAATAACTTAGTCTATCACATATTTTTCCAACATTTGGTATTAGAGAATTTTGGTTCTCAAAGAAAAGGTTAACAACTTGAGCAAAGATCTAAGGCTATGGAGGTTTTTAGACTTGACAAGGCTATTGATAATGAAAATCTGGATTTGAAATTGGCTATTGGAAAACTCAAGAAAGAAAAGGAGCAACTCTCTCAATCCTTGAAAAGAAGAAAAGATCTTGTAGTAAAGATGAATGTCCAACTCTCCATTGAAGAAAGAATTGAAGACACTCATTTACAAAGAAACTCAGATGAAGCTATTAAACTAATCAAAGAACTATTAGAGAAGAATAGTTTACTTCAAGAAGAAGTAATAAAGCTGAGAAGAGAACAAGAAATCCAACGAGTAAGATTATGTGAATTCATGGAAGAGAAAAATAAGATAAAAGAAGAGATAAAAGGAAAGAAAAATGAAATTCAACACCTATCCCTTCAATAGGCTGACTTCATTAATTAGCTCACCAATGTAAATGAAGAAATCATGAATCCAAGACCAGAAAATGAAAGATTGCAGAATGATCTAAACACTAAAAGGCAAACGAATGAGAGGATGATGAAATCTCAAGTAGACATGGATCAATTAAATGAGCATATCCAATACAGACAAAAGTGGAAAACATGAATTGGATATATAAAAGAAGGTGAATCATCCAAGCAAGGAGCTCAAAAGAATCAAAGACCTACTTGCAATCATTGTGGTAAGATAGGTCATACATAAAACAGATATTGGAGCAATGGGAAAGCTAAAGTCAATGAAAAATGCTACAATTGCAATCAACATGGTCATAGAGCTAATGAATGCAAAGAGAAACATAAGTTTGAAGGCAAATGTCAAAAATGTAAGAAGCATGAGCACAAATCTTCAGAATGTAAAACTAAGACATTGAACCCAACAAAACAGATTGTAAAAGCTATATTTGATTGGAACTATAAAACTTGGTGCAGATGTCATTATTATAGATAATTTGGACACATTGGAATGAATTGTGTAAAACATCACATGAGGACAAGAGACACCACTAGAAGATGTTTTATCTGTACAAAACTTGGTCATCTTGCCAAGAACTGTATGAATACTAGAAGAATTTAAGATGAAAAGAAAACCAAGGCTAGTAACATCTGAAAAAAGATGAGACAACAATGGATTCCAAAATTATTTGAGAATGCAAGTTCGAGCAATGGTGAACATGTCACTCAAGAATTGGGTGACTCAAGTATTTCCACTTGATCTCTTGCAAGGAGAACTGGAACTAGGATTCTAAAGAAGACATCTCACATCAGTTCTAGTTAGTAGAATGAAAGATCCATATCAGCATTCAAGATGCAAAGGGATTACTAACCATTTAAGAAAATGTTAGTCATTACTGAGTGAGGTTGGGTTGTAGACCCTACCAAGCAAGGTTGGGAGCCATTAAAATTGTTGTATGGACACTGATTCATGGATGACTCTACCGAGCACTTAATGTAAGTGAAGGGGAAGATAGCTTGTCATTTGAGTGAATAATCCTACTGAAAATTTATGGTGATTGAAAGGTAAACTTGATAAAAAGGATAAAATCTAATTCATTTCTCACCACGAAATTTTGAGATCTATTTGTGCAAAATTTTCTTAGTGCATCCGAGCGATATGTACGAATTACTATTAAAGATTTTTGTGTTCTCTCAAACCCTACCGAACAAAATGGCATCCATTAGCAACAAATATAAGAAAGGGTTAGAGATGTTAGTTCAAGGCATGGAATGGAAGGCACCAGACTTCAAGCTGAGTTCAATTGTCATTAAAACCCTAGATCCAACTGGAGCTTAATCACAAATTCCATCCAAGGTACTTTTAATTAATGATATTCATTCACACTTTTAGTGTGCTATTCAAGATATTGGAACTCTAGAAATGGATGAATCCTTTAGAGAATTGTGAGTGAATGGTGTGTTAAAACTGGAGCATCAACACCTTGAAGTGAAGGATTTGACTCACATTCCACACATGCCACATGAATTTCAAATCAAATGGATAAGATTTATCCTTAGCCATGTGCATAATGGTCATATGGTTGGAGCAACCCATTTTGATAACAAAGAAGATGATCCATAGGATCACTGGTCTTCCTATGCTGGCAAAAGCAAAGATGACTAAAACCCTGAGTTAGGTCGACCTGGTAAAGAAAACCCTTACCAAATAGGATAGAAGGGGAATGGAGATTAGCTATGTCATAGACATGGAATTGAAGTTTGGGATACATGTCATTGCACACAAAATATACAGCTCAAGTAGACTCAACAGTGTATCATGCAAAGCAGTGGATCTTGCATACAAAGTGGTCAAAAATAACTTGTCACTTGACCTTGCTGAGTTGATGCTAAATCAATTCAACAAAAATATGGAAAGAACTTCAAAGAACAATCCTTGTAAGTTCGGTTCACTCTTGACTTGTCTATTTTTCTACGTGCAAAATTTTTTCCCATCTAAAGGTATCATCGTATGGATGAAGGATGTACATATTCTTTATCAAATCAATGAATATATAGCTGAAATGGGAGAAAACTAGGTTAGCATAATAGATAACTACTTTGATGCATTTAAGGAAAAGATGAATAACAAATTCAAGCTCCCTAAGGAACTTTTTGATGATTACAAAGATGATATTTGTTTTATGCTTGACTGTGACAAAGTATATATTCAAGCAGTTAGATTGAGAAATGTATGGGGCAAGCCTCTAGGTTATGAGGTTAACATTGATGAAACTAAGGATATTATTGAAGCATTGTTAAATGAGAAAGTTGACCCAAAAGCTACATATTTTGGCACTTATGATGAAGCAAAGGTAAGAATAGAACTTGAAATAAAACTCCCTAAGGTGGTTAACAAAGGAAAGAAGAGGATTGCTAAATTGAAAACTAGCCCCACTCTTTTGTTGACTGAAGGCAAAGGTGATGACATTGAGGAAGATGAAGCAGAAGATGAAGAGAAGTCAAAAGAAGAAGAGCTAATAAAGAAGAAAGGTAAAGGTTATTATAACCAAACTTGCAAAACTATCTACTACAATGTTCACAAGGAGGGCATCCAGCAAAAAAAAAGGCGAAGATGTAATCTTCAAAAAGCCACCACCCTCTTTCCAAGAAAAGTTGAAAGAAATTAACATTGGAGATGGTATGGAAAACTTCAAATCACTGAGGTATGAAATAAGAACTGCAAAGGAGCATAAGAAAATTGAAGACATGTTTATGTCTAAGAACCACATTAAACCCACTTTGCTTGCAACCACATTTGCAAAACCTTCACCAAGTGTTGTGTCTTATGAACCATTCATTAGAAATCCCTTTAAGCTCACCCATTAATAAGTAGGAGATATTTTCCTCAACATTTCAAATTATGATATTGATATTAGGATTGAACTATGTAGTTTTTGAGTCAAACTCATTGACCCATGTTTCATGAGTAGTGGTTCACATGAAACCATATATAATGATAATGAATGGAACACCTATCAGTTATTGGACTTAGATGATTCTCACAGAGATAAACCATCAAAACTTCCCAAGAGGTTACCCATCCCAGTATTACTCTAGCTTGCGTGGGCTTAACTACCAAGTTTCCTCCATGGTCAAACCCACTCTACTTGTAACCACATTTCCAAAACCTTTATGAAGTGTTTTTCCTTATGAACCATTCATTGGAAATCCATTTAATCTCATCCTTTGATAAGTGGGAGATATTTTCCACAAGAAGTCAAATTGTGATATTGCTATTAGGATTCTATTGTGTAATTTTTGAGTCAAAAATATCGACCCATGTTTCATGAGTAGTGGTTAAGATGAATCCATCTCTCATAAGAATGAATGGAATACTTAGCACTCATTGAATCTAGGTAATGCTCACAAAGGTGAGGCACTAAGACTTCTTAGGAGGACACCCATCCCAATGCTACTCCATATTGAGTGTACTTAACTATAAAATTTCCTTCATATTTAAACCTACTTTTCTTGAGACCTCATTTGCAAACATTTCACCAAGTTTTTTGCCTTATGAACCATTCAATACAATTCCATTTAATCTCATCAATTGATAAGTATGAGATATTTTCTACAACAATTCAAATTATGATGTTGTTATTAAGATTCAATTGTGTAGTTTTTGAGTCAAACTCATTGATTCACATTTTATGAGCAATGGTTAACATGAACCCATATCTCATGAGAATGAATGGAAAAGTTAACATTCATTGTATCTAGGTGATGGATAAAGAGGTGAAGCACCAAGACATCCTGAGAGATCACCCATCTTAGTACTATATAATCTTGAGTGTGCTTAATATGGAGTTTCCTCCATGGTTAAAGCCACTTTGCTTGTAACCCCATTTGAAAAAACCTTCCCTGAGTGTTGTGCCTTATGAAACATTCATTACAAATCCCCTTAATAATATCAATTGATAAGTAGACAATATTTTTCACAATAAGTTAAATTGTGATATTGCTATTAAGGATTCAATTGTGTAGTTTTTGAGTCTAACTCATTGACCCATGTTTCATGAATAATGCTTCACATGAAAACATATCTTGTGAGAATGGATGGATGACTTAACACTCATTGGATCTAGGTGATTAGAACGAGTTTAACCATGGAGAAATATTTGTAGTTAATCATGCTCAAGCTGAAGAAATACTAGGATGGGTGACCTCTTGGGATGTCTTGGTGCTTCACCTCTATGAGCATCACCTAGATCCAACAAGTGTTAATTTTTTTATTCATTCTCATTAGATATGGGTTCATCTACTCATGAAACATGGGTTAATAAATTTGACTAAAAAACTACATAGTTGAATTCTAATAAAATCATCACAAACAGACTTGTTGAGGAAAATGTCTACTAATTATCAATGGATGAGCTTAAGGGGATTTATAATGAATGATTCATAAGGCACAAACCTTGGTGAATTTTTATTAAATGGGGTTTCAAGAAGAGCGGGTTTAACTATGGAGGAAACTCTATAGTTAAGTATGCTCAAGCTGTAGTAGTACTATGATAGGTTACCTCCCAAAAAGTCTTGGTACTTCACATCTATGACATCACCTAGATCCAATGACTATTAATTTTATCATTCATTCTCACGAGAGATGGGTTCATGTGAACTACTATCCATGAAACATTCACCAATGATTTTGAATAAAAAGCTACTCATTTGAAACATGATAGCAATATCACAATGTACCATTCTCATTTTCTATTTGTATTTTTTTCAATGATTTAAAACCTACAAAGATTTTGTAGCTTTATGTAGATCATAAATATTTTATAACTTTATGTATATGTAAGATTAAAACACTATTTTCCTAGTACATTGATATTATTAAAAATGATTAGCAATTGTGTGACATTTAGTGCAATATTATGGATTGAGAGCTAAATAAATATATATACCACACTCCAATCTCTCACAACATATATTGAGTTGAATTTGGGATTTTTGTGAGGAGGGGGAAGTAGTGCAATGGTGCAAATGATATTTTACATGGTCTATAAGTTGATCATCTATAGTCTACTGTTACCCAAATTATTATAATACCAAGGCCTAACTTGTTTAAAAATGACATGCTAGGGAGATCATCGTGGATGAGATTTAGACAACACCTAGATTTGATACTAAGAACAACTAAATAAGTGGACACAAACCAAAAAAAAAAAACTTTGTCCTTATATTGTGGTATCCTCTTCTGACAACCTAGAAAGCGTTTACAACTAACCATGATACTTCAAGGTGAATATGGAATATGGGATGTGAGTCATTTTTAAAATAGTATCAAGATGTGTCACAAACCTCATTTCAAATGGTAGGGAGTGAATTACTATTTTGGTATGTGTTTGTGCAATTAGTTTCAACAAACCTAGGTTTTATTTAAATCAAAGAGCTGAATAAGAAACTACCTTTCCAATTAGAAACCATGGGCATGGATGGAATCCTATAATACACATAGATGGCAAAGGAACTATTTGTTAATTAGTTTGGATTGCTTTGCAAACTTTTTCCTTGGTGTGGTTTCACCCTCAAATAAGGCACTTCTTATCTTTGACAAACATGGTAGCCATAGTGTAGTCTTCAAAAAAATTAAAGACTTGCAAGGCATCTAGGAACAAAATTGCTTACACTACATGCACATAATATCCATAAGATGCAACCAATGAGTTCTAAATTATTCTCTCTGTTCAAAGCCCAGTACAAACAACTAGGAAATGTGTTGATGTAAAGCCACACTTATAATAATTTGTCCATTAATTTGGTCTACAATTGAGAAGAACATGAGGTTGATTGAGGCCTTTAAAGTTGAAGAGGACATATAGAGGACCGAGTTAAAAAATATTCATGTTTCAATTGAAGATGATGTTGAGTACATTGCAATATAGACCTTCACATGAATATATGGTTATAAAGAGGTTACAATTGATGGTTCTATGTGATAATTCAATGCATAGAACATGAAGAGGGCAATTAGTACATTAGTAGGTCAGATTTTTCTACTGCAACCATCCAAACCAAATATTGCACATATTAAAGTGACACATAATGTAGGAATACATATTGTATCCCAACTAGCTATTATAGATGTTCAAACATACCATAATGTAAGAATGAAAAGTGTGAATGGCCTCAACTTTCCAACTCAAGTTGTAATACCTAATTGACTAAATGAAGCAACTACTAATATTGTTGGTGAATAAGTATCCCTATCTATACCATCTCCATGCCATATTGATCCAACTGAGGCAATTCAATACTTTATGATGAATGAATCAAATTGGGACCAAGAAAATGGTGGTTAAGGTTATCAACATAGTGAGAGAAGTGACTAGGATGTTATCTCTCTATCATTTACACAACATGATGAACAATAATAAAGAAGTCCAACTAGAAAAATCTAGAAAATTTTAGTGTAGAGGGTGAAACAATCATCAGAAAAATCTCATTTAGGAGTGCTTTGTCTTAGTATGCAACCATATATTTTGACATGCCTACGTTGACATGATTAATGAGCAAGATGAATAAAGAGGAGGACTAAAGAGTTGTAACAATGTAACAAGGAGCATATGAGGGAAAACAAGGCAAAATGTTAGATCAAATAGGTAGAAATCAAAATAAATAGGTATGAGAAGCAATCAATAAAACAAAATGAAGGATGAGAGAAGGTAGAGAGATAAGAGCCAAAAATAGGAGAGCTAAGAGGAAAATGAAGCTACTAAAAATTCATGATAACCTAAGGAAAGAACAAGAGTACACCAACTACTCAAATTTGTTTGACATGTATAACCACTTAATGTCAACCTTTGTAGGAAACAATAATATGTCTAGTAAGGGAGTACATTAACTACTTCTATACCCTCCCAACACTTAGTCTTTCTTGACATGTTCAACATTTTGAATTTAGTCTTAGAAAGAAAAAATAACGTGCAAAATGGGGGTACCCCTGGGTGCTTATCACCACTGGAAATTAATGTTTATGCAAGCCACAAATTGATGGCTCAATCAACAAGTATGACACAAAACTCTCCCAATCAACCAATACAACTTATAATTAGAGAAGAGATAGTTATCTTTAGAAATGAGAAATCTCCCCCTTGTCTAAGATTTATGGACAATAAATTGAATTATTTGTAAATTTATTAATTTATTTTTATCATTCTAGCAACATAATTTTGGGCTATACTCTGTATAGGAGATTAATGTATAACTATGATATGAAATTATGAAGGATGATAATGTCGATTTTATGGTGAATTCGAAATTACATATTTTGGCGTACATTGCTTTGTTGAAACCACATATCAAATATGTTTATGTAAGGTGATTAATGATTTTAGTAGAGAGTTGAATGATTTTAGTAAGACTCATTCACTATGATAAATTAGTAAGTGTGAGTGGATCAACATTTGTAGATATGTTGTCCAATCAATATTTAATGCAAATGTTTATGGCGTCAATAAAAAAGAAACTTTTCTGCTATCAACAAAACATATATATATGTTTTCAATAAAATATACGGGTTTATGTTGTATACATAATACATATGCTTATATTGTCAAAATATTGGTCATAATTATGCTGATAAGATATAAATATGCCTATGATTACAACTAGACAAACATATTTATGGTCCCCAAAACATATATGTTTATGTTGTCAACAAAATAGGTACATGTTTATTTATGTTTCATATTTTGATTTGACTTCAAATAATGCACACAATAAATACATTTATATGTTTATAACATGTTGATTTATGTGAACCATAATTATACAATATTTGAAAGTTTAATTGACAATAAGAATTCACAATACATACATACATACACACTTACTTACTTACTTACTTACTTACGCATTCATACATCCATACATACATGCATGAATGCATACATACATTCATGTAAGCATGAATACATGCAAGCATGCATGCATACATACATAGATAGATATTTACATATTACACACATAAGAAAATACATGTAACAAAATACATATGCCCATTCTATCAAAAAACCATATTTATTTCTATTCTAAAAAAATATAGGTTTACATGTTGTCACCAATAAGATTTTAGAATCTTAAAGCTTGCAAAAATTCACAAAACATATAACAATTAACATTATATCACTTATATATGAACAACACACATTACAAATAATAAAATATCAAAACATCTAACTATATCTACCCAGTCATTGTCAAAGTAAAGTCACAAACACTTTACTTGTTGCATGTGGTTGATGTCTTCAATCTCATAGAAGCATTATATTGTACAAAAAAAAGGTGCTAATGTTTCCAACTTCAATACATTGACAATCACAACAAAGTAAATAATATTTTTTAAAATAAAAAAATGATTATACAATGCATTAAAAGCTAGACTTCCTAATAAAATTAATTGTGTTAACAAACACAATTACATTGAATTGGAGATCATTTGCATTCTTCTCTTACCTCATTACACTCTCCTAGACTTGGAAAAATATTGTAATAAGAGCTCTTTGTGAGCTTGAGTCCCTGTCTTTTGGGGTCATACTCAGGGTTGTAGTTGTCAACATAATTTGTACTCTAGTAAGAAAATATTTTAAGTTGAAGATTTTGTTTGTAAAAGTTTAATAGTAATTGAAAATTTTATAGAATGAATAAAATTTAGTTTATTTGTAAAATTTATAGTGATTTGCTTAGTAAGAAAATATTAAGTTGAATATTTTGTTTGTAAAAGCTTAATAGTAATCCAAAATTTTATATAATGAATAAAATTTAGTTTATTTGTAAAATTTATAATGATTTGGTTAGGAAACATGGAAAATAGAATTAAAAGAGAACACTTAGAATTTATAAGTTGGGAGATTTTTCTGTCTTGGCCGCTTCTTTTTTCGAAACCTTTATTTGCAGGAATTTGGCTATGTACTCCAACCTTGGTTATTTGGGCTATTTGGTGAGAGAGGAACAAGAGGATATTCAGAAATGAGTTTGCAAAGATAGAAATAGTGTTACAAGGCATTGAAAAGTCTATATCAGAAGTCACTAATGCAGGCCTTTTTAGATGCAAAATCAATCCTACAATCTCAATTTGGGACAATTTTATCATTTGAGAGTGGAAATCTCTTCTTATTCCATGGGGGAGTGGAATTAGCAGCAATCAACACTTCAAGATAGATAGAACAGTTGTGTAATGGCTACCTCCTATGTCATATAGTGAAACTTAATTTTGATGGCATTTCAAGAGGAAATCGAGGTAAATCCGATCTTGAGGCATGTGTTAGAGATAGATAAGGTATAGTTTTGGCAATTACATCCTCCCTGCTACCATATGGGACTAATAATTCAGCATAAACACAAGCTCTCTTGGCAGATCTAGTACTGGTTAAAACAGGTAATTTTCACAGAGTCCATATCAAAGGTGATTCTCAAATGGTTATTAACTCTTGCATCAAATGACAATCCTATTCATGGGATTTGCAATATATCTTCAAGCAAATTTGGCACCTGATTGATCAATTTTTAGAAGTTATCATATCATATACCCTACGAGAAGGAAATAAAGTGGCGGATTTCATATCTAACTTCGGGTGTGATGGTGTCATTGTTAATAAACATCAACCCAACTCATTTATTGAACAATTCGAACCATTACATTCATTAATTGCATCTGAAAGCTGTTTATCATGCTCATAAAGTACATTTCATAAAGGCAATTTTTGTTCATTATATACATTCAACACTAATCCTTTATAATCGTCATCGACCCTATTATAATATGATTGGTAATAGTACAATATAATCATTAATTGATCGATTGGTGTGTTTTAGAATGTGTGGACTGATTATTATTTGCTAAGTGGTATACGACAAGTTCTGTTAATCACATGGAGTTGAGTATTTCAAATTTTTGGCACATGCTGAATCCTACATGTATTGCAATCCGCACAAGGTGGAGATGTTTGCATTCAAAACTATCATTTTGGTTTTTGCATTCAACTGGTATTCTTCAATATGTCAAGAATGGCAAACATTGGTTTCAAATGCAATACCTATAATCAATTTCACAGGTCAATAATGTCAAAGAATTACCATATTAGAATTGAGCCGAGTTTGCACAAAGAAGTCTTGCCCTTGCATATTGATGATGTTGCCTTGGAGGTAATGTTTTGCATAAATTTTCCCTCAAAATGCAAGGCAATTACTTTTGGTGTTAGTACTGGCGTTAATTCTCAGGTATTAGGCCACGAAAGTGTATTAATTCATGCTAGAAAGGAACAACTCTATTTTTTTCCTCAAAATGGTAAGCCTAAGATTGGATCTCCGAGTGTGATTGGGGTATTGCAAAGTCAAAATACAGGTAAAGTTGATGCAAATTTGATGGTTCTTGTTCAGCCACATCAAGAAGATGGTTTAGGTTCTGGTTGGGATGTTCGTGAGCCTTAGCCACAACCTTCTGATTGGGGTCCTGAATTTTCAAATGTTCTTGGTACCATTTAAGATGATTATGCTGATATGGAGGAGTGATTACTATAGGTTGAATGTAAATATTTTTGGTTTGATTCGATTACCTCTAATGTTGTAATGTCTTGAGGTTTTTGAAGTGGCTCATATGGGTAGAATTTAGAAAATGGTATAGTTTTATGAGCTTCGATTTTGTTGATATAATATCTATTGTAAATATCAACAAATATCTTTATGTAAATTTGTATATAAGCGACGATTCCAAGTTTTCTTTCTGGCTCTTTCCTGGTTGAGCTTTTTGAACCAATTTTATTAATAAACATATTCAGTGGCTAGCCCACTTTTGCTTGAAAAAAAATGAAGATTACATCATATCTAATTTTAGTTTTAATATTTACAATTTAATTTTTAAATTTTATTCGAAAATAAAGTTTAGATACATTTCATTTTTTATTAAGTCTAAAATAATTAATGTTTACAATCTAAAAATTAAATAGAAATAATTCTTTGATTTTATCATGAAAATTATGTTTGTTTATTAATTAAATTGTACTCATATTGACATTAGTCTATACTTTTTCAAAAATATATTATGTAGAGAGTCATAATGAATCTTTGAAGAAGTTGCATTGAATTAAGGTACAAAGCTTCATAGATAGTTTCAATGGCACCAAAGACTCAACAAAGATGAGAAAAGATTTATACTTATTGTTCAAATTAAATTTGCATCTAATAATGCCTCATGACAACCAAAAAGATCACCCACCTAATGATGCCTTTTTTCAATCATACATTTCCCTAATCCTAACTTGTCTGAAAACCTAACCTTAGAAAAAAGCAAAGATGGGCCAAATCCTTCAATTTTTTATTATTAAATCAATGACAAAAATCAATACAATCCATCTATCATTTAAGAGCATTATTTTAAAACATAAAGCTCTTTTCCTTAAATAACTAAACTTAACTTTTAAATATCCAAATGGTATTGAAAATTAAAAAAAACTCATAATCACCTAAAACATATAATATACATTTATTTTATTTCTAAACACATGAACAAATTAATGACAGTGCTCGATGTGGTGATTATGCCATCTTCATTAATATTATCGGTTAGTCTCCTACAATATTATTGTTGCATCACCATAGCTTATAATAATAAAAATAAATGTAAGCGGGATGATGTAGCAATAGACATAATAAAAATAAATGCTCCACTCAGGTAATGTGGTTTTCATTTTATTCATCTTGCCTAGAATGGTTTTGGTCCACAATGGAAAAAAAAGGTGCACATAGCATTGAAGATGGACAGTGGAACATATTTTTTGTTTTGAAATTTTCATTAGCTTTTGACCTTATTTTTTAGCATAATTTTTTTACAAATCACTGACATTCCTTTCTTGCATAGTCAGTGATCAACAATCATGGATGACAAAGGTGATCGAAGAACTTTGGGTCATGGGAATGAGGTTTCTTACAATAGGTAGCAAAACCATTAACAATTGACAATAACATTAATTACATCCTTATCCTTCTAGATATTTTCTACATTTTCTAATTCACAAGATAGGATTTAATGCCAGGAAAATAGGCTTTGGCCAGTTAGAAAAAAAGATTTTTTGCTATCATAAATGAATTAAAAAATATACTGCCCAAAACTTTAGAAATGTGATTGCTTATTAAGAAAAAATAAATAGAGGGGGGTCAAACAAAAACATTAGTTCCTTGCCTTATATATAAGGCAGGGACTAATAATCAAGGACAACAATGATCCCACAAATTCATGGTTACAATTTTGAATGCACAACAATCGAAAAAAATATTATTAGTACTCATTTTTTTAGTAGTTTAAAAATTATACATACATAAGTATACACATACATACATATGAATACATAAATTATAATTCATACAAACATAAATGTTGTGATGAACAATATAATGCAATTGCCTCAAAATAGAATAATTCATACGCTTCTAGATCATGTTTGCATTGAATACATACATATTGATGGTAGTATGATTTATGAAAATATGATTTGACTTGTATCCTAAGGCATCAACATGAATAATCAACCTTAATCGGGAAGTGCAGAGGAGGCCTTTCTAAGATAAATATTATGCAAAGGATATTCAAAGGAAAGAAAGTATAATTTTTAATGAAAATGAAGCAAGAAATCCCTCTTATAAGAGCACTAGATATGAAAAATAAATGCTTTGACTTTCAAAATTGCATGTACAATGGAGATAATAGACCATCAAACATGACACATGAATATAAAGACGTTTTTAGTGTTGAATTATGTTGTGTGAGTAAAATTTCCTCTAAATTAGCATATTACAACATGGTTCAATTCTAAATGCCCTTATAGAATGTGTACCCCTATGTTCAATCACCTAATATTAGGTTGGAGGGTAATTGCCTGTCTTATTTCACACAAATAAAAAATATAGGAAAATGAATGAATGTTGAAAATAACTAGTCATTTATGTCTAATTGCTAAGATGGCTTCAAAAATTTAGTTTTATTTTTGTTTATTGTGCAACCATGTGCACTATTGTGTGAATTTGTATACATTGTATTATCAGTATCTGTTATAAAAATATCCAAATGTTGAAAAATGAATATATTGATTTGTTGTTATCCATTCCGAAAAATTGGATATATAATAGGTGAATAGAATAACAACAACAAAGACATACAATTTTATATAAATAATTTAGTGAGAAATTATGTTTCACAAGTACAATGCATTGCAAAATGTCAAAGTGCAACATAATTTAAAAATAAATATCATCAACACCTTTTCCCCCACTAATCATTCATCAAGTAACTAAAAAGTAATTGTAAGTCCCATAATTAACAAAAATAAAAATAATTAATTATACATTAGTTCATTGTGGTCCAATTCACATTTACTAATTTAGTGTTAGGAATGGGCCTTACTAAAATCATTCAACACCTTACTATAGTGTGAATAACATATGCAACATGGATATATCTAATTTTTTATACAACATAAACATATTTGTTTTGTTAACCTCTTGTTAGTATTTTGTTGTTGTTCAATTGACAACTTAAAGTAAGAGAGAACTATGACATAAAAAGTTATATTCACCAAGTTTCTAATTTTTCATTAGATCATCATCAACTTCTTCATGAATATAAATTTTTGGCCATAGTTTCCTGTTACCTCTATCATCAACCTTTGATATCAATCATGCTACTCCTCCATCCTATAGAACCTTGATCATCGTCCTTTGACATTATTGATAAAATATTCAACACTAGACATATATATTTTGTTTGCAACCTAGACCTATTTGGTGGATAAGATAAACACATATATTTTGAACTTACATGAACAATTATACAATCCTTTGATACATAAAATCATTCAAACCCTCAAAAAATTCATTCAACACCCTAGGAAGCACAAGTATGGCCACTCAAATTAACAAATATTTATAGTTATGCTTGTCTATATTATACAAGCATTCTAAATTATTGGTGGCTATAAAAAAATAGTTCAACTTACAGTCGTGGTAATAAATATATAATAAAAATGTATTTTCAACCTAAACCCTAGCCAAAGTAGTAAAATAATTGGCCCAACAATATATATATCCATTGCATCAAGGTAAACTTTACGAGAGCTGCGTCCTAAAAAAGATATAAAATATTGGTGAATCTTTCATTATATTGAAAAAATAAAATTATTTCTATAGGTGAATCTGTCAATTGTTATTCTAAATATGGTTAATATTGACGATTAATTTCGAATCTTTTTTTTTTGGCATAAAATATTGATGAATCTCAATAATAATAAGAAGTTCATTAATCACCAAGGAATATTACAAATCAAAATTGAACATTTTTTACCTCGCAGAATATAATGAAGATTGTTACATATACTTTAATCAATATTAAAAACTAAATATTGGTGATATATCCCTAAAGTAACTAATAATTATGATAAGTATTGGTCAGTTCATTCTCCAATAATATGTAATATTTAGGTGACTCAAATCTAATCATGTGACGAATATTGTGGTGAATATTTGAGTTAAAAATTTTCAATAAAATAAACTATTGAGCAACTTTAAATATTCTAGAACTAAATTTTATAAAACTATGGTGATCTGGGTTGTATCAAATCTTAAATTACTAGCCAAAAAATTCTAAATTTAGCCAATTTGCGAATATTAGCCACTAAAAAATACCTTGCATTGCATCTCATAATTATCTAAATAGAGATCCTGAATCAAACAACATGATGTTTCATTTATTTCATATTCCATACAATAATTTCATAGTATAAAGTGAAAGAAATCAATTTACTCAAATCCCCCATTATGAATATAGAGAAATGATGAAATAATACATTGAACTACAAGTAGGAATAACACAAAAATACTTGTAGGAATGAATAGAAGTAATGTTTAGAGGAAATGAAGAGCATGGGAAGCCTTTGTGGAAAGTAGAACAAGTTATTACAGGGAAAAAAATTCCCAAAGCAATGAGAAACCAAAGATTTTAGGGCTTAGTATAGCTGGATAATAACAAATAAACACTGCCATATCCCTATTTTAAGATAGAATTTTAATAATAATTAGATAATAGAATGTTATTAAATAAATAATGATAATAAAGTTATAATAAAACTAATACTAAAATATAAAAATAGGAAATATTAGTTATTTAATCTATATTATCAATAAAATAAATTTTAGTATGATATTTTAAATAATAAAAATAATAAAATTACAATGAATAAATAAAGAAATTAAATAAAATATAAGAGACAATATTGTAGAAAGTATGTTAACTTTCTAAATTGAATTCAATAATAAATAATAATAAACAAAAATAAGTAATTAAATAATTCATATAACATAGAATAATATAAATTTACTAAATCTAATGAAAAGTCAAGCGATATTTAACAAATAGACACGACTCCTTAAAATTAAAATGTAAAAGTGAGGAGAGTTTATTTTAGAGAGAGGGAAAATGAAGAGTAGAAGATAGGAGTTCAAAAAGGGAAAATGGAAGAAGAAAGTAATAGGAGGAAAATAAAGAAGTGACTTTTTGAAAAGGTATCAATAATATTGAAAGGATGTGAACTTTTGAAATGGTCATAGTTATGAATACTTACAACTCTTCAAAAATGTTGCAACTATAAAGTATCAAGAATTTTTTGAATAATTTTAGTTATGAAGTGTTGCGACTTTTCTAAAGGATTACAACTATGAAGTGCTATGTCTTTTCAAAGGATTTATACTATAAAAGGTTGTAACTCTTGGAAAAGAAGAAATGAAAAAGTATATTTTATCTTTTCCTTATAATTAGAAAAGGAATAATTTTAGAAAGTAAATATAGAGTTGAGATAATCTAGTAGGAATAATTCATTGAAGGGCCAACTAAGGAGAGCCACATGGACCAAGTAAAGAGGAAGATAGAATAAACACATAGAAATACATGTCAGAGTGAGCAAAGAAAGGATATAAATCAATGAAGATTGGAACCAGATAACCACTGCACGAAACAAGGAGATACACAAGCATGGATACTTTTGACTCGTGGGCCATTATATGTAATAGAGAGTGTCCACGTCAGTAGTCACATGCCACAACATAAACATAGGTAAGAGAGGTAAGTTTAATTTATTATTTGTGAACTTTGATAAGTAGTTAATATTTGAAGAGGTGAGTAATGGTATATATATATGTATGTAAGTTGAGGTAAACATTTTGTGATAATTAAATAAAGTAGTAAATTGTTAAAAGTATGTATTTAATGATTTATTTATAAGTTAATTTGATCATCTTGGATACAATAATTTAAACTAATTTGAAAGTATATGTTAATGAGGAAAGAACTAGGTAGGTAAGAGGATAGAGTTGATCCCTAAAGTAAGAAGGGTATATACTTCCCTCTTGGTTTTAGGCCTATCAAACTATGGGACCCCACTACAAGGTCCAAGTACTCTAATATGGTATAACACCTAGGCATAATGCGAGATGATAAGTGTCCATTAAAGATTGGAGAAGCTTTGGTGAATAGACCAAGGTTCTACTAGCACTTTAGTGAGGCTTTCTTTGCCAATCCCCATATGACCTAGCCCATACATTGGTATGGTGTGACACTTAGGCATGTTGAGGGATGCTAAGAAACCATTGAAAGATTGGAGAATCCTTGACAATGGATCAAGGTTTTACCCAAGATTTAATGAGGTCTCCTTGACCAATCCCCGGGTGACCTAGTCCACACATACACATTGAATTCTTAAGAAATTAAAGAATAGATATCTTAATGGATAAATGAATATTTATAACTAAATTTTGGTGAATACATGAAGACATTAAAAGCCTTATAAGAAGGTACATTAGAGTTATATCAGAGCATGATCTTGCCATCCTGTAGGGTTGAAGAGGATCTAGAAAAATAATTTATATGAAAGACTAATGTAGAAAGTTAATGACTATTAGAAATGATTCAAAATATCCATGATGGTAACCTAAGAATTTGGACTCAAATAAATATATATTTCAACTCAACAATTTTTTTTATCTAATTGTTTGAGGACAAACAATTTGATGAAGGGTGGACTATCATATCCCTATTTTAAGATAGAATTTTAATAATTATTAGATAACACAATGCTATTATATTAATAATGATAATAAAGCTATGTTAAAACTAATACTAAAACATAAAAAATAGGAAATAATTATTATTTCATTCTATATTATCAATAAAATAATATTTAGTACGATATTTTAAATTTAAAAAAAAAAAAACATTACAATAAATAAATAAAAAATTAAATTAAATACAAGAGACAATGTTGTAGAAAGTATGTTAACTTTCTAAATATAATTTAAGAATAAATAATACTGAACACAAATAAGTAAGTAAATAAATCATATAACATATAAATTAACTAAATCTAATGAAAAGTCAAGTGATATTTAACAAATAGACATGATGTAACACCTTGCCAGGGAACCTAAAAGAAATTAACCTAAAGTTTAACTAAGTTTGTTTAAACTTTTTTTTTTGAAAGATAATAAACAACAACATATATAATATAGCGAAAGCAATAACAACAAGAGATAAAATAGTAGAAACAATAACTCACATACATACAAACATCATAAAAAATTTATATCTCTTAAGGTTCTGTGACGTTGAATCACATTTAAGTTTAGTTAATACTAAATCCAATACACAATTTAACCACATCAAAGAATAATCACAACTACAAATCCATTTAAATAAATATATAATTACATAAGCTACCACTTGGCATAACTAGAATGTACGATCATCTATTGTATAAGTCATAGGGTATGAACATCTAAAAGACTATACAACATATATAAAATGCATCATCTCATAAGATCTAAGGTAAATCAAGTATTGTATAATAGGATATAACCATCCAACATAAATATAAGATTAGAAAGAAAGGATCAACTGCACAGGTACATTTAGCAATGACATCAAACAATCAGGTCTTAGTGGTATAAGAAAAATGCACTACCACTTGACCTCATGGAACCTAAATAGCCCACTCCTACCATGCTGGGGAGATAAATTCAAGTCCCATACAAATATCAAAGCATAAGTCAAAACTAACACCTAGGTCAAGGAAACACCTAAAAGAAAACTATCTCAAAGGGTACCAAGACACAAGTATCAACTAATCCCAGAGGAAACACAGAAACATAGGAAATCTACTACGCAAGTGGGCAAGTGTCATTGCATGAGCCAACTCTAAGGTTACCTTGGCAACCTTGCTAGACTCTGACCCCCTAGTGTCTCTATGCGGCATCAGTATCCTTTCGTACAAACAAGACATACTAATGAGTCAACTCTAAGACTACCACCTTGGTAGTCCCTTAGGACTTTGACCCCCTAGTGACCTTATGTGGCACCGATATCTTACTAATTTATTTTAAACCCATTTAATGAAATGTTATCACTTATTAAAACAACCTACAATGGGTTACCCAAGCAACCACTTAGGGCTTTGGCCTCCATTGCAAGCCACTTCCCAACATGGCATACAAATAACCTACCATAAGCTCAGTAAAAGTAGAGTATCTCATACAACCATAGACCATACATCAGTTCTTCAACAAGCAACTGAAAAGTACTGAAATATCACTAATCAAAATCATATATTTCACCAATACAATCATCCTAATAGGATTGATCCAAAGTCAAGTACACAGATACCAACCCATGACATCACCAAGAATAAATCACAATAATCACCTCAGTCCTAAACAAGCAACTAGAAAGAAATCCAAAAATAATTGATCGAAGACTCAAAGGTTATACCAGAAAAGTCATATCATTCACTTTAGTTCTACACAAGAGAAATTGGAAAGCAATAACAACCAACAGATCAAACTCATCATAGAGGACACATGGTGCACCATGGTCAAGTATAAAAGATCATATACAAAATATCATCACATAAAAAAACTCCCCAAGCCTTAATAATAAAACATCCTCATTTGGTAAAAGCACTAAGTCAAACTCAAAACTCCAACACCAGTAAATCACACCTCACATAAAGTGCCAAACAAAGTAACTCTCATAATATCATTAGGTTTTGAGAACACAAAAGTCCAATTTTTACTATAGGTTTCCAAGTTCTCATTTTTCATTTTCAAAACACAAAAGATTAAATAACAACTAGGCTTTCAGTTTTCTTTTCCAAGTATTATTGCTTATAGAGTTTTCAATCTCAATCAAGGTTCATGTTGTCATTTTCTTGAAGTATTATAATTACTAAGGTTTTTCGAATAATAAAATTTTCCTAGTATTACAAATCATTTTCATATATCCGAACCATATAAACACATTCAAGCTTATAAAAGAAAATATTAATTCTACCAATTTTTTTTTTAAATTTCCAATTTACTTTAAAATTATATTTAAATAATGAAGTACTAAATCAAATTTTCAAATCATTAACTTAAAAATTTTAACAATACTTATTAAAATTATTATTGATAATAATTATCAATTATTACCAAAATAATTTTATATTTACTAAACCTTGGAAAAACTTTCCCAAAATGTAAACCTACTAAAAATGGAAACTTTCTTGAAACAAAAATTGCTACAAATGAAATTTTTCCAAAAATGCAAACTTTCCAAAAATAGAGACCTACTAAAAATGGAAAATTTTCAAAAACAGAAACCTATTAAAAATGGAAACCTTCCAAAAATGGAAATCTCTTAAAAATGAAAACTATCCAAAAAATAGAAACTTGCTAAAAATGGAGACTTTCCCAAAACTGAAACTTGCTAAAATTGCATACTTTCTAAAAATAGAAACTAATAGATTTACAACAAGGGTTTCAAATTAAACCATAGACAATACAATATTGGAAATCAATTTATTCTTAAACAAGGGTTTTACATTAAACCACAAATAATACAATAATGGAAATTAATTTCTTCTTAAACAAGGGTTTCAGATTAAATCACAGACAATACAATAACGAAAATCAATTTATTCTTAAATAAACTCATTTCATAAATGAACTACTGCATAAAACTGACGAGATCCTACTTGGATCTAATGCTAAACAATGAACATGCAAAACACGCAAGAATTTTCATTTTCTTTCAAAAACCTCTTTTTGAAAATTGGCTCCTCCAAACCTATGTGTGGAGAAATGAGCTCTGCTTTCCTAATAAAGAGCTTTTCTCCAAATTAGGGCTTCGATTGTGCAATCACATGAAACCCCTTTTCCTTTATTAATTTATTATATTTTAATTTCATGCACAAGCTTTATGCAATTTAATTAAAATAAATAGGCAAGAGCCTACAACACAATGGTAACTTGTGAGCCTCTCATGTGGGAAGTCTTGAGTTTGAATTCGTTTAACACATAAAAATAATTAATCGTAATAAATATACAAACTAATCTAGGCTTCAGTAGTATACTGATAATTTTTTTTATTAAATTAATATTTTCTCTCTTATTAAATCTTGAGACACTTTTAATATAATCTTTATTAATTTAACTAATAATATTATTTAGAGTTTATTAATTAAAATAAAACTCCTAAATAAATTATTATTAAATAAAATAAATATAAATATGCTAAAATTAGAAATTTAATAAAATCTTTTAAATTTAATTATTTTATTTAATTAATTAAATATAATTAAATATTGAATTTTCTTTATAAAATTTTCATTAAATTATCTTTTAATTTGATTTATTTATAAGAGAAAATCATCACAGACCCACAAAACCAAATTCGAAAGCTCAACTAAAAGACAAAGCACAAAGTCAAACTTCAAGGTCAAAATCATGAATTCATGTCACTTGACGAATTCAGATAGTTAAACAACTCAGATACTTGTCCTACTTTCTAGGACAATTGGCTTAGGTTAGGGTTTGAACTCAAGAATTATTTCTCCACTTATACCATGTACGCTCATCCTGGCATTCAGGGAAGTCAAACTTGGTACTTACAATCTGCATAAAATCCACACATGTACATACTCATATATTCTAAACTAAATAGGCAATGGTGGGGAGTGGTACATTGTCTAGATCCTGACTAGTAGGTAACTATGACTCCCTCCCTCAACCACATTAGGAACGCCAATCATAAAGTAAAACAAACAAGTACACCATACACATGCATGTATGAGGTAACCATAGATTTGCATATAAATAATTCATCTACTATCATCATGAGATAACTAAAAATCACTAAATGAACATACATGTATCATCATCAAGTCAATCATAAACGCATGAAATAACTAAGTAACTCAACACATATATCAAATGAATATGAAATACATTTAATCTAATTTGGTAACCAAGTACTGATAATCGTAAATATAAATATAAAATAGGCCTAAAAGAATCCGACCATACAATCAGAAAAGTTAGCTAGGAGTAGGCATTACATATGACTCCTTAAAATTAAGATATAAAAGGGAGGAAAACTTATTTTAGAGAGAAGGAAAAGGAAGAGTATAAGATAGGAGTTCAAAAAGGAAAAATGGAAGAGGAAAGTAATATGAATAAAATAAGGAAGTGACTTTATGAAAAGGTATCAATGATATTGAAAGGATGTGAACCTTTGAAAGGGTCATAATTATGAATAGTTACAAATCTTCAAAAATGTTGTAACTGTAAAGTATTAGGACTTTTCTAAAGGATTTTAGCTATGAAGTGTTGTGGATTTTAAAAGGATTTATACTATGAAAGGTTGTGACTCTTGGAAAAGAAGAAACAAAAAAGTACATTTTATCTTTTCTTTATAATTAGAAAAGGAATTTTTTTAGAAAGTAAATATAGGTTGAGATAATCTAGTAGGAATAATTCATTGAAGGGCCAACTAAGGATAGAGCCACATACCAAGTAAGGAGGAAGATGGAATACACACATAGAAATGCGTGACAGAGTGAGCAAAGAAAGGATATAAATCAATAGAGATTGGAAAACTAGATAACCAACACATGAAAAAGGAGATATGTAAGTGTGGATACTTTTGACTCATGGGCCTTTGGATGTGATTGAAAGTGTCCACGTTAGCAATCACATGCCACGAAATAAACATAGGTAAGAGAGGTAAGTTTAATTTCATTATTTATGAACTTCAATAAGTATTTAATATTTGAAGAGAAGAGTAATGGTATACACACACATGTACATACATACATACATACATACATGTATGTACACACACACACACACACACATGTAAGTTGAGGTATTTTGTGATAATTAAATAAGGTAGTATATTATTAAATGTATTTAATGATTTATTTTAAAATTAATTTGATCATCTTGGATACAATGGTTTAAACTAACTTGAAAGTATATGTTAATGAGGAAATGACTAGGTAGGTAAGATGGTAGAGTTGATCCCTAAAACAAGAAGGGTATAGACTCCCCTCTTGGGTTTAGCCCTGTCAAACTATGGGACCCCACTACAAGGTTTGAGTACTCTAATATGCTATAGCACCTAGGCATAGTGCGAGATGACAAGTGCTAATTAGAGATTGGAGAAGCTTTGGCAAATAGACCAAGGTTCTACCAGTACTTTAGTGAGGTTTTCTTTGCCAATCCACATATGACTTAGCCTATACATTGGTATGATGTGACACTTAGGCATGGTGAGGGATGGTAAGCACCCATTGAAAGATCAGGGAATCCTTGACAAAGGATCAAGGTTCTACCCAGGATTTAATGAGGTTTCCTTGACTAATCCCTTAGTGACCTAGCCCACATATACACATTGAATTCTCAAGAAGTTAAAGAATATATAACTTAATGGATAAAGGAATAATTATTTCTAACTACATTTTGGTGAATACAGGAAAAATTGGGAAGCAACATACTAAGAGGGGGGGATGTGGTGAATAAGGATCTATGAAACTTTTAACTTCTTGAACAAAATAATAGATTCGCTAAGTTCACTTCTAATCCATCTCATAAATTGCATCATATGCCATGTAAACATAAATTGTAAAATTAAAATAGATCTAATTATGCTTTGCATCCATCAACATGAAAATATTTATGTGAACACATAACACAAAGATTTTGGTTACCCAAAAACCCTTCAAGGTAAAATTGGGGTGGGGATGACACCCACAAATCTTCACTATCATTGTAAAAAAGTTTGCTTGTTAGGGCTACAATGTTGATCACTTCTCATGATCTACCATGTGAGGGGTTTGCTCTGTATAAGATCTTTACAAGACTATTAATTCTACCTTGATAAAGGATTAGTACTTATAATGAAGTAAACACTCTATTAGGAGATTTAACTAGGTCTATTATAAACACTCTGTTAAGAGATTTTCCCTGATACACTGGTTATAATGTCTCAGTACATCATTCTTTAGTTAGCACTTGATGCTAGATTACACATCTCTTCTTTCCTTGTCTTAATTGATCTCCTTATTTGATTTGTTCTGTTATGCCCTTCACTTCTAGGTTGCACTATCTAATATTTGTCTCTGATAATAAACTTAGTCTTCCTTTGCTCTTTCCTTGACCTTCATGCGCGTACATAATCATCCTTTTTCATACACTAATTTAGGGCTTAGTCCCTTTTTAAATAGAAAATTGTAAAAGGTTCTAGATCAAAATCAATGATCCATAATTCACCCTTTTGCCACTTAGTCCTGCAATTTTTTTGATCGGTTACTTTTCCTTCTTAAGGATTGATGTCCTACGACAAAATGGGTGATTAGCTCCCTAGCTATCTCTACAATCCATAAATATTGCATAGAAGTCAACCAAAATGATTTACATGAGTGTTTGTACCATTACAAACACATATGCCAAAACTGGTTTACTTGAAAATTAAATATCCTGATGCTTGATCATAACTAACATTCATGTCGTCCCTCAACTTCTATATGCTTGGTAGATACTAACTCACTCAACATAAACTATGCTCTCATTACTCAACTTCCCTATCTTTTACTCAACATATATTGTTATTTTGTGAAAGAAATCGATTCAGTCAAACTGTCCGTCATATAAAGAAATGATGAAAAAATACATCGACTAAGTGGAAAGGAATGCAAATTGCAAAAATAGAATGAGTATAAGCAATGAAACCGCGATAAGCATACAATGCCTCCATGGGAAGCAGAGCAGGAAACAGGGGGAAAAACAATTCCCAAAACAATGAAAATTCAATTAGGGCACCTAACATCACAAATGCTTGCCTCAAAACACATGACTGCATAGGGTGGTTATGCTATTTTAATGGGCTGCAAGTTGATTTTAGTGGAGTCTTGAATGATTTTAGAAGGTCTTGAATTATTTTAGTAAGATCCCTTTCTAACACTAAAGTTATAAATGTGAGCGACCTCACAATCTGTTCATTTTATTACTAGTACTTGCACCTTTGAGGGGTACAAGGGTTACGCCAATATTGAAATATATATCAAAGGATTATATTGAGACATATTGTTGGATCTAGATCCCTCTCTATTTCTATATCCATGTGTCTCTTTTTGACTTTTAATTTCTCTATATATATCCCTATCCCTACCTTTGTATATTTCTTACATACAGACATAGGCACTCATTTCTCCTTCCCTAGGCCAACATATTGACAAGCTCTAGGAGGTTATAGGGAATGCTAAAGAAGTGAAAAATCTCATGCATAAGATTCCATTGGTCGAAGCAAAACAAAGGGTTATGGATAAAGATATTAGTAGCATTCAGGGGAAGGTGTCCAAACTGGAAACTAGGCTGGGTAATATGGATAAACTGGTCAAACAACTGGTGGATAATGTGACTATTCTCTTGAAGAGGAATGAGCCTGATAAGGGCCAAGATTCCCCTTCGGGGGCTAATACTCAGGGACCAAGTAAACGTACTCGTGCTCACTCTAAGAAGAATGAGGAAATCAGTAAGAAGGACGAGGTGAAGGCTGCTACTGAAAACATGCAAACTCTAGTGGATTAGGCTGTTGACTTGATAAAAACTTCTTAGCTGGTCGGTTGCTATTCCTTTGCTGTACTTTTGTTGTTTTTTCCAACTCTGTCTTATGTGACCTCTGGAATATTTTTGTTGGAGGTCTGTCTCATGTTGTTTTTGGATACTTTTCTCTGTTGTTCTTTTGTCATGCTTTTCTCTAAACTTTTGTTGATGTAAAGGTTTCAGGTCCTTTAAAACTTGTTGTTACTTAATCAAAACTCATTTCTCCCTCCCTATTTCCATCTTTCCCATCTCTTGACCTTTATCCTCTCTACTTCTATACTTTATTTTGTCTATTTCTCTTTAACTCATCGATCTATCACCCCATAATCTTTATCGTTATCTCTTCATCCCCCCATCCTCTCTACTCTTCCTCACTTTGATATTTGATTTTGATACATTTATCTACTCTCTCTCTTTATATCTTTCTTACATACACACCTTTACATACACACATCCTCTTCCCCATCCCTACCTTTATATCTTCCTTACATACACACAAACACTCATTTCTCTCTACCTATTTCCATCTTTCCCATCTCTTGACCTTTACCCTCTCTACTTCTATACTTTATTTTGTCTATTTCTCTTTGATTTATCTATCTATCACCTCATAATCTTTGTCATTCTATCTCTTCAATATACCCATCCCGTCTCTCCTCTTCCCTACTTTGATATTTTATTTTAATCCTTTTATCTACACTCTCTTTTGCTCTCCCTATTTTTATCTCTATCAAGTTTTTCACATCTATATCTTCTTTCTCTTATGTTTTTTGCTCACTATCCCTCCTGTTCCAACTTCTCTTTACTTATCTCTACCTCTTTCTCTCAATTTTATTATATCATTTTAACTATTTACCTCCTCCTATCCATATATCTTTCCTTTTTGATGTCCATCTCTCTCTGTCTCTCTGTCTCTCTCTTTGTACCTTTCTCTTTATCTCTCTCTATCTATTATACTCCTCTATCTTTCTAGCCCCCTTTCTCCTTATTGATCTCTTTATTTCACATTCCATGTAAAGATTTTATTGTATAAAGTGAAAGAGATCAATTCAATCAAAGCCTCATTGATGTATAAAGAAATGATGAAAAATACATTAATCTGCAAGTAGGAATGAGTAGGATCAATGTTTACAACAAAATGGAAAAGAAGAATTTAAGTAGAGGCACCACTTGAAATGATTTTGCATATCACAATGTTCTCTTTATTTTGTGAAAGAAATCGATTTCGTCAAACCGCCCGTCAAATAAAGAAATGATGAAAAAATACATTGACTAAGTGGAAAGGAGTGCAAATTGCAAAAAAGGAATTAGTATACGTAATAAAACAAGAAGTGCACAACGCCTCCATGAGAAGCAAGTAGGAAACAAGGGGAAAAAATAATTCCCAAAACAATGAAAATTCAAACATATTAGGGCACCTAATAACAAGTGCTTGCCCCAAAACAGATGATTGCATAGGGTGGTTATGCTATTTTAATGGGGTGCAAGTTGATTTGAGTGGAGTCTTGAACGATTTTAGAAGGTGTTGAATTATTTTAGTGAGACCCCTTTCTAACACTAAAGTTATAAATGTGAGCGACCTCACAATCTATTCATTTTATTATTATAATATGTTTTTAACATTTTGTAATCAAAGAATTTATATTTTGTAGACTATTTGATAAACTATTTATAACACAAAAGAAATCATATTTTAGATGACAATATGAAATGACCAAATTTTAAGCTTCCTTACTTAGGAAACTCTAGAAGAAATTTAAATATTATTAAAAAACTAAAAAATATTTCTTGAACTAACAAGTGACATACTAAGACAAACCCCCAAAAAAAAATTTTAAAAATCAAATTTTAAATTTTATAAATATACAAAGTTAGTTCCCCTACCAATCCATTTCCATTGCATAGCAAATACGATTGCTGCCTTACGAAGGCTCAAATGTAAAGAGAATTCCATGGAAGTGCAAATATCCTCATTACAGTTTCTAGCCGGCTCTGTAACCTCTTACGTTTTCAACGACCAAATGCTGGTAAGCTGCTGTATTGAAGCCATTAAAATACTGAAAGAAGGAGAGAGAAACGGAACTAAGGACTCCTGTAAGAGTGAAAACTCGGCTGTAGGCCGAAAACATGGATGTGGTGAGTGGTATGAAATACGAGGAAAGATGGAAAGAGTCTCTCAACAATACAGAGAATGGGAGAGATCTTTTCCCTAGCCTCCAATATAACAAATTTATGACGCTTTTACTACATCTATGGCAACAAGTACAAAATTACTTAGCAAAGGAAAAATGGTGAAATCGTTTGGCTGTAGACATGCTGCATTTCATTATCGAGAACATTTCAGCACGAATACCGAAATCGCAGAAAACCGGGATTATTACTTCAGTAATTCTCAAGACTGGAACAATCTGAAGGAAGCGTTGCATGCCATTGATAAACAGGCAGATTACATTTGCCTGCTGCAGGATTGTAAAGCTAAGAAGGCACTTGCAGAGGGCAAATTTATCCATGCCCACATAACAGAGACCGGATTAAAGCCGGACAAAGTATTAGAAAACACGCTTTTGAACATGTATGCCAAATGTGGGAGTGTTACAGACGCACGCAGAGTTTTTGATGGGATTTTAGAAAAAGATGGGGTGTCATGGAACGTGATGATTTCGTGCTATGCAAAATACGGTCCTTACAGAGAGGCTCTGGAATTGTTTCACGAAATGAAAAGAAAGGGTATTCAACCCTCTGCCTTTGTATTTGCTAGTGTTCTTCCTGCTTTTGCGAAATCGGGTTGCGTACAGCGCTGCAAGGAGATTCATCAAGAGATTTTTCAGAGAGGGCTGCAGTCTGATCTGTTTGTGAGCAATACCCTGCTAGATATGCATGTGAAAACTGGGAATATGCAAGATGCACGCGATGTGTTTGACAAAATACCTCAGCAGAGTTTGATATCATGGAATGTCATGATTTCTGGGTATGCAAAGAGCGGACGGATTGAGGACGCCGTGGATCTTTTTAGGAGGATGCCTCAGCGTGATGTGGTCTCCTGGACTGCCATGATTGTGGGATGTACACAGAATGGCTATGGAGAAGAAGCGCTTGAGATCTATGGATTAATGCGGCTTGCAGGTGTTCGTCCAAACTCTAAGACTTTCAGTAGCCTTGCATCTGCATGTGCTGACTTATCAGCTCTGCAATATGGGAAGGAAATCCATGCAGAAATAATGAGCAGCGGATCATGGCGATCAGTTCCTGTGTGCAATGCTCTTGTTGACATGTATGCCAAATGTGGAAGCATAGATGCGGCACGCAGAGCGTTTGATAAAGTGGCTAAAGATGTTGTTTCATGGAATACAATCATATCAGGATATCTGCACAACGGGCATGTTGAGGAGGCGGAGAAGCTCTTTCAGAGAATGCCTGATCGGAATGCTGTGTCCTGGACTGCCATGATAGCAGGCTATGCACAGAACGGGTATGGGGAAGAATCACTAAAACTTTTTCAGCAAATGCGAAGCACAGGGGTAAAACCAAATGCAAAAACTTTTGCTAGTGTTCTTCCTGCATGTGCCAGCCTTGTGGATCAGGAGAAAGGCAGGGAGATTCATGAAGAAATCAAGGAAGGAGGATTTCAATCTGATGTTTTTGTGGGGAATGCTCTTGTGGATATGTACGCAAAATGTGGCAGCATGGGAAATGCTCGTGATGTTTTTGATCGATTGCATGAACCAAGCATGATCTCGTGGACTGCAATAGTCGCAGGATATGCACAAAATGGAGAGGGCGAAGAAGCCATTGAAATTTTTCGGCGAATGCAAGTTGAAGGCGCGAGGGCGAACTCCACAACCTTTGCCAGTATTCTCCCAGCATGCGCTAACCTGTGTGCTCTGGAAAAGGGAAGACAAATCCATGGAATAATTATTAGAAGCCGATGTCATTCTAATGTTTTTGTGGGGACGGCGCTTATTGACATGTATGCAAAATGTGGCAGACTGCAAGATGCACGCAAGATTTTTGACAATATGTCTGAGCAGAATGTGGTCTCTTGGAATGCAGTTGTTGCTGGGTACGCTATTAATGGCTTTGGCATGGAGGCCATAAAACTGTTTGAACAAATACAAGCTAAGAGAATTAATCCAAATCAAGTTACCTTTCTTGGGGTATTGTCTGCATGTTGCCATTCAGGCTTGCTGGAGGAGGGCCTGTATTACTTTGATCTAATGAACCGATGCTATCATGTTGAACCATCAATGGAGCATTACGGCTGCATGGTTGACCTTCTTGGCCGAGCAGGGTTCCTTGATGAGGCATGTGTCTTCATCTTCAAAATGCCAATGAAACCCAAGCCTAGTGTGTGGGGATCCCTTCTTGGTGCCTGTAGAATCCATAAACATTTAGAATTGGGTGAACATGTGGCAAATTATCTTTTTGAGTCGGATTCTACAGATGCTGCAAACTACGTGCAGCTCTCTAACATCTATGCCGCTGTTGGCAGATGGGAGGATATTCAGCATATAAGGAAAATGATGAACGATAAGAGGCTTGAAAAGAAGCCTGGATGTAGTTGGATTGAAGTAGACAAACATGTACATATTTTTGTTGCAGGAGACAATTCACGTTTGTAGTTGCAAACAGAGAAGATGGCACGGTATGAACATGAAGTGTGGTTTATGTTGAACAGAAGCAGAAAGAAGATGTTTGCCACTGCAGGGATTGATTGGCAGCTATATTTGGACTTTTGAATGCTTTTTTCTGAAAAAGCTAATTTCGTATCAAGAGTGTGGTGATCGATGATTGCCAGGCTGCCAACAAGTTAATCTCAAATTTTGCAGGCGGATAAAGTATTCTTAGTTCTGTCAAGCTTTTTCGTCATTTTCAACGCAGGAAATGTTCTTGTGGGATTAAATTGGTGATGCTTCGTGCTGGGTTTGCCACGATTCATTGTCGATGGATGGTTTGCTTGTAATATTCTTTATAGCATTTAAAGATGTACTATATGCGTCTTTCATGATTTGAAGACAAACTGTGCTAAGTCGTTTAACCCTCTTCAGGAACCATGCATATCGTCTTTTCAAGTCATCCAAGAATTTATTTATACATAGACAAGGTAAACAGGAAGGAACCCTGCATATTGCCTTTTCAAGTCATCCAAGAATTCATACATTGACAAGGTGGACAGAAAATAAATTGTTTCTGATCTTCGAAACGGAACGTTGTGAATTATAGGAAAACACCTTCCGTTTGCATAGCATGTGGTTAAAGTACCTCTTAGGCAGATTGCACACTTTTATTGAAATGAAGCGGGTTCTATTAAGGACATTCCAACATCTTTGACTAATTTGACTACTGATTAAGGAGGAGGCTTTGACATAGAAAAAATCAACATTTTTTAGATTATTCTTTTAATAGTGTTCTTTTAGTTTCAATATTTTTCTACTGATATACACATTGATTATAAATTAATGAAATGGGTCTGTTATTTCTGAGCTTAATTTGGGTTTCCAATATGGTATCAGAACTAAATGAAATGGGTCTGTTATTTCTGAGCTTAATTTGGGTTTCCAATATGGTATCAGAACTAATGGTAGATGGACTAAGAGATGGAGAGAACAAGAATATGATAGAGTATATACAAGAGTAATGTGAGGAAATATCTGCTACTGCTGAAAGTGTTCATAAGTATGATTGGAAGTTACTTGAAGTGATTGCTCGAAAGAAGAATAAAAATGGAGTGTTGTCGATGAAGAGGGTTGCCACTACTCCAGATCACTCCCAATCAAAGTGAAAAATAAGGTGCTCCCAGAAATCATGGTACAGTAGCTGCGGAAGATTTCAAAGCTGCTGAGACAAAGGCTTCATAAAAAGTCAGAGACAAAAGTATCAACTAAAGAATGGGAGGCGGCTCGGAGAAGATTTTAGAGCTTGCTGTTTTTAATGCTGAAGATCACTGCAACTGATATCTGTCATTCAAGATTAAAGGGAAATCATTAGTTATTATTTTATCTCAAATAGTCCATTTCCCTTGTTTTATTCCCCAGTTTTTTTCTCTGGCCCTGCCCAGCTTATTTGTGGAAATCGTTTGAAAGATGTTTCTTAAGAATTTCATGTTTTAATTGTATTAAATTATTGAAATAATATTTTTGTCAAATTTATTTAAGGGTTTGCGGTATGCCAAAACTACTTATTTAGATGAAAAATCTAGAAGTCCGTTGTGGAAGTGCTAGTATTAGTTGGGGAAATCCCAAATGGTTATAGGTGAACAGGATAAAAGCCCAAAGCACAATGACAAGAGGAATAAATTTTTTAAGTGCTAGTGATAAGGGGAACCAAAATTTTATGTTATAAATGGGTACCTAACACGGTTTAATGCCACAACCCATCATATTTAGATCATTAGGGAGATAGTTATAAAAATTAGTATAATTAATTTTAGGAGGATGTTGGACAATAAATTAATTATAACAAAGACATTCCAACAACTTTGACCATGACTAAGAAAGCCTCTTAGAAAAATCAGCATTTTCTAGATTATTCTTCCAATTTCCAACACTTTCCAGAATATTTTTTAGTTTCAAGATTTCTCTATTGATGTCCACATTGATTATAATGAAATGAATCTGTTATCTCTGACAAAACCTCTTAGCTCAGCTTGCACACTTTTGGAAATGCCAAGTGGCTTGAGGTTTATGGATAGCTTTCTGTCCCTAGATACCTCATAAAACTTGAAGTACTCTTACAATTGATAATATTGAAATTCAGAATGGATTCTGCAAAATTCGTGGAACAATGGGTTGTAAAATGTACAGACATATCTTCATCTTTTTCACATGATGAGGTTCTTACCCTTGAATCTTTTCGATCAGGATGGTAAACAGTGTCGAAATATATTCTGTTAATGGATTTGAACCCTTCTCCACTTGCTTGTATCGTTGTAAATAATTGAGGGAGACTAGATGGAGCCATCACAGTTACTTGAACAATAACGGAAATAAATAACTTAATAGCCTCTAATAAATAATGGCGTACATATTCTTTACAGCAGTGCATATCAAACGTGAAGGGGATTTTTCAAAGTAAAATTCATGCAGTATTTATGTACCGACAAGCACTATATCTGAAAACCATTACACGTATTGCAATCCATACGAACCAGCTTTTAGAAATTACGATGTGGAGCAAATCAAAGCAGCTAATTCTTTACAAATTCACCCTGAAAGCCCACCTAAGGACCACAAACATTGTGTTTTATAATTTGGCATGAATTGTTATTCTTCTTGAGGTATAGACGGTTTCCGGGACGAAAGAAACTTAGCAGGGAACAGACATTTAACGAGAATCTAAAACAGTTGAAACCTTACAGCAACAGGTTTCTAGAAATAATCTTTAGCAAAATTTTGATTACCTTGACATTTCGGACCGCAGTTCAGATTAATTAATCCAACGTCACAATGAAGATGCAAGCAAAATTCTATCACAGTTTCTTTGCGGAAGCGATTTCAATTAAACATGGACTTTGGAAGCTGTAAATGACTAGTTAAGATCGTGTTCACACTTGCATCCACTAAGATTTGATTGCGTTTGGAAGAGGTCAATTTCATTTGTCACCACTTGTTTACACCAAGGGCGTGTTGCTGATTTCAATGAAAAGCATTTCATTATTTCACATCACATGATTGAAATAAAAGATGTACAAGCAATTCGGTTAGAATCTTAATGTGGAATCTTTGATTTCAATAAAAAAATCTGTCTAATCAATCAAAACTTACAGAGGCGTTTACTTGAATTGCAAACTGTTGATCTTTATCAAATTATCCTTATAGAGCTTGAGCTACTCTAATTGACCATATAAATCCATTTCAATTTTCAGATGTAAATTTAAACTTTGAATACACACCAAAAACTACAGAAATGTCACGGTGCTCATATAAGCCGTCTGAGATTTTGAATTTTAAAAATGGTTATAGAAAATCAACGAGAATTTCACCCGTATCTTAAAGTTTTTTGTTCAGATTGACATAGTTCAGTCCAGTATTAAAATTTTGAGGCATAACCGTTGCTTGCAAGTCTTTGCGACTGTGATTCCAAAATGTATTTTCCCACGTTCCTAAGGCCTGCAATTGAATCCTAGTCGTCAACATTTGATTTTCACGACATACTTGAACTCGTTGCTACTCCTGATCTTTCCTCGTCAGATGCATCTGAATTGATCGTCTGACGGCCTGACTTTGAAAGGTGCTGTATGCTGCGTACAGTGCAATTACACAATTAAGATTAGCAGGAATTTCGGCAATGGCAGTAAGCTTCCAAAATACATGCAATGGAGAAGATAAAGAAAATCATAGAAAGTATTTCAATATAAAAATTCATAGCAGTTAAGGTTAGCGGAAATTTTGAAATTGCCTTCAATTTCCAAAATGCACGCAATTGAGAAGATCTGGAAAATTTAAAAATAATATTTGAAACAGCGCTTACACTTTAGGCCTTGGAAATCCTAGATGTTTTGATCAAAGAAGTTTTAAGAACTAGATTCTTTTAAATAATGAAAAATAGTTTCAGTATAAACGTTAAAAAATCATTTACCATGTAGTTTTCGTGGACTGTAAGGGAACCAATTGTTTGCAGGCCTCATTTCCATAATTCGTAGTCAAACTCGATTTCTTCCCTGATTCGGGAATCCTGGTAAACACAGGACTTGGAGCGGACATCAAAGACTGTGGTAAAGGCATGAAGCCATCAACCGACTTTGTGGGACAATCCACCCATCCCAAAGTCTCCAAATCTCTTTCCGTTTCTTCTGTTGTCAGCTCGGACTCAAAATCCCCGATATCCACACTGGACCTATGCGGATTAAACATTTCCATATCTTCAAGCCCCTCAAGCAAGGCTTCCTGCATAGAAAAATAAGACTAAGGCGCAATCCTTGAAAGAAAAGGTTAAAAACAGTAAATCCACAATCATTTTCATATCAATCTGCTTTTTGAGACCAGAATTGTGAGAATAAACATACTCTAGTAAGTTTAGCGGTAGAGAATCCGTGCATTTTCAAAACCTGAAAAAATGCAGAGCAGTAGGAAACATATTAGTGTCCCTCTGCCATTTGAAGGGTAAAATAAGTGCAATTGGCAGAGAAATGTTGAAAGGCTGTAAAATCTGATTTAAGAATAGAAATGCGATAGCCACAATGTACCTGGGAAATGTTATATTTGGTCAAGAGGCGGTTGATACGGGGTGAAGGAGGAGGAGGCTGAGGATGTTTGTGGCAGAGCTCATCATAAATCCGCGCATAGATTTCGAGCGAAATCTTTGCATGAGCTGCATTGCAACTCGCTCCCGTTAACTCCACTTTCTTCTTCCCCATTAACACAGCACAAGTCTTTCTTGCTAACAAATGATGTCTCTTGCATCTTATATAAGGGCTCTGTGCTGCTTCAACTTTGTTGTGGACGTTCAAATTCAGGTCGATCTTCCCGCCTTTGAAATCTCCTTTCAATTGACATGATGCTTTGCGAAGGTGCTCCCATGCGTTCGATAGTCTAGCAAGGAAAATAAAATATTAATTCTATTTAGGACCACGTAAAGGTTTATTGAGGAGTCAATATTTCTTAGAAAATCTTAAAATTATTTAGTTGTTAGCATATGTGAATTATGATGGTTAAGTAGTTGTGTTGTTGTCATTTTCATTAAGGTCCAAATCTTACGGACAATGACACCTTCTATTTGTATATATTTTTTAATTAATATTTTTAAAAAAGTAACAAAAATAAAGAATAATTCACTAAATAAGTAGGTGGAAAAGACTAAAAGAAAATTTGTGAAGAAATCATAACTCTTTATTTCAGATTTTAAAGGATACAATACATCCCCGTTACTACATAAATAAATTAGTAGCAATTTCTTTTCAAGATCAATTTACTGAAAATGTTGAAAAAAGAGGGGAGTTCATTATCAAATCGTATAGCAAAAGATCAACTCTTCACAAATAAAAAATAAGAAGATTTGTTGATTGGTAGTCTATCTTTCATCTCATAGATTTTAAACTAATATATTATATTTTCGTAATACCCTTTCAATAAACATTATATAAAAAGAGAATAAAAATCTTATTAACAAGACAAGAACTTGTAGCACAACATAACATCGGGGAGGTCTTGGGTTCGAATATACTCAAGTTTAACACATAATTATAATTAATCTAAGCTTTAGTCCATTACCGATCAAAATAAAAATAAAAATAAATCTAATTAATAAAATAACTATATAGAAATGAAGTATAAAATATAATTCTTTTCAAGTTCTATTTAGTGAGGAGAAGGTTGAGTAAAAGGGAGAGTTCATTATCAAATTGAATAGCAAAAGATAAACTCTTCATAAATTAAAAATAAAAGAGTTTGTTGTTTTATATTTGTATCTTTCATTGAGAGATTTTAAAAGTAATATACTTTATTTTTAATAGTCTTCAAATAAATGTAAAGAGAATAAAGTCCATTTCATATAAATCTAGTTAATTAAAAGAATGCATACAAAATATAAAACGATATCAATTAATATTATAATTAGACTTTACAAGTAAATGTTTAAATTTCAAATTTTTAATAAATGGTATTAAGTATTTAGCTTTTGGAATTATGATAAAGAGTTAAGTATAGATGTTGTGTAGATGCTTACCATCTTATTGATTTCATACTATGCTTATATCTTATCTTTTTCTTCTTATATTTTTCTTCCTCTTTTAAATGACATCTCTTCCCTTTTATATGTTAATTTGAAAGAGTCATATCACTTTCTTACGTATCTCATGATGTTTCATTACATTTAGTTACTTATATTATTCTATATATAATATTATTTATTTACTTATTTATTTTATTTTTATCATCATTTTCCACTAGCACTTGTGCCAAAAAAAGTGCAATGGTTACGCCTATAGTAATTTATAATTTGAATATTACTTATAGTATTTTGGGCAAAGGAGAACACTATTGCATATTAAATTCAATGATGACTGATAATCAAGAACAAAGTAGCTTATCTGTCTTGGGAAAGACAAAATAGTTATGCACTATAAATGCAATAGATACTCTTGGACTTGCACTTCTCTAAGTCATGGTTGCATTTGTCGCACGAATCCACTTGGAAAGAAAATGAGAGATACCATATTGAGAAAGCCTCAACACTGTATCATTGTTTTATTGGAGAAATTTATTTGAGATCAATTTACAATATTGTTTGTGTTGTCCTCAAGTTGCAATGTTTGCTTAATAAGTTCAAGCTCACAAATTTTTTTGGCAGTTTAAACATGAATGATAATGTAAAAGTCATGCTCTTCTCATTGAGGTCTTCATCATTATCCATCTTGTTATTTTGGTATGGCCTTTTCTTCATTTGTTTCAATGGTAGTGTGTGTGCTTAAAATGTTTTTTCTCATTTCAGACACTTCACTAAATATTTAGCATATATGGTGATACCATTGTAGTATGGGTCATTCTTGGCCTTATATTGTCATACATCCCTAACATGGTTTTTTCTCACATAGTAGTCATAATAATGTCCTTTTATATGTAACCTTCAAACCATGAGCATATCTAATTCTTGTATTATTCATGAAAGCACACTTTCAAGTCATGTGCAAACCTTATTGTGTGGTCACTATATTTGTATTGCACTAAAAAAATGTGAGTTACTTGTAGTATTGCATTTAATCTAGCAGTGATCATTTCTTCCATCTAGACCAATCTTTTCAACACAGTTGGTTGTTCTACTGGATCCATGTTGTTCAGTGATGAGAATTGATGCATGTCTTTCTCATTGAAAGTTCTTGTGTAAGTGGGATTGGGATTTGATGTCTATAAATGCATTTATGGGTAACATTCATTGCATATAGTACATATTTGTAAGTTTGTTAATGAGTCTACTCTTTGCCGATATTGGTCTTGGACAATGATTTGATTTGTGTTCCTTTTGTTTGTGGTTGTTTACATGTATCGCATAGTATTACTGATTGTAAGCTTGGCATCCCTATCTATATATGTTTTTAAAGCAATTTTGGGCAATTATTTCATCTCTACATGAGGATTATAGTATTCTTAACTCCTTTTATGATTTTGTTCTCTTTTAATAGCTATTCATTGAAGACTGATCTCTCACTTCTCATTGCCAAAGTTCATCATATGTGTTCCAGAAAAAAGTATTATGCATTATATATACATAAAAAATTTCAGAAGTAAAACTATTTTTTTTCCACAAACATAATAATAAAATTATTATAACCTCAAACACTATTGTTTAGAATTGCATATTAGTCATTTTTACTCAAAGATGAAACAAGTAGTTCATAAAAAAAAAACTTATTATTATTTAAATGACTAAAACGATTCTTGTACTATAAATAAAAAGTATCATATACCTTAAAAATTTAAAATAACACAAAATAATATAATAGAATGAAAAATATGTAGAAGTTGAGAAAAACAACTCCATAGAACACCTGCATGCAAAATAACTTGTCACAAGGAAGAATGAAGCAAAAGGCAAGAAGATGGCTCTAAACATAGGAAGGATCTATATTTTAGACAATGAGATTGGATTAAAAAATTCAAAGGATCAATTGTTATAACAAGACATCAAAACCTTAAAGGTAAACGTTTAATAATTAATATAATTATTTAATGTGAACAATGCATAAAGTAAAATATTAAGAAGGCATAAAAGGTAACTTAAAACAATTAAGTTAAAACCTTTTACTCTAACACCTCCCCTTAAGATGAGTGACAATACAACTACAAACAATGCCTGAAAAATAGAGGAAACTACAATGTAGAAAGAAACATGGATCTAACAACATGGCCTGATGAGGTACTCAATCACAACCAAATATCTATAAAGCGAAGAAATAGAGAAAAACCACACGGGAAAAACTCTACTCCAAAAAAGAGAAGGAAAGAATGCTAAAAACTAGTGAAGGACTACAAAAGCCTCCAAACTAGACAATGTCCCAAAAAATAGGAATAAAAGGATGATCATGAAGAACACCACTAAAGCATGAAGAACACCATCGAAGAATGAAGAAGTTACAAACACTGTCAAAGGATAACTATTGATATGAAGAACCTCCACTAAAATAGAACTTGACCAGGTAGACAATACTATAATATAAATGAGTGCCCTTAAATAACACTACTTAAATTAGGAGGAAAATAAAGGCAAACAAATGAACTCAAATACATATATGACATAAAACACCAAAGCCTAAAGAGCTACTCAATCAAACATGGAAGGTTGCATTCAAAATATGAACGAAAGAAAAGTTACAATATGGTAAGTAATCCATCTCATTGAAATGCATAGGTACCCAACCATTGCATCCACCTAGTACATAGGAATAAAAAATGTATACATAGCTCACTCCAACAAAAAAGGAAGCATAAGAACCAAAAAAAGAACCCTACAATGCAAACATGGGTGAGGTAACAGACAACTGAAAAGGTGACCAATAAGAACTGCATGCAAGGAACCAAGAACAACAAGATGCACAAAAAATACATAATAGTGTCGTGAGGTGATCATGCGCTGGACACAAATCACAAGGGCAATGTTGTGAAAGGAATACTCACTTGAAAAAGAGATGGAAAACAAAGGAAAATATCAACCCCCTATGACACTTAATCAATAGTGCGTGTACAATAAGACACAAGATGTGGTAGATTCTACGAAGATAGATAAAATATGGTACTTTATCTTAGTATTTTTGCAAAAATATGCTTATGAAAGATGTCAACAAAATTTAGAAGAGATAAGAGGATAATTCAATAGAAAGAACAACCCAAGATGAGTCATCTCATGCAACGAAAAAATGATCCATGGACCTAAAGCAACCAAGATATCCATTGAAGTGCAAAAATACAAAAAAGTGAATAGAATATTTCTTGAGCAGAATCTCAAAAAACAACTAGCATCAGTAGAAAGAGGATGGAACAACCTTTCTTACGATATAAAGTTTTCTAAAAATGGACGCTAGATGCTCAAGATATGCCTCTTGGAATGCAAAATAGAGACCTTGACTTTGACAACAAAAAATGCAATAAAAATGCATTAGAAAAGCATCTTTTAAGACACAAGAAAATTATGGGGGACTGTCACATGATATCCATCATAGTTTTGAATGAAGAACCTCATTTGAAAATAGGATGAAAATTAGAATCAATATGCATGAGTTCCCCCAATGACATTAATAATAAAACCACTTCATATTTTAGTACATGAATGAGAGACCTTGTTGGTTGATGCCAAACCTTACACTGATGAAGGGTTCTTCTTTGTTGTCTGCAATATATTCATCACAATACAAAAAGAATAATTTGTAATGTAATTTAGTATTAGGTTCGATCATTAGCACTATGAACAAATAATTGAGTCTGAGATTCAAATACAGCTGAGTTGGTCTTGAGAAGTGACATTCATATTTAACACACAAAAGAATTTCACCACTCTTTTTTCCCTTCAGTTGTAGCTATTGTTGAAAATAAAACATCTGTTTCTCTATAGAATTCTGGAGACATGTGTATGTGGCATAGTGGCAATATTTCATTGATTGGGCCAAAATCATTATATTAGTATCGGTGAGTTGATGCATGCCCAATACAGGAAGTATTCCATGAATGCAACTAAGACTTTTGGGTAAGCAAACTTGCGTAGATATGAATTCTGCAAGTATGCAACATCTACCCAATTTGTGTACAACCATGGTAATGATTATTGGCAACAGCCAAAGGGATAGAGATTCTAAAATATGTCAATCTTTCTTGCTATACAAATACAATATCAAGAATGATTTCAAGAAGTTAAGGAATGTTAAGTTTATTCTAGATATTATTCATTTATTTTCTGCCAGAGATAACTTAATCTTGTTCACTGCAAGCTTCTGTTATTTTGAGTTGTAAACTATATATACTCTTGATTCCAAATGTAATTAATATTCAAACTCAAACCATGTGGGATAACTCTGCTGAGAATAAGAGTTCATCGTGGTTGATGTTTGATGTATCCAGTCAACATTCATCCATCTTGGGAATGATGGTAGTTGAATACTCTGCATGTGTCTATCAGATTGGGTTGGAATGATGTGATCCAAAATGTTTCTATAGAAGGAGGCAGAGGTCCTACAACTTCTCAGTTCAAGCAATAATGTCAAAAATAGATCGGTTGCACTTACATGGACTGAGGAAGGAATATTTAGATAAAACATCATCTTGATAGTAAAAGATTATTGAATACAAATTGAGAAGACACAATGCATTTTTTTTTTTTGATGAGCAAAGAATATTAGTTATGAAGCAAGTGATAGTCAATGAGATAATCAGAAAATTGTAAATGTAACAATTAATCATAAAGAGCAAGAGTATATATGAAATGAATACAACTTATTCATTAGTCATCACAAGTGATAAGTCTATCTTGAAGTAATATGATTTTTCTAAGGAGTCCAATAAAATTAGAATCATATATTAGACCATAAGGAATTCTCCACAAGACTTGTACTGATTGTATATGTGGAATGTGGCCTTACGCTTCACACACACACTTCAACATAGTCTTTATATGAGGATTCATCCCGGAATGAACATTGGATTGTCCATCTGAAAATCATCCAACAAGCCGACCTGTTGCCTTCTATCTAAAGGGATTTTGCTTGTTAATATCCTTAGAGATGAGGCTTAGGCAACTAGACCCTCTAAGAATGAAGGATTTAAAGATGATATGCAACTATTCTATGTGAATATTCAAATTAATCTAAAATGAGATATGCAAACTAATCTAAGAACATATAAAAGAAACTATGCTAAAGATGTATACATATTAGATCTAGATGAGAATTAAGCTAACAATGAAAATCTATGAGAATGTAATAAGCTTAGATGAGTATGCAATTTGGCATCAATTCGATGCAAATTCTAGTTCATCCTCTGAAAATGAAGAGATGAGGGTCTCTTAAATAGACTTACCTGAAAACCTCCGACGTTTGAGATCGATTTCAATCAACGGTCAGGATTGAAGATGAAGTTCAGTCATAAAAGAAGATTCCCAAATCAAAGGGAGTTAACTGGCTTAGATCTGAGTGTAAAAGTCAGTCAACTCAGATAGACTTTAGTGTTAGAGTAAGTGATTTGAGTCATTTCTAATTTGATTAGTAGTGAACTAGGAATTTCCCTTTTTTGAATTGAAGAGAGATTTTGGAGAGATATTTAATTTAATAAAATGAGACATGCTCTCAGAAATACCTTTTCTATTTAATTAAATAATTCTATTTAATTAATTAGAGATACTTTTCTATTTAATTAAATAAATTCATTTAATTAATTAGGAATGACTTCCTATTTAATTAAATAACTTTGCTTAATTAATTAGAAATAGCTTTCCATTTAATTAAATAATTTTGTTTAATTAATTAAAAATAGGCGTATTTATTAAATTAAATTAATTTAATTCCTTAGTACATTAGCCTTAGGACATAATTTAATTTAATTAAAGTGTAAATACTTTAAATTAAATTAAATTGTAATTAGTAGGTTTAATGCGACTAATATGAATTAGTACTTTAGGAATTAAATAAAGAGTATGATGAATGCAGATTTAGGTTTTCTACATTTGACAATTAAGTCAAGTAGCGAGTAGCAGAATAAGAATTGTCTAGTGACATAGGACTTTAGAATCGATCAGAAATAGACCAAAATTGGTGATCGTGGTAATAAGCCAATTTTGGGGTATTACATTTTGCCCCTCTTTGAATGAATGTGAAAACATCACGTTCAATTCAAAGAAAATCAGAAAGCATGATGTGCAGATGAGATTGGTTTCGAAGTTGATGATACGAAGACCAATTGATAAGCTTTTAAGGCCTATCTCTAGAACAGAGCTTAATCCCAAGGAATCCAAGCAGAATGCCTAGATACCTAAAACTGATAAGCATTTAAAAGGTTTCTTCAGAATGAAGTTTGAACTTTAAGGATCCAGATAGAACACCTAGATACCCGAGATTGATAAGCATTTAGAAGATTATCTTTAGAATGGAGCTTAACCTTCAAGGATCTAGATAGAACACCTAGATACCTAAGATTGATAACATTTAGAAGATTATCTCTAGAACGAAGCTTAACCTTCAAGGATCCAGATAGAACACCTAGATACCCAAGATTGATAGCATTTAGAAGATTATCTCCAGAATGGAGCTTAACCTTCAAGGATCCAGATAGAACACCTAGATACCTGAGACTGATAGCATTTAGAAGAATATCTCCATAACGGAGCTTAACCTTCAAGGATCCAGATAGAACACCTAGATACCCGAGATTGATAAAGGATAACAAGGTCCAATCATGAGTCATAGAATCATCCCCAGAACAAGGCTTGATCCTTAGGAGTCAGGATTTAGACTGTCCCAATACCTGTCCATTGAACTCTGAGAAGAGCTGTTATAAGGTTGATCAATTTGATGAAAAGATAAGATAGATGGAAAAGGTGCTAGATAAGAGGGATCAAGATGCCCTGAGTGATGAGATGCCCCAAGTGATAAGGACATAAGATGGGAACCAGATGCCCCAAGCAATGAGATTGAGATTGAGTTTCATTTAGTTCAATGATGTAATCATCTTGTCCCCTCGGGAGCAAAATCAAAAGATGACACACCAGAAATATGATGTAGGCAGCATAAAGAGATATTGGAGAAATTCAAGATTCAGTAGAATATGGAAGAGATCAGAATGAGCATAAGATGATTCAGAGTCAGTTTAGCGTGCTTCTAAGGTCAAGAAGATCAAGTTTGACCATTAGTTGACTAGAATTAAGCAAAGTTGACTTGCGTTGAAGATTTTCAAAATGAGTTTTGAAAAAATGAAGAATGTAGAATTGAAGAATTTCAAGAATCGCAAAGTATCAGAAAGATGTGAGCTGCATAAGTGTTCGATCATGTCTATCTCCAAAATTTTAAAACACATTTTTGAGGCATTTAGGTGTGTCAAATTTTGAATTCGATCCCGAAAATGGATCCAGAACGGTCCAATTAGCTAGGGGGTGATTTTTGCGCAAATCCGAGCACTTTCAAAAATTAGGTCCACCCCTATTTAAGGGTCTGAGGTGTCATTTTCAAACTCATTTGTGCTTTTTTCTTCTAGTGATTTTGAGCTCTGAGAGAGACATGGTAGTTAATGTGAGATATCATCGATTCGAGCGCTCCAGACATTACAATCGGCCAACAGACTACGGACCACCGGTGAGTCGTCGATTCCTTACCTTTGTACTTTTGCTTTCATGCATTTCTAGGTCATTTATTACATTTATTAGCATTTTTTTAGGAGGTCCAATCGGTCTTCGTGTGAAGCCGATCGTCTTTTGTGCAAAGATCTTCTTTCTTTGCGCGAAGAAACAGGGTGCGCTGTTTCTTCACGCACAGTAGGGAGGATCTTCGCGTGGGAGGCTCTCATCTCTCGCACGAAGAATGAGATTCTTTGTGCAGAGGGAATTTGGTTCTCATGCGACGACATGATTCTTCGCATGAGATTTAAGATCTTTGCGTGAGACTTTGAGAATTTTGCACGAAATTTCAAGAACTTTGGGCAAGATTTCACGAACTTCGTGCAAAATCCTATGATAGCCATGCTTAAAAGTTTCACTTTCGTGCTCAAAAATTGCATTTTAATTTGTTTGGATGCATCATTTTGACTTGATACTGATTGTTTCATTTATCATTTTTGTTGTGCATGCAAGAGGTCTTTGGTGATGTCGCATTCAGATCGCACTACCCACCATATGGGGAGTTATTATGGAGTCTCGATGATGCTAATCAGGCACACATTGCTCGATTGGGTTTGTCTTCACTATGCCTGATTCCAACCATGATGGTGAATCACGACCTTCTTACTACTTTGGTGGAGCGTTTCCATTCGGAGATGAACACTTTTCATTTACCGATGGGTGAGATGACGATCACCCCGGAGGATATATGGAGGACACTGAGGATCCCATTTCACGGCGCCTAGGTCGTTTATGATATAGTGCCCCGAGCAGGGACAGAGACACTATCCATTGTGTTTGGAAGAGAGCTATCGAGGGGCAGGACCATCAACTGGGATGAGCTGATGCACACCTATGGACCAACGCACAGGCTGGCATCTGTGCTGGCTATATTTTTGAGCTGTTTCTTATGTCCTGACAGAGGACATCATGGTTTGGAGTACGGGTGGGGAGTCATGCTTTGTAGGATGTTGGAGGCACCCGAGATCTTTGGGTGGGGTCAGTACACGTTGGCCCACCTTTTTCATGAGATGCACAAGGTAGTCTTTCATGAGAAGAAGATGATGGCAACTGGGGTGTATGTCTTACAGATATGGGCATGGGAGCACCTTCCCATATGCAGGTTGATTCATGAGGATGCCTGAGAGCCTATGGAGCCCTATATATGCAAACATCGAGGGCACATTACCCAGGTCCACTTGGGTAAGACTGAGCACTGAAGGATACGTCTTGATGACCTGGTCTCCATTGTATGGTGACCTTGGCGAGAGACAGAGGACTGGGATGATGCCCCCAGAGAGCTACCATGGATGTTTAGTTCTCGACCTCTGGTGGGCAGGACCACATCAGTGATAGAGAGATTTGTGATTTCATGAGTGTAGTGGCAGTATGGCCGACCACAGGACATTTCTCCTGAGTACTGTGCCTATTCTAGTTTGTAGAAGGATGTTGAGCGGGGATGGCTAGCACAGATGGATCCAGGGCAGTCCATGATAGATATTCACAGCCTAGCTACAGTTTAGTGGGACTACCTTCCAGAGGTAGTAGATGTAGGGATGATGCTTGCGTATCAGGCATTTTTGATCAGCCATTCGTTCCCACGCTTTACAGATCCAGTGGGGATGGCAGGATAGGCATAGACGCAGGTGCCCCAGTAGCAGCAAGCACAGCCACAACAGCAGCCATGGGTCTAACAGTGGGTATAGCAGATGCAGATTCCTCCATGGCAGATGAGATCAGACCCAAGTGCCGGGGGTAGTGGGACTGGACAGAGTCGCTAGCAGTGACAGAGGATAGAGGAGGAGGCCCCACAGTAGGAGGCTCCATCGTAGTAGGTGCCACCACAGCCACAAGCACCACCACAATAGTAGGTACGACCACAACGGTAGGCACCTAAGATGCTTGATGAGGACATGCTGGAGCAGCTTGCAGGTGGGGTACAGGACACAGTATTGGGGTACCAAGAGCGGATTTGTCAGGCCTCTTGGCAGTTGGGGGACCTGCAGATTTTAGTGGCAGTCTGAGATGCGCAGCTGGTGGAGAGACAATAGGAGATAGATCGGTGGAGAGAGCGCGCGGAGACTGCGGAGTAGAAATTGGAGTTGGCACAGGATGAGGTCCACTTTCAGTCAGCTTGGGTAACTTACTATTATGCTGCATATACGAGTGCGATACCAGATGAGACACTTCAAGTTCAACAGTTTTCTCAATATGTGCGAGAGCCTAGAGGTGCACGGCCTCCTGTCAGACTAGATATGCCACCGCCACCTACTGCTCCTGCTCCTCTTGGAGGTGAGGGTACAGGACATAGTTAGACGCTCTATGCCTGACTTTGATTTTGATCTCCAGCTATGTATTGACTGGTGTGCCAGCACCACATGTATCATTTTTGATCGATTGCACTCGAGTAGTGCCCATTTTTTATATTGATCCATTCTTTTGATATATATATATATATACGAGATCTTGAGCTGAGTATCCTTATGTACATGTCATTGTCTGTTTTGCTTTACTTTGATGTACATGAGATGTCAATTTGTATTTTGATATGAGTGCAGTGATGTGATGTGATTATGTAGCGTAGATATCATGAGTTATATGGATGGGATGCATATGGAAAAGGATTGACATCTCACGTAGCGTTGCATGTTTGTTTCTTGACAGTGACAGGTATTCCATTGAGGAGCACAAATCGACGAACCAAATGCTTGTGCAGCTGTGAAGAAACTTGACATGTTTGAAGATGTCCCCAATCCTTCATCACATAGGGGAGAAATAGAATCACAACCAAATTACGTGTGTATGCAAGTGAAGTATGTAATGCAAGACTATGTTAAATGCAACCCTAGGTCTGGTTACCAAACCTCGATATTTAATCATCACCAGATATAGAACAAAGCTTGTAGGTCATACAATTCTCACTGACATTGCAATCATGAAAATATGAATATAACATACGTTATTGGTTTGTTGGGATTAAATGTAAGTATTCGAAGCACAAGAAGCCAGAATGACTAGAACATTTGTCCCTTTTAATGTAGCAAGTTAACATAAGCATCAAAGCATGAACGCTAGGATGACCAGAATGTTGCTTGCATGACAGGCACACCAAACACATGGGAGATCCATCTTATGCTAAGTATTCAATATTTATTCTTTCTGCAATGACCCTTGCATTCGTAACCTGAGACAGAAGTGTGCTAGATATACTCATAGTGACCCGTACGTTCACTTAGCAGGACAAGTATCAGTATTTACTGTAGCATGAAGAGTTCACTCCAACAAATAAGGAGAAGAAACAATGTTATTGACTTATTCATACAAAAGGAGTTGAGGTACACCCAACCATCCAATGCAAGATGGAGGCTCTTATAGTGGACACCCCTCTTATAGGAATAGATTAATTTATTGGAACTAAACCACAGACAGAAAGCAAAGCAAAGATCATACCCCTAGTCATTACTTCTCTAGTCGAAGATAACATCATCTAGTTGCTCGAGGAGATATGATAAAGCAAAACAAAGCAATCAAAGAAAATGCTCAGCATATCCAAATAAGTATGTCTTTTTTTTTTTTGAGTTCAATATTTTTGGGATTGATGTCAAGTGTTAGTGTCCAGAACATGTTTGAAAGAAATCTCTTCAGTAGGGTGACAACAGTAGGCAGACGTAGTCAAAATGACTGGTGACTAAGGTCAAAGAGGAATCTTCACGATGAAGAACCTAAGAAGGACTAAGTGATAGTAGATAGACACAACCAAGATGACTGGTGATTAACGCAAGAGAGATCTTCCATAAAGGAATTTGTAGACATAACCCGAGCAATAGTAGGTAGATATAGTTGAAACAACTGGTGACTATTGCGAAAGAAATTCTATGAGAAAAATCTTTCAAAAGAAGGGACACTGGCGACAGTAGGTAGATGTAGTGAGGACCACTAGTGACTGTCGCGAAGGAGATTCTATGAGGAGAATCTTTGAAAAGAGTGACACTAGCGACAATAGGCAGATGTAGTGAGGACCACTGGTGATTGTCGCAAAGGAGATTCTATGAGGAGAATCTCAAAAAGAGTGACACAAAGGGGGAATGCCCCGAGCTATGACAAGACTCAATTCATGGATACATGAGCAGAAAGTAAGAACAGCAGGAAAGCGAAAGCATGAAAGTGACTGTATAGAATAGCCAAAAGATGTGCTATAGGATGGAGTGTTGGGAACAAGAGGCGCCTATTTACCAGGTTTTCACCTTCTTGGCAAAAAAATTCCTTTTTTTTTTTTTTTGATTTTTTTTGTATTTTTGATATTTTTCACTTTTTTTGGTGTTACCAAGGCGCCTATTGCTAGGTTTTCACCAGGGTAACAATTTTTTCTGATTTTTTAGATTTTTTTCAGGACATATGAATATGTACAAAGAGCTTGTTGATATATGATCAACTGTAAAATCGCTTCAGGTGGAGAGTGTTGATAGGTTCTTTGAGCACTTCTCCCTCGGTTGTGGAAAGCTGATAGGCACCAGATCCATATATTGCAGTAATGATGTAGGGACCTAGCCAGTTTGGTTCAAAATTTCCTTTTTGCAATCGTTGTTGTTGATTCTTAGGGTTCTCTCTCAGGATGAGATCACCCAGGAAGTCATGTGGCTTGACTCTCCGATTGATGCTTCTTGCCATTCGTTGTTGATATGCTCGTAAATGATCACATGCCACTTGTCGATGTTCATCCAGTAACACAAGCTCTTGAAGCCGAGCTATCCTATAGTCATCATCAGTGATAAGGCCCTTCATAGAGATTCTCAAGGTAGGAATCTCGACCTTTATTGGAAGCACAACATCCACTCCATAGACCAAAGCAAAGGGAGTTGTGCCCATTGGAGTTCTAATGCTTTTCTTATATGCCCACAGAGCTGGATTGATCTGGAGATGCCAGTCTCTCCCTGTTTTGTTGACTATGCGATGGAGAATTTTAAGGATCGCCTTATTGGATGCCTTAGCCTGGCCATTACCCTAGGGGTAATAAATGGAAGACCAATGTTGTGTGATTTTGAATATCTTGCACAGTTCCTTGAGGTCTTTATTCTTGAATTGTCCTCCATTGTCAGTAATGATTTTGGGTGGTACACCATATCTGTAGATGATGTAGTTTGTGACGAAAAGTGCTATAGTTTTTCCATTAGCAATTGTGAGAGGTACTTCCTCTACCCACTTCGTGAAATAATCTGTAGCCATGATAATGAACTTATGTCCATTAGAGGAGGTTGGGTGGATCTGTCCCACCAAGTCGAAGGCCCATTGTTGAAATGGCCATGTTGTAGTAGAGGGAATCAGCTCTCTAGATGGAGCTTGGATGAGATTCCTGTGTAATTGACACTGCTTGCAGGACCTAGCATACTTGATAGCTTCTTGGTCCATTTTGGGCCAGTAGTAACTAGCACGAAGGAGTTTGCGAGCTAGTGTTAGGCCATTAGAATGAGATCCGCAAATGCCCTCATGAACGTCAATTAGTGAGCGTTTGGACTTTTCAGGTTCTAAACACCTAAGGAGTTTTCCATCGAGACCTCTCCTATGCAGATCATCGGCAATAATGACATAATGTGAAGCATTACGAATTAGGTAACATTTCTCATTCTAGGTCAGACCTTCCAGAATGGTTTGGTTACAAAGGTAGGAATAAATGTGATGGTAGCGAGATGATTCTTGTCCTATAATAGAACAAATCATCTTAGAATCAGGGGTGTCATAGGCTAGGTAGTGTAACGCTTCCACCAAGAACTCATGTTAGATATCATTTTCAGGCATTTGTAGCAGAGAGGCCAGAGTGGCCATGGCATCAGCCGCTTTATTATCTGCTCGAGGAACTTGCTAAAAAGTGATGTGTGCAAAATACTTCTTTAAGTCATCAACCATGTGCTTGTAAGGAATTAGTTTCTCATCCTTTGTTTGGTACACATCATTAACCTGGTTGATAACAAGCTGAGAGTCACCAAAGATATCTAACTGATCCACTCTCCATTCAGTTGCAATTTTTATACCATTGATCAAAGCCTCGTATTCAAAAATGTTGTTTGTACAAGGAAACATAATCTTGTATGCTTTGGGCAATGCATATCTCTGTGGTGTAATGAAAAGTAATCTAGCACTTGATCCTTGTTGTGTGAAGGACCCATCGAAGAACATAACCCATGTGTGGTGCATGAGTGTCAGAATCGACTCATTTGGGAAATCAATGTTCATTGGCAGAAGACTCTATATGGGTGCATCGACTAGTTGATTTGCAATTGCCTGTCCCTTGACAGCCTTGCGTTCAACGTATTGGATGTCAAAATCACTAAGTATCATAACCCATTTAGCCAATCTTCCTGTAAGAGCTGCCTTACTAAGCAAGTACTTTAATGGATCTATTTTAGCCACAAGCTGTGTAGTGTGGGCAAGCATGTAGTGTCTTAACTTCTAGGAAGCAAAGACAACTGCCAAGCAAGCTTTCTCGATAATGTTGTATTTCTTCTCATAAGAGACCAATGTTCAGCTCAAGTAGTAAATAGCTCTTTCTTTGTTGTCATTATCTTCCTGAGCCAATAGGATGCCCAAAGATGTTTCAGTGGCTGAAATGTATAAAAGAAAAGGCTTCCCATGAATAGGAGGCATCAGGATTGGTGGATTGACAAATATTGTTTAATCTGTGTTAAGCTTTGCTCACAATCTTGGCTCCAATTGAATTTCACACCCTTATGTAAGGTCTTTGTGAAGGGTTGTGATCTATCTGCTAATTGTGAAATAAACCTGCAAATAGATTGAAGCCTTCCTTGTAGTCCTCTCATTTGACTGATGTTCTGAGGTGGTGGCATGTCTATTATTGCTTATACTTTCTCTAGATCTACTTCAATTCCTTTTTCAAAAATAATGTATCCCAACAACTTCACTGATGTGACACCAAATGCGCATTTCTTAGGATTGAGTCAAAGACTGAATTTTTCCATACAATCTAGGATGGGACCCAAATCTTGCAGATGAGTATTGCGTTTAGCACTTTTGACTAAGGTATCATCAACATAGTCCTCCATGGTTCTATGCATCATGTCATGGAAAATTGTAGTAACAACCCACTGATATGTAGCACCCGCATTCTTCAAGCCAAATGGCATCACATTCCAACAAAAGGTTCCCCATGCACATGTGAAAGCCATTTTCTCCTGGTCTTTTGGCGCAATTTTTATCTGATTGTATCTAGAAAAGCCATCTATAAGTGAGTACATCTCATAGCAAGCCGTCATGTCCACGATCATATCAATATTAGGGAGCGAAAAGTCATCTTTAGGACATGCCAAGTTAAGATCACGAAAGTCTGTACAAACCTTGATAGATTTATCATGTTTGGAAACTAGAACAATATTGGATATCCATTCAGTATAATCAATTGCACGGATGAAACCAACCTTTAGGAGTTTCTCCAATTCTGCTTTGACTAGCAATGCAACGTGAGGGTGCATTTTTCGAAGCTTCTGTTTAACTAGTTTGATGCCTGGTGCTATGGACAAATGATGCATGATAAGATCAAGATCCAATCCTGGCATGTCAGAGTATGTCTAGGGAAAAATTATTTTCTTTTCCTTGAAAAAGACAATGAATTGTTCCTTCTCTTCAGGTGACAATGACTGTGCTAGATGTATCATATGAGGATATTATTTCGTGCCCAGGTTAATTGGCTGCATCAGCTCTATCAACACTGATGATCTCTCCTGAAAGTGACTGGGAAGGACATCAAATATCTCATCCACGGGTGCCTCAAAGAGGTTTTCACCCTTGGATACATCTTTTGTTTTTACTTTTTTGGGTTTTGACACTACCACAATTTGATTTTCACCATCAGACCTTTTACATTTTTTCTTTTTAATTGTGTGACTGAGATATTTGATGTTAGCCTCAGTCATGATGATGCTATACTAATTGGTGGAAGACGTTATGTGTTCGATAATGTTTAGGTAACATGCGAGAGCATAGTCATTTTGGAACGTGGGGACTTTGCTAGATGTATTGGGGTTCCAGTCTATAAGCTCAGGATGTGTGAGTGAGAGAGTAGTGGCTGGTTCAATTGAGTTCACAGTATAGTCATTAAGTGTTTAGACTAGCAATTCAAGACCTACGACGACCTTGTCCATAGGTGTGTTCAAATGCCTCAGAGTATGAATGTTAGTAATTGACGATTCTAGGACACTAGTTGGATCTGGCCCATGTGACCTAACCCTAGACATTTCACCCACTTTGATTTGGTTTTCATAGACATGCACTTGGTCAATGTCTTTATCAGTAGTCACTTTTGAAAGAGAGTCAAACTCATATTCCTTAGAATCAGTGCTATATGGCGAGATATTATAGAACTCCCCAACAGTGATAGGGACATAGTCACCTTCATCCTTTGGGTTCTTACACAAATAATCAACATGCAATGACTGACTAGATTCTCCCTTTTCTGAATGATATTTGAATTGCTCAGTATTGTCCTCAGAAGAATCACTAGTATCATCCATAGTGCTAACATGTGGCACAAAGTCATCTAGCTCAGCAAAGAATTTAGCGAGATCATAAGGGATAGGATGAGGATAGGAATTCTCATCATCAGATTCTTCCTCTTGAGTAACTGACTTAGCTTGTGACTCATTTTCAGATGAGCTCTTAGGTGTTGGTATGAATTTATTTGGTCCCAAATGAAAAGGAACCTTCTTAAATCCTAGGCTAGTTGTATCACAGTTGCTTCAAGCTCTTGCTTTGATAGGATCGATTAGGCCATTGTTATTGCACCCAGTAGGGCCAATTCCATTGTAACCAAATCGCTTCATAAGCCTAAGACCAGGCCCATATTTCTTAGGAGTAATTTCTCGAACTTTTTCTATTAGGTCCACTGGAGCCTCTTCTCTATAAAGCCATGCAAAAATGGTTCTATTTTCACTTTCATCTTCTAAGGGAACTATAGCCTTGACAAAAGTGCCATTATACTTGGTCTAAGGTGTTAGCACGAATGACTTCTTTGCCTCTGAGGGTCTCCCATAATGTCAAGGAGACTTTGGGAGAGATGTTAATGACAACACTAGTTCGATGTGGTATTCTCCCATACCAGTTTCTTTCAGTTTGAATGACTACTCAATTTGTTTCACTTTATTGTTGTGATAATCAGTAGACTCATGGTTAGCAGGGACAAAAGTTTCAACAACTTTGAGCATATTGTAGGTGTAGCTAGTAGTGGCAGGAATAGTAACTTCAGAGCCATGAAATGGGAACTTGATGCATTGGTGGTATGTGGATGGCACAACGTGCATCTCATGTATCCATGGCTGTCCTAACAGAATGTTGTAGGCCAAGGGAATATCAAGCACCTGACAAGTGACATCCCTTTCAACAGGATCAACGCGAATTGGTAAAACCACAAGACCTTGAGACTTTTGTTCCACTTCATTGTACGCTTTGATAGTGATCTTTCATTGAGGATCAATAGAGTCCTCAAAATAATTCAATTGTCTAAGAAGAGCAACAGAGACAATATTTAGGCCAGCATCGTTATCAATGAGTACCCGATGAACACGTGTCTGATGGATCATAACCTCGATATGTAGAGGTTGATTGTGTGGGTGACTCAGTGAGTTGTCATCTTCCTCAGAAAAAGTCATAAGATATGGCGACATTAGGTGACCTACCATAGATTGAAATCGCTCAAGATCAAGATCTTGAGGAACATTTGCCTCAGCGAGGGCTTTATCTAGAATCTGCCTATGAGCAAGTGAGATTTTAAGTAGCTCAAAGATGGAAATATGAGCATTAGTTCATTTCAACTAATCGAGAACACTATAACTAGTTGCTGTCGAGTTCGTTGTGGGTTTTGCACCTTTGCCAGATGAACCAGCAAGGGTTTTATCTTTGTGTTGTTCAAGATCTGAAGTAGGAGGTGCATGACCTTTGAGCACCAACTTGGTGTTAGCACAGTGTTGTGAAGGCATATTATACATTTCATTGAAAGTAGGGCCCCTCAAGACAAATGGTGTCTTGGGTTTGTCATTATTTTGCTTGCCCTTAATGGTAATAATGTCACAGTATTCAGAATCCACAGGTTCAACCATGTGAATGACATTTTCATCATTGGAATATGTATAGTTGACCTTGTTGTATGGTTGTGGTTTTGAAGTCTTTCCTTTTTCATAAGCTGGGAAAGGTTCTTTGAACGCCTTGTGATTTGAGTTTTTTTTATGTCCATCTACCACAAGATCACTAGCATCAATCATGTCCTGGATTTTATGGCGCAAGTTTATATTGTTGCTAGTTTTGTGTCCCTTGTTTTGGTGATACTCACAGAATGAAGTCTCATTCCACCATGGTGGGCGTGGTTGTGGGTCATAGGGACAAGGGTTATCCAATGGTGAAATAAGCTTATGTTGTAGCAATGTTTTGTAAACCACATCCAAAGGTTCTCCCAAAGGTGTATACTCTCATTTGGGGCATGTTGTCCAAGAGTTTCTTGATTTTTTCTCAGATGTCTTATTGTTACGAGGAGGTTTCTCAGTGTTTTTGGCCGCTTTAAGGCCATCTGTGAGATTAAATGTAGCTTTAGCAGGTTTGGGTGTGACATTGTCAACAACTCCATCATGTACAATTTCTCGATTCTTGTTAACATGTTTGGTTTTATCCCTGTTGGAAGTGGAACCTTGTTTTATGTCTGTCTGAAGAGTGAGTTCACCTTTCTTGACCATAAATTCTTCGATATAGATAGCCTATGTAATCATGTCTTCAAAGGTACGTAGACCTTGTAGTTGGACTCTATATCCGAAATCAGGTAAGAGGTTATTAGTGAAAATGTCAAGCTTCTCCGTTTCTGGGATTTTATGGGAATACTTAGTGAGGAAAGTGAGGAAAGGTTCACCAACTTTTAGTTTAAGGTTGCATAGATCTCTAATATTGACAAGATGTTGAATGTTATGAGAATATTGCTAAACAAAGAGATTGGCAATTTTGTCAAACATCTTGATACCAGGAGGTAAATGTGAGAACCACTCCAAAGCTTGACCACCGAGGCTTCTAGGGAATAAACACATGAGATAGGTTTGATCGTGTATAAACTCCATAGTCAAAGCATCAAATTCTCACAAGTGATCTGGGGGATTAGTAGTACCAAAGTACTTGTCATATTTGGGTAGTTCTACGCCTTGTGGGAAAGGCGACATGTTTATGCTTTTCTCAAATGGAAATGGACAAAGAGCGTCCAATGTGTATGTCTTTGTGGGTTTCTCTTTCTCATGCATCATCTAAGCCAATTGGTCTTGCATAATTTTCAGCTATTTTTGGAGTTTAGAAGTCTCAGTTTCTTCTTCAAGTGTGATAATGGTTTCCACATTGAAATGAGAGGGCAATTTAGCTCCCTCTCGGGCAAGTTTGAGAAAGTACTTTTCTTTCTCTTCGTTGAGTAGGATTCCCATGACCTTTTGGAAGTTTTTGTCTCTTCAACATTTTGCTATGTGTTCAGGGAGTATTTCCACCTCTTCCTATTCCTCATCGGTGTCATAGTCTTTCTCTTTCTCTTTGTCATTCGTAGGTGGTTCTCGATGTCGACTATGACTACCATGTTCAGGTTCATGATTAGTCATTATAGGAACATGTTCAGTTTTAGTGTGTTGTGTTTCAACAGGTCTTCTGAAAAAAGGAACAAACATCATGTTTGGTAATACAAGACCTCTATCTGTCTCTGTATCCTCTTGGTACAAAGGATTCCTAATTTGTTGCAAGTTTATGGAAAATATTTGTTGAACTCGAGGTGACCTGGCAAGTGAGGGAGATCATGAAGATGCCTCACTAGCCGAACTAGATACAGATTGTGTGACAAAAGGTAAGTGACCTCTGTTGCAATTACAACCCCTAGCATGACCACATCTAATGTTATGGGGATAAAACATGTTGCCGCTTCTGGTTGCAATAGTCATCGACAAGGACAAGAAGCTAGAACCTGGACAAGGACTACACTAAGACTGAGTCTCAAAAAGGACAAGATAATAGTAAGAATGCTATTCACTAAGGCTCAAATGGTTTGATTTAAAGCCTAGAATAGCCAGAGATTATGACCAATGCTACACAAAGTATGACAAGCATTAAGATGAGGACAAAAGAATAACTTATGAGATGAGACTAGTCAAAGTGCAAGATACAAGTCTTTAGCTAAGAAAAGTGCTACTGTTTTAGGACTATTCACAAACAAAAAGTGACAAATGGATGCAAAAAATGGTAGCGTGCAGAGTGCAAATAGCTAAAACAGATTGAAAAGTGGAAATGCTGACATAAGATTTAGTGTGAGAAACCTGTATAGGCTACGCGAGGAAGTTTTCTAAGCCACGCGAAGAAGTTTCCTGGATTGCGCAAGAGTTAGTGACAACAATTTAATTTCGTACGAGAAAGTTCAGAGGGTTGCGTGAAGACTCATGATAGCAATTTAATTTTGCACAAGGACAAAATGATTTCGCGCGAGGACAAAATGATTTTGCGCGAGATTGAAAAAAGTTTTTGCGCGAGAAGGTAGACCAATTTTACAACAATGACTGATTTTGACAAGATTTCTAGACTTTTCAAACAGAGTAGATAGATTTTTGAGACATGCTCAATTGGACAAACAGCGAGATTAACCTCGCAAGACGTTTGGACAAAGTTTCAAGTTTTCAATCCAAGCAAAGTGTTTAAACAAGACAGTGGGAAGCAAGCATAAGTTGAAAACAGTCTTGTCAAGGACAAAGCAACTTGACAGGATAGGGGACTCTTGACCTTTGTTTGTTGTAACTAGTTGGACTTTATTGATGACTCGATAACAAACACGCTTTATCCCTAGAAAGAAAAATTGGTAGAGAAGGCAAAACCTTTGTCCCACATCTTATGTGCATGTGTGTACCTCACACAACCATGTCACCCCATAGAGGGTGCCCTTGTTTTTGGTATATTCAAAGGACTCAATAGTATATGATGAATGAGCACCCTTGTGGCAGGGGACGAGCGCATATACCACCTTCAAATGTCTAGTAGCATGCCTATGGTGAGTTCTACATGAGAGATTCTTACCCCTCCTTGCACAAAGATTATGCCTCCTTTCGGAGGTGAACCAGGTGGCTTCTAACTAAGAGGTTTTTACTTGGCTTTCGTTCAAATTAATCCCCGGTGGCTCCACAAGTGGAGTTGAGGCCAACATCCCACACCAGCATCTAAAAGTGCACACTACTTGCTTAACAAGCCAGGGGTCGGCATCGACCAGTGCACAGATAGAGCTTCCCCTCGATATGCGATATCAAGAATTAAGGGGAAGAAATTTATCCGGCTTTGGAGTCTTTCACTCTACAAAGCATCTTGATTATAGTGAGTTGGAATCTTTGGTGAAAGGAGTGTGCTCACTTGGGTCGTTCCCGGAGGTTGGATCACTCCGGAAGGCCCTCTAAAGGATTGACACAGACTGGTGGTTTAGATCTAAGGGTATGAGTTTCTGATTTCCCTCAAGGGGAAAGAGCATAATCCTCTACCTTATTTCCTCGCCCAAACACGCAAGACAAATTAATTACCGACTTGGCTTAATCAATCCAAACTCATTCTTCCTTAAAGATTTTGATTCCCTTAAAGGAAATCATTGTCTTATCATAGAATAGAACAAGCTTTGGAGAACCACCAAGCTGTTTGCCTTCTTCGAAATGTCATCTTTCAGAAGCATCTAAGTTTCTAATTCACTCTTGGTCATGACCTCCAAGAAGTGAAGAACATATTCCCCAATTCTTCCATCTTGCACCATAGGAAGTTCACAAGCCCCTAATTAGACTAGTTTTGAAAGCAATAAGAGAAGACACACATTGTTTTGTGGGTTTGAAAATATTGATCTTTGAAAAGCGTATATTCGACAATTGTCTTGCAATCAAATTGTTAATCCATTTTCAAGTGGGTTTTAAAAGGAATCTTCGGCAAATGTCCTACAAACAATAGTTAAGCTACAAGAAATAAGAGAAATAGATTCAAAATAAAACACGTTAGTGAAATCAGATAATTTGTATATTGAAAAAAAGCTCAAAATTAAAGCTGCTATTACAAGATCTTGCGTGAGATCTCTGATAGAGCCATGCAAAACTATTTTTTGCTTGTACAAAATTTTGTTATGGATTGCATGAAGAAATAGGTGCTGTGTGAAGTTTCACATGTTTAGGTACTTTCTCGCGTGACACATAGAGAATCTTCACACGAAGATTCAAAATCTTCGCGTGAAAATGAACAGTCTTGCGCGAAGATTTAGAACCTGTACGAAATTGTACGAACAGAGAACACAAAAATGATTTAAAAAATGCAGAGTAAAGCCAGAGAAATTGATTTTCTTGGCCCCACAGTGGGCGCCAAAAATGTATATGCAGAATGTGGCCTTATGCTTCACACACACACACACACACACACACACACTTCAACATAGTCTTTATTTGAGGATTCATCCCAGAATGAACATTGGATTGTCCATCCGAAAATCATCCAACAAGCTGACCTGTTGCCTTTTATCTAAAGGGATTTTGCCCGTTAATATCCTCAGAGATGAGGCTTAGGCAACCAGACCCTCTAAGAACGAAGGATTTAAAGATGATATGCAACTATTCTATGTGAATTTGCAAATTAATCTAAAATGAGATATGCAAACTAGTCTAAGAACATATAAAAGAAACTATGCTAAAGATGTATACATATTAGATCTAGATTAGAATTAAGCTAACAATGAAAATCTATGAGAATGTAATAAGCTTAGATGAGTATGCAATTTGGCAGCAATTCAATGCAAATTCTAATTCATCCTCTGAAAATGAAGAGATGAGGGTCTCTTAAATAGATTTACTTGAAAACCTCTAATAGTTGAGATCAATTTCAATCAATGGTCAGGATTGAAGATGAAGTTCAGTCATAAAGGAAGATTCCCAAATCAAAGGGAGTTAACTGGCTTAGATATAAGTGTAAGAGTCAGTCAACTTAGATTGACTTTAGTGTCAGAGTAAGTGATCTGAGTCATTTCCAATTTGATCAGTAGTGAACTAGGAATTTCCTTTTTTTGAACTGAAGAGAGATTTTGGAGAGATATTTAATTTAATAAAATGAGATATGCTCTCAGAAATACCTTTTCTATTTAATTAAATAATTCCATTTAATTAATTAGAGATACTTTTCTATTTAATTAAATAACTTCATTTAATTAATTAGGAACGACTTCCTATTTAATTAAATAATTTTGCTTAATTAATTAGAAATAGCTTTCCATTTAATTAAATAATTTTGTTTAATTAATTAAAAATAGGCATATTTATTAAATTAAATTAATTTAATTCCTTAGTATATTAGCCTTAGGACATAATTTAATTTAATTACAGTGTAAATACTTTAAATTAAATTAAATTGTAATCAGTAGGTTTAATGTGACTAATATGAATTAGTACTTTAGGAATTAAATAAAGAGTATGATGAATGCAGATTTAGGTTTTCTACATTTGACAGTTAAGTCAAGTAGCGAGTAGCAGAATAAGAATTTCCTAGTGACATAGGACTTTAGAATCGATCAAAAATAGACTAGAATTGGTGATCGTGGTAATAAGCCAATTTTGCGCTATTACACTCATCGTATTCTTTGAGGAGTTCATTTTATGCCTCTTGCATTGGAATATGAATTTTTTGTGATGGAAGACATGATTGGAAACTTCACACAGTCTTTATTCTTGAAAGGTTCTACATTAGTAGTGATTACAGTTTGAGGTGATAGTCAGTTGAAGGCACTAAAGTTTCTTGTAGGCATTGTTAACAAGATACCACAATGTCTTACACCACTACAAAATACTTGGAACTGATTCCAAAAAGTTTGGAGAGGCTTAAAAGTCATTTGATGGTGAAACAACGATGGTGATTTATATTCCAACATATTCCAAGTCCATGGATTTGTGGTTCTTGTTTGGTGCATATTTGGTCATTTGGGACTCTTTGCTGATTGCATGTTCTCTCCAAATAAAAAATGAGTATTCCATACTTGATTAATGCACATGATCTTTTATAGTTATGCTATAGAAAATCATTATGCTTCAATTGCATTTGACAATATCCCTATTGCTTTAAAGATGGACTAAGAAGCATAAGGATAGAAGAATTTGATAGCTTCTATTATGAGACTGAGTTGGTAGCTAGAAATGTTTCTTCAACGCATGAGAGTTGTATTCAGGAGGAGTCTGATAATCCATTTCAGTACTTATAGTGCCTTCTATATTTCCAGTGATTACACTTGGTGGCAGTAATAAACACTTCAAGTTGTCATTTCTAAACAACATGAAGATGACAATGTTATATCTCGAGGAGTATAAACACCTAATGAGGTATTGTCACAAGTAACTAGATATTTTGAGATTTGAGAATATCAGTTGAGCTCTAGTTTGGGACAATTACATATATGCAAAAGTTAAAATTGGAAATTAAATATTTTTGAGATTTACCAATAATGTGGGAGTATGTTAAAGAGGGTTGTTATCCATGTATTTACCAAGAAGACAATTCAATTACATTTGTAACAATCCTATTAAAATCACGTTGTGATGGATTTATCAATGCTATAAATTTGGAATACACATTGCAAAATGTGTGTAATATAGGTTTAATTAAAAGATCAAACAAATACTTTGCATGAACAAAAGAAATTGAGTTATTGTGAGGCATTAATGAAATTTTTAAGAATTCATTTGAAATATCTACAAGTCTTTCTTTGATGAATGAAACTCGATGGATGAGTTATAGATTCATTCATGTGGCATAATCATACTCAATCAAGGAAAAACATATGTCAATCAAAGATATATAAGATATTAATCCGCATAAAAGCCCCCCAAAATGAATAGATGGAAAACAAAGGAAAAACATCTATTAATTAAGGAAGCATATGACACATAAATTTGTACAAGTGACCCTAACGACACTACTCAACCACACAAGAACAAATTGCTAGTTGAAAATATAGGTGCTAATCGTCTACAAAATTGATTATTGTAGAACCAAGGAAGCATCAACAAGAACAATAGAAAACCCCTCTGAAATATTAAAATGAAAGGCATGACAAGTCTACTAAAATGGTGTGTCACTAAGAAGAAGGTGAAAGCAACACCCATGAAAAAAGAGCATGATCTTGGCATGCTTGTGATGGAACAATACAATTTAACTCGACTTATGTTGCCATTACTATTCCATGCAAGTCTCAACTTCTTAGTTGAAGAAAAATCTTTGGCTTCCATTTTAAATAGCAATATAGCATCAAACTTGCAATGGCTAGAAATTCCATTCTTTAAAATCTCTAAATTTCTTCAGTACCTACAACAAAAATACTTATTCTCCTTTCCAATAACCATGAACTCTGATACCATGTAAGTTATTGTTCTCTGTTAGCACATAAAATTTAAGCTAACCTTCAAACATTGGATCTAGCTAGAAAAGAGAGAACAAACATACAGTAAAATAATATAAAATTGAACAATAAAATCTTTCTTATTGATTTACATATTAATATAATTACAATCTATAAAATTCCTCAAAGAAAAAGTGAGGGAAAAATTGAATAAAACTAAAAAATAAAAAATATTCCGTAGTTAGCTTACAAACCAAGCAATTGCAATTTTTTTCACAACTCAAGGATAAAACAAGTTGCAAAAAACACCTTTTCTTAAAGGTAGGAATAAGAAAATAACTCTTGCTCATTTTATTGCACTAACACACCCACCCTCACCCCCATAAGTGTAACTAAGGAGACAAAATCATAAAGAAGGAAAATAGGAAAGAGCAAAAACCCAATGCGAACAAACCCCCCCTCAATATATATAGACACGGGTGAGGTGATAGGTAACTAAAAAAGTGGCCAATAAGAACTACATGTCAAGGAACCAAGAACGATAAGATGCACATAAAATACATAAGAACGTCGTGAGGTGATCATGCTCTGATACCATATAGAAGTTAAGAAATACAACTTCGTAGAACCTGAAGAACACTTGCATGCAAAATAACATGTCAAAAGAAAGAATGGAGCAAAAGGCAAGAAGATGGCTCTAGAAATAGGAAATATCTATATTTCAAATAGTAGGATAGGGTTATAGAATACAAAGGATCAATCCTTATAAAAGGAGATCAAAATCTAAAAGGCAAACATTTAAATGTGAACAATGCAGAAACTAAAATCTAAAGAAAACATAAAAGGTAACTAAATAAAAAAACTAAGTTAAAACCGTTTACTCTAGCAAAACAAGGGCTCTTGTTGAGTTGGAGTTCCTGCCTTATGTGAGGGATAAGAAGGAAGTTAAAATATTTGTATTTAACATCCATCTTTGACACTCAAAAAATTGAATTATAATGATTATTCATAAGGTTTATTAATTTTATCAAATTTTAATTATACATACATAAAAATATCCATTTTACTCTTTAATTTCTATGTGAATTTAATTGTATAATTAATAATTTAACTGTACAATACTTAACATATATTTATAATTATTAATCTTAAGATATTTTTTTAATAGAAGTTTATATTTTTTATAATTTATTTAAATTTTTAATATATATAAGAATTTACCTATAACAATTCATTCAATAAATTAAATCTATATTTATTTATAGATTTTGTTAATTTAATCAATTTTCAATTATTTCTAAATTTATTATAATTTTTTTACCATTTTTACTTTACTAATTAAATTTTATTTCAATTTAATAGTATAATTAATTTGTGAACAATAAATTGATTAATATACTTATACTTAATTATAAATAAAATTATACAATCTTAATGACAAACAACATTTTAAAAACATATATACATATATATATATATATATATATATATATATATATATATATATATATATATATATATATATATATATATATATATATATATATATAGTTCAATTTTTTAAATATAAATGCTTAAACATTTTGGAATAAAATAATTATTTAAATATTTGAACATTATGTATAAAAGTGGCATACATTTTATAAAAGTAATAATTTTCTTAATTAAAAAGAATGTTGAGAGGTGTCGTGCACTAGATTTTGGTGAGGTTGCAGAGTTTTTTGAATCTATGAAATGTTTTAGGCCTGTACATATTGATTAGACGAAATATCTCCACTGTAGTAGACTTTTCTGACAAATAATTAATTTGTTCTTATCTTCTGATTTTTAAGTCCGTGTCCTGTCACAATTTAATTCTTTTTTTTAAATTGAAAAAAGCTCGAAAACCCCACTAAATTTTGATTCCTCCAATAAGAAATTAGCAATATCCATCTAATAATTGTTTTTTTAAATATTGCCTTCCCCAACTTTAGAATATGACATCATGCAAGCAAAAATACAAATTGAATCAGGGTCCACTGAAAACATTAGTTCCCCACCTTAAAAAGGCAGGGACTAATAATTATCTCAAATTAAAAAACAAAGACACACTATAATATTGTTAGCTTTTCAGAATTACATTTAAAAATAATAACAATTAAATTTCTCCAAAAATATATTAAGAACATAATAACTAATATATAGTAATAGTTTAATTTCTAAAATTTAAGAAAATCATTACTATAAGTTAGATAAATACATAATAGTAGAAAATACATTTTTATTTTAAACATATTAGATTTTTATTCTCTATTTAGAAATATATATATATATTTTGAGCCAAGAGCCTACATCACAACGATAAATTGTGAGTCTCTTATTCGAGAGGTCTTAGGTTCAAGTCTATTCAAGGGCCTATTATTGATTTTAAAAAAACATATATTTCACATTAAATTTCAACATACAGATAAAATACCACGTAGAATCTAAAATTAATAGTTAAATTGTCCTCCTAGATTTTGATTTTTTCTCTTAAAATGTCTAAAATCTAATGCTAAATAATCTTAAATCTAGTGTTATATTTTATTATTTAATTTTATCTGGATAATTTAGATGCTACTAGGATTATCACCGTTGTTGTTCTTCCAAATGGGGTTGATCATTTAGGATTTCATTATGGGAGCTAGGGACCTTTTCACATCCTTTGTTTCATGGGAGGTGAACAATGGTGGAAGGATTAAGTTTTGGTTAGATTCATGGAACGATTTCCCTCCTTGCTTCACACATTGAGTTGCAACAAATTATGCATATTTTAATAAACTCTTGAGTAACATCTTTTATTGATTATATATTTTGGCTATCTCTATTCATTCAGGGGAGGAAATTTGGAAAAACCCAACTACTCTCCCTATTTCCTTTGAGATTGTAGATTTATTTAGTCAAACATTACTAGAAAATGGAGTTCTTTTGTCTAATAAGCCTGACTGTCTTTTTTGGGTGTCTTCAAAAGATGGGACATATTCAATCAAGCATGGGTGTATTATGCTTCAATCTAGACAGTCTAATCAAGAAAAATAATGGGCTTTTATATTTTGTTGGAACAAATCAGTTCTGCCCAAGGCTATGTGTTTCACTTGGCAGACTCTTAAGAAAATAATTCCAACTAGTGATAGGTTGTAGAAACTTAATATTGTGACTTCCTTTCAATGTGTTCTTTGCAATCAAGAGTTAGAGCATCTGTTGATCACCTCTTACTAAATTGTTCTTTTGCTCAAGCATGTTGGCAATTTTTGCTTAATAAACTTAACTTTCCTATGCCCCTTACAAATTCACTTTGGGATCTATTTCAATTTTGGACAACACCCTCTCTAAAATTGATTTTCTCATGCATATGAAAATGCATTCCCGCCTCGATTTATTTGGGCTATTTGTTGGGAAAGGAATAGGAAAATTTTAAGTAAAGTTACATTCACCTTAGACAAGGTCCTTATTCACCTAGAAAATAACATTGTTGAAATGGTTAATGCAAATGTTCTCAAGTTTAAAGGCCTGTATATTTTCATGTCTTGGGATAAGTTTATTGCTCAATAATGGAAGGAGCTCTCTTTCCCTTTCCTTCTAACCCCTATTTGTGCTTCAAAACTACCACAATTAGAGCTATATCAAATGGAACCCACTGGTCCTAGACTAATTCAAATTACATTTTGATGGAGCATACCAAGGTAATCTTGGTAAGTCTAGGATAGGAGTGGTTATTAGGGACCATAAAGGTTTAGTTATAGTAGTAAAGGCTTCTCTGATCCATCCCAGTACTAATAACATGACTGAAGCTTCAACTCTCTCTAATGCCGAGTCTTAGCAAAGTCTTCAAATATTTCATCTTTGCATGTTGAAGGTGACTCTGCAATTCTCATTCATGCCTGTATTAATCGTTGTATATTCAATTGGTCAATTCAGTAGGTTTTGCAAAAAAAATGGTCTATTCTTGATAGTATTCTTGAATGTTACATATCACATACATAGCAAGAAGGAAATCTACTTGTTGATGGTTTGACCAACTTGGGTGTGGATAAAATTATTATTGACCCTTCAATATCCTCCTTTTTTCCTCACCTGTTAGTGTATTTTTTAAATTTCCTAATGGGTTATTTATTTTTCCTTGTATTGCTAAGTTTTTCCTACACTTTTAATAATCTTGCTTAGGTTAATAAAGCATGTCTTATTTAGTAAGTGGTTGCAATGTGTCACCGTCCTACATGTGAGCATCCATTAGCTATCTTAGGAAGATAATTTTCTATCTTTAGTCTAACAAATGATTGTTCCTCATTGGTCGGTGTTGCCACCTCCTCCCTCTTCCTAGTCTATATAAGTTTGCTACCTGGCTTGTAATTGTAATCGATTTCTTTTGCATCCTCTTAATGCTATTTTTCTTCTAGCATTTGCATTACTCTCTTGGAGATTAAATCTATGTTGCTATTTTGATTTTGTATCATTTGCATTCATGCTTTAGATATCTATTCTTTGCACTAGTTTTCTGGGTTATTAATCTTTTCAGATTCTAACATGGTATCAGAGCTTTTTTATGTGCAAGAATAGATTTTAGTTTCCTTATTTGAGAGATTCGGGGGGAGGGGGGGTCTAATAAATCTTATTGTAGGTTTTTGAAAAACCAAGTATGCTCTTCTCTTGCATCTTTGGATGATCTTGAGAATCACAAAAGTTTGAAAAAAACAATTTTAATCTCTGGTGTTTCAATCTCAAATCTGACAATCAACTTGCATATTTGGTGTTTTCAATCAGTATTGCAAGTTCCAACATGCCATTGATTGAGTTAGGTAGCTAATTTAACCTTTGCATGTCGTCTTTTGGTTGCTGGGGTCGTTTCTTGGTTGTTGGGGCTATTTTTTTATTGTTAAAGCCATTTGATTTACACTACAACTACATCTTCCATACGTCAGCAAAAAAAACACTTTCTGGGTTTTGTTCGTAGCGCCGAAAAACCATTTGAGTATCTTTTAGTTTTTTCATGCAATCTATATATTTTATAGAATCGAGCATGAAAAGCTACAGTCGTACCCCTCTCCATTGGTAGTCATAGATTTGAACGTAGTTTTCAAATGCCTTGTTCTTGCTCATACAAACTCTGATTTTGGTGATTTTTGTTATGATCTTGGCTTTTTTTTTTGTGGTCTATCCACTAGTGTTGTCATTTTTTGATTTTCATGCATAATTTTTTTCAAAATTTCAAATTCTCGGTTATGACTTTGCACAGTTCTCATTTTGGAAACTTTGGAGGATCACAACTTTCTCATACGACCTCATATCGAGGCGATTATTTTTTTGAAAGTCAATGATTTTTTGAGTAGATTGTAATGCTACTATTTGTTTCCTTAAGTATTATGCCCAAGTTTCACTTTCAACATATGCTCTTTGTGAGGGTTTTGTAATGCATTGAAATCAAGACCACTTAGTATTTATTGCTAGTGGTAGTTGTAAGTGCCAAATCATATTTCTTTTGGGTGGGGGCGGTTTCTTTGATTGAGTAAAAAGTGGGGGGGGGGGATTTTCGTGGTTGGGTTCTCTTATTTTTTGGCATTTCTTCTCTGTATTTCTTCATCATGGATCAACAAAAATGTCCATCCTAACTCCATACAATTAATTTGAGTAAAAATCACACATGATAATTTACTTAAGTAAAGCTGGATTAAATAGGATAACTATGGGACTTGAAACTGAACAAGATAAAGATTAAGATAGGCCTAAGTGGTTTAACAAATGTGATAATGCATATGGAACATTGTGTTTGTCTATTTGTCTTAATTTTCTATTTCACATTGACTCTTTGGATATACCAAATGAAATATGGATAAAGCTAGAAACACTATTTGGCACACAAGATTCAATGAGGGGTCATATGTTGGAAAATGAACTAATTAGTTTAAGTCTAGGCAATTTCAACACAATTTAGGATTTCTTCACTAAACTGAAATCACTAAGGCTGCCAATGTGGAATTGAAAAGAAAGATGAACAATTGATTCTTAGTATTCTCTCTAAGATAAGTTTAGAATATTTTGTGTTTGTCTCTACCTTCTATGCCATTAAGGGTGCACTTGGTACTCAATTCACCATGCCATCTTTAGATGATTTTGCTATCAATCTCACTTGAGAACAAGACAAGCTAATCCAGATGGGCACTCTTAAGTCCTCTAAGTCATGTGCCTTGGCTGCCAACCAAGACACAAAAGAAAAAAAAGGACAAAGTAGTAACAATAATAGTAAGGATAAGAAACAAAAGAATAGCAAGGAGAAGAAGGATTAGATACTGGTTGCTTCAAAATCAACTATTGATACCCCATCTTCCAAGGGTGATAAGCTTAAGAAAGAAAGGGTCCAATGTGCCTATTGTAAAAGACCTGGTCATGATGAACATAAATGTTTGAGGAAACAAATTGATCACTTGACACACATACTTGGGAAAAATAATATTAGTGTTTCTGTGTCTATCAAAAAAATTTTGAATGAAGGGTCTAACAAGGCAAAAGAAAACAACAAGGGGAAAGGAAAGGGCAAGGCCCTTGTTGCAGTTGCTTCCTCACCATCCACTTGGGTTCTTGATTTGGGTGCTTCACACCACATGGCTTCATCTAAGGAAGAACTTGCACCATTGGAGCTATGTACTAGCCTTCTATTTTGATGGGTGATGACACTTTTGTTGAGGTGTGTGGGAGAGGGTCTGTTGATGTGGGGATGGTACATTCAATGATGTTCTTTGTGTACCCTCATTATCAACTAATCTCCTATCAATATACCAGATCACTCACATAGGTTTAGGCAAGCGATTTGAGTTCACTCCTAATTTAGTGGAGATACATGAGTTGCACAGTGATTCTACAGTTGTAGTTGGGAGAGTAGATCATCAGTCAAGACTCTATCTATTTTCTCACATTGATCCTGATCCTCCTTTGACTATTTTGATCACTAACTCTAATGATGTGAGTAAATTATGGCATGAGCGGTTGGTCATCTTAACTTCCACTACTTGCATCAACTTAATCAACATAGCATGGTCACAGGGTTGCCTTTAGTTCAGTTCTCAGGTGGTGTTTACCAAGGTTGCATTCTTGGTAAGCATCCTAAGGATTTTTTTGACAAAAGTAAGGCATGGAGAGCTTCACAGATACTAGAGTTAGTTCACAGTGATTTGGTTGGTCTATTTCTACATCCTTCTTTCAGCAGGGCCCAATATGTCTTCAATTTCATTAATGACCTTTCTTGATATACTTGGGTGGAATTTCTCAAATGTAAGTCAGAGGTATTTGCTCATTTTTAGGACTTCAAAGCTTTTGTAGAGAAGCAATCTAGGAAAGCCATCAAAGTTTTGCACACAAACAATGGTGGTGAGTATGTCAACCATTAGTTACACTTCACAGGGGATTGATTTACAACATTCAGTTCCATACAATCCTCAATAGAATGGTGTTGCAGAATAGAAGAATAGATCTTTGAAGGAAATGGAAAACTATATGATTCACTCTAGATCTCTTGCACCATAGTATTGGGTAGAGGCCATTAAATATGCTTGTTATAGCCAGAGCTGTGTTCCTTACTGAGCCTTGAAGGGAGTTACTGCTTTTGAAACTTGGAGCAGTTGAAAACCATTAGTTAAGAACTTTCAAGTTTTTGGCTCTCTTGCATGGGCCCACATTCTTGCAGAGAAATGCAAGGCCTTGGATCCGTAGAGAAAACCTTGCATATTTATAGGTTATTGTGATGGTGTGAAGGGTTATCAGTTGCTCCACCCTACTACACATGAGTTGTTCATTGAGAGGAGTGTTCATTTTGAGGAGGGATCTTCAAGCTCCCTTTCTATTGCTTCTCCAACTCCTACTTTGAAATTGGAGTCAGTTAGAATACATGATAGATCTTATGATGAGTCAAATTCACCTGAGCAGTCTTCTATCTCCACTTTTGATGCAAAGAGTGATTCAGAGGACTCACCTCCTTCCTCTCTTAGTCATCATTCACAGGTTGATGATTCTCCATCTTTCGGTCCACTTTGGGCTAGACAAACCTTGTAGTCTGCAATTGATTAGGTTGGGGATCCATCAAACACTAGGCATAATCGTTCATAATTCTAGGATGCTCCACATGTCTTCATTGCTATTGCCTCAGATCCACAGTCCTTTCATGAGGCTTTTGGTATTCCTGAGTGAGAAACAACTGTGTAGGAAGAGTATAGTTCCTTGATGAGGAACCACACTTGGGATCTTGTCCCTCTTCCTAAGGAAAGACAACTTGTTCGATGTAAGTGGATCCATCAAACAAAATTTGTAGCAGATGGGCTTAGTTGACAAGCATAAGGCTTGCTTGGTCGCCAAAGGATTCTCCCAGGTTCCTGGGATTGACTACTCTAAGACTTTTGTGCTAGTTGCCTACATGAATTCCATTTGACTTGTTCTTGACATTACTGCAGCTAATCATTGGGAAGTACATTATATGGATGTGAAGATTGCTTTTCTTCATGGTGATCTTCATGAGGAGATCTACATGGAGTAGCCACAATGTTTCCTTCAGGATTTTTCACTTGTGTGCCATCTTTAGAAGTCTCCCTATGGCCTGAAACAGGCTCCTCAGGCCTGGTATGCCAAGATGGACTCCTTCCTTCTACCATTTTGGTTCACTCGGTGCCATTTTGATCCTAATGTCTACATTCTACAATAGGGTGATTCACTCCTATTTTTGGTTTTGTATGTTGATGAATTGCTGATCATAGGAAGTTCTTCACCCATCATTAAGGCTATTAAAGTTTTTCTTTAGGATAGTTTCTTAATGATTGACTTGGGGTTGTTGCATTACTTTCTCAGGATTGAGATCTTTCAGTCTCCTTCTTGGATCACCATTACACAATCCAAGTATGCTCTAAATTTATGCTCGAGGTTTCATATGGCTGACTATAAGCCTACTCTAACTTCCTTCCTTTTTGGAGTCAAACTTGAGGCTGAATGTTCTTCTCCACTTGTTGATGGCACCTTGTTGGGAGTCTCATTTGTCTAACTCATAGGAGACCTTCCATCTCATATGTTGTAGGCATGATCTCTTGATTCATGCAGAAGCCTCATGAGCTACACTAGAAAGTAGCCAAGTGGATCATTCACTATATTTAGGGTTCTCATAGTTATGGGATTCACTATGCAGTAGGTATTGAGCTTGATTTGGTAGGACACATAGATTCAAATTGGACGGGTGATTCTCAGGATCACAAGTCTACTTTTGGTTACAACTTCTCACTTGGTTTAGGTCTTGTTTGTTGGTCGAGCAAAAGACAGTCTCCTATTTCTCTATCTTCTACTGAGACTAAGAATTGGGGAGATGTAAATGTCGCCACTGAGGCTATTTTGATTCAACATCTTCTCACTGAGTTTGGTATCTAGATCAGATGATCATCAATCATATTTTGTGACAACTAGAGTGCCATTCAGATTTCACAGAATTCGGTCCATCATCAACAGACCAAATGCATAGAGATCCACATGCACTACATTTGGGAGCTCATCCATGGTCATATCATCAACCTTTGTTACTGTCTAACTTCTAACTAGGTTGCTGATATCTTCACCAAACCCTTCACTGAGAGCAAGTTCCTTCATTTACGAGCTTTGTTGGGGTTGCGGGATGCTTCATCTTTTGGGGGGGCCTCTTCCTCTCACTCAGAGTCCTAACTTTTTGGGGAGTCTATTTTCTCTCTCTGTTAGGGGAATTTTATGTACATGGGTACCTCATCAAGCTTGACTTTCTAGGACCCATTTCTTGAGCTTCACTTATTGGGGGGTATTACTATAGTTTTTAAATTTCCTAGTGGGTTATTTATTTTTCCCTATATTGCTAGGTTTTTCCTGCACTTTTAATAATCTTTCTTAGGTTAAGAAAGCATGTCTTATTTAGCAAATGGTTGTGAGGTGTCACCTTCCTACATGTGAGCATCGATTAGCTATCTTAGGAAGATACTTTGCTATCTTTAGTCCGATAGATGGTTGCTTCTCATTGGTTGGTGTTGCCACCTCTTCCCTCTTCCTAGTCTATATATAAGCATGCTACCTCGTTTGTATTTGTAACTGATTCATTTTGCATTCTCTTAATGCTTATTTTCTTCTAGCATTTGCATTACTCTCTTGGAGATTAACCCTATGTTGCTATTTTGATTTTGTATCATTTAATTCATTGTTTATATATCTATTCTTTGCACTAGTTTTCTAGGTTATCAATCTTTTTAGATACTAACATCACCCATATTCCAAACTATTGGATATTATTTCTTTGGAAAGTTGTTACGACACTTGGTAATAGCTTAGATTATATTAAAAATAGGTTTTGAAGGGACCCAAAACCCTATACAAAAAAGAAAAGATATCTAATAAAGAGTCCACCAGGTTTTACAAGGACCTGTAACTTAAATAGTAGCATACATACAAAACAAATTTGGAAAAGGAAAAGGTAGAAGAAACAACCAACAAATAGAGGTAGGACTAGGTATCCAGATCAACAACTAGAACCTGCAATAGAAAAGAGGAAATTACTCCAGCTCGTCCACAGCCTTAGTCAAGTCTTTGGTAGTATCAACAACCTCCTAAAGGAGACCTTCAACAATTGAGACATGAGCAACTTTATTAGCCCTTTATGTACTCATCCTAGTCCTTCTACTTGGTCCACCAGTCATCTAGGAAAGCATAAAAGAAATGATTTCCTCATTGCTCCTCCTTCCAATGCTAGTCACCACCGCACACACATTGGAAGTAATCATGTCCATATGTTGGTCGCTATCCTTTACCAATTTCCTTAGCCCAATTTCATAGGCTACCAATTTCTTCAGGAATATTCTTGACTTTTCTCTCTAGCTTGATCCTTTTGGTTTTTTCATTATCTAAACTCTTCTATAGATCTTTTATAGTTTTCTTTAGGTCCATGATTTCATTATAAAGCCAAGTATATACCCAAAGAGTCACCTCCACCTTCAATTTTTCTTGTTAAGAAACATAAGCATCCCACTAATATTTGTATTCCTATTAACCTCATCGGTAATGTTATTATCAGAATAATTAGTATCATTATGGACATATTTAGGCATAGAGTCTTTCTCCCCAACCAAATCCTTTTCCTTAGTGTCATTCGTTCGGGTAGTATCATCAATTTTCGGCTCTTGAGTAATAAGGATCATATTCCTATCCTTATCATCCTTATTAGTATCCATAGAATGCTCCTTCTCCTCATCAACTTTAGGAATGCACTTGGTAATGTTAATGACCTCTCTATTCTTATTTTTTATTTTTGAGGAGTCTATACCTTTCCTCTTTATTCACAGTTAGCTTTATTCATCGATCACTATGCTTTTTAACATAAATAAAAAAGTTTATATACTTCTTTTGTTATTGGTCGTAGTGACTCACTGCTCCATATTTAATAATGATAACTTTTGCTGACATATTCTCTATTTACAAATTATTGTACTTACCTTTTGATCCTTCAGACATATTTCACTAGTTGATATGGGTTTGGTGGTTTAAATCATGAATTTCATTTCATGTTTATGAGTACTTAATTGGTTTGCAATCTTCCCATTATATATGATGTCCCCTCATTATTATTTTACATGCTGGTGTATTTAGCTTGATTGGTGTTTGAAATTTGTGTAAATGGCTTGTGTTGGAATTTAGGGAACTCTTTCTTAGTCTGAAACTTTCATGTGATTTGGGAAACTCGACATCTCTTCTTTATGTGCTTAATAAATACTACTTTGAAGAAAGCTTGAGGGACACAACTATTCAAAAATTGGTGTTATTCTCCAACTTGTTGACCACCCACATCTACATATTGATGAATTTACATATGGTTTAGGTTGCATTCCTAATTTTCCTTCCATGAGTTGTCTTAACACTTCCTTTGTGATGGATTCACAATGAAAATCCTGGTTAACAGATCCTCCTATTCCATCTTTGCCTCTTGAGGATGGTGAATTCATTGACTCTATGGTTATTTCAAATTAATGATCATAGAAAGAAATGACTACCTTTTTATTTTTTTTATTAGTGCAATTAAATATTCACTAATTACACTTACTTAAGCTTACTTCAGATAATGCATTGCATAGTAGTTTGTGATTGAGATACTTAGGAGTTTGCACCTCAATTAAACACATGGTGTAAGATAATTTCTCTCTAGGTGGTCATATTTGTTATCTCATTCCACCTATAGTGAACTTATCACATTATGATCCTCATCATCTCACATACTTCATTACATAATGGAGGATGATCCACCTTTGGTGGACATGTGATTCCACCTTGTGTGGGCGATAGCTTATATTCTTCTTATCATTGTCTCTTATCACCTCTCCTAGATAAGGAGGCCTATTATGTACACTTTAAATCAATTCATTGGATGTCAATCAAGTCCATTATAAATAATAGCATTCTTGCATCTTCATGCAATTGTCTTGCCAATCTCTTGTGGAAGTTTTCTTGGTCTTTCATTTAATCTTGGGGGTGTTGTAGAGTCATCTAGAACTCTAACATAGTATCAAAGCTCTCATGGTGTGAAGACCTCTTCTCAAGAAGTGAAATCTTGGCTTGACTTATTTTTGGTGCAGCATTGGCAATTTGGACATCACAATTTGGAGGAGATTTCAAGAGTCATATTTTGTGATCTTCTATTGTATGTGAAAATTAGAGCTTGCTGGTGCAAATCAAAAGTTGACATCATATAGAGGAGGTCCAAAAAACCCTAAATTGAAATTTGTTTCATCCAAATCAGACTTTTGAGGAAAAATCTACAACTGTTTGATTTTTGAAGGTGCGGCGATGGTGATTTAGAAAATAATAATTTTAGAGGTGATTTTAAAACAACAATATCTCCCTCATACAGGCTCCTTTTTCTGAGCATTTTTTTTTTGTTTTGGAGTAAAATTGCATGATCTACACCATGGTGCAGGTGATTTTGGATCTATGTCTCTAATTTTTTCTAAAAATTACAAATCCTATTTTTTTTGTAACTTTCAATGCTTTATTTGGGCACATCCAACAACATTTTTAGGTGCAATTTTTTTTGAAAGTGCATATTTTTCCTCTACTTTCTAGATCTATAATATGATTTCAGTGATTTGGAGTGGACATATCACTTTCACAAATAAGTCTTTTTTGGCTATATTTATACTTGGTGAATACTTGGATTTCAATTTTCATAATTGAATCAATAATTTGAAGGAGTTATTAGTTGATTTCAATCATCATTTGATTTCATTATGGATTTTTTAAAAGTTCCATTACTCACTCTATATAACTATCATGAATGGAACAACTAGTTTCTAATCAGTCGATGAGTATTGGATTGCTTAGAATGATTCTTGGATAGGATCTAGAACCAACTATAGGTGTTGCAAAAAGAAAGAAATGGTTTGATAGAAGGGATAAAGTACTTGGCTCTCTTAGATCTACCATATCCAATGATTTTCTATATCATATTGCATCCTACACATATCCTCATGATGCCTAAACTAGATTGGAAGGAATCTTTGGTAAACCTGATAGAATAGGAAAATTCAAATTGGAGAATGAGCTTATAGGTCTAAGTCCATGTGATTTTGACAATATTCAAGGTTTTTTCTCTAAGTTCAATTCCATTAGATTGGAGCTTTCTAATTGTGGTATTATTAAAGATGATAACAAACTGATATTATCTATTCTTTCCAAGCTAGGTGTTGAATATTCAATCTTTGTTTCCACATTCTATGCTACTATGGATACTCTTGGTAATGCATAAAAAATTCCTTCTCTTGATGAATTTGTAGCTCAACTCACAAGGGAACAAGCAAAATTAGCACACATGGGTCAATTGAAGCCTTCCAAGTATCAAGCATTGGTTGCAAATGACTCCTCTCCAAAGGCTTCCAAAGGAAATGGAAACAAACAACACAAGGATCCTAAGCAACATGAAAAAGGTGATGACTCTCCTTCACAACATAATATTAAATTTAAGTCGTCGCCAAGAGAGGAAACATCTAGAATAACGAGACGTAAATGTGCTTGTTGCAAAAAGCTAGGACATGATGAGCATAAATGTTTCCATAAGAAGATTGATGAGCTCACTCACATTCTTCAAAAGAACAATATCCAGTTGCCTTCATCAGTGTCTTGTCCTTCTTCTCAATATCAAGCAGCTGCTACATTTACAACATCATCTAGAGGCAAAAGACAAGAACTCATTGCTTCCACACATCCCAAGCAAGGTAAATGACTTCTTGATTTAGATGCATCACATCATATGACATCTTCTATGGATATGTTTTCTTCTATTGAGCCTTGTACTTATCCACCTATATTGATGGGTAATAATACATACATGAAGGTTTGTGGGAAAGGTTCTATTCCTATGGGAGAGGGTACATTTAATGATTTTCTTTATGTACCATCCTTGACCACTAATCTCCTTTTCATTTACCAAATTAATCATGGGGCACAAGGTAAAATTGTTGACTTCACTCCTGATTATGTCTACATTAGGGACATGGTGACTAGAGATGTCATAGCTATGGGAGTTGTTGATCATGCATCACACTTGTATTCTTTTGCATATTTTGTTGATAATGATGATGATATTCATGATGTACCTAACCCTTTATCAAGGGTGAGTAATTCATGCGAGGAGAAAATTGGACACTTGAATCATTTTGTTCTTGAGACAAGTGTTGAACTTCCTACTCCTCCACCTCCTGCTTCTTCCGACTTGAGTTCTACTATTCAGCAGGATGATCTTTATGCTTTAGATCTTGCAGTGTGGGATGAATTCTTGGATGCTCTTTCATACGAGTCTCATAATGTAGATTTGGTTAATACATTTGAGGAGGTTTCTCTTCAAGATACTTCTTCACCTTCATTGGAGATTGGATTTCCCAACTCTTCATGTTCTCTTGATTTTTCACATCTCATAGGTCAGCTTAATGGTGTGAAAGAATCTTTGAGCTTGGAGACACCTATTCAGTCTTCAGAGACGCATATATGGAGACCTTCTTCCTCCTTCCTCACTTTTTACATGCAGTGGCTTCTTCATCTTTTGATGTATTTATCTCTTCCTAAGGAGAGACATGTTTCTTGCAAGCGTTGGATTATCTCTTTTTTGTAGGTACTCTTCATCTACATTGGAGCTTCTTTATTATGGGCGGGATATCATGTCTCCTTATTTCCTTCCTATGGGGGGATCATTCTTTTTATATACATGATGTATGCAATTTTTGGGGGGTCTTGAGTACTCCATCCATCCATGCATCTTGTTTTCATCTCTCTTTCTCCACTTTATGAGAGATTACATTTCCTATATTGCATTGCATATTGTACATGGGTACCTAAAATGGCCTAGTAGCCGAGACCCATCTTGCATTGTGAGTTTAAGTGCATTCCCCTAAATTGCACTTAAAGGGGGGGTGTTGGTGTAATTAAATATTCACTAATTAAACTTACTTAAGCTTACTTAGGATAATGCATTGCATAGTAGTTTGTGATTGAGACACTTAGGAGTTTGCACCTCAATTAAACACATGGTGTAGAAGAATTCCACTCTAGGTGGTCTTATTTGTTATCTCATTCCACCTTTAGTGTACTTATCACATTATCATCCTGATCATTGCACATGCTTCATTGCATAATGGAGGATGATCCACCTTTGGTGGACATGTGATTCCACCTTGTGTGGGTGGTAGCTTATCTTCTCCTTATCATTGTCTCTTATCACCTCTCCTATGAGGAGGACTATTATGTACATTTTAAAGAAATTCATTGGATGTCAATCAAGTCCATTATCAGTAATATCATTCTTGCATCTTCATGCAATTGTCTTGCCAATCTCTTCTAGAAGTTTTATTGGTCTTTCATTTGATCCTGGGGGTGTTGTAGAGTCACTTAAAACTCTAACATTTTTCCCTATGATTTCAAAGGAATTATGTGTTTAGAGACAACATTTGATTGAGTTAAGTTTTTTACCTTATCATGCATAATATTATGTCAGGTTATTCTATTTTTTGACAGTAATTTTGGGCCTTTTAATTTGTCTGGTAAAAGATTTTTGCCCAACATTAGTGCTCAATTCTTTGATGGTTTTGGCATTTCTATTTTGTACAATGTATCATAGCTCTAGGGAAGTTCAAATGGAGGACCAATTGTAGACAATCTAGCTAGAAAGTTTTTTTTAATGCATATTGGGCTTTTATCTGGTTTTGTTTAATTGCCAAAGGAATTCTCAATGTTATAGACAGTTAGAAATATGATCATTGCAATGCTACATCTTTCTTTCTTTTTTGGAAAAAGAGGGGTAAAAATTTATTAAGACAAAAAGGATTATAACAAGAAGAGCTCAACAAGGGGCTCTATCCAGAGCAATAAGTTCATCAAATTCTTGCACCATCTCAAAGTTAAGTTGTCCCCTATCCATAATATTCCAACATTGGTCTTTGGCTATGAAAGGGATGTTTCAATTTGTTTAGTGATCTTGAGATTAGATGTTTATATTGTGATTAAATTATTAATGTAATCTTGATCTTATAGGTTGGGCATTACAGAATATGGTAGGGTGTTTCTTTTGAATTGCTCTCATTTTGTATGAGCATTGATATAATGGACCTTAGCATGGGGTTTTATTTTTGGGGTTATCATTTTTATGATGATACATGTTCAGTACCGTTGGATAAAACTTTTTTGCATCCTTTTTGTACTTTACAATGACTAGAGTTTTTCTTCACTACTTTTTCTTCAGGAGCTTTTTGAACTAGTTTTCTATTATTAATATAAATATATAGTTTGCCAAAAAAAGGTGTTTCTTTCCCTTAATTTCTTTGAGAATTACAATGTTTTATTTATTTATTTATCTAAAAGCTTCAATTTCTTGGTTTAAGATTGAACAAAAAATGGAACTTTGAAGAGTTTTTTAATTACTAAAATTGAAACTTATCCTAATAATGACACTTCAAAAAAAGCATAAATGCATTTATAGGCTTTTGATACAAACATAAATGACTTCCCTCTATTGTAATTTGGTGGCATCAACTACATATAATGAATGTTATCCCAATCATATATGATATTTCAACATTTATATTAAATGACCATCTCAAAAGTGTCAACTACTATTTATCTTTTGGTATAATTTGCTTCATTCGAGATTTTTTTCCCAATATTGGTTTCCCTGCTCTCATGGTGTGGGGAATTGAAATCCATCAGAATATTTTTCTAATAAACATAGTCTATCGACTAATCAAAGGTAAAATACTTTCTACAATAGTCTCTCTTGTAGTTAATTTTATTATTCATTGTAATTTCAGTATTATTTAATCATTTTAAATATTTTATATCAATAATAGATTTATATATGTTATTATTTATGTTATAATAAAAATATTTAAATTTTCCATTAATTATAATTAAGTCATAAGTTCAATACATTACAACATAGAGCATTATTACTGAGAGTTTATCAAATACCAAAAAAATGCAAATTTATATGTGGCTCAATGAGATCTATACTTTCAACCCATACAAGGAGCCAAAATATCATCAAAATTACAAAATATTACAAAAAAGAGTAGCTTATTAGATTAATATTTGATCTTGAACTAAGCAGTCGAAGGGAGTGGACCATCTTCCCACTTAAGCTTGATGCCATCAACCTAGATAATATTGTATGGGGTAGAAAACCAAGCTTCCCAAGGAAACATCGATGGCAGAGGAGGGACACCTATAACTATGCATCATGGAGTAGTTGTGTTAGCTCTAGTAGCTACTAATGAGCTCTGCTGATGATCTGGGTCTAGAATGCATCTGGTAAATGCATCCTGTACATTGTTCTTCATCTTAATTTGATGTAAAAATTGTCTCAAGATATAATCAAAATAAAATTCAATCTCATCTTTGGCTATAAATTTGAAAGAGATGTCTTCTTTCCTAAATATGGAGGTGTAGTCCTTAATGACCTTTGCCTATTGATGTTCTTTCACTTGTAGAGTCATTATCACCTACAAAAATATTTAAATAAAATAAATGACGCTCCACAAATACTCAGTAAGAATTCTATGGCTACCCTTGAAAATATCCTCATGTAAAAGGTTTGCATGAGTTGCATTGCAACTCACTCCTATTAAGTCCACTTCCTTCTCTTCCCCACTGACACAACACAATTATTTCTTTTTGAAAAACAATGTCTCTTGTTTCTTATATTAGTGCTATGTGTCGCTTCAATTTTTTTGTGGACTTTCAAATTCAGGTTGATATTATCACCTTTCAAATCTCCTTTCAACTGACATGATGCTTTACAAAGGTGCTCCCATGCATTCATTATTCTAGCAAGGAAAATAATATTAATTCTACTTAGGATTAGGTAAAGGTTTATTGAGGAGTAACTATTTCTTAGAGAATCTTGTTATTATTTAGTTGTTAGCATTGGTGAATTATGATGGTTAAGTAGTTATGTTATTATCATTTTCATTTAGGACCAAATCTTATAGGCAATGATGCCTTCCATTTGCATCAAATTTTTTAATCATTATTTAAAAATAATGCAACAACAATAAAGATTATTTCACTAAATAAGTAGTTGGAAAAGACTAAAAGAAATTCTGTGAAGAGATAAAAACTCTTTATTGTAGATTTCAAAGGATACAATACATCCCCATGAACTACATAAATAAGTTAGTAGATTTTTTTTCAAGACCAATTTAGTGAAAAGGTTGAAAAAAGAAGGGAGTTCATTATCAAATTGTATAGAAAAAGATTAACTCTTCACAAATAAAAAATAAGATGATTTGTTGTTTGGTAGTCTATCTTTCATCTCATAGATTTTTAAAATAATATATTCTATTTTCTTAACACCCTTTCAATAAATATTATTAAAAGAGAATAAAATTCCTTTAGTATAAATCTAATTAATTAAATAGCTATATAGAAATGAAGTATAAAATCAAAATCCTTTCATGAGGAGAAGGTAGGGAAAGGGGAGAGTTCGTTATCAAATTGAATAACAAAAGATAAACTCCTCATAAATAAAAAAGAAAAGAGTTTTTTGTTTTGTATCTTTTATTGAGGGATTTTAAAAGTAATATACTTTATTTTTAATATTCTTCAATAAACATAAAGAGAACATGGTCCATTTCATATAAATCTAGGAAATTAGAATAATGCATACAAATAAAGTATAAAACAATTGAAATCATGGAGGTGGCTTTGGATGCATATGTGGTGGAGGTTTCCTCTATTCTATTCTTTCACTTTCCTACTTCCTATTGAGGTGGAGGACCCTATTGAGGTGGGGGAAAAGCTTATGGAGGTAGCTAATTGTTGGAGGAAAGTGGTTGTGAATGTGTGTTAAATGCAAATATTTAATTGTATATTATCTTTGATGTTACACAACTGTCAAGTTTTTATTGACAAATTAGTGTCAGCCAAGCTCACTTAGGTGTTGAAGGAGGTTCCTTTATATGTCAAGCATTCTAGGAAAGACAACAGAGAAATAGGGTTAACTGAGTTCACTGGATTATGAAAGGAAGTTGGCATGGAACCAATGTTAACCAAGCTCATTCAATTACCAAAAGAAGTCTTAAGGAAATTCTTTTCTGAGTTAGTGTTGACTGAGTTGGGTTGGCTAATGAAGAATTTTCCTGTATCAATATATTCAATCTAACAATTTTGTTGGTTAATTCTAACCGACTCATGAGATGAATTTTATTTGTTTGAAAGAATATTCAAGCTGACTTGACAAGTTTATTCATATAAATTTAAGGTCAAGTTGAGGATTGAATTGTGAAGAAGCATGCGATTGAAAAGATAAATCAAGGAAGCTAATTGGAAGGATATCAGAGTATTCAAGTTGATAGAGCTGCAAAGAACAATTTGATCAAGGAGGACCAAGTATTCAATCTAGAATAGAGATCAGAAATAAAAAAAGTGAATTGCATTAGCAATTAGGTCAAGTCATTGTTACTCTCTAATAATTGTAGTCGTGAATCAAATCTCCTAATAGAGTTAGCCTAATAGCTATTTTCCAAATCCTCTAACAAGGTGGCATTTCTAGATTGAAGTGTTTAAAGGCCTCTAACAAGGCCACTCCTAATAGGGTGAATTGAATCCTTTAATATGGTCACACCTAATAGTGTGTTTTGTAACCTTTAAAAAGGTTGGCTCCTAATAGGGCTCAATTCAGAAGAGTGAAAAACAATAACTTATTGCAATTGGTGGTTTTCCCAAATTGGGTTTCCACATTAAATCTTGGTGTCCCTTGTGTTCATGCTATTTGCTTTATGTTTCTACAAATAGGTTAATTAAGGTTAAACACACCAAAAATCTTAAGAAGTGATTATTTTAGTGTTTACCAAGTGATAATAATTCTTAGTATAAACTGAGTATTCTTGTGTTAACCAAGTTACATTAGTATTTTAGTTTCAACAGAGTTTTGGTTTTGTATTGTATTGACATCTTAAGGTATCTTGGATTTGTTTTTGCTGTAACTAATTCACCCCTCCCCTCTTAGTTACTTCTCTTATATCTCCAACAATTGGTGTCAGATCTTTTGGTGCTTGTAGAGAAGGTTTCAAGGACCTAAGCTAAAGATTAAGATGTCTTCCAGAAGGGAGATTCCTAAGCTAAACATAGATAGCTTCCAAGCATGGCAGGAACTCATGAAGCTCCATTTGGCAACCAATGGTGACACATGTGTGAAATATTTGGAGAACAAATATGTGGCACCTACTGGAACTTTGACTATGGATCAGATTGTGGAAAAGAAGAACCATAACATAATGTTGATTGACAATGCTTCCACTCTCAATTATGATAAAATTGGTGAAGTCAAAGATTGTGCTACTACTCATGAAATATGGAACAAGCTAAAAGATATCTATGGAGGTGATGAAAATGTAAGGAGAGCTAAGGCATAAAGTCTTAGAGGTCATTTTGATCAAATGTAGATGAAAGAGGATGAGAACATTACAAAATACAGTGAAAGAATCAAAGCTAGTGTGAGTACAATTAGAGCCTCAGATGGGAAAACTGATGATATGACAATGGTCAACAAGGTACACAAAACTCTTCTTCCTATTTATGCAATTGGAGTGTTAGCTATTCAAGAAATGAGATGTGCTCCTAAGAATGATATAACTTTGGATTCACTAGTGGGAAGGTTGAAAACCTTTGATTTAGATAACTTTGATAGTTATGTTCCTAAGTATAGTAACTGAGTCTGCATTTCTAGCCAAACTATGATTCAAGAAGAAATTTGTAAAGTCTAAAAGCAAGGAGTTAGACAGTGAAGATGAAAATGGTTTTGATGACGATCTTGAAGTTATTGAAGCATTGCTTGCAAGAATATTTCCCAAAGGAAAAGGAAAGTAGAAAGGCAAAATTCCTTTGATCTGCTTTTCTTGTGAAGAAGTTGGTCACATTGCTGCTAGGTGTCCAAAAAAAGAGGGCGAATAAGAAAAGAAGAATGACAAGTACAAAGGAAAGAAAGATTTAAAATGCTACAAAGACCACAAAGATAAAGGTAAGAAATCTTGTTACATGGATAAAGATTCTAATAGTAGTGATGAAGATGAAATGGTTTACATTGTTATTAAGGATGAATCAGGTGATGAGAATGATAAAATGGACCTCATTTTTCATGTTAGTAGGAATGATACATGGATCATAGACATTGGTTGTTCTTACCACATGACTGGTGATAAATTTAAATTTGAGCACTTGGAACATTATGATGGTGGAAGTGTCAGATTTGGAAATGCTGAACTTTGTAATGTGAAAGGAAAAGGTTGTATTGCACTAACCAATGAACTCAAATGTGATAATTCTTATTGGGTATAAGGACTTAAACATAATCTACTTAGTGTGGCATAGTTGAATAACATTAGATTGAAGGTAGAATTCATGAATAGGAAAGCCAAGCCATTGGATAGAAAAGGAAATCTAGTTGGGACTGGTAATCAAATAACAGGTAATCCATTCTACCTAGATTTAACTAAAAATTTATATTTCATGGTTCAAGTAGAAGAAAGTTGGTTATGGCATAAATGGTTGTGTCATGTGAATTTTGATAACTTGGTCAACATAAGCAAGAATAAAAGGGTTAGAGACATTCCAAGCCTAAAGAAACTTGATATGCACATGTGCAAAAATTGTCAAATTAGAAAGATGGGAAAGACAAGTTCAAAAAAAAGAATTATCATTTTGAAGAAGTCTTGGAGCTAGTTCATACAAATCTTTGTGGACCTATTGGCATACAAAGCTACAATGGAGATAAGTACTTTATTTTTTTTGTTGATGATTATTCTAGGATGATGAAAATTATGTATTTAAAGGATAAATCAAAAGCTTTTCAAAAGTTCAAATGGTATTTGGAAAGAGTTGAGAAAAAAATAGGGAAAAAACTAGTCTCTAAGGTCAAATAGAGGAGGTGAATTCATCTCAAATGAATTCAATGAATTCTGCAATGAAGGAGGAATCAAAAGATAGGTATCTACACCTAGTACACCTCAACAAAATGACATAGCTGAGAGAAGAAATAGATCAATTATGGTTTGTGCAAGGACACTAATGATAGAAAAGAATGTTGCTATCAAATACTAGAAATAAGAAATCAACACAACAGGTCATACCTTGAACTAAGTTTAGTTAAAGGACTCAGATCAAACTCATTATGAATTATGGTATGATTATAAACCTAATGTTTTTTTATTTCAAAGTATTTGGAAGAAAATATTATATCTTGAAGGAGTCAAGAAAAGGAAAATTTGGTGTGAAAAGTGATGAAGGCATATTCTTGGGATACTCTAATAAGAGAAAAGTATACAAATGTTTGAATCTATCTACTCACAAAGCTATAGAAAGTGCACATGTAAAGTTTGATGAATGTGAAAAAGAGTGTGAAGAATAAAGAATAAAAGAACTTGAAAATTATAGAAACTTTTTTTACTTTGAACTTGATAATTTACTTAAAGTTCAAACAAATCAGTAGTCTTCACCACCCGAGTCCCCAAAATCCCTAGTTCAACTCGAGTTACAGCCAGTACAACCTGAGTCACAATCCGAATGACTCGAATCTCAGTCACAAGGACTCAAGTTTCATCAAGTGTAAAATGAGTCATTTGATGGACCTGAGCATGATTTAGAAGATCATGGTGAACCAAGTGAATTCAGAAAGAGGGATCCTAGACTTGCTGGATATGTTAGAAGGCATCTTGCACCTAAGAAAATCATTGGAGATTAGTTAGAAGGCACAATGAAAAGGAAAAAATTAAAAAGTACATATTTTCTTACTGAGTTTGAGTCTAGAACTATTAAAGATGCATTAGAAAATGAAAGTTGGATTGAGGAAATGAATGAAGGGATAGATCAAATTAAAAGGAACAAAACTTGGACCCTTGTTCCTAGACCAAAGGACAAAAATGTAATTGACACAAAATGGGTATTTAGAAACAAGTTGAATGAGAATGGAGAAGTTTCAAGAAATAAATCAAGGTTAGTTTATAAGGGTTATGCTCAAGAAGAAGGTATTGATTACAGAGAGACTTTTGCACTAGCCTCCTATTGCTAGACTAGAAGGTGTTAAAACACTACTTGCATTTGAAAAACACAAAGGATTAAAAGTATATAAGATGTGTATCAAATCAACATTCTTGAATGGAATCTTAGAAGAGGAAGTCTACATTGAGCAACTAGAAGGTTTCATTGATCCTAGCAAAAGGGATTTGGGTTTGCAGATTACACAAAGCCTTGTATGGTCTTAAACAAGCCCCTAGAGGCTAGTATTAAAAATAACATAATTATCTCATAAAGATTGGTTTTCAAAGAAAAATAAAGAAGGACCATATAAGAAGATAGTGTTGGCAGAAATATTTGTGGATGATACATTATTTACTGGAAATGACAATTTGTGTAAATCTTTTTATGTGGAAATGAGTAAAGAATTTGAAATGTTAAAGTTTGGAGAGATTAAATTCTTTGTTGGCTTGAAAATCCAACAGATGAAGGATGGTATCTACATTAATCAACCAAAATACATCAAGGAGATATTGAAGAAATTTGGAATGGAGGATTCTAGACTAGTTGGAACATATTGGACATAAGCTTTTCAAAAATGATGATTCCAAAGAGGTAGATCATACTACATATAGATCAATGATTGGAAAATACTAGTATGTAATGCATACCAAGACCAAGTACATTGCAATAAAATATCATTTCTTGAGAGAATTTGTGCAAGACAAGGAGGTAAGATTGGAATATCTGAATACAAAAGAATATGTTGCAGACATATTCACCAAGCCATTACCTAAGGATGCATTTTTATCTAAGAGGTAAGATAGGGGTTATTCCCCTATTTGAAGCTCACTAATTATATTTTAGTGATGCATTAGTCAAGCACTTTGAAGATCAAACAAGTTGATGCAGTATTGACAAAGCAGTTGCATATGAACCAATACATTACGTACATGGAAAATACATTGATTGTTGTCTTTAGCATTAGATTTCAAAGAGGGAGATTTTGTCAAGTTTTTCATATAAGATAAATTTTTGTATTAGTAAAGAGGGATATTTTGTTTTATCAAAATCATAAATTTTGAGTCAGATGTATAAGAGGAGAGTTTGTTGTTAGAAGGAGAAATTGCAGTCATAGCAATCAAAGAAATTAGAGAGATTAATGTTAGAGAGAGTTCACCCTAATAGATGGAGTTCTCATGGATGAGAATTAGAATGAAACTAAGGATATTATCCTTCTATTTCTCTCTAAAATTTATTTGTATCATGACATGTTGTGTTGCCATCAATGCCAAAGATGGAGATTTTTGAATACAATTATTTAATTGTATGTTGTCTTTGATGTTACACAAATGTCAAGTCTTTACTGAGAAATTAGTATTAGCTAAGCTCACTCAGGCGTTGAAGGAAGTTTCTTGTGTATGCCTAGCATTCCAAGAAAGACAATAGAAAACTAGTGTTAACCTAGTTCACTCGGTTACCATAGGAAGTTGGCATGGAACCAGTGTTAACCAAGCATACTTGGTTACCAAAGGAAGTCTAAAAGAAAGTCTTTTATGAGTTAGTGTTGACTGAGATGGGTTGGCTAACAAAGGATTTTCCTGTATCAATATATTTGATCTAATAATTTTGTTGGTTAGTTCTAGCTAACTCATGGAATTTTTAATTTGTTTGGAAGTATATTGAAGTCGACTTGACAAGTTTATTCATATAAATATAAGGTCAAGTTGAGGATTGAATTATAAAGAAGCATGGGATTGAAAAGATAAATCAAGGAAGCTAATTAGAAGGATATCAAATTATCCAAGTTGACCAAGCTATAAAGAACATTTTGATCAACGAGGATCAAGTATTCAAGCTAGAATAGAGATCCAAAATCAACAAAGATAGTTGCACCAACAATTAGGTCAAGTCTTTGTTACTCTCTAATAATTGTAGCAATGAACCAAATCTCCTAACAGAGTTAGCCTAACAACTATTTGCCAAATCCTCTAATAAGGTGGTATTTCTAGGTTGAAGTTTGTAAAGACCTCTAACAAGGCCACTCCTAACAGGGTGAACTAAATCCTTTAATAAGGTCACACCTAATAGTGTGTTTTGTAACCTTTAATAGGGTTTTCTTCTAACATGGCTCACTTTAGAAAAGTGAAAAATAGTAACTAGTTGCAATTGGTGGTTTTCCCAAATTGAGTTTCCATATTGAATATTCATGTCTCTTGTGTTCATGTTATTTTCTATATGTTACTGCAACTAAGTTAATTAAGGTTAAACACACTAAATATCTTAAGAAGTGATTATTTCAATGTTTACTGAGTGATAGTAATTTTTAGTATAAACTGAGTGTTCATGTGTTAACTGAGTTACATTAACATTTCAGTTTCTATAGAGTTTTGGTTTTGTATTGTATTGACATCTTAAGGGAACTTGGGTTTTTTTTGTGGTAACTAATTCACCCCTCCCCTCTCAGTTACTCCTCTTATATTTCCAACACTATGTTCAAAGAGTACTCTCCCATTGTTTGTGAGTTTCTCTTTCTTATTGGAAGAGATCTAGCTAGAGAGAGCATATATGGACGATGTACTTCAAGTGGTGAAGAAAGGATGACTCCACAACTAAACACTTTGGTGTGGAGATGTGTGTTACATCCTATGAAGATGGCCTTGGTCTTACTCTTAGCTTCTAAGTTCGTTGTTCCTATGGAGGTGAAGAAATCTCTTATTGAGATGGATATCATATTTGGGTGTTGAGAAGAAGAAGAGACTCCTATCGAAATACTGAATACTTATGCTACTTTTAGTAGTTTTGTTAGTGGAGGAAGGGGGATTTTCTCTTACCCCTGGGGCTTGGTCTTCCTCCTCCTTGCTCCTCTTAGCATGATGTTTTGGGAGTTTTTGGGGGGCTTGAAGACTTTTGACTATGTTTGTGAAGGTTGGATCCTTGCCTAGACCTATGGTTGGATGATATGCATTGTGTTTACCAAAGCCAGAGGTATATTATTGTTTGGTCCTATTTCTTTTCTTACTATTCTAACAAACATAGATGGCTTGAGTTTGTTCATTTGTTATTATCATGAATTCATGTCTTATTTTTTCTTTTCCTTTTGATCGAGTGATTGCTAGAAGTTTTAAATGACACATTTTGGTCCTTTGTTGTTGTTTTTGGTTTAAGTCTGCAACTACTTTGGGTTCTTTTCCCAAGTCTTTCCATGCCAACATTGACCATGGTTGGCAAGTCAGTCTCTTGTGGACCTTTGTCTTCAACAGAGGGAGATCTAGCTTGTCTGGATCTTTCTTTAATAGGTTCTTGTTATGTTCTTCTCTTGGTGTTTAATGTTCTGTTTGTACTTCGGGTCAACACTTGTTAATTATTGCTTTTCTTAATTAAAAAGATTGAGATCAATTAATATTATAATTAGACTTCACAAGTAAATGTTTAAATTTCAAAATTTTAATAAATGGTATTAAGTATTTAGCTTTTGGAATTATGATAAAGAGTTAAGTATAGATGTTGTATAGACATTTGATCATCTTATTATTTTCATACCATGCTTATTGCATGGTAAATAATTGTATATCTTCCATGAACAATATCTTATCTTTTTCTTCTTATGTTCTTTTTCCTCTTTCAAATGATCTCTCTTCCCTTTTATATCTTAATTTGAAAGAGTCGCATCACTTTATTACATATCTCACAACATTTCACTAAATTTAGTAAATTTATATTATTCTAGATAGCATATTATTTATTTACTTATTTATTTTATGTTTATTATCATATATTACTAGCACTTGCACCAAAAAAGGTGCAATGGTTACATCGATAGTAATCTATAATTTTAATAATATCTATAGTATTTTGGAAAAAGGAGAATAATTTATTTGAGGACAATTAACAATATTGTTTGTGTTATCGTCAAGTTGGAATGTTTTCTTAATAGTTTCAAGCTCAAAAGATATTTTTGGCAATTTAGACATAAATGATAATGTAATACTCGTGTTATTCTCACATGGTCTACATCATTGTGCATCTCATTATTTTGGCATGGCCATGCCTTCATTTGTTCCAATGGTAGTAAGCATGCTTAAAATGGTTTTTCTTATTTCAAACATTTTGCTAAATATCTAGCATATATGGTGATATCATTGTAGGATGAGTCATTATTGGCCTTGTATTGTCCTCTAGCATGAATTTTTCTCACATAGCAGTCATAATAATGTCCTCTTATCTATAATCTTCAAACCATGAGCATATCTAATTCTTGTATTATTCATGAAAGAAAATTTTCAATATTGCTTATGTCACACACAAACCTTATTGTGTGGTCACTATATTTTTACTGCTCTCCAAAAATGTGAGTTACTTTCAGTATTGGTTTAATCTAGCAATGAGCATTTCTTCCACCTAGACCAATATTTTCAACACATTTGGTTGTTCTCTTGGATCCATGTTGTTCAATGATGAGAATTGATACATACATTTTTTGTTGAAGGATCTTGTACAAATTGGATTAGAATTTGATGTATGTAAAAGCATTTATGAGTAACACTCTTTACATATAGTACACATTTGTAAGTTTGTTAATGAGTCTACTCTTTTCCACTATTAGTCTTTGATAATGTTTTTTTTTTTGTTCTTTTTGTTTGTGGGTGTTTACATTTATCACATGGTATTATTGAATGTAATCTTGGCATCCCTATCCATCTATATTTTTAAAGAATTTTTGGGCAATTATTTCATCTCTACGAGGGTCATAGTATTCTTAACTCATTTTTTGATTTTATTCTCTTTTAATATCTATCTATTGAAGATTGCTCTCTCACTTCTCATTACCAAAGTTCATCATATGTGTTCCAGAAAAAAGTATTATGCATTAGATATACATAGAAAATTTCATAATTAAAACTAACTTGTTTCCACAAAGATAATAATCTAAATTTTTATAACCTTAAACAATATTGTTTAGAATTACTTATAATCATTTTAACTCAAAGATGATGCTTCGTTCATGAAAAAATACATATTTATATTTAAATGAGTAAAATGATTCTTGCATTATAAATAAAAAATATCATATACCTTCAGATTTTAAAATGACACAAAATAATATAAGAGAATGAAGATAAATACAACTTCATAGAACCTGAAGAACACCTACATGCAAAACAACTTCTCACAAGGAAGAATGGAGCAAAAGGCAAGAAGATGACTTTGAATATAGGAAAGATCTATATTTTAGACAATGGGATTGGACTACAGAATGCAAAGGATCAATTCTATTAAAGGAGATCAAAACCTAAAAGGTAAACATTTAATAATTAATATAATTATAAAGTGTGAACAATGTGTATAGTAAAATATTAAGAAGGCATAAACAGTAACTTAACAAAAATGATTAAGTTAAATTTTTTTACTCTAACACCTCCCCTTAAGATGAACGACAATGCAACTACAAATAATGCATGAAAAGAAAAGGAAATTGTATTGCAAAAAGAAAACTTGGGTCCAATAACATTGCTTGATGACATACCCAGTCACAACCAAATATCTATAAAGTGGAGATATAAAGAAAAACCACATGGAAAAAAACTCTACTCCAAAAAAGAGAAGGAAAGAATGGTGAAAACTAGTGAAGGACTACAGAAGCATCCAAACTAGAGAGTTTGCCCAAAAATAGGAACAAAAGGATGATAATAAAGAACACTACTAAAGTAGGAAGAACACCACTAAAGAATGAAGAAGTTACAAACACTATCAAAGAATAACTATTGACCTGGAGAACCTCCATTGAAATAGAACCTGACCAAGTAGATAATACTATAATCTGTATGAGTGCCCTCAAATGATTCTAGTTAAATCATGAAGAAAACAACTGAACTTAAAAATACAAATGACATAAAACACCAAAACTTGAAGAGCTGATCAACTAAAAATGGAGACTGCATCCAAAATAGGAACAAGAAGGAAAAATTTCATATGGTAAATGATCGATTTCATTGAAATGTGTATCACTTGGCCACTGCATCTACCTAGTACATAGGAATAAATATTGTATACATAGCTCACTCCAACAAAAAGGGAAGCATAAGAACCAACAAAAGAACCACCCAATATAAATAAGGGTGAGGTGATAGAAAGCTAAAAATGTGGCCAATAAGAACTAAATTTCAAGGAATGAAGAACAACAAGATGCACAAAAAATACATAATAGTGTCATGAGGTGGTCATGTACTAGACATAGATCATAAGGGTATTGTCGTAAAAGAAACACTCAAAAAATGTAGATGGAAAAAAGGAAAATATAAACCTCCCCATGGTACTTAATTAGTAGTGCATGTACAATAAGACACAAGATGATGTAGATTCTAAGAAGAAAGATAAGATATGACACTTTATCTTAGTATGTTTGCATAAATATGCTTACAAAAGATGTCAACAAAGATCAGAAGAGATAAGAGGCCAATTCGATAGAAATATCAACCCAAGATGAGTCATCCCATGCAACAAAAATGATCCATGGACCTAAAACAACCAAGATATCTACTAGAGTGCAAAAAATAAAAAAATTAAATAGAATATTTCTTGAGTGGAATCTTGAAAATAACCAACATCATTGGAAAGAGTATAGAACGTAATATTTAATGAGATAGAATTTTCCAAAAATGGAGACTAGATGCTCAACATATGTCTCTTGGAATGCAAAATAGAAACCATGACTTTGATAACAAAAAATGTCATGAAAAATTCATTAGAAAAGTGTCTTTCGAGATACAAGATAATTATGAATGATTGTCGAATGATAACTGCTATAGTGCTAATGAAGAACCTCGTTTGAAACTAGGATGAAAATTAGAATCAATATGCATGAGTGCCCCCAATGACACTACCTAAATAATGAGGAGATGGAAAATGAGGAAAATCATTTGTCAATCAAAGATACATAAGACATTAATCTGCATAGAAGCCCCCCAAAAATGAATAGATAGAAAACAAAGGCAAAACATCTATCAAAATTAAGGACACACAGTTGATACATAAATTTGTACAAATGACCCTAATGACACTACTCAACCATACAAGAACAAATTGCTAGTTAAAAATACAAGTGCCAATCATCTACAAAATTGATCAACCATGGAACCAAGGAAGCATCAACATGAATAGTAGAAAACACCTCCAAAATATTGAATCTAAAGGCATGACAAGTCTATTGAAATGATGTGCCACTAAGAAGAAGGTGAATGCAAGGGCCTTGCAAAAAGAACACGATCTTGGCACTTTTGTGATGGACCAACATAATTCAACTCAACCTTTGTTTCCATTACTATTCGATGAAAGTATCTACTTCTATGTTGAAGAAAAATCTTTGGTTTCCATTTAAAATAGAAATATAGCATCAAACTTGCAAAGGCTAGAAATTTTATTCTTTAAAAGCTCTAAATTTCTTCAATACCTAAAACAAACACATTTATTCTTTTTTCCAACAACCATGAGCTATAATACTATGAATATTTTTTTTTTTTTTTATCAGTAAACAACCAAAGCCTTGTATTAGATTAAATAATAAATATTTACAAGATTCTCCATTCTGACGGGCACTGGTAGGAAAGAACGGATAAGAAAACCTCTAGTCTAGCCCGGGACCAATGTCCTTTATTATACAAAAATAAAAGGGGCATGCCCCAGTAAGAATCTGATCATAATTTCATAATTCCCTACATATATAATTACTTTGGTTGTATGGTGAAAGGAGCCTTCCAAACTTCGAGGAATGTAGACTTGGGTTATAGAATAAGAGCCTTGATTTCATACAAAAACACCACAAACCAACCACAAAACATTGTTAATTGCTAATCCAAGATAAAGAGGAGCAAACACCAAATCAATAGAATCTAAATAGGAAAAAAACAAATTAAGAACTAGCCAAAGAGATATCCTAGGTTGAGAAAGAGTGAAAACACTACTGATACCAAGAGTTGATCTCTTATCTGGTCATACTATGATACATAATAGAAAATGTCTAACTTAATTGTTATTTTTAATTTTAGATAAATAAGGGTGAATTTCTCAACATATTTTAGCGATTACTTTAATTAATAATAATTGAGCCACCACTGGTTTTATTGAAATTTAGCTCATATTTCATTATGAATTTGCAGTCTCTATTGAATGATAACGAAACTTATCTTCCCCTACAAAATTTTAACTTGTAAATTAATTTAGATAATCTGTGAATCAAAGATAATGAGAAACAACAAAATACCAATTATCATAGGACCAATCGACCAAGAGCCAATTCAATCTTAATTAAAGACAAGACGACTCTAAATTGAGATATTTAGAATTATGTTAAAAAATGACCTTACCAGTCATGCTACTCCAAATCTACAATTTTGGTTGCCTTTGAAGATCACAACAACAATATCTATAAATTAGTTTCACTAACGCTAGATAAGCTCTATAGAAGGGCATCAAGGAAGAAGAGGGATCCCGAGCTGAAATCAAGTAGATCCAAAAGCTAAAATTACCTTTTTAGGCTGCCCAAATAAAGATAGAAGAACCAATCTAAAAACTAATATTACTCAAAATGAATGAAAGTCCAAAAGTAGAGCAATTAGTTCTTAGTACTAATTTGAGCTGATTTTTATTTGCTCTTCCAGTTTCTTTAAAATAAAAAATAAAAATACTAACTCTAAGTAAAGCATGATATGATAAAAAAGGGTGAGAGAGTGGGAAAAAAAGAAATTTCTAAAAACAAACAAGAAGGTATCTAAAATCGAGGAGATACTCCATGATGTCTTGATTTTTTAAGAGTTAAATCTTGAAAACTATATAAATTCATATTTCCAACCCATCCAAAATTCTAGAAGCTTCTACTTAACCTACCAATTATAATTAAACTCTTCCTAAAAAATAAGTAAGCATCCAGATATGTGAAAAGCTTCAAACAAAACATTGGGGGAGCGATATGCCCTTAAAACCTCTGAGATCAGTAGAATTCAAGAAATTTATGTATAATAACTAGAATAGTTTCCATTGTCTATTGAGTAGGAGAATTTACATATATATAGACTAGATGAGGGAAGAAAACCATCTTGCCAGTAATCCAGTATAGAGATGGGATCCCAAGCAAAAACATTGACTGGAACTGAGATGCATCCATACAAAATGAGAAGAACGATCCAAGGGAGGAAAAAACAAGAAACCACAACCAAAAAGTGACCAAAAACTTAGTTAAATGATCATTATAGATGCCCAGAATAGAGTACACCAAAGGAAAAACACTCTGACAAATTGAGAAAATAAAGACCTAAAATAGAGGGAACCATACCAAACTAACCAGGAGCAAAAAGAGAAAAACCCAACAGAGCACCTGAAAGTTGCCTACTTCTAATAGATCATAATGACTTTTGATATATGATTTGGATTCTTGAACTAGAAATTAGGTGGAAATTCAAAATCAAACTTCACCCTGCTGGTCTTTTCTGTGTTTGGAGTGCAGAAGTTCAGAGCTTCTAGATTATTGGTACATGCATCCTGTACCAATGAGCTCTGTTGAGGATCTGGGTTTAGAATGCTTTTGGTACATGCATCCTGTACCCTCTTCTCCATCTTAATTTGATCTAGGAATTGTCTCAAGGTATAGTCAAAATCAAATTCAATCTTATCTTTGGCTATAAATTCAAAAGAGACATCTTCTTTCCTAAATATGGAGGTGCAATCATTAATAAACTTTGCCAATTGATTTTCTTTCACCTGTAGAGTCATTATCACCTACACAAATATGTTAAAGTAAATGGGTCCCCATAATGACTCAGTAAGAATTCTATGACTACTCTTGAAAAAATTCTCATTCCTAATCTTCCAGATGTGCTAGAGCATAAGAGGAGAACAAATAGATGAGAAAAGATTACTCTATTTTATCAACTTTAGGAATAAAATCAAATATCACTTGAAAAATAGAAATAATTTCCAATAGAGATGCTAAAGATCTCCCAAAATCCCTCAAAAAAGGGGCATTCAAAGAAAATAAGGAGGATTGAATCCGAAAGTTGACAAACTAAGCAAGTGGATGGTTCACCATTAGGTTTGAAGAAGAGAAGCCCATGTAAGAAAAGTTGCTACATGAAGCATTGAATCTTGGGATTGATGGGTAAATGCTAGAGACCACCAATGATTTTGATCCATTTTTGATGGTCAAGGTTATAATTCCATTTAATATTGAGGTGCTCTAGAATGATAAAGGAATTAAAGAGAAGGTTATACACATATTTGGCCTTGGTGGAGTGCAGAGGACATCCATCTAACCATCTCAATGGGGAGAGTCATTAATAATGCTACAAGATCTTGGGACTTCAAGAATACCATAAGCCTCTTTGAGGATGGAAAAAGTCCTTTGGTTTAAGAAAAGAGAATTACACTTAGAAATCATCTCTGGCCAACTTATAAGATTACCTTTAGAAATAATATCATTGAACTTATTAATACCATTTATGGACTAGCTCTTTATAGAACAACCTTGAAGGAGGGAAAGGGGATTATCATTCATTTTAAGATTACACCAAATATATTTTTCCTTATGAATTTTGAGATCATGATCAACTAAATCATTCCTTGATATTAGATCTCTTACTTGCTCCCATCCCTTCTAGATAGCTTGAAAAATTGGGGAACCTTCATCTTTGAGCTTCCATTTTCCTGAGAGAAGATCGTTGATGTGAAAAAATTTCCAAGATTTAGAATTAGTAAGAGCACCCCTTGATATGTTATTCCTTATCAAAATTTTCCATAGTTCGTTTCCTTGGGTGACCTTAGGAACTCATTTGACAACAAGGTAAATGATTTGCTGTCTGAGATAGTTCAACCCAAGACCCCCCCAACTCTTTTCTTCTAATAAACCATTCAAATATAATAGAATACCTCTTCTTCTTGTCTTTCCCATCAAACTATAAATTTTTTTCTAGTAAAATCTTTAACATAGTTAATATGGAGTGGCTGAGTAGAAGAGTAGTATATAGTGTAGGTTGATAAGAAGTTTTTGCTGACTTGCAACTTTCCTACCAGAGATAGGTGCCCAATATTCCATTTATAATATTTATTATCAACCTTATTATTGACCTATTTCCACATTGAATTAAATTAAGATAATATTTTTTTATCATGTTATGCTTGTTATCCACAGATTATTATATTTTGATAGGTAATAGGCCAAAGCCTAGATTAATTATTATTATTCGTTACTTTTAGTGGATTCGAACCCAAGACCTCTCCAATGAGAGGCTCACAAATTAAAATTGTGTTACAAGCTCTTGCCCAAAAAATTGGGGGTCTTAGGCTGAAGCCTATATATTCTTCAACCCTTGGTTGTAAGAACTACAAGTAAGAAGCTCCACTATTTCACCAAGAGTCAAAGTCAAAAAATCTCAATTAAGAACCACATTAGAGAGCAACCCTATGGAGACTTGAACCTTGGTTGTAGGAAATATAGGAAAGAAGCCCCACCACTTCAACAAAAGGCACAAGCCCCTTGTTATCCATAGATTCATCCACCTCTTATGAGGTGAAAATGTTAGAGTAGTAGTTGGAAAAAACCTTAGAATATCTCCATGATTACAAATGTCTTTACCATCTTTACAAATATGCTCTATCTTGTCTCTAGCTTCTTTGTATTTTGGCATTTGGAAAAATTATCTTGTTTACTTATCATCATGCTCCAACCAATTAATTCTAGCCCTCGTTTTATCTTCTCAGATTTTAGAATGCTATAGTTTTCTTAATGAATCTCTGGGAAGGATCAAAGAATTCAAAGAATCTTGGTTACATGGGTTTGTTGGAATACCTTTTTTAGCTTCAATTAGAGATTTGTGAAGGGAAAATTCTCTATATCTAGAGTATTTAGCTTTATTCTTCCCTACAACTTGGGAAAGCTTCTTCCAACATTTACTCATAGTCTCCCATCTTTGGATAGCTCATGAGTGTTTAACAATATTGGGTATATACCATCTAATTATGAAGATAAGAGTCCTGATAGCTTCATCCTTAAGGAGTGAAGTATTAAGAGAAAATCCATTAGATTTGTGAGGGGTGAACTAGTCCCAATTCAAGAAGAAAATCAATGCCACTATGGGATGGTGATCATCAAGAGTGTAAGGGTAGACTTGTACACAATCACCTTCTACACTCTTTCTAAAGCTGAATGTGTCCTTACAAGTATATAATCTATCTAATTTGTAATAGATCCCCCCACCTTCTATAGATTAGACGAGGTGTGGAAAATTCCTTTATGTTCATTCTTGTTTCTAGCCAAAGCAAAAAAAAATTGTACTTACCAACCATCTTGGTCCAAAATAACTTTTCTTCTACTTTCCATTCAAAATTGGAATCACATGACTTGTCTTGTTGCCTTTCTACCATCTTAAAATCCCTAACAAATGCCCAAGGAATGTCTCATAATTGGCACATCCAATTCCAAAGGGGGATTATATCATTGTGGTCAATGGGAGCATAGATATAGAAAACTCCTATCTATTTACCACCCAAGTTGAAGGCAACACACATAATTTTGTTTTAAGGAGAGGAGCCCCAATGAATGATGCATTTGTGTTAGATGGGACAAATTATAATGATAGCCTCTCCTCACCTTTACAATGGTTTGTGAAAAAGCCTTTGAAATCCTTCTAAATACATTTGAGATAGATATCAAATTAGAATATAGTTGCTTTGATTTCTTGAAGTAAGACAAAATCAATATTAGTATGGTTTCTTAGAAACCTCTTGATAACATATTTTATGTTAGGGGACTCAAGTTCTCCAACATTCCAAGATATGAATTTGGAATTCATCAAGAAACTAGTTAGTAATAGATATCCATAGGATCTTGGAATCTTGTGAAGTATTTAGGGAGTTTCTTCCTTGGAAAATTTGATGGTTTAATACTATTGACCAAATTGGGGGGCCTACATCTCTTTCTCTTGGGAGAAGGTTTTATATCTTTACAAAAGATCTCAAAGTCTACTCTCTTTTACTATCACCTCTTGTTTGTATTTGGGTTTTCTAGTTTTTTTCTTAGGATTAAATTAAAAATTTTCACCTTCACTCTCCTTGCTAGTGGGTGTAGCATCCAAAACCTCATACAATTTCTCAACATCCTTGGTAGATCCAAGGTCCTCATCCACTCTAGACCTAGACTGTGTTAGTGTAAATAATAATTATTTACGCTTTACTTAAGTTTACTTAGGATAAATGTATTTTTTTAAAAATTAGGTTAGACACCTAGGAGTATGGGTACTCATATGAGTTGTCATGTTGAAAACACAAGAGTTCGCAACTCTATTTTAGCACATGGTGTCTACAACACTAGAGTTTGCATAATCAACTGAGTTGTCATGTTGACAACATAGTTATTCACACTCTTAATTAAGAACATGGTGTCTACAACATATTTTTACGTGACACACCTATGTAAGCTTATCCTTTCATCATCACACTAACTCCTATGCTCAATGGAGGATAATCCACTTTTGGTAGATGTGTGCTTAGTCGTTGAGCTTATCTCTTTGCTCACTCCTAGATATTATAGAAGCATTCTAGAGGCCTTTATATATAGAAAATCCTAGTGTATTTGTACAACAATTACATCATTTATCTTGGAATATATTTTTGCTCTCACACCGTTGATATTTTCCAAGCTTTGCTTTTTTCTTTCTCTAGTTTTTCTTCAGCATAGGTTATTTGCATGTAGGTGTTCTTGGTAATCTGTGAAGTTGGTTTTCACAACTTCTATATGGTATCAGAGCATCCTTGCTGCTTCCTAGTTTGGAGATTTTGAAGCCATGATTTAGAGACAAAAACCCCCACTTTTTCGAGGTTTTTTCTTTAATTGGGAGGAGGCACATTTTTCAGTGCACTTTGGGCAAAAATGGATGTCGCTGTCGCACTCAAAAGGCCCGGTATAGTCAAAATTCATATAAAATTTGTGATTTTTTGCCACTGTAGCCTCTGGAATATTTTCTTTTTTTGGCTCTTGGAGGGCCATACAAATGCGAAGTTTGAAAAAAATAAAAAAATAAAAAAATGATTTTGGGTCGCTTTGCCCAGCGGCCATTGGAGGGTCACCTGCATGCAGTTGCCACCGGCATGCCATCATAGCCCAACCCATGCCCGGTTGCTGCCAGTGCTAAGCTTAGCCGCTACTTGTGCTTCGTTCGATTGTTGCCACAGCTGGTGGAGCACCACCCACCCACCATCACCACCAGTGGAGCACCGCCCAACCACCACTGCCTGACAACCTATGCCTATGATGTCATCATTCTGGAGGTGACTTTACTTCCCAATTGCTGACATCATCATTCTAGCATGTTGATGTCATACTCTGACTAGCGAAATCTTGCCCTTGCGGATGCCATTTTCTGGCAATGTGATGCCACTTTTTTAGTTGCTAATGTCACTTTTAGGAAGCCAAATGTTTTAAGGTGACGGGCATTTGATGACCATACGATCGTCACTTTTTTTCCCATGACTGTATTTTTCCAGAGAGCTTGATTTTGGAGCAATAGTTTATTTTTTGGCCATAACTTGAGCATACAGAGGTTTTTTTTAGTTTGAAAGAAGCATCAAAAAGCTGGTTCCGAGCCAAAGATGATGATGTGGGTGGTTTCATTTTGTTATGAGGTTGTTTGAACTCCTATTTTTGGCATTGAAGTAGAGGCTTCAATTTCCTCCCTCTCTGCATCTAGTGTCTAGGTTTTTTTTCTTAGTTTTTGTGATTTAAATAGTTGTTTCTTTAGTTTTTGAGAGATATTTTTATACATTGTGGAGGGGAGCATTTTATTTTCTATAATTTACTTTAGAATCGACCCTTCTACTTCTATCTTCTTCTCTCAATGTTGGACCCCTCTATAGCTTGGTTGATGCCACACAACTACCACAATTGGAAAGCACACATGACTTGGCTTCTTATGTCATGTGGCTTATGGTCACATCTAGATGAGAACCAATCTATCCTGTAGTGTAGTGCCCTTTTGAGGTTCTTTAGGACATAAAAAAAATGGATGAAGCCATGGGATTGATTGTACTGAACATCTCTAATAGTCTACTATTTCACTTAGATGGTTTGACCACTCCTTAGGCTATTTGGACCAAGTTTCACAATTTTTTGACATAGTGAATGAGTTCTGGGCACTATATCTTGATGTATAGTTGACTTCTTTAACACCTACTAGCTTTCCCACCATCGAGGACTTCTTGATGAATTTCAAATCTCTGCCTATGGTTTTGTAGGGATGTGGGAAAAACAAAATAGACGATGAGTGTATTTTTTGGTACTCTCAAAGGTGCAAGGACAGTATCAGATCTTTTCTTACACTTTCTACTCCACTATGGATTCCTTGAGTACCAAACACTAGATGCCTTCTTTTGAGACATTTTGTGATCAATTGACATGGGAACATGCAAAGATCCAATAAGTGGATGCCTTTGGCTCTTCTAGCCAAGCATTAGTTGCTTTGTCTTCTAAGACGAAACTAAAATAGAAAGCCAAATCAAAGAAAGATACACTGAAAATTGATTCTAAACCTCCAGCTAACCCTTCCAAGGGTAAATCCTCTCTGAAGTCTACTGAGTCTACCTCCAAGATTAAGAAGAAATTAGTTTAGACCTGTAATTTTTGTGGAAAGGATGGACATCCCATTTCTATTTGTTGGAAATGTTTGGAGGCTCTAGAGGAAGCCATATAGGAGCATCACATTTCAGCTCCTAAGTCTTCATTCTCCCTATAGGGAAAGGTCATGCTCTTACTGCTCAAGCTATGACTTCTGGGCCTACTTAGATTCTTGATTCTCATGCCTCTCACCATATGAAAACACTCCAAAGTTGGTCACCTCACTTGCTCCTTATGCTACTTCATAGATCACTATTGGGAACTCATCACATCTTTCCATCTTGGGTTTTGGTTCTATTGCATTAGTTGGGGGTTCTTTTCAAGATGTTCTTTTTGTCCTTGACATTTTGACGAACCTATTGTCTACTTATTAGATTTTCCACTTTGTATTTGGTAAGACAGTTGAGTTCTCACCACATGATGTGGTTATTTGAGACTTACACAATTTTGAGTTGATTGTGGCTAGTGGGAGTGTTGACTCTACATCTTGCCTCTACAGATTTGATGGATTTGACTCTTTTGATGACACTAGTTCTTATCTTGTAGCACATGCAAATTTAATAAGAAAAATTTGGCAAGAGCGTTTGGGCCATGTCAATTACAAATATCTTCAATAGATGAGCACATAGGCACTTGTTCTTGGGCTTCCCCAGATTTCTTGCACAAATGGTGTTTGTCAAGGTTGTGAACTTGGCAAACAACATAGGGATCATTTTCTACATGGATGAGCTACTCATGCTTTGGCACCCTTGGAGTTGATTCATAGTGACCTCATATCATTTCCCACTCCTTTTTCTAGTGCCAGATATGTGCTTACATTCATTGATGAATTCTCGAGATGCACATGGGTGTAATTTTTGAAGTACAAGTCAGATGTCTTTGATTCATTTCGAGTCTTTAAGACATTTGTGGAGAAGTAGTTTGGTCTTTCTATTCGACAGATACACTAGATAATGGGAGATAGTATGTGAACCAAGCTTTTGGGGATTTTTTCTCTGAACATGGTCTTCAACATCAATTTTCAATGCCCTACACCCCTCAGTAGAATGGTGTGGTAGAGAGAAAGAACATAACACTTTAGGAGATGGCTAATTGTATGATTTAGTCTAGGTCCATGGATTAATATTTTTGGGCAGAGGCAGTCAATTGTGCCAACTATATTCAAAATTAGATGCCTCACAAGGCAATTTGACATATGACTCCTGAGGAGGCTTGGTCTCATGTCAAGCTCGATGTATCTTCATTCCAAGTTTTTGCTAGTGCAACATGGGCTTTTGTACCTGATGCTCAGAGGATAGCAATGGAGTGGAAGAGCCGACATCTCATTTTGTTGGCTACTGTGAAGATGTTAAGGACTATAGGTTGTTTGATCCTAATTCCAAAGAGGTCCTATTTCAACAAGATGTCCAATTTGATGAACACTTCCTACAATAGATACCCCTCCTCCAAAGTCTACTTCACTTCCTCTGATCCCCATTTACCTCATCCACAAGATCCTCCATAGATGCCTAAATGGGCTTGAGTAGTTGAGGCTGCAATATCTCTAGCTAGTGACCCTTCCACTTCCTACTACACCTACTCTCATACTGTGGGTTCTAGTCTTCTTAGTCATGCTATTTGTGATGATCCTCAAACATTTGCAGCAATGATAGGGCATTTTGAGTGGGACAATGCAATTGAGGAGGAGTATTCTTCTTTGATGAAGAATCATACTTGGGATCTTTGTCCTCTTCCTAAGGAAAGAAAGTTAGTGTGATGCAAATGGTTATATTATAATAAGTTTGTTACTGATGGTTCGATTGATAAGTACAAGGCACATCTGGTTGTGAAGGGTTTTTCACAGGTTGAGGGTATTGACTACACTAAGACATTTTCCCTTGTTGCCAAGATGAACTCTATTCACCTTGTCTTATCCCTCATAGCTTCATAGGGATGGCCAATTTTTCAGATGGATGTGAAGAGTGCATTCTTGCATGGTGATCTTACTGAGGAAATTTACATGGAGCAGCCTCAAGGATTTGTGCAAGATTCCTCCTTGGTTTGTAAACTTTGATGGTCATTGTATGGTCTCAAATAGGCCCCTCAGGCTTGGTATGAGAAGATGAACTCCTTTCTGCTTTCTACAAGCTTCACATGCTACCATTTCAATCCTATAATGTACTTTCAGTGTTTTGAGGCTGAGGTTTTGATCCTTGTCCTATATGTTGATGATCTTATCCTCACAGATAACTCATCCTCTATGCTTCAGGATGCTCAACATGCATTGATGGAATAGTTTGAGATGACTAATCTTCATTTGTATCACCATGATATCTTCAATTGTGGTCTATGCTTGGGGTTATGGAAGTTGTCCTTGGGGGGTCTTGTTGAGGCCTTCCTTCCTTCATGTTTTTTCAGCATGTTTGTACTTATCTCTCTTTTTGGGGGAGGGTTTTTCCTATGAGGTTTTCCCTCTTTCCCCATTTCCAGAGGTTGCATTTCTTTGCATTTGTACATAGGTACCTATCATGGCCTAGTAGTTGGGACCCATTATGCATTTCATCATAACTTTTGTGAGCTTAAGTGCATTCCCCTAAGTTGCACTTAAGGGGGGGTGTTAGTGTAAATAATTATTATATACACTTTACTTAAGTTTACTTAGGATAAATGCATAATTTTATTATCTATTAGGCTAGACACCTAGGAGTACGTGTGCTCATATGAGTTGTCATGTTGGCAACACAAGAGTTAGCTACTCTATTTTAGCACATGGTGTCTACAAGACTGGAGTTTGCATAATCAACTGAGTTGTCATGTTGACAACATAGTTGTTCGCACTCTTAATTAAGCACATGGTGTCCACAAAATATTTTTACATGACACATATGTAATCTTATCCTCTCATCATCACACTAACTTCTATGCTCCATGGAGGATAATCCACTTTTGGTGAATGTGTGCCTAGTTGTTGAACTTATCTCTTCACTCACTCCTAGACATTGTAGAAGCATTCTAGAGGCCTTTATATATAGGCACTCTTAGTGTATTTTTATAGAAATTACATCATTTATCTTGGAATATATTTTTTCTTTCACACCATTGAGATTTTACAAACTCTACTTTTTCCTTCTCTAGTTTCTCTTCAACATAGGTTATTTGCATGTAGGTGTTCTTGGCGATCTGTGAAGTTGGTTTCCGAAACTTCTATAGATTGTTCACATGAATTCTTATCCACTTGAAGAGGCTTAAGGTTAGGTGGGGAGGGTAAGGGTGGTGGAGTGGAAATAATAGTAAAATCATAATTACACAACTTGTCTTCTAGGTCATAAGATTTTTTTATGACATCTAGCCCGTCACTAGATTAGTGGTCAAATTTATTTACACTAGTCAAAATCTTACCACTAGGGGTATATTTAGTCCCACTACTAGAGGGAGAACTAACTAATTGTTGGTTATTTTGATAAAAAAATGAGGTCAATTAAGAGAGAGAGAGAGAAGCAAGTACATGAAAGGGAGGAAACACTAGGGTAATTAGAGATTGATTCTTGAATTTGTGGCCTGAGATTTTCTTAATTTCCCCCTAAATATTTTTTTAAGGTATTTTGGGTTATATGTTTGATCTAGACATCTGTTGAAGGAAATGTAAATTTACCCCATTAGGTCTAGGTAGGGAGTCAAGTTGGGAGAGGTCCCCCTTTAGAGGAGTGGACTTTGTAGGTTTGTTGAATGTTGCTTGCAGTGCATCAAGAGAGAAATAAATTGCTTCTAATATGATAAGAGGAAGAACATCAAGAGAAGGAAGAGGGGTTTAAGGAGGGCCAATGAAAGGGATCTCCCACTAAGATGGATTGATGGATTTATGGGGTTGACTAGGGTTATTATTAGGTAGGTTAGGAATCTTCCTTTTCACCAAAGAGAAATCCTATCTAAGGTGGCCTTCCCTTCTGCATAAGAAGAAATAATTAAGTCCTCCAAGGAAGGAATTAGGAAAATAATAAGGACCATGGAGTTCAAAATAAATTCTTTAGGTGAATCTTTACCCAAGTTAATAGTAATAAGGATCCTAGCATTGATATGGGGCAATAGGTTGTCGACCTTATTAACCATCAATAATTTTCCAAGGGGTTCAAGAGACTGAGTAATGAGGTTCCACATAAATGTGAGAATTTTGTAAACATTAATCCAATGAGGGGAAGATAGTCATAATATCTACATTAATGGCATTCGATGACCATGACCTGCTCTAAAACTAGACGAGTCAATCCTCCAAAATTATTTTTTGATAACTTCTTTTTGAGTTTGTATGGGAGGAAAATAGAAGTGATCCACCCAATACATTAGTGAAGGGAAAGGTCAAGATCCACCCCTTGAATTAGGTTCTAATGAAACAAAAGGAAGTATCAATGCATAATCTAATGTGAAAGGAGTGAATAATTTAGATTTATTTCCCTCTCACCTCCACCTTAAGAGGGTTTAAGAAAGAAGATAAACAATATAAAGATAAAATATAAGGAGATAGTAAGACACGATGAAATGTGTTAACATGGAAAAGGGGAAGATGATATACCTTAAGAAATACAAATCTAAATATGGGCTAGCAAATGAACTTCAAAATAGACAATTCATGCAATCTAGGTTGAAAACAACAAGATCTATGGAACCCAAAAATTATTCAACGATTTGACAAGGGTGACTTCTGTCTATAAGGATTACCTCTTTGGCCTTGCAAAATTGTATCAGACCTTGATTTTGATTTTATAGTTCTAAAGAAAGTGAAAAAGGGTATCCAAATCCATAGCCTATCTTCCATTCCAAGATCTGAAGCTTGCAAAATGAATGGTTTGTTGTTTTTTTTTTTTTTTGGCGGGGGGCTGGTGGGGTTGCCTTGGTCAAACTCCAATTTAGAAATTAACCTTAATTGAAATAAATATAGAATGCTAGCAAGTTATAGTAATAGATCTGACATAATATAAATATATGACTATGCTCTTGAATTTGTAATCTAATCAAGTATGTAGATTGAGTAGCTCCGACTCGACTTCAAATCCCTAGGAAAATAAATCAAAGTGAAACGAAAGCCTTCATAAATGATTGTGTTTAAAATCCACCTTATGAATGAATATAGATGTTTAGAGGATGAATATAGAAAATACAACAAAGGATCTTTAATGTATGAAGAGAAATATTGAATGTTGAAATGAAATAGAAGACCTAGCATAAATTCCTTCAATATCTTGAATGTATGAATCCTTGATCTTCAATAAAGAGATTGCTCGAATGCCTTGAATACTTGAAGAATTCTTGAGAACTTGAGAGCTTGAGGATGTAATTCATGCTTGCGGATAATGGATGATATTCAAAATGGAGAAAATAGATGGGTTTATAAAGGGCTCAAAATAGCTTACTCCCATAGGCCAACTTGCCTAGAAATTTTCACCCTAGAACAATCCAGACATTGGACCAGAGAAAGGGGACCCAAAATAGGGACCAAGTAGGAACACATTGCATCCCTAATTGGCCCAAAAAGGACACACTATGTCCTTGGTTGGGTAGGGGCAAACTATATCCCTGTAATCCATGGCCTAGAATCCTTAGGATTCCTTTGAAGTCTCAAAAAAAGTCTAAGATCCCAAAAATTAGGTATAAAACTCAGGATATAGTCGTTATTGTACAAAAAATAGATGTTGAGTGACTGGATGAAGGAAAGGGAGGACCTAGGTGGTTAGACCTTACCTCAAGCTTTATGCCTTGAAAATTGAAGCTTTAAAGAGGATCCATTAGGTCTTGCCCTAGTTCTACCTAAGAGAAATAAGAAGAAAGGGGAAGAAAGGAGGAGGAATGCAAGGAGATTATGATCTCACATCAAATGGGTGATAAACCATCACTAAATAGAAGATCTTCTAACTTAAGATGGTACAAAGATGTAGAGTTTGCAAATAAAATATGGAACAAACCCTTCTAAATAATTCTAAGATATGAAAAATGGAACCCCAATTAATTAATCCATTGATTGTGAAACAAATCATTCAAATAAGCATAGATGGAAGTTTAATAGCATCTTGAGTCACAAGACAAAAAGCCAAATTCCCAAGTCTATTAATCTCTCCATTTATGGCCTTGACCCTCTGGACATTAGGTTTAAGAATACATACAGGGTAGTTGGATTCTTACCTCTATCTCATTCTCTTCTAACTCCTTTTTCATTGCAACTTGTTTGGAATTCAAACTTTTCCCTTGTTGGCAATGGGTTTTCTTTGCTGAGAGCCTATTTGAAGGATCTAGATTATTTGTCATGAGATGAAAATTATTTCTACAAAGGGTTTAAGTCTTTCAAATGATGACCACCCAATGATTTTTTCTCCATCATAAAATTGATCTAAAAATCACCTTCATTAATGTCAGAAAACTATGTTAGGTGTTTGGTACAACTAAAGAGGAATGCCTTCTTTGTTGCTATCTCATTTTTTAGAGATCTTAGTCTCAGATTATTGATTCACTAACCATAAATTCTTCTCATTGGTCTAGAAATATGAATATGAATATTTTATTATTATTTCTTATCTTATATTTTTATATTCAATTTATTTACCATTATTTATTATATTATATTATATTATCTAATTATTATTAAAAATCTCTTAAAATGGGGACATGATAGTCCAACCTTCCTCAAAGTTTTTGATCTCAAGTAATTAGATAATTTAATTTATTGATTTGAAAGATTTACATCTTTTAGTCCAAATTCTTAGGCTATTATCATGGTTATTATTGAGCCTATTCTAATCTCCATTGGATTTCTACATTAGTCTTTGATATGAATTATTTTCCTATATCCTCTTATACCCTGTAGAATGACAAGATCTTGTTGTGGTACCACTGTAATGTCCCTTTTTTAGGCTTGAGTATTTGGTGCTTAAACATGTAACAATTATTAGTATATATGGAAAATATAGCATAATCATATATGAGTATGAAATACTTATAAATTATAAATATAATTAATTATCAAATCATCTAAGTACTAGTTCTCATTCTAAACCCACCTAATCTTTAGAAGGAGATCTACTTAGATTTACCTAACCCTCTTATGATAATAACTCTCATCTAGGCAACCATGGCACTAAGAAAACTCTCCATCAATTAATGAACTCATTAACAACACATACTTGGTAGATATCGCACCTCTAACTAAGCCTTTTATCTATAACATATGCATATAATTAACCACTATAATACACACACACACACACACACACACACACACACACACACACACACACACACACACACACACATAGATATATGCATATACATATACATATACATATACATATACATATACATATACATATACATATACATATACATATACATATACATATACACACACACACACATACATACACATACACATAAATATGCACATGCACATGCACACACATGCACACGCACATGCACATGCACACACACACACACACATGCACATGATTCAGGAGCATCCTAGGTTGCTTTGTTATCCTGCTCATTTTTTTCATTCTGCAAGTTGGTGCCTAGCAATTCCTTCATGTGCCTAGCAATCCCTTCATGTGCCTAGCAAATCCTTCATGTTTCTAGTAGTTCTTTCATGTGCCTAGCAGTTCCTTCATGTGCCTAGTAGTTCCTCATGTGCCTAGTAGTTTCTTCATGTGCCTAGCAGTTCCTTCATGTGCCTAGTAGTTCTTTCATGTTTCAAGTTACTGTAGCAATTCCTTCATGTGCCAAGTTACTATAGCAGTTCCTTCATGTGCCGAGTTACCCAGTGTATGTCGAGTGGTGCTGAGTTACTGTAGAAATTCTTTCATGTGCCGAGTTACCCAGTGTATGCCAAGTGACTCTTTATGTGCTGAGATACCTAGTGTATGCTGAGCGTCTCTTGATGTGCCGAGTTTCTTAGTGTATGCCAAGTGTGAGCATTTGGATGTGATTTCTACAAGCTGACTTGCGAGATTTATTTTGATTGCGACATTTGTGTTAAAATATTTTCTTGGGATGTGTCCAGACCATTTTTGGGTTGATCCTCCTTTTATGTAATGTTCTAGAATAATCTGTAAGCCATTTTGGCAAGTATATATAGAGTGTTTAGGCTTAGATTTAGGCAAGTTTTTGAGAAGAAGATTGTAGAGCAGAACTAAAAGTGTGAATTTGTAGTTGGATCTTTGAATGTGAATGTATTTGTAATTGGCTGTAACCCAAAAGGCCTTACAACTGGCCATGTATGAAGATGTTTTGATGAATCAATAAAATTATTTCACTCTTCTTCCTCCTTTGGTTGCTATCCCTTGTGTTAAATCTTGTAGGGTGGTTTGGATAGATGGGTGAGCCTTTGGCCCTAGTTATTCATCCGTTGCCTACATCAGCACACGTACATGCACATGTGCACACACACATACATGCACATGCGCGCGCGCGCACACACACACACACACAATCACACCAACATTCACACACACACACACACACACACACACACACACACACACACACACACACACACACACACACACACACACACACACACACACACACACACACACACACACACACACACACACACACACCCATGCCCACACACAGACATAGTCTCTAAGTGATTTTCTTGAAATTTCTCTTTACGTTTCAATATAGAATCTGTCATTCAATCAAGAATGCCCTCTAATCTCTAAGTTTTCTTAAGATAAATTTGACATTCTAATGAATGCCATCTACCAATTTCTTAGTTGGTCTCTATGAGAACTATAAAGTTCTCATCTCAAGCATGATTATCAATCATTAATTTATAATTTTATCTAACAAATGATTCATATTTTTTCCTGATATAAAAATATCAAATAGACATACCTTTGGTTCTCTTTAATTTTGCATTGTACAATCCTTCACTATATATATATATATATATATATATATATATATATATATATATATATATATATATATATATATATATATATATATATATATATATATAGTTTTCAATGTTCATTCAAAGTATATGTTGCTTTAGTTCTTTAACTTTCTCTACTTTGATGGTTCTAACACTCAACTCTCTTGGGTATAAATGTTTTCCAATCCTTCCATATTTTATTTTTCATCTATATTCTTATAAAAAATCACAACCCTTCATAATCTTAATTATTTGGGAAAGTCACAACATGCCATAATTATGATCCTTTTGAAGAGTCACAACACTTTATAACTATAATATTTTCAAAGACTCACAACACTTTATAACTATAATATTTTCAGAGACACAACCATTCATAATTACAAACATTGTAAAGAGTCACATCCTTTCATCATTTAGCCTTTAAAAAAAAAACCACCTTTATTTTCTTCTCATTCTTTTCCTCTCCCATTAATCCTTCTTTTAGTCCTGTCTTATCCTCTACTACCTACCCCTTTCAAATGAACTCTCCTCCCTTCTATATCTTAATTTGAAGGAGCTACATCTCTTAACTTTTCATTAGATTTAGTTAATTTATATTATTTATTTACTTATTTATTTTATGTTTATTATCATTTATTATTAAATCCCATTTAGAAAGGTAATATAATTTCTATAATATACCCTCTTATAGTTAATTTTATTTAATTATTCATTCAGTGTAATTATATTATTATTTAATTATAATAAATAATACTTAATTAATAATAAATTGTGTATATTTTATAATTTAGATTAATATAGTAATATTTAATTATTATTCCTTTTTGTATTTTAATACATATGATTTTATTATCATTATCATTAAATAATATTATATTATCTAATTATTATAAATTGTATCTTAAAATAGGAACATGATAGCATTTGCACAAACTATCTAACTATAAAAATCCAATTTGTAGAAGCTCAAAGTAATCAAGAAACGAATTTGAATACCCAATGCTCCACACAAAAGAAAACTATAAATTGAATCAATTATAAATCAATCAATACAACAAAAGAATACAAAGATGAATTTCAATCTTCACAACACAAATTTTGGGAACACCTTCTTCTTCTATTCAATTCATAAATGTAGCCACAATAGATGGAGCCCTAGTCATGATTGCCATTGAAGCCAGAAGACTATATGTGACCTTTTCCACGAACTTCTCAAACTTTGTTGATGAAGTATCCATTAATGTCATGGAAGAATTCATGACATTAGGAATAAACATGGTGTAAGCATAAAACACACTTTCAAATCTTTAATAATGCTCTACTATTAGAAATTTAGGGGCAACCAAGGAAATAGGAATAGATCGTGTGATTGAGATTTTCTCCACATGAAATGATGCTTTCTCAAGAGGGAAAGTATCCATGGCCGCATGCAATAATGAATCCAATGATTCATAAAGATAGAGTAGAACCATAAAGAGTAGTAGCAATTGGCACTTTTAAAGGAGGTATCCTTGGAGAGGATTTCCTTGGTGGTGAAGAAAGTTGATCATCATTTAGGTTAATGTGAATCTTTTGAGGTTCCAAAAACATTTCCTCAAGCACATGTTACGTTTCCTTTTTACCTTTGATGGTAAACTTTGGAATGGTTATAGATGAAGATTCCATGCCATCCTTTTTCTTTCCTCTTGTTTTTTACCTTGGAAGAGTGTATGGACCATCTCTAAAATAATTAACCCTAATATATGTGAAGTTGGGAAATTGAAGAAAAAAAACCCATATTGGTACATGAGCACCTAGGTTTTGGGCTTAGAATCTATCTCATTTTGGATTGCAAGTGAACCTAGCCAAGTCATTGAAGAATAAAAAATTATATAAGGTTCCATAGTTGTTTATAGGTGTTTGGAGCAATCAATAGGTTTTGTGGACAAAAGTCTACCAAGTAAGACATAAGTCATCAAGTAGTTGCAATGTTGTGCAAGATAGGATGAAATATGTAAAATGACCATGTTTTGTGTGGTTTTATTGGGGCTAGTGTTAGATAGAGTTAAAAGTTCCTAAGTAATCATTTTCCACTCTTATAAAGGATCTATGACTAGGGAAATGTTGAAAATGCAAAAATTGTCAAAGTTGTTAATGAAAACATTTAAATGCCAAGAGTGAAAAAGTGCCAAGAATGAGTTGAAGAGCAGTTCCAACAATTAGGATATAGAGAGTGGAGATAATTAAGACCATATATGGTCTGAACACAAGTTTGGATGGTTGGATGATAAAATTTCAATAGAAAACTAATCATTTTGTCCTACAATTTTATCATAGTTAGTTTGCAACTTGAGTGTATTTTTTTTAATGGATTGATTTGAGTCTTTTATGAAAAAATGGATCGTTAGGATTTATCATTCACTCACTTTTTGTTCATTGGTAGTTAGAGTTCTTTTTTTTCTTAGTTGAATTAAATTCCTCTCTGACCTGTTCACTGATTTATATATATAGAGTTAGAAGAGTAATAATGTCCCTATCATGAAATCCTATTATGGGATTATAACAACCACTTGGCATCTGATAATGGACTCCATGTACAATGTACATATACAATTTAGAGTTGAAATATGCATTTTTTCTATTTTTCATAGCTTTCCCTAGGCGAGTTTTTTTGTTACCGACTAGGAATAAGTGAAGTAATAGTGAATGTATGGTGTTAGTAGTGGGCCAACATCCCTCATAGTGGTCACGACATGGCTTAACTACCTCCTATGGTTCTACAAGACTATTGGTTATATCAATCATTGAAAGGTCAATCTTTTGGTGTAACGACAACTTTGGCATTTTTAACAATTGGTAAGAGTTTGGTCATAGTTTTGAATCCTGCAGGCCATAGTAAGTGATATTGGGAGGGGTATTGTTGGTAGTGGGCCAACATCCCTCATAGGGTTCATGACATGGCTTAACTACCTCCTATGGTTCTATAAGACTATTGGTTGTATCAAGCATTGAAAGGCCGATCTTTTGGTGCAATGACAACTCTGGCCTTTCTAAAAGATGGTTGGATTAATGGATTGGAAAAGATGATCCAATGACATGGATGAGAAGATTAGAGACCAGAGAACATATTATATGAAGGATTTGACAAGTTGAATCACATTGGTAGGTTTTTATCCATTGAAAGATCATAACAATCTAAGAAACCTTAAAACCCTTATTTTTAGGCCCATTTATAGGAAATTATTGTACAGATGCATTGGGGGTATGGAAACTTGAAAAATCCTTAAGAACTCTGAAAATGGTATATGAAAGTGTGATTTATTTGAAGGCTTATTTTTGAAGTCGATGAGTTATTCCACAAAGAATGGATTATAAAAGGCTAGTAGCCTTATTTCATGGGGTTTGAAGAGATTGATAAGAATAATAAGTGAAGCATGGGAAAAATTATGCCAAGGGTATTTGAAAAAAATGATTTTGAAGGCCATCTATCCCACTAAATGTAACTATGGCCATGGAGTCTTGGTGATTGAACTTAGGTGGTTAAGTTCATATAGGAGGAGTGAAGCTTATGTGAGGTATCGGCTTGGTAGAAAGGTCTAGGTGTGAAAAGGAGTAGAGATAGGTATTCCTCTTGTATAGGGTCATTGAAAGGACCCTCAAAAGGGTAGAGTAGTTGACTTGTAGGAGTCTTGAAGGAGAAAGGACTCAAGTGAAATATTTCCTTATCAGTTTTGGTATTAGAGACTAACAAGATTTGGGCTAGATATAGTATATGTCAGGATCAGTGGTTGAGTCAACCATGGTAACTAACATAGAGTTAGCTAATGAGATGACATAGAAGAAGGAGGAGAATAAGATCCTAAAGGAAGAAATAGCTTCCATAAAAAGAAAGATAGGAGAAGTAGTGGAAAATACAAAAGGTGGAGAAGAAAAGGATAAGGTAGTGGACATATAGGATGAGGTCTTTGAACCAAACCCATCATTACAAGAGGAACAATTCTTGAAGGCTATAAAAGTATTAGGGTGGAAATCTTTTGAAGGATTTCCCTTGTTTAGTGTTAAAATGGAGCATGAATTGGTAATGGAGTGGATAGAAGGGATGGAAAATCATTTTGAATGTGAGGGTGTTAGTGATGCTCAAAGGGTTAAGGTGGAAAAATCAAGGATAAAGGGACCAACCCTGACATGGTGGAACTTTTTGTAAGCATAAAGAGAGAAAGAAGGGAAGAAACCTATATCATCTTAGAAGGCAATGAAATTAAAGGTTAGGAAACACTACTTTCCATAAGATTATGAAATACAAATCCATAAGAAGAGGCAAAATATTAAACAGAGGAACATGTATGTGGCTACATACATAGAAGAATTTATTGAATTATGTTTGAGATCCAAGGTCGAAGAATAATAAGATATAAAGATAGCTAGGTATTTGAATGGCCTAAGGTAGAATATATAGGAAGAGATTAGTGTTTTGATCCCTACTTTATCCATAAGTGTGACTAATTAGCCCTTAAAGTGGATGAGAAGGGTAAAAAGAAACAAGATACACATACAAGGGGTAGAGGAAGAGGAAGAGACTCTGGATGGAGTCATAGAGGAGGATTTAGTAATAGAAGTAGTGAACTTAAATCTCAAGGTGAGTCCAAATTGACTGAACAAAGTAGTAATACTAGTGGAAGAGGTAACCCTAGTAAAGGTAGAGGCTTTTAGAGTGGTGGAAAAGGAAGATTTGGTGGTTCTAGTAGAGGGTCCCACTTTGCAAATACAAAGTTTCATAATTATGGACAACTTGATCATCCAACGTATAGGTGCCCTGATAAAGAAACAACTTCAAAAATAGAGAGGAAAGTGGTTTATGCCCGAGAAGAGATAATTAGTGTTAGATCTCCAGTGGTGAATCTAGGTTTAGATAATGGTGAGAATATTATGCTTAATAGGGTGTTTATTAAAGAACCTATTAAGGAGGAAGCTAAACAAAGGAGCACCCTATTTATGATCAAGTGCAAGATTCTTGGAAAAATATGAAAAGTCATCATAGATTAAGGATCTATGGACAATACTATCTCATATTAGAAAATACAAAAGCTAAAGTTGACCAAGAGTCCCCATACACATCCTTATAGGGTCACCTAGTTAAAAAAAGGGCAAAATTTCTTATAAATGAAAAAGTGTGGGTCAAGTTTACAATATGAGAATACCAAGACAATATTCTATGTGATGTTTTACCCATGAATGCTTTTTATATATTTCTAGGAAGGCCATGGAAATATGATAGAGATGCTACTCGCCATGGGAAAAAGAATATCCACTCCTTCAAAATGAATGGGATGACTTACAAGATTCAACCACTTGTTGAAGAAGGAGAAGTGACCACAATAGATTCAAATGTACTCTTAATGAGTAGAAAGGAGTTCTTGCATGATCTAAAAGGAAAAGAAGGTATAGGATTTTCCATTATTGTGAATCCCAAGGAAGAAGAAAAAGAAAAACAAGAACCCATACCTACATAAGTTAATCAGTTTAGTGACATCATCAGTGATGGAACACAAGCCGCATTGCCACTAGAAAGGCCCATCATCAATCAGATTAACTTCATACCAGGGGAATCTTTTCCTAACAAAGCAACTTATAAAATGAAAACATATCATAATGATGCAACATAGGGTAGGAGAATCCCCAAAGGAGATGTCCTAGCCCCCAAAAAATAATCACACAGTGGAAACACAACAAGAAGAGCAATAATGCAAGATTTGATACTGTTCATAAAATATAACTGATTACATGCAATATGACCAACTATAAGACCTTTTAGGTTAGGGCCAAATAAAAACAACAATTACAAAATTAGTTGTACAAGATCCCTCAAGATCCAACCCAAACGCTATCCCAACTAGCCTAGATTTGTAACATAAGAGCAATCTAGAAGAAACCACCAAGGAAATCTAAACTTGTGCTCGCAAGCCCTCCAAGAAATCTCCTTGTTTTCCAAGCCACAACTACTATCTCTTCTCAAACTCAATCCAAGATCCAAGAGTAAACTGCCTCACATTTAGTGCTCTATCCAGACATCACAACTCCATCATAATCCTACTGTAAACTACTTCACATTGAGCACTCTATCCACAAACTCAGGAAAAACTTGCTCTTCAGCTACTCCCCACACTCAACTGAATGATTCACTCCATCATGAATGAATAAAAAACTTGGACCACAAGACCCTATTTATACCAATCTAAGCCAAAAGTCAGCCCAAAACACAAATTAAATACAAATAGAGATATTAAATGCCACAAGTTGGCCTACAACAATAATTAAATGTCTAGAAATCGATATCCACAAAAAATTGTGATATCTCATAGCTCTGATTGAATTAGAACTCACACTTTGAACTGTAGGTATTATTCTATGTTCTCTACAATGACTTAAATGTACAAAGGCTGATTCCTTAAGACTAACTATGCATCCATCCTGAAAGTCACATACATCAACCTGTCACGCAAACTACCATAAATCTATACTCCACGAGAATTACCATATCTACCAACCTATAATGAATTAGAACATAAAACTTGGATGAAAGGAATTAACATAGGCCCTCTTAAATCCATGAAGAGTGCAGCCTCTAACTCAATAAGAAAAAATGGATACATAATCTGCAATAGGCACCTAGAAATCTGAAAAAATGTTGTTCCAACAAGGGAAAAACTACTCAAACTTCAACTCAATCCATCCAATATCTATACAATCATAAGGAAATGTTCCTAAATGTGTCTCCAACACATCCCTAACCATGAAAATCATATCTCCACCAAAATACAAGCTCGATTCTCTTGCATCACATAACAAGGAATTAGCTAGACAAATCTAAGAGCTTGTTGACCTAGGGCTAATTAGAAAGAGTATAAGCCCATGTATTGTTCCAGTTATCTTGGTACCCAAAAATGAAGGTAGGTGAAGGTTATGTTCTAATTCTAGGGAAATTAATAAGATAACAATCAAATGTAGGTTTCCTATTCCTAGAATAGAAGATTTAATGGATTGTCTAGGAGGAGCTAGGTATTTCTCAAAAAATGATCTTAAGAGTGGATATCAACAAATTGCAATAAAAGAGGGGGATGAATGGGAAAAAACCCTCAAAACTATAGAGGTCCTATATGAGCAGTTAGTAGTGCCATTTAGGCTTACAAATCCTCCTGGTACCTTTATGAGATTAATTTATGAAGTACTAAAATAACATATAGGAAGGTTTGTGGTAGTTTACCTTGATGACATCCTTATTTTTAGTAAGACCAAAGAGGAGCACATGAAACACTTGGAAATTATGTTAAGAAGGCTACATGAAGAGAAATTAGTTATTAACCTAGAAAATAGTGAGTTCTTGAAGCAATAACTTGTATACTTAGGATTTGTAGTTTCTTAGGGTGATCTAAAGGTGGACCCAAGTAAGGTGGAGGTGATTCTTAGTTGGTCCACTCCAAAAATAGGGACTAATATAAGGAGTTTCCATGGAATAGCCCAATTTTATAGGAAGTTCATCAAAGGGTTTAGTGAGATATGTGCACTTTTTTTAGACACTATCAAAACTGGAGTGAAGGAAAAATTCAAACAAACTAAGGAGGAAATTGAATGATTTGAGGTATTGAAGCCAAAAGTGGCTACACAACCCATCCTAGTTTTGCAAAGTTTTGACAAGTTGTTCATTGTGGAATGTGATGCAAGTAATGTAGCTGTGGGGGTAGTATTAAACCAAGGGGCAAGGCTAGTAGAATGTTTTAGCGAGAAGTTAAATGAGGCCAAGGAAAAGCATTCTTCTTATGACTTAGAGCTCTATGCTTTAGTCCAAGCTCTTAGGAAGTGGAGACACTACCTATTGCAAAAAGAATTTGTGGTTTATGTAGATAATCATGAACTAATCTTCATTAAAATACAAGAGAAGCTGAGCCACATACACATGAAATGGATGTAATTTCTCCAAGCTTATACCTTTTCCATAAAACATAAAAAGGGCCAAAACAACATAGTGACTGTCCAAGAAGTTTAGTTGCAAAGTATTGGGATTGAAGGCTTTAATGACCTATATAAGGAGGATGTCGACTTCTTAGAGGCTTATAATGTGTGTGTTGATTTTAATAATTATTTTCATAGTTAGTTTGAACATGATACTCTACAAAATGGATTTTTATTCAAAGGAGACCTATTATGTGTGCCTAGGGGGGCCATGAGGGAAAACCTTATACAAGAAAAATTCAATAGGAGTCTCAGTGGTCACTTTAGCCAAAAAATAAATAAATATCAAAATTGGTTCAAAGGTTTTATTTTTGGCCTAAAGTGAAAAGAGATGTAAGGAGGTATGTGGAGAAGTGTATTGTATGTCAAAAGGAAAAATGAACATCTTCCAATGCAGGATTGTACCAACCTTTTCTTATGCCTAACTAACCATGGGAATGTCTTAGCATGGATTTAATAGTAGGTATACCAAGGACCAATACTAGATTTGATAGTATCTTTGTAGTTGTTGATAGATTAAGTAAGATGAGTCATTTTATCCCTTGTAAAACTACTCATGATGCTAGTAACATTTCTCATTTAGAAAAAAAGAAATAGTGAGGATATATAGCTTACCATTAAGTATAGTCTCTAATAGAGATGTGAAGTTTATGGGACATTTCTAGAAAACCCTGTAAAAAGGTTGGGCAAGAATTTCACATTTGTTTTAGTATAGCGTCCACAAATAAATGGCCAAATAGAGTTATCAACAAGGTGTTGGAAAACCTACTAAGGTGTTTGATTAAGGAATATGGCCAAACGTAGGATCAAGTGTTGCCTCAAGCTAAATTGTACTACAATGATAGTGTGAATAAGTCTACTGGTAAGAACCCATTTAAAGTGGTTTATGATACTCACCCAAGGGGAGTGTGTGAAATAAGAAAACTTGGAAGTTTGGAAGGAATAAATGGACATGCTGAAGATTTTTCCCAGTCCATGAAGGAAGTGCATGATTAGGTGAGTAAGAACTTAATGGAAGCTAACAAATAATTAAGGATAAAGTTGATGAGAGGAGAAAATATTTGCAGTTTGAGATAAGAGATTGGGTTAAGGTTCTAAAGAAAGCTAGGCTATAGAAAGACATTCCTAGTAAGTTGCAAATGAGAAGAGTAGGAACATGTAAAGTTTTGGCTAAAAATGTGCAAAATGCCTATAAGGTGGACCTACCCAAGGATTTGGAAATTTCCCTAACATTCAATGTGAAAGACATGGTAAAGTACAAAGGGTATGACGTGAGTGGAGGAAATTAGTATAGAGTTAAACAAGGATATATCTGAGATAAAGATACCACCCAAAGGCAACCACAAGCTGAAAGAATTTTCGACTCTAGAATCAGGAAGAAAAAAAGACATGGAATCTATTTGGAACACCTCATCAAATGACAACACCAACCTAAATTAGAGGCTACTAATTGGATAGCAGAGGTTGAGTTCAAGAAGCTTGAAATTAGTTCATACCTTCTAACTCCATATATAACTTGACTTCCTTGTTGCAGGGGGAGAATGGTGTAGGAGCACCTTGGATTTTAGCTTAAACCCTATCTAATTTTAACTTTTAAGTTACCCTGGCCAAGTCACTAAAGAATAAGGACTTATATAAGGTTTGATAGTTGTGTCAAGATGTTTTGAGTAGTCAATAGGTTGTGTGGACAAATGTTTACTAAGTAGGACAAAAGTTGTCAAGAAGTTGCAACGTTGTGCAAGATAGGGTCAAATATGAAAAAAGACCATACTTTGTGTGGATTGATTGGGATTGGTGTTAGATAGGATTAAAAGTTCCTAAGTAATCACTCTGCACTCTTAGAAAGTATCTATGGCTTGGGAAAGGTTGAAAATGCAAAAAATGTCAAATTTGTGCAATATTGTCATGACAAAATTTTGCCAAGAGTGTAAAAGTGCCAAGAATTAGTTGGGATTGGTTCCAACAGTTAGGAAATAGAGAGTGGAGCTATTTAAGACCATAAAAATTATTGACACAAGGTTGTATGGTTGTATGAGAAAATTTCAATAGCAAACTAATCATTTTTCCTGTAATTTTATCACAGTTTGCAAATTGAGCATTTTCATTATTTAATGGATTGATTCGAGTCTTTTCTGAACATGGATAGTTAGGATTCATAATTCAATCACATTTTTTTTCATTTTTAGTTAGAGTTCTTTTATTTTTCTCAGTTGAATACAATTCCTCTCTGTGACTTGTTCACTGGTCTATACAAAGTTAGAGGAGAAATAATGTCCCTATCATGAAACCCTACCATGGGATCATCACGACCACTTGGAATATGATAGTGAGCTCAATGTACAATGTACATGTGAAATTTGGAGTTGAAATATGAAGGTTTTGTATTTTTCAAAGCTTTCCCTAAGCGAGTTTTCTAGTACCCAACTAGGACTAAGTGAGGTAACAGTGAATGGATGACTAGATAAATGGATTGGAAAAGATGATCCAATATCATGGATGCTAAGATTAGAGACCAAAAAATGTATTCTATTAAGGATTTGATAAGTTGAATCACATTTCTAGGTTTTTGTCCATTGAAAGGTCATTATAGTCTAAGAAAACTTGAAACCCTTATTTTTAGGCCCATTTATAGGAAAGTATTGTACAGATGCTTTGTGGATCTGTGACCCTAAAAATTCTTAAGAAATCTTAAAAATTGTATCTAAAAGTGTGATTTTCTTGAGGGCTTATTTTTGAAGTTAATGAGTTATTCCATAGTAATTGGATTAGGAGGCCTAATTAGGCCTAAAAGGCTAGTAGCCCTATTTCATGGGGTTTGAAGAGATCAATAAGAGACTAATTTTAGCATGGGAAAAATGATGCGAAGGGTATTTGAAAAGAATAATTTTGAAGGCCATCCATCCCACTTGAAGGTGACAATGGCTATGGAGTGTTGGTGATTGAACTTAGATGGTTAAGATCAAATAGGAGTGAAGCTTATGTGAGGTATCAACTTGGTAGAGAGCTCTAGGTGTGAAGACGAGTGGAGATAGGTATTCCTCTTGTGAGGGGTCATTGAAAGGAACCTTAGAAGGCTAGAGTAGTGGCCTTGTAGGAGTCTTCAAGGAGAAAGAACTCAAGTGAAATATCCTCTTATCACATCTCATTCACCTTGTCCTAAGCCTCATTAGATACATGTTTTTCAAAAATTCTTTGTTGAATAGGCACATATAATACCCCTAGAAGACATCTTGAACCCTCCTATAGTAAATCTAGTTGGACCTCAAGGTTAGATGATCATAATACCCCCAAGATGGTGTTGATATACAATCACCCTTTATAAATAGGTCCAAAAAATGAACCTAGGGAAGCAACAATGTACAACAGGTATGGGTTTATGTAGAAGGTCCTAGTTGAAGTGACTTGGGACAACTACTACCATAATATATAATTGATAATTTCTCCCCTAAATTATATCTTCTTTTATTTGGAGTGAACAGTGAGAGAAATGTACTTATGCATCCATAGCTCAAAGGTGTTTGATCCTTTGCATCCACCAAGGCGAAAAACTAGTGTGATGAGATAGTTGATACCTTCCTTGAAGTTATAATTTGACGCACTCCCTTTGGCCATCTAACAAGATTAGGCCTCTTGTTGATCAACCAATTAGCATTCATGTACCTAATACATTTTTCAATGTCACTATTCCATCTCTCCAAAGTCTTTTTTTTGTGATATTGGTTACTGTTACCAATTTAACATAGCTCCTAAATTGCTATGTTATATGCTGAACTAAGTGTGTTTTAGTTGTTGGAAATACATATTAAAGAATGAAAAAAGTAAAGTATAGGAATCAGAAAACAAGAAAATTGATCACTTTTATTCAAAATACAAGTACCAAAACAATATATTTTTATGGAAATATTCAAAACTATTTTGATAAGGTACAAAGTGTTCAAGTTTTACACAGTACTTAAATAAAATGCATTCAGATATCACACAAGCATTCTCAGCTCCTAACATAATATCTGAATAAATACATTGTATAAACATAAAAGTACTGCAAAAGATAAGAGGAAAGGCATCCATTGCCTGAACAGAAGATTGGTTGTGCTGAATGTTTAAGGGTTGAGCCCGCATCTCCTTCTGGGAATAAACCTGCAAAAATGAAAGAAGAGGAGGGTCAGTTCATATGAAATGAGAAATGGAGATCTTTCCAGTCATCTATACTCTACTATTCCTACAACATGGTTATTCAGACAACTATATTAAAAGACAAGAAGGCAAGAGAGAAATCTGAAAAGTAAAACATGTTTATGCTAATGAGTTTGTTCCATGTGCAGATACAGGTATGAAGTTTGAGGTTGTTGAAGGATCTTGCATAAATTACACGGTTGAAGCCTTTCAACTAAATCATGTAGGGGCCAAGACAGAAGGATTGAGGAGGCTATCAAAGAGACACATAAAATTCAAGTGTGGAACCTTCTGGTCAAATCATGTAGAGACAAAGACTAAAGACATGGGGAGACTGTTGAGGGGGCATACATAAAATACAAGTATAGGACCTTCTAGTTGAGCCATAGCAGGAGATTGAAGACATGAGGAGATTGTTAAAGGGACGTACATGTGTTACAGGTATGAAACCTTTCATTCAAATCATGGAGGACTTATGAAATTCTTAGTCTACATGCAGAAAGGATCAAATCTTTACAAGTACACAGTTAGGGATAAGTGTAGTGCAAGCTACAACACAAATAGAAAGTTGATTGCTATCATTAAAGGATTAGATATTCAGAGCATAAGAATGCATATGAATTTAGAGACATAAGATCACATATATAAAAATAAAAGAATCCAGACAATAAGGATACAGTCAGCTACATCAGGGCAGATCAGTCATAATGAGAACACATATGGGTGATCGCAAGAAGTTGGGCCGCAATTTCACAAAAGTCAAATCTGTGAAATTGTACTTCTTAGAAATGGGACCCGATTTTTCTAAAATTGAGTACCCATTTCTAAAATCAAGCTTCAAGCACTAGAGTTGAAATTCAAAAATTGGGTACCTGATATTTAAAAGCAGATCGGGTGCCCGAGCTGCTCAAATATCAGGCACCCGATTGCTTTTAGAATCGAGTGCCCGATTTCTTTGAAATCAGGTACCCGATTTGAAAGACTTTATTAAACCCATTTTTGGTATTTTTGAAGTCATTTTCATGACTTCAAAAATGGGAGCCCGATTAGAGATGCATACGAGAGCTCGATTTTCAGCCCTACCGACCACCCCCTTGTTGCTAGTTTTCGATATATCAGGTATTTTAATATGTTTTGTGCTATTTTACTTTATTATTTTCAATTTTCAATTTTATATGTATGTTAATTTATTATTATTTTTTTTCTCAGTTTTAATATACTTAAAATTGTAAGTTTACATTATTAATGAGTAGATGTTTAAATTTTTGTATCTGTTAATTAAAATATAGTTTCGTAAATGTTTATTTAAAAAATTATTATTTTAGATGTTTTGAAATGTATTTAATTTTTGTATTTATTACAATGTTGAATGATTAGATTAGATGTAAATTCATTGTTTAAACATGTAATTACAAATAAATATAACCTCGACCTAGAACCATATAACCTCGACCTTGTTTAAACTATAACCTTGACCTAAATTCATTGTTTAAACTATAATCTTGACCTAACCATATAGTTATGTATAATAAAACCCTAAACATATATAACTAAGTACTTAATCACATAACACCCCGCCAAGGGATCCAAACAAAAAACTTAGTATTTAAAATGATTTTACTTAAATTGTATTGTACTTTGTTTCATGGATCAAAAATGGATGACGTAAACTATTTTATAAATGTATATTCTTTCAGCCTTTCATACCTTGTGACATGTATAGTGGATGGTTGTGCATTTCGAATTAATTTGCCAAGTGGCATTTGAAACAAATGTATATATTATTTAAATGGATTGAACTGAAGTAGTTAATATTCTTTCATGTGGATGTGTTATTTATTTTACTTTTAGTACTTATAATTATTTAAAAATGAAATGTAAATGTGCTCATTAAGGAATGCAATCTCTTATGTTTTTTATAAATGTAAATTATTGTGTGTATGTTATTGCTTGCTTAGTAAAACTTTTGATTAGTTCTTTGGATCCCTTGGCTGGGCGTCATTTAGGATTAACTATAATGTCAATTTGTATTGAATTTAACTCTAATCATAACCCTTACTATCATCTTAACCTTAATCTTAATTTGCTAAAACCTACACTAGGTAATATATAAATAATTAAATAACTTTCCTATCTTACCTTGAGTACTAATTTTATAAATGTCAAACCCTAAAATTGTAACCTTATTTATGATAAACTAAATTATCCTAGAGGAGCATTATATCTACATCTACATGTCAAGTACATGTGAATCTAAAAACATTTGTACATATCTAATTACATCATTTATTGCATAGGAAGGATTTAAAATTTTCATTATATATATTATCCATGCATATCATATCAAAAGAATCATATAGAGATATGTCATTTACGACATGTCCATCATAGATAATCAAGAAGGGTACTTAGGTAAATTTATATATATAACACTATATATTATAAGAAAAGAAAAACACCATATATAGGAGCATCTCATGTACATAAACTAAAAAAATTTACCATGACACATGTAATGAGATCAAAAAATATTTGTTAGATTCATCACATATACTATCAATGTCTAGGGGTGATATAATCAAAATATCAAAAAATGAGTGATATCAAAGCATTATATCTTAATATTTAACACTAAAATAAACTAACCCCTAGGTAACCCTAAACCAAATTGAATATATCAAACTAGATTGAAAGGTAACCCTTGCCCTTAACTAATTAATATTATACTTATAAACCAAATTGAATTAGACCATGATCATAAACCTAATTATATATCCCAACTTAACAGTACAAACCTTGAATTTAACCTTGAATCCTTTCCCCAACCATTAACCAAATTGAACTGTTACCCTAAGATTGAACCAAGTTAAACGTTGACCTTAAGACTAAACCAAATCACCCTAAACTAGAACTCAATAATATATTCAACACTTTAAAATAAAATTCAAACCTAACTTTTTTGAATTAATGTTGGTTTTTAATCTAAAAGCTCTAACTATAATTCTATATCTAAAACCAAATTTAGCACTTTAAAACTTAATTCAATTTATTAACTCTTGTCCTAATTGAAACCTAAGCATGTAAACCTAATCCAACAATAAACCAAATTGAACCCTAATCCTCAAACTAATTAAACACTGATATCAAGGTCTCAAAATTATACGTCATAAAAAAATTAGAAGAGACTTGAACGAATCAGGCATCTAATTAAGTAATCCTCCCTCACCATCAAGAGGTGGAGGTGGAACATCAGTGCGAGTAGGAGCCTGAACTACACCCTTGGATGCATAAGAATACATCTAAAGAAGTGAATAACTTGTCTTTCCACTGGATGCCTAAACCTTTATATCATAAGTGAGTATTCATCATGTAATATCTAATTAGGAGGGTATTGAAGCACTCTAACACCCCAATCCCTAACTAGATAATTATGTTAGGGTGGACTAATTTCTATTTATCTTGGGTTGGAAGTGCCTAAAAGTTTTTTTTTTGGAGACTGGAGATTCCCCTATTTGTTTCCTATTTTCTTGTATGGGTAGCCTAAATGTTTATTGCCTTTGCAGAATGGAAGGCCACATAAGAAAATATTGCCTTATTCTATAAAAAGAAATACCCACCCCCTAGTGATATATAGTAAGATCTTTTTCCTAATTTTATTATCAATTTTTTTGGTTAGAAGATGATGATAGAAAAATGATTTAGAAGATAGGGATAAAATGAGAACCATCATTCCTAATGAAGATGCATTATTCCTTGATAAACCCATTTCTATCATAAATCAACTCCTCCATCCAAAAAATTAGTAATGAGAAACCCCTAGGTCAAGTAATCAATGGAGGACTCATAAAATTGATCAAGTGATCAATGGAGGGCTCATAAAATCCCTAGGTCAAGTAATCAATGGAGGGATCATAAAATTGATCCCCAAGGGGAGATAAGAATCTCATTAAAAATTAGAGACAGGACACTCCTAAATACATATCATACAAAATTCTTGCCAAGGTCTTAGCCTCTAGACTAGAAGATATCCTACCCAACATCATTAACCCTACACAAAAGTGTTTTGTTAAGGATATTTATACATATTGGAGAACTTGATAACCTATTGGAAGACTTCGGATTGGGAAACATTTCCAAGATAGAGTGTAGGCATCCTCAAGTAATTGATTATGAAAATGTCTACAAAAGGGTGGAATGAAGTTTCACTATGATGATGTTGCAAGCCCAGGATTCCATCCAATATTATGTCAAATGGTGTCCTCTCTTATGATTGGTGTCAGGGTTTTAGTAAAGAAATTAATGGGGTTAGATCATAATTTTTAGGACTCTCTAGATCAATTATGAAAGGGTGTCCTCTTGCATCCTCTTTATTTTTTATTGTTGTTGACTCATTACATTATCTCCTTAGAGATAACTAGTTGTCTCTAAAAGTTAGAGAATCTACTCTCCAAATAATTAATAAGTATATAACGTATAGTTTGTTGATAATATTTGTATTCTTTTTAAGCTAGAAGAGTGCAACACTAGTCATTTAATGATCAAATTGGACCTCTTTTCTTTGTATCAGGTAGTAAGATTTATGTCTCTACATCTATCTTATTGGGGCTAAATATTGAATCCCCTACCTTGTGTAGTAAATATGGTATTGGATGGAGATGTCATAATTAAGTGGTTAGGTACCTAGGGATTCCATTTGTAGTAAACCCTAACATATAAATGAAATGTGTCTTTATATCAGCAAGAAAATCTTTGGAAAACTCAACAACTGGAACTCTAATTATCTTACTTTGGTTGGTAGAATTCAAGTATGTTAAAAGATTCTCTCCTCATATTGGGTGTACTTCTCTTCTTCCTACTTATTTTATTTAAATCAGTTTGGTCTTCTATGTAAATCTATTAGGAACATTTTGTGGTCACATGGAAAAGGAAATATGAAGAATCGTGCTACTAGGAGTAGTTCACATAAAGAAAGGAGATTAGTAAGTTGGAATGAAAACTTTAAGAAATTTCAAGGGATTACTCTGGCAATAAAATGGGTAGCCAAAGCTTCATAAGGTAATGAATTATGGATTATGATTAGAATTAGGATTATTATATGGTTAGGGATAGGGTTCACATGTATTAGTTCATTACCTGACATGATCTAGACTTATAGTTTGCATTAAAAAGCAGATAATATTTAGGATTCAAACTACAATCATAAATAATTTTTAATCAAATCATAATTCTATCTCTAAGCTTTCATTTTAATTGTAACCTTAACTCTCATCCTAACGCCATCTATTATATATCTTATAAACAATAGGACCATAATAAATATCCAAAACCTAAATATAATTCTAACTAAAATCATAATCCTAGGTAAGTTCCCTAACATTAAAGGACCTGTTACAACAATTTCACGCATGCTGAATTTTACTTTAAGTAACATCACTGAAAACGTTGCAAAAGAAAGTATTCATTTTCTATTCATTTTATCATCTTTCAATCATTTATGAAACCATGCGAAAAAGAGATACAAATGTTCATTATATAGATCACCACTGATATGTACAATTTTCATTTTTACAATATAAAATGGATTAATATGCTGAATGGAGAAAGTCTCACACAAGCCGTGAGGATAACTGATTAATTTTCTTTCATCAAGAAATACACTAATAGATAAATATATACATGAAAGAAATAGGAATAGAGATAACCAGTCATTGCATGTTGCTTTGACTAGTTATGGTTTCTTTTCCTGTTGCACTCGCCCAGCTCCGAGCTCCATGATTCCCAGCAACTGCAAAAAACATAAAAGCAATTGGTGTTAGATCCCGAGGGATCTAAGCAATGACTACATATCTCTACGACTACATAATCTACCTGTTAATGCATCCCATCATGAAAGAAAACAAGTAGTGATATTGGCATTTAGTGCTGAAAGAAGTAAACCATTTTTTGAGTGTCACGAGCCCATGCTCGAACCTCATAAGATATGCAACAGAATAGAAAAGATGAACATACTAAAAAATCTGCATTATGAAGTTATTATAAACCTGTGCAACATGCAAATGGAATCCAAGTTCTAGATTTTGATTCAACAAAAGAAATATGGAAGCAAATATCAATCAAGACATGGTGCTGATATGCGGCTTGGTTATGTAACTACAACTATAAGTTAGAAAGACAAAAGTGTGATAAATAACAGAGGTACTGTAACTTGGTAATGCATGCATCTATGACCAAGTGATTCTGGCTTAACTTTACGCCAATATGATAGTATGAATTTGAGGCTTAGGACTATTGAAAACACTGTAGCAATGTTAACTATAATATCTCACGCTGTAGACAGCAACTAGCAAGCAAATGACTGGTATTTTCCAATGCATGTGAGTGTGAAGCAACCTAAAACAACATGCTAGGGTTATCCATGGTGATGCAAGGTCGTGCCATAAGACATAAGAGGTTGTTGATATCACGAGTATGCAATTATACTATCAAAGAATAGCTATATCAGACTTACTCAGTAATTAGCAAATGAAATGACTTTGAAAATATTAAAATTTTTCTAATTACAACAGCCATGGTTTCACTTCCAATATGTAATATGGTGCAAACAGTTAGTCATCAAATAGGAGGTTTGAATACATAATTCATATCATCTTTCAGAACTTTAAGTTATCATTAAATGGAAGGATGCTGTCGGATGTGCAAATTTCACAATAAGAGAAAGAGATATCAAGTGAAGAATGTGCCAAATATCTTCTACAACAGCAAGGAGCCCAAGCACGGCAAGAAAAAGGGGGAAATCCACTTTGTTATGATTTTTTGAGGAAGAATATAAAAGCCACCAGTAAAGGAGGAAGACCATTTCAAAACTGGAGTTTCGGTTTCCAAGCAAAATTTATCAAGTTTGTTGTTAGTTTCAGCAGCATTATAAGTTTCAAAAAATCATTCCTTCCTTCAAGTAAAGGTCCCAGTAGAGATAAATGTGTTTCGTAGCAGCCAAATACAACCAAAATATCTATACAGTAGTATGAGGGTTTGATAAGCCATCAGAGAAAAGGAGAAAAATCTTAGTGTTCTCACAGTCAGAGTAAGAACCAGTACGGGTTTTGAAAATTAGATTCAACTTAACACAATGAGAAGAATTTATGTGTTAGCAATAGCTTTATCATCTTCCCACACTTGTTTGTTAGCAACAACAACACCAAGTAATGCAAAGTTTAAAGTACAGAGAGCTGAAAAGTGCAAAAGCTAGAACATACAATTCTTTTATGATGATTCAATCAGCAAGGGTTTAGGAATAAAACCCGAATCAACTTTTGCTATAAAAGGGATCACATAGCAACAGATCATAAGTCCACCTGGGTCACATACAACAAGTTCTAGCAGATCAGGCGATTTCATATAATCAACAACAAGCATAAATATGGCACTCCAATCAGCATTGAACCCCAAAAATCCATAGTCCACAAGCAATCAAATTCGCAAGGGTGAAGAAGAAGATGTATTTACATCATATGGCAGCTAGAATAAGAAGCCATCCGAATCTCACGCGTCCAAACACCAAGAAAAAGATCACAGGAAGCATAATATGCATAGAAACAACTTCCAACAAAACCCATGGCGGATTCAGATAAAGAAAACTTGGCAATACAACGGCACTAACATTATGCATTTGACCATGAAATGCATGTAGATCAATGGGACAACAATGAAATCCAAATACAAAAAACCCAAAATGAGTTCTTTTGATAATATAACAGAGATAAGATCTCAATTATGGCGGCCAACATCTACAGTATATAGTGATAGGTAAGACATCAGATGCATCTTCTGAGAGCAGCAATGGCATATGTGGTAGCTGCCGGCAAAGGAGAGAAACAAACTCGAATCCATAAAATGGGTGTCGCAACAAGAAAGCAAAGGGAGCCATGGTCGTTTTACCTTCCAAAACTCCAAAGGATGAGTGACAATAACAAATTTAGACTTAGCAAATACCCATGGCGAATTCAAGAAAGCAACCATTTCGGGTTCTCACCAAAAGCAATAGTCAAAATTCATTGCGAACCATGTGATATGGAAACAAATTAAAATCCAAAAAATAGCTATAGACCTCATTATCATTCACAGTGGCATTAGATAAATCTATATTCAGCAAGGTCAAGCTTCTTACCTCCCTGACTACACTGAAAGGTGCATAGTCAAGGCAAGTAATGATGATTCAAATACTGAGCAAAGAATCCAGACATGGCGGCTCTTCAAGCCTGAAACCCTCATCCTCCAACCTTCCAAAGCTCCAAAACAACAAAGTAAGAAATGATAAAATGAAAGCCTTCTATAGTCGAATAATATCTCCTGCCCTTTTTTATTTCGCATAACATTTGAAGTCTGGGATAAGGAGGAAGAGTTTTTATATTGTTTTCATTTCCTAATGGTCACAAGCTGTCGCCCAAGTCTTCCTTCCACTAAATCGACACCTTATTATATCTCTTCTTACAAAAGTTTTTGTTTTGTTTAATTCTTTTAGAAGGTTAGATATATATTTCCTTCATTGGTTTTTATAGTATAATTTATTCTTTTTGCTATTTTAATAAATATTAGCTATTTTATTGAAATATTAAATAATTGATTCTTATTACTTAATATTTTGTATATAAAAAATAACTAATACTTATTAAAATAAGAAAGTGTAAATCATATTATAAAAAGTTATTAAATTATAAATATTAGATGCTTTATATTTTATTTTAAAATATAAATCATTTAATAAATATCATTTAATAAGTAAATAATAGGAAATAAATATTTATTTTCCTTTTAAAAGAGTTAAGAGACATATATTTTGCAGACATTTATGATTAAGTGTTGAGTCATGTGTGATAAGACTTGGGGACAAGAATTTTATTTTTGGAGGACTTTTGGAGTCTTGTAGGAGTTTTGGGGCTATATTTATGAAGGGCAGTTGGTGATATTATCAGACCATGCCTTTTGGGCTATGTTGTACACCTTTTTGAAGTCTTGTCAAAGACTCAAGTTGGCCTTTGGGGTTGAATCTGACCCAACATTTATGACTTTCTAAATGTAGTTGGGTATTTTTGTGCATGAGAATGAGTTGAAGGCTCATTTGTAGGGGTTGTGATTTGTGTAGATGGAGGTTTTGTGGCTTTTTCTCTAAGCCCTGGACTTCATTTTACAGAGTCTATAATTCATTTCTGGAGATATAATACAAGTTCCAGCAGTGTGATTATGCTTGGTGAAGTTATCAGTGAGCCCTTTTCCTTTCTACAATTTTTGTGTGCATTTTAAAATGATTGGATAAGTTAACTTGTGAATGTTTCATTATTCCCTGTTTTCTGTCTCATTTCAGCACCTCTGTGTAGAAAAATAAGTTTTTTTGCAGGTTATAACATGTGTTTTGAGTGAAATTAGTCAAAGGACGATATTAGTTTGTCTTCCTTTTTTTAGTTTCAGTGGAAAACCTTATTATAAATCATTTGTGCAAGCCTGTGTGCTTCATCTATGTTTCATAAAGCTATATTATCCTCTTTGTTACATGTGGGTTACATTTCCATACCCCTCTTTGGTGTATCACTTCCTTAGTTTAAGACTTAAGGTTTAGGTTTAGGTTTTCAGTAACTTCTTTCCCTTTTCCCTCAAGTTTTCTTTAAGTTTCAAGAGGTTATCACTAAGAGATTCAATAGGAGCTGGCCTAGAATCTGGAGGTTTCATCTCACTGTCCAGTCCCATATAGTGAAGTGAATCCCATGTTAAGTAAGGGTTACTGAACATTTTCTCGTTCAGTAAAGGGTGCAAATCCTGAAACTTAACAGGACCATAATCATTATAATAATCTTAAGCTTAGCCATCATGAAAATCGTTAACATAACAAAATTGTAAACCATAACCTTGCCATAATCTTAACTTTGTTTCATCTTGAGATGAACATATAATCCATAATGAGTTCATACAATCCCCTAGTGTCACAAAATAAGTGTGCATGAAAGAAAAAATAGCTTGGTGGCTCCTGTTTTAAGAAAAGAAACCTTGAACTAACCTAGATATAGTTTTTTGGAGTATTATTTTATGATTAGACTTAAAAATTCAGTATTTAATGTTTAATTTGACTTAAGTGTTTAACTTTATTTATTTAATTGATATGATTTTAATAAAGATATGTGCATTTATATAGATCTAGTTGATAAATTTTAGATTTAAATTTTATTAAATAGTAATTTTGTCATGTTTTATGTTGTGATGTATTTTTGTCATGTTTTATGTTTTATGTTGTTTAAACATATATGCAGATTATATTTGATGGACCCACCTCCACCCATACCTCCACCACCCACCATAGATGAGCTCCGCGAGACCATGAGGTGTAACCTCAATGACCTCATGCATGATATAGAGGCTATCTGACGTGAGAGGCACCCCCCCTCACCTACTATGTCTTGTAGATAGCATGCAAGGCATGATTGACTCCATCCATCATTTTGATTCAGACATTGATTCATTTAGATCATGGAGGGAAAGCATGCGTGCCTTCTACTCTGACGACTTATCATATAGACAGGTTTATAACCTACATATAGGTAAAGGGAATTTTAAACATTATTTTGTAAACCCTAAGACAGGTGAAGAAAATAATGAGAAGAAGCCTCACATTTCCATTAGGTGGTGTAATCATCCACGTATAACAGCACATTTTTGGGAGTGGTGGTGGATGGTATTTGACCATCCACCACACGTTAACCATGAGGTGCCCATGTACTTCCTTAGGAATTTATGGGCTGAGTTTGAGTTGGGTTTGAAACCCAACTATTTTGATATGAAACCATTTCAGGGGGTTGGTAGAGGGATGCCTTAGGATAGGCCTAGGGCAAAGCTGAGCGATAGAACGAGAAATTGCAAGCAAGCTAAGCCCATTGTACCTCTTCCTGTGCCTATTGTGCCTACTCCTCACCATCATCGAGCAGTTTCATCTACTCTTACCCATTTGAGTGCCCTTTCAGGGAATTTAGTACAACATTAGACACAGGCGGTACATGCTCCTTGACTTGGACATGTTTGTACTAGTTGTGGAGGCATATGCACAGGCCCCCAGAATGATCCTGATGCAACAAACGATGGCCATTATGCTGAGGGTGTAGATTTTGATGATGATGTATACGCTGCCCATGGTGATGGTAGTAACAAGATAGATGTGTCATCATTTGTTGACCTCATGTAGCAGGGAGAGCCTGGAGAGAGTCAAGAGCAGTAGGTAAAATTTTAATTTTAATATAAATATAAAGTACACATAATTATTTACTTTCTACATACATGTGTAATTGTATTAACCATATTAATTTATACTTTTGAAATAATAGAGGATGGATGATACTATTCCTCCTAGGAGGCAGTATACTCTTTTTTCGAGACCTATAGATGTTGGCGTCCCTTATACGGTATGCACTTTGAATTACACTGTAAAAATGTACATTCAAACTCAAATTTAATAACATGTACTCATATTTTATTTTTATCTAATTTTGTAGGGATTGTCCGCATCTACACAGATTGATGTTAGTATAGGTCCTACTCCAGTTACCATTGAGGCACAACCTCAAATACATGCGGTATGAACTTTTGATCGAAGACAAATAATTTGTATTATTTTTATGTATGTACATTATTATTAACTTATAATTTGAACAATTTTGACTCACATGTATATATATTTTATGTGTTTTGATTTTATGAATAGGAGCCATATCATACTCATTCATATAGACCTTGGTATAGTCTATTTTCAACTCCATCTTATGATTATTGTGCTAGCATACCTGTAGACACATCTGTGACATTGGCTACCACTCAGTTATGATATATATATATATATATATATATATATATATATATATATATATATATATATATATATATATATATATATATATATATATATATATATATATATATATATATATATATATATATATATATATATATATATATATATATATATATATATATATATATGTTAAATTTATAGTGTATAAAAAATGTACTTTGTAATTATTCATGTATATTTAATTTTTACTAAACATTTATGTATCCATAATTTTAGGACTATGTCATCATGAGTGTTGCTAAAAGCATAGGATTTAGCCAGATGGAGGTACCTACATCATCATTTGAGGTTAGTATTGTGATTTATGTACATAATGCATAGTTCATTATGCTCTAAAATCAAATTTTCACAATACATGTATTGTAAATTACAGGACCTCACCACTGTTGCATTTGGTAGTTTTGATAGTGTGCCTCCTCCCGTTGCTAAGGGACACCCATCTCATGTGGTATTTATTTTATTATGTAGTGAATATTTAATTTATTTGCAAGCTAGATTTTGAGACCCATTTCAATTAAGCATGTACATGATGAGACGTGCCTCATGTTACATAGGGGGTGTTCGACATGACGAGATAGCTCATATTACACATGATGATCCATCTGAGTCCTCTTCGTGTGGAGTAAAGAGTACATTCGATCAGATAGATTAGGTCTTGTTGGCACCTATAGATTGTGTTTTTATGATGTATATTGTTTATGATGTATACACTTTGTGTTAGGACAGTTAAAACTGTATGTTAGACCATGTATTTTTTCACTTCATAGATCATGTTATGATGTATGTTAGACCATGTACTATTTTTTTACGATTTATTATCATGCTTGTGCATGTAGTATATATTATTATGTTTCATCATTTTTAAAGTATATTCAAACCATTTTCTTTATTCTGACATATTTTATTCATGACCATATGACACATTTTGTAAGTATATGTGCAAGATGAGCAATAATTTTAACTATCTATAGAGCATTATTGGATAAATATCACATCAAATTTATGCATTGAGATTCATACAAATAAAATTGACGTACTAGATTAAAAATGTATTGATAACGTACCTAACAATGTATCATACATGATCTTAATGTGTTGTTTGGTAATGTAAGACTCATTATCATCTAATAATACCTATTATGTGTTGGTAAACATATGAATACCTATCATAACTTATAACAGACATAATGACCTATTAGGACTCCTATGTCCCCTTAAGACACGCATGTATGGATAATGTACCTAACAATGTATCATAAGTGATATTAATGTGTTGTTTGGTAATGTAAAAGTCATTATTACCTAATAAGACCTATTATGTGGTAGTAAACATATGAATACCTATCATAACCTATAAAAAAACATAATGACCTGTTAGGACTCCTATGTCACCTTAAGACACACATGTATGGATAACCTACCTAATAATGTATCATAAGTGATCGTAATGTGTTGTTTGGTAATATAAGACTCATTATCACCTAATAAGACCTATTATGTGCTAGTAAACATATGAATACCTATCATAACTTATAATAGACATAATGACCTATTAGGACTCCTATGTCCCCTTAAGAAACACATGTATGGATAACATACCTAACAATGTATCATAAGTGATATTAATGTGTTGTTTGGTAATGTAAGAGTCATTATTACCTAATAAGACATATTATGTGGTAGTAAACATATGCATACCTATCATAACCTATAATAGACATAATGACCTATTAGGACTCCTATGTCCCCTTAAGACATACATGTATGGATAATGTACTTAACAATGTATCATAAGTGATCTTAATGTGTTGTTTGGTAATGTAAGACTCATTATCACCTAATAATACCTATTATGTGCTAGTAAACATATTAAGACTTATTAAAATGTATAGAAATTATTATGACCTATTAGAACTCCCATGTCCCCTTAAGACACACATGTATGGATAACGTACCTAACAATGTATCATAAGTGATCTTAATGTGTTGTTTGGTAACATAAGATATAATCAATACAATGAATACAATGAGTAATGATCTAACATATAATCAATACAATGAGTAATGATCTTTAAATTATCATGTACAAGTCACTTGTTTTTAATATTACAATCAATAGTAATTTGAAACTTCAAACAAACACTAATTTAAACATGCTTGAATGTAAAAGTAATGGAACAAAATAGGAGGTCATTACTTAAATTGAAAATTAATTTATAATTTATCAAGTGCATACCTTTAACTTTCAAATAGAAGTAAACTCTCATTTTTGAATTATTTTGTACAACATATTTCACAATATATGTAAGACAATGTCAATGATATATTTATAGTTCAGTGAACTCAAAACATAAAATTGGTTCAACACATCTCTTCAAATGAGGTCCTGTAAAATAAAATTGTAAAATAAAAACACATGTTAATAAACACATAAATTAATATTCAAGGTATCTGAACTATGTAAATATATGTTTAATTTGTATGTACTTACTATGTGAAATTGCACAAGATGTTGAGGTTCGATCCACTTTAACATTTAAATTTGCATAAATTGTAATTGAGACCTAAATAAGAGGTATAGAAGTTCTCTAAATTGGTATTGACAACACAAACATACATGTAATTAAATTATATAAGTACATATATATAAAAATAATACAATAATGAAAAATTTACATGTGTTTGATTTAAATTTAGTCATCCCACTGGACCATTTGCATCCTCTCTCTTTTGCAATGCATCTATGATTGTCTCGTGCTCATCAATTGAAATTGTCCATAATACCTTATTGGCGGGTCTCCCTTTGTATCTTTCTAATTTGATATTTGTTGCCACAACCAAATGAGAATAGTGTAAAATCTTCTTTTTGGTTTGGTAGTCTTCAAATGCTAGCAAACCATTTCTTCTTGTTAGGTATCTACGTAGCCAGGTGCCAGCTACAATGACAGACCCAATTGGATACTCAAAACCATCATCGTCTACTTGATGACATGCCAATTTTTTCTTAGGTTCCACACATCTAGCTAGCCAATACTCAGTCTATTCATCATTATCACTAGGTGCAATAACAACATAAACATGTCCTACAAGATAAGATAAAGTCTAGAAACACTTTAATCACATGAGTGTACATATGAAAATTATATAAATTGAAGCATGAGATCACAAAAAAATCTAATTAAATTGTGCATACCAAGTTCTATGAGGTCTGAAATACGATCATAGTCTTCTGATGCAAAAGTAACATTCTGGCCTTCATTTACTATATCATCTTCAAAATGCATGTCAGTAGGTGCTAATGATCTTTGTTGCCAATCTTCAACCCATTATATATTCTCACATTCTTCCCATTCACTTGCAAGAAAAATTTGACAAAAACAAGTAAGCTCCCTAGTCCATATAGTCCAAGTGTTAGAATCTGAACTCCTAAATGAATGCCATTTAGCTGACCCACTAATTGTATCACAGTCATATCTTGAAGGGATATTATTTTCTTCAACTAGGTAGAAGAAACGTTTGATTGTAGAGTTCTGACTTGATCCCGTGTATAAATATTTTTTACACCATTCGACAATCTCATGTGCATTTTTGAATTTAGCTTTTTCCTCAAATTTTAATTGCTCTCTACTAAGGGCTCTCTTCATGCATGCATCAGCACCATCATGTTCTCCTTTACCATGTCCAACCTAAAAAAAACTCCACACATGTTGGATGTTAGTTTGCCTATGTGTCCTACTCAACCAATAGAACATTCTAGCATTCTTGAATTGTCCTGTACAATTATCTGACCATATCCAATGTTGTGTCATTTGAATTTGTTTCTCTTTTAAATTATCATAAAAGACCTTGAAACAATATTGGACAAACTGAGATGAATGGAGTTTATTATCACTTATATAAAAATGGTACTCTCTCAATATTTTTTGATCCTCCTCTGTACTATCAGGTGCATGCCTATAAACTATATGAACATAAATTGTTACTTGCAATGAATTGTAATATTGTGGTTGTACCTCTTCTTGCGGTGCAAGCATGTAGTTTTCTGCAAAGTCAACAATTGAAAGTACAGTACCAATTGAAAATGTATTCTTACATATGTGAAATTGTCCATCAAGCCATCTAGAATATTGAGAGTGTTTAACATATTTTGGTATGATCACACTCTTAAACTCATCCACAAATGCATGACAACTAACTTTATTTGTAACTAGATCACACCTTCTTCCAATCTTCCCATCCTTCAATGTATATTCAATAGTTTTGAATCTTTTTTACCTCAACCAATTGTTGTCCAAAAGTAGCCAAAGCATTTTCATGCAAACATTCATCTAACAAAGAAAGATTGCCGCACATATCACATGCACTAGAAAGACATGCATTGAAAAGAAAGTATTGATCATTAGGTGGCTTACAAAACAAACCTAATATGAAATCTTTTATAGTTTGAGGTGGTATTTTTATACCACATTCCTGCAACATTTCTTTACTATGCATGGTATCATGTATAGATCGAAATACATCATAATGGTAACAAAATTGAATATGAGTTTTACAACATGATGTGATTCTTTCCTTGTTAATCCTTACATACTATGGTTTACACTTTTCAAAAGATCTTTGACTAATGGTAATATTTAATACCTTACCATCTACAAATTTTTTAAAAAATTTAGTTTGAGTCATGTCCAAAAGGTGTTTAGGATGTGGATTATGTATTTTTGACCCAATTCTCAATTTAAGAACATCTCTTGAATTAGGTGATACTCTTGTATTATCATGCCAAAATTTTTCAATCAAACTTTTGACTTCACTAGTAAGTTTCATATCACATCTCGAGAGTCTACCACTAGAAGTCCATAAAATACTTACTGAATCACATTCAAAGTTAACCCTTCTCTTTACAACTCTTTCTAAAGTCTTACGATTCACATTAAGATATCCACTTATGTTGCTAATCAATCTTTTGTCAAATGTTGATTTGTTAACTAAAGCTATTGTTATTGCTTGTCGTGCTGCATTCTTATCTTTAGACCGACTTCTCTTTTCAATAACATCAAAGGCACTAGCAACAGTGGATACAACTTGTTTTAAAGACTCATTTTTATTCTTGGGTTTTGCATACATTCCCAACCTTCTCATTACTTTTTTCATTTTAGACATTTTAATTAGTTGCAACATTAGTTGACATTGAAACCCAAATTTCTTATTATAAAAAAATGCTTATACAATCTATTAGCATGTGTCCTAATTTGTCTCCATGAAACCAATCCCTCAAGATTATCTAACACATCATTAGGAATATGAAAATTATGTTCATACACTTTACTATCATTCTGACATGTTTGTTCAGTAGTTGGTGTTTCTATGTCTACATTCATGCAATTTTTATTTTCAGACACTTTACTATTTTCACTGTTATTTGGGATTTGAATATCATTTTCAAATTTTCTTGGTATTTCTTTTAGGGCATGCATTTCAATTGGAGTTTTTTGTGCATGATCATTTGGCAATTGCTTCTTATGAAGAAAATCTAAATCATTTAAATCATAACATGCTTCTAAAAAATCACCAATTTCATCATGAGAGAAAATTTGAGGGTTTGGAGACACACCTGTATTGAATGCATGATTAGAATGTGCACCTAAATTTTCTTGTATTGGGTTCTCTTCTCTAACCTCTTCATCCATTGTGGTATCCTCAATGTCTTTCTCCTTTGAAACATTGTTCAAGTCTCTAATTCTCTATCTTCTCTCTTATTGATTTTGTGCTTCATTCTCTTTATTTGCAAAAGATTTTGTGCTTCTATCAGTAGCTTGCAAATTGTATAAGAGGACAAGAAAATAGAATAAGCATGACAGAATTCATTGTTGCAGATTGAAACTGTTATTCAATCATTTCAATCATTGAAACTCAGTCTGTGGGGCAACTTTTGGGGCCCAACGGGTACATTAGAAATGGGTACCCAATTGCTTAAAAATTGAGTACTCGATTCTTTACAAATTGGGTACCCGTTTATAAATTAGGTACTCGATTTTAAAAAGAATTGAGTACCCAATTTTTAAGCAATCAGGTACAGTAGTTGAAAGCAATCGGGCACGCAATTTTTGAATTACAAATCGGGTGCCCGATTCTTGAGAGATGAGCGAGAATTTGGTATGGCACTCGACTTTTGCATGAGATTTTGCCTTGGGGAAAGGCATGGCATAGGCTTGGTCCCACCAAGCCATGCCTTTATGATCTATTTTTTTTCTAAGGCATTTAATCGACAATTTCTGGTATTGTCGTAATTTTTTTATAGTCATCCCCATTGAATTTTTTGATGAGACAAAAACCCATTATAGGTCTTACTATTCTGATTCCAAAAATGTAAATTTTATAGTGTTATTAGTTTATTTTCTATTTTTCCATTATTTATTAATCAAAACTATCTCCTAAACGTTAAAAAGTGACATTCACTAAAACTTTAATAACTTTTTTATTTTATAATTTTTCTTAAATTAATTTATATGTCATCAATCTACATACAATTCTTTTGCTGTTAACTTTTTGAAAAAAGTGAGATTTTGATCAAATTATGTGGTCCGTACACGAGAGGTTTTAAAATTTACCTTTATAGCCAATTAATAATTAATAATAAAAAAAATTATTCAATAAAAAATTAAGGAAAAATATTGTCATCAATCTTAGGTGTATTAGGTAACTCCCTTTAAAAGGATTTGTGAAAATTCATTTATTTGTGTCATATTATGTTGTCCGTACACAAGTGTGGTATGGTCCTGAAACATGCGTTTTGAAAAAATGGTTTTTTAAGATCCATACCAAAAAAAAATCTATCATATGGGTACACAAATAAATTACATATTCAAAAACTAGATTCCGAACACTAAAAATTTTATTTCTGGATTTTTTTTTATATTCAATCTCTAAATACCTCAAATTTTGACATCAATTGACAAAAAATTTTAGAAACAAGAAAAACACTTCCACTTTTTGGCCAAAAGTGAGACCCAACTTCTTGCACTGACCCATATTGAGACATTCAGAACCAATAGAGATAAGTCATGGCTGGTGTGACTCACTGGATAATAAACTATACAAGGTATAGGTCACAAAAGAGATAAGTACATCATGGCACTGTACTAGAGTGCTGTAATAAAAATCTGAGATATATTTTACACCAGCAGTATGGCATGAAATTACTACCAACAATAGAAAAGGCAAACAATCACACCAAAATGCTTTATTACTAACATGTTTGTTTCCTGTGCATCATGATTATTAGAAATAAGATCACTCAAAGAGCTGATTTAAGTAGTTTAACAAAAGTATTAAAGGGATGTATTCATTTATGAAACCTTTTACTTCTACAATTGGCATGCTTCAGCAAGTACAAAATATCAAAGAGAAAACATCAAAGGGACAAATCATTGTAACTTGAAACCTTTTGTTTTTAGAATTCACCAAGGAAAAGCTACAACAAGAAAGGTTTGATTCTCAAGGTTTATTCAAAGAAGGGTTATCAAGCAGCTACAGAAACAACAATAAAATAAAGGATTCAGCAAGAACCTCTTAAAAAAATTCTTTTATAATCATTAGCAAGCTGGTTCCTAATACATGCACAAAAGATAATGAATGCTAGGGCTGGAGCACATCAGTAAATGTGTTACAATTGGAAAGATTTCAGTAGTAAAAGGTGATGAAGCTTTTATAAAGAATGTTGCCAAATAAAGCACAAATTCCTGTGTCAACATGATACTGTTTTATATTAAAGCAATACATCAAACAAGAAAAGAAATGCATTGCTAATAATGCTTAAAGTACATAGTGGAAACATCAAGCAAAACTAATGGAGGTTTCAACAGTATAATAAAGGAAATTTAAAAAAAGAAGAATTGAAATACTTTCATACATTGTGAGCTGAGTAACATTCTATAGTAAAAGCAAAATGATAGAAAAAGAGATGCAACTGAGAAAAGTTGTTCAGGGATATACAAGCAAACTTTCAGCAATCTTGTGAGAAGCATAATAGATTTGTGCTCTCAATATATTCTAAAATTTCTATAGACAAAAAGGCAAAGCTTCCATAATAGAAAATCTCAACAAAAAAGAAATATTTGAAGCTGCATTTGTTAGTGCCAATGACTTGTAATTTTTCGCTAAAAAGAATGAACAAAGAAAGAAGCTACTCCTCATTCAACAATAAAATCTGAAGGAAAAAATTTAACATGTACAAGGAGACAAGAATGAGGTAATGTTAATGGTACAGGGAAATGCCGAGAGGTATCCATCAGTCGTAGCCAGATATATTTATTTGAAAAACCCAAAAATAAAATAAGACATTTTTCTTCTATCATCATGTCAAATCTGCAAGAAATTTATAGCCCATAAGCAAGATAATTCTCTGAAAATTTTCAAGATATTAGTAATATACAAACAACAACTCCAAATCTGACGTTGAAACAATAGAATGAAGTCATTCTTGGCCCAGCAAACACACAATCACAACATGAAGGAAACATCAAGTGGAAACTATAACAACATAAGATAAAGCAGGCACGACTATAACCCAGCCAAAGGAAGACCAACAATAATCATGAGATCATGAAAGTAGCTACAAAAAATCACAGGATTCCTCTCCACAACTCACAGTTACAGCTAGAATCCAAAGCCATGGAAAAAAATCACAACAAATACCTAGTTTCGACATGGAGAACACCATAATGGCGTTCGAAAATGTAGAGAAGAGAAGGGATCAAAATTACCCAGTCCAAGCAATGGTGGCCGAGTAAGAAGACAATGCCTCATTTGCCTTTTGAATTCATTAGAAGTGCCCCAGAACTCCACAACTTACAACAACTAAATCCAAACCTCAAATAAATTTGTAGTTGAAGCAAGAAGTATGACATCCATGAAACAAACACCAATACACTTTCATGGAATAAAACATGAAAATCTGTTGCCATAGCATCCATATAAGGAAGAAAGTTGTGCCTAGAAGGTGATACACATGGTAACCAAAATCTATATGCAAATAATGCCATCTCATAGCAACCCATGAGCTAACAAAAAAAAGGGGCTACAAATGACCACAACTAACAGGAGAATCCATGAAAGCTGTGACCAAAGCATGAAGATAGAGCAAATATGGCATACAAGTAAGCGAGGAAAAAATGTCAAAGACAAAGAGATGAAATTGTAGCAGAGAACTCCATGCGGCTAGGGTTTGAAAACCCTCATTCTCTTCCATACCTAAATGCCAAAGACAATAATAAAAACATAACAAATGCCCTTTCTTTCCTTTTTACATCTTGGTTGCCCTTTGTTATTAAACCTTTGCCATATTTCATAAGATTTCGGGTCCATGCCATTTGATTTCTTTTATTTTTTTTGAAACTCTATTTTTATTAGTTTTATGTATATTAGATGAATAATGTCTTATTTTAGTAATTTAATACATATAAAACTAATAAAAAATATATTTTATAATTCCCTTTATTATATTCATTAATACCAATATGTTTAAAATTAACAAATATAACATTAATTATTAAACATATTAATATTAATAAATATAAAAGAATTAATAAATATATTAAAAGAAGATTGTCATTGTAAAATTAATATATCAAATGGTTACAATTATAAAACCTTTGATTTTATTAATTAAATAAAGAGAATTTAAAGGAATTAACAATTTTAAATGCTAGGAGGAAAGCGTGGATAAACTTCAATGTTAAGACTTCGAAGATGGGCATCTTCAGGGAGGCCATGAATCCCCAAATCCTTGTGGAAAATCAAGAAGAACAACGGCTGGAAGAACTCATTGACCCGACGATTGTGGCTATTTCAGACAGAGCTAGGGAGACAGGGATGAACCTCTTGAATAATGCTCGTAACAGTATGATTGACAATTTTAGATCAATCAAATGGCTTTTCCACGAGCTGGAGGAGGTCAAAGATCAGGTGAAACATATTGAGGCAACAAGGAAAGGGATGGATGCTAACAGGAGGACGGATTTGGCTGACAAGCTCAATCTGGTAGAAAAAAGGATACACAACCTGGAGAACTACAATCATAACCTCGCAAATTAGATGTTCTCTTTGTTAAGCTCCATTAACAACAACATCATCTCTCTTATGGGCTAGATCAAAGACAAAGAAATGCAGGAAGATGAGGAAGGAAAAGACAGGGATGAAGCCAGAATGGAGGATGACTCTGCTAAGGACAACTCCATTCCTAATTAGGACTAGGGGAACCAAAGGGCGCAATAGCTGGAAGCGGAGGAGAATCAACTGGTCTTTGAGGCTGGTCAGGTTATGCAAGAGCTGGAGCGAAAGAATGAGGAATAACTCTCGCCTGTTCTTTTGTTTCTCGTTGCCTTTTGGCTTTAGGCCGTGGCTTTACTTGTCTTTTTTCCTGGTCTTTTCTCAGAACTCTACTTTTTGGCTGGGCTTTATGCCTATATCAGCCTATGAACTTATACTTTTTTGGCTGGGCTTTCACGCTTATTTTTAGCCTTTTATGTTTTAACTATCGAGTTTTAGGTTCCCTGTAAAATCTGTTTATCTAATAAAAAACAATTTTAAATGCTAAATGCGAAGAGAGCTTTCAATGGATATTTTTGAAACCCAAAGAGACGTTTAGTTAACTCTTTCATGCAAAGATGAATTCTATTTTAGCGAATGTGGACTATTTGAGATAACTGAACGTTACATGCAGTTATAGAGTTGAGCATGGAGCTATTTTTGGAGGCTAAGGACAGGTTGTTTTTTCTCATGCAGTGATGGGGCAGAACAGTGCTATTTTTAGTGATTTATGGAGTAGTTAAGGGCAATTATGCATGAAGTTCATGATGAGAGCCTATTTTATGCATATTTTGCATAATTATGAGGAGTTTTACATGCTATATTTTGGGTTACTTGAGGGATCTAAGTTAGGGTTTTATGCATGATTTTGAGGAGCTAGATGTAGTTTTCTAGTTATCTATCAGTTGGGCAGGTGGTTGATGGTAGTTTTCAGAGACTTCTTCATAGTTTCTATCATTTTTGACTGATTTTTTCTAGGCATGATCTTAGGATCAAAATTAGGGTTATGAGTTCTATATATTGTGCATTCACCTCATTAGAAGGGATCTTCTTTCAGATTCAGATTTTTGTGCATTGCAAATTTTGAGTTGATTATAAGAGCAAATTTGTAGTAGAGATTTTTTAGCATTGGTTATAGAGATTCAACAGTTCCTTCTCATTGATTCTTGTGCAATATTGTAAATTTTTTACTTTGATGTTGTGTTTTCCTTCATTTAAGTTACATTCCTTATTACAGATTTGAATCTTGATATGTGTGATTATAGGTCTTTGTTTGTGACTATTATTCTTTTGTAGAAAATTGGTGAAACCTAGGTTTTCCTTTCAAAGTAGAAGATCTCGGTCGTTGCATAGAAATACTTTTGTGATTGCATGTTTTTTTGAGTATTGTAAATCAATTGTGTCTTTCATAGTTTGTGTTGATTTAATTATAGGTACATTCAAAACCATTGATGCACCATCTCATTTAGGTTTGTATTCATTATTTGTCATTGAATTCTCACCCCTTATCTTGCGTATAATTTAGGATTAGGTGATCACTATTTAGGAACCGACCTAGCTTTCAGAGATTCATCTCTCATTTTAAGACAACCCACCACCCAAGAGAGTTTCCATATTTCAATAGGATGACTAGATTCTACATCTTTCTATAGGCACAATCCTGATTGACAATAGTTACCACTATAATGGGTGGAACTCACAATATTTTGTCAATGGTCTCTAGATCCAAATTGATAATTGTCTCCTTGTCTTGGCCTTTGATAGTTCTTGATGGGAGATCAAATTTCTTTACACAAGCACATACAAAATCAGGTCCCTGGGTAGCCAAATGGAAAGTAGAAACAATATGAATGTTGCTCTATTATGTGTGACGTCTCACTTATAGCAGAAACATCTACTCTCCTCGAAAAGACTTTGAAATCCCAGTGTGAGATATTAGTATCTCTAATATCTTCACAATATGAGGTGACTTGTGGAGGAGGTATGGAGCTATGATACTAATAAAAATGATACTTCATTTTTTCTTATTCTTACCTTTAGTTGGAACAATTTCCTTTGTCATGACAAGTTTGTGTGCAGAAGAAACTATTACGTAAAAATTCCACAACATAAGTACATCTCCAAGGGAGAGGAACCTTTTCATGTTTTTGGGTAGACAAGAATGAACTTTGGAACTTTTGCATGTGTAATATGGCTGAAAATTCTTGGACTAGCAAATGAGTTAATGCATTTGGACTCAAAATATGTGTTTTTATGGTGGAAAAAAAAACAAAAATAGTTTTTTGAAGTGTGATTACATATGTGGACAAAAATGGTATTGCATGGAAAATAATTGAAAATGGATGGTATAACATCAACTTATAATTAATTATTGTGTTCACATTACAAGTGTATATGTAAGAAACCACCATCATGAGTTTTAAGTCATGTGGTAGCTATACAATTTTTATAGTTAATGGAATGCATGTAAGCATGAAAGTGGGGACTTTTTAATGCAAAAATCATGTGACAAAGTGAGCTCTCTTTCTTTGATGGTTTCTTTCAAGAAAAGTTTTTAAATGCTATTTGGGTATACAAGTGAGGTGAAGTCCTCACACATACAACTTGGAGAAATAAGATGGGGGATAGAAGAAGCACATAATATACATCATGGTATAACATATTCTTATAATGAAATATTGTGTTCTCATCAAAAGTGTACATGTAAGCAACCACCATCATGAGTTTTAGTTCATGTGGCTCGAGTATGGAAAGTGTGGATGGAATGCATGTAAACATGAAACTGGGGATTTTTGAATGCAAAAGCACGTGACAAAGTGAGCTCTCTTTCTTTGATGGTTCTTTTCAAGAACAATGTTTTTAATCCTATCTACATATACAAGTAAGGTGAAGTACTTGCCCATGCAACTTGGAGAAATAAGATTGGGGATAGAAGAAGCACATCATATACATCATGTAAATCTAAAAATAGAAATGAAATAATTTGTAAGAACAAAAGAATAAATAGTTATAAAATATAGTCTTATGAAATTGACAAAGATCTTACCTCTTTCCCATACAAAGAAAAGGAAGAATTTTATTTAGTATTTAATGAAAAATCTAAAAATAAATTGAATAATATTTTCAAATTTAGAAAGATTACAATAATGAGTCTTAAATATATTTCAGATCTTGACTCAATCCTTGTAAAATAAATGCATTTTTGAGTAAAAAATTGTTTCTTTCCAACTGTAAGAAGTTAAAGGACTAAAATGCATACAAAGATCAATCATTTTGACCAAATCATATGCAATGCGCAATGATAATCTAAAAAATTATATAGGGCATCAAATGGAAGAATGATAAACAAGGTGAATATGATAAATAATGCCCTAGACCTTACCTTAAAGCAATACCTTAGAGATTTTATGAAGATAAATGACCAAACAATAGGTGTATTTGAGCAAAAATGTACCCTAAACAGGTTGTATTGGGAGAAAAAGACATTCTAATCTAAAAGTTTGTTTAGCTTAGATTGATAATTGATGTATTTAAAAGCAAAACACATCCATTGGAGAAGAAAAACTTGAAATTTGATGATCAACCATGTGCAAATGCCTTAAAAAATGCGTTAAACTAGAAAATACCCAAGAAAGATGGGTTTTTAGAGATGAAAAGCATGTGCTTTTCCCTTCCAAATAGCCACCCAAGTAGAATCAGTCTTAAAATAAATTCAATAATGAGTATAGATGAGTTTTAGAAAGTCAAAACCATGTGTTTTTGCCCTCTAAATCAGTGCTGAAGACTTTACCACTGGCAAGGTGAGTATGGACACATTTTTAGCAAGTAAAAACATGTGTTATGCTTCCCAAAACCACCGCCCTTAGTGACTTTATTGCATGATGAAGGAAAAGTGATATTTTTAATGTAAAAGCATGTGATTTCATGCTCAAAATTGCCACCCAAGATACTAAGGCTTTTAACATGGTCTTTGCAAAGTAAAAATAGGTTTTAGAAATACAATAACATGTGTACTTTTAGGTTATAAAACCCCATTATATGCATTTACAAGTCAAAATGACTCAATAGGAGAAGTACAATTTTTTAAGGAATGTAATAACACATGCAAGTTCAAACACATATGCTATTGGGTTCAAATTCACCACGATTGTGCAGTTAAGTTGTAACTTAAGTCAATTACATGTTGGTGGAATTTTTGAATGCAATGTGTTTTTGGGTTAAAATTCCCTACTTATGAAGCCTTTAAGTCATCAAAGGTTTATAATAATAAGATTTAAATATACAAAAGATCACAAAAGCCCCACTTATAACATATTAAGTGTTTTGTTTTTAAATAAAAATGTGTTATTGGATATAAATGCCCAACTTTATGCATTTGAAATTATATTTTATTGGGAGTGGGTTTTAAATGACGATTTGCATGTGGATGAAATACAATAAGTCATTTCAAAACCCACCTTTAATGCATTTAGGTGTCTCACGTAGTTAAAATTAATATATAGCTATAACTTTCAATGAAGTAACATGACAAAAAACTAGAAAAAGCCAATTTTCATTAAACATTAAAACTATGGTCAAATCAATTAAGAATGACCCGAAGTATTAAAATTGAGGTCAAAATCCACTTTAGGTATTAAAAATAAATTTATTTTGTATAATTGCCAATAAAAAGTCCATTTTTGGAGGATTTTCTCAATATGATGTGATGATGCTCTAAAAAGCCTTGCCTTTTCCTTTATAACTTGAGCTAGAAAACTCTGTTTGAGGCCTATGTTTGAAACGAGTGGAATTCCAAGGACTATTATCTTAAGGGAAAAACAAGATTAGGAATAACTAACAAGAAAGGTAGAAATGAAGATTAAATCTAAATATTATAAAAAATCAAGTACTTGTAGTCATAGAAGAAAAACTCGTATTGATAAGCATTTATAAAGATTAACTTGATGAAAATCTTAAAAAAGATCACACAGATAAAGTTACATAAAACACAATTTAGGGATGACAAATTGCTTTCATGAAACTTTACTAATATGTTAAAACAAAGAGGATGCTCCTAAAAATCCATAAGATAAATTTTGACGTCGAAATTGAGGACAACATAAATGTATTTGGTCCTGTCAATACTCCTTCAATATCTAGATCTGTGCATTTTCCTCTCATAGATGACTATATTATGCAATTTATGTATTTATTCAAAAGAATATTTGATTCTTTTAGGTATTTTGATGAATTCATATCCATGTTTGAAAACCAAACTGATAGAAAAATTAAGTGTTTGAGGACAAAGAGTGGTAATGAATTTTGTTTGACGTAATTTGACAAGTTCTACAAAGACTATAGGCATTTCTTTTTCAATATCTCATTCATATCCATGCTTTGCAATCACTATGGGACTTGGATCTCAAGGTCTTACTACATTTACACTCATTGTGGATGGGTTTACACTTCTTTAAGATGCACTAGATACATTTCTATTGGTTTCTTATGATGCAATGCCTAATGGTAAGGTTACGAGTAAAATAAAGGCCTAAAATCTCTTTATGTTTCTAGTGGATGAAGCTTCTTTTTTTGTGTTCTAAAGCTTCTACAAATCTTCCTTGAATTGTGAAATCTTGACCTCTGTCTTATGTTGTGACCTGTCCGATGGTGGTATGTGGCTAGGTCATTGTTGAAAATATAGAGTATTTCTAGCATTGTGTGGTAGTGTGCAAATTTATTGGTTTATGGACTTCTTTGTCTAACCAAAATTGCTAGGCAACATACTCTTCGAAATATTTGGTATAAAATACCATTAAGCTTTTCTCTTGTGCTAAATGATTTTTTTTTGCTATTGTTTCTTCCTCTATGGACTAAGACCTTGTGATGAGTAAGTTGTTGGATTAGGGGAATAACTCTCTTTTGGTGAAACCTTGGGATATCTCTAATTCTCTTATTGAACCTCTTAATGTGCATCATGTGTGGTTTCATCTTCCCAATTATCTTTCCCTTCGTTTTTGGGAGAACACTTATTTTGAGGACATCAAAAACTTTATTGCCTTTTTTTTCTAATGGCAAATGACACCACAAATTCCATGTATCTTTCCAAATTTGAACATATTTTAGTTGACATTCATACCTCCATACCTCTCCCTATAGATATACTTCTCATGAAGGGGGAAAGGTTGTAGACTCAATCGATAGATTATGAGGGCTTGACTTTTTGATGTCACTGATGCTTCTGTACTAGTCACTTTGTAATAGGTTGTTCTCTCTTGTGGTGCAAATGAGTTGCTACTTGGTGGAAAGATACTAATAATAAATATTGGACTATTTGGGTGTTTGATTCTTCTTCTAATGATACATCATACATCAATGATGAATCCCTTAAGAATGATACTACTATAGTAGATCTAGATGCTCATGTTGCAAATCTAGTCTCTACAACCTCTGTGCCTCCTCTTACTATTGGTGTAGCCCCTGATCATCTACTTGATCCTTCTCTATCTATTGCTCCTAATTTGATCCAATCTTTGGCTAACGATGTGCAAGCTCCTTAGCACTCTGCCTCTTGTGGTATCAACTTTTCTAAGGAGGTTTGATCACTTTTCTCTAGTGGAGAGCTTAGTGATAGCATCATCTGGAAAATTTCTTGAAAACATATTATTTTTTTTCTTAGCTTTTTATTTTCCCCCCATGTCGTATGTAATATGTCTACTCACTCTTGAGGTGGGACACTAAATTTCCATGTGTCATTCTTGGCCTATATTTGTAATAGACGATGTCTCTGTTATTGTCTTGTTGATCTCTTTTGACATAGGAGCTTTGGGTTGTAGTTGTGCAAGGGTCAACACCCTTGTTATGATGCTAATTTTAATAAAAAACAAATCTCCTGCACTGGTGTTTGTTGAAAAGACACCCATGGAAGCATACTCTGGTTAGATGCATCTGAATGTGTGAAGCAAGAAAATATCAAAATTGGAAAAGAAGGTGGTTAAATGCAGATGTATTAGCTAAAGAGATAAAGCTCCAATGTGAAAGTTTATAAGATTCATGATTCAATTTCCGAGAATGTGCTCTATAATAGATTTTTGATATTTTTGAGTTGAGACATTCCACAAATGATTTGTAGTTAGAGAAGGAAGAGAAATAGAAAAAATAAATTTCTAGGTACCTTAGACTCTTAGTGACAAGAAATGAACTATACACTTCTATTGTACTAATGATGATGAGAACTCAAGTAGCTCTAAAAGTTTTGAAGAAGAGAAAGAACCTCAACCTAAACAATTGAGAAGGTCACCCATGATAAGAAGCAACTTGTTAGATATAGCTTTTCAACAAAAGGTTTCAATAGTATTTGTTGGATTATAGTTACATATTTGCTTCAATTTCTAACACCAAATGAACTTAAGACTACTGAGAGGCTAAGTATGCATGTTGTAGATTCTTGGATAGAATTCATGAATGAAGAGATGGTTGCATTTAAGAAAAATGGAACATGGGATTTGGTACCCTTTTCGAAATGAAGAAAACTTGCTTGATGTGAATGAATGTTCAAGAAGAAACCGATTTTAGACAACAATGTTAAGAGCTGTAAGGCATGATTGGTAAGAAAAGGGGTATTCTCAGTGGGAGATAAATGATTATGGTGAAATATTCTCCCTTGTAGTTAAGCTGTCATCAATTTGATTCTTGTTATCACTTGCAGTAGCTCATGATTTGAAAGATGGATAAAATAGATGTGAATACAATGTTCCTTCTTGGTGATTTGAAGGAAGATATTACATGTCACAACATAGAACTTCACTAAAAAAGGTAAAGAGAACCTTGTTTGTATGTTAAAGAAATCTCTCTATGATCTAAAATAGTCTCTTAAAATATGGTGTCAAACATTTGATACATTTGTGTTGTCTTTGAGATTTCTAAGATCTAAAGATGACCATTGTGTGTATTAGAAATCTAAAAATGGTTAAATTTTTATCATTGTCTTGTATGTGGATGATATGTTGTTTATTAAGAGTGGTAAAAGAACACTTTTCAATTTCAAGTTTGATTTAGCAACACAAATTAAAATGGAAGTTCTAGGTGTGGTAAGATATACTCTTAAGATTAAGATAATTAGAGATAGAGCTAGTAGAAATATTTACACAAGCCAAAGCATGTTACCTCTCGATTAGAGAGATTCCACATGACATCTTGGAGGTCATTATTTGTTCTAGTATTAAAAGGTACTAAGGCTTTTGTAGAGGATTGGTGCCATAATCTTCTACTAAGATGAAGGACATGTCTAGAGTACCTTATACAAATGTTATTAACAACCTAAGTATACGACTTATACAAGGCTAGACATTGCCCAAGCAATGAGAGTCCTTAGTTGGTATATGAATAACCTCACTAGGGTGCATTGACATAGAATAAGATAGTTCTTAGGTATTTGAGGGGTACTTCTAAGTATTCCTTGTGTTTTCATGGGTATCCGATGGGATCTCAACACTTAATTTAATTCATTGATATGTGAATTTAGATTGGGTGGGTGACATTTATAGTGGGTCTATTATTGGATATGTTTTCATGATGTTTGGCGGTGCTATCATTTGTACGAATATGTGACAGGTAGTAGTCAATTTGTCCATTACAAAAGTAGAGTACATGATGACTACTGATGCTTGTTAGAAAGCCGTTTGACTTAAGAGATTGCATTTTGATATTGGTTTTGAGGCAAGGGCACATTACTATATGATGTGATAGTCAATGTTTTTGTTGTTGTTGAAGAGTCCTACTTTCCATTCTAAAACAAAGAATATGAACGGTCAATTTCATTTTGTTCATGATATGATGGAAGATGGAAAGGTGACATCAATACAAGTTGATACTTTGGCAAATGTATTGACAATACTTGTGAGTACTAAAAAGTTGATGATGTGTTTGCTCTATGATCTTGCAACCTTAAGTAGATGGCAAAGTTTTCAATCTCGATTTTTGGGGTTAAGGGTGTCAACCTTAGAATATAAACATGATTATTTATTTTATTGCACCCACTTTGGATATCCTAAAATCAGGAGTCTAATGTCATAGGTTGTTATGTTGGGACTATGACAAATTTATAATATGACTATGATGGTTACTAGTTTGGTGGAAGAGTTATTGAGACTTAGTATTTGGCAATTGTTATTTATGGCCAAGTTCACTTTTGACAAGGAGTGTGAATTAGGTGTCACATATGGTAAGGTGATCATTATGCATAAATTATGCATTGTTTCTACATTCAACGTGCCACGAGATTATAAAGTTTTTTATGACACCATATACTTGTTTGGAATTAGAACTGGTTTGGAAACCATTGGCACTTTTCCCCTTATGCTTAGTACCATAAATATGTGGCTTCTTCGTGTAATCTATATGACAAGTTGGGTATCTTGTAAGAAGCTTTTATGTGATGGATTTCTCTAAATTCTAGTGTTATTGTATTTACTCATGAAGAGCATTAACTCTAGGCACTATATTGCAACTATTGGTGTTGCTAATAATAGAATTGAGTTTGACTTGTAAGTGTGGGATTTTCCCATAAGTGTTTTCCCACATATATGTAGTATTGTGAGTTTATTTGTTTATATTTGATTTTGCATGTGTTTTTTTGGTAGCAATTAAGAGTCTGTAAGAAATTTAGTACCAATTATGGGTTTGTAAGAAATTGTTTGCATAACCTATTTTGTTAGATTTAAAATTCAAAAGCATTTACTCTCCACTTAGCTTAATCGTGAAATGGGTCAAATTAATTAATTAATGATGATTTGAGTTTGATTGTTTTAGTTAGTTCAATTTATTAATAAAAAAAACCAAGATCAAGAATATTAGTTTGTGGGTTGTTAGCCAATTAGATAAATAATGCTTTATTTATTTAATTTGAAATTGATGTAGATAGGAGTATCATATGTGAGGTATCTACAATCTTTGTAGAAATATGTGGCATATGAGAATCATAAATAAATGTAATAAAAGTGTCCAATAAAAAAAATCAATAACAATTAGATTTCTAAAAGAAAAGAAGGTTACATGCATGATGATACAATGATTCCAAAGCAATGTGATGTCCATTTGTGTGATAAAATCACATAGATTTTTTTTATAAAAATGGATGGCCACATATCAAAAAGTATATTTACAAGTCAAATTCTATGAAAGAAGCATAAAGAAATGTCAAGGATAGAAGGCTATGAAAGTCTATGTTGTATAAATAAGGGCCTTTACAAGAGTGAGATGTTTAGAATTCAAAATAACATACAGTAAAGCCTCAGTCCTAATAGATGTAGATATTTGGTATAAAAATGATGTAAGAAGTCTTGCATGTTAGAAAGGCAATCCTCAACTAGATCTATATCAAATACAAATGCAAACCTTAAAGCTAACACAAGGGCAAGTAGGTTTTATGAAAGACCAGACATGTAAATACATACACCAAACCATAGAATAAGGATGTACACTAAAGCACAAGGATGAAAGATGGATCAAATTTGAAAAAAAGATGTCAATAAAAGATCTAAAAACCCAAATTTTTATGGGAAGTTTTAAATTCAACAATGTGTGTAATAGTGAAGTAAAAGTAATGGTGATGGTGTTTGATCCTCTTTTGTTATGGACTAGCTTGTTGGTTCTAATGGTCCAACAATGAGGGAGTTGTCCTTTTCCATTGATTTTGTTGGTGGGTCTATTGGCCCCTCCTTTGTTGCATCTATTCATGTTCGGATCAATTTTGCTGGAATTCTCACTCTTGTCATCTCATATATTGCTCTTAGCTCTATAGTTTATGTTGGTCTTGTTTCACATCCAAGCTTTTTTCTTGCATGTTGTTGTTGATCATGTTGTCTAATCCTTGAACCCCTCTGTTGCTCTCCTAACTCATGGTGGGTGCTCTTCTTCAATAGATTCATCCTAGTAGGAAGCTATCACTAAGATGGAAGAGGGGTGGATCATGGTTAAAAAGAAAAAATTCTAAATCCCCTCATGCCAAGTTTGACATGACCCTTCGTTGCCATAAGGGTATTTTTAATAATAAGATGTCTTTTTGTTGTTTGGTTTGCAAGTCTATTGCAGTCCTTTTGGTTGGTAGGGCTTGTTTGGGACCTACCTTATTGTGCCTTTGTCTTGCCTCACCTATGTGCGCTTCATTGAGTATGTCTAGTTTTGGGTTGCATATCCCTTCAAAATCTATTTTGTAGAGGGTTTCAAGGTCCCTTCCAAACCTGCTTTCACTTTATAAAAAATAATGTTGTGTAAAAGTAGTCAAGTTCAATAAAAATATGAAGGAAACTAACTTTTCTTAATCTTAATCTAGGTTAATTAAATGGAAGGTTGCATACTAAATTCATGTTGAGTTTACCAAAACTATTAAAGAAAATAACTTTCCTAACTTAAATTAGGCCAAAAATTACACAACTTAGCATAAATTAACCTAAATCAATAAATATGACAATTTTGGGATTTAATTATTTAAACATTAACTATTAAGCTAGAAAAATTAAATACAAAAGATAACAATAATTAGCACCATGAATGATGATGCTAAACAACTCTTTGTGTCCACTACAATCTATACATATTTGGATTGAAAATGATATATCTTTGCTAGTACTTTGACTTGAAACCACAACAATTAGTCAAACTTTAAGGGGAATACTGTGATTTTGGATCATTTACATGGACATGTATTCTTTCCCTAGCAACATTGTTGATTTAGTACAATGCACTCTTATATTTTAATTTTTCTAATTTTTCTTACTTTATTGAGAAGTAACATGTTCTTCTTAGGTTGATCCCATTGTAGGATGAACTTTTACAATTCTCAAAAAGATTGAGGAAAACATGCATCAAACATGCAAATGCTTTGTAATGTCCCCATTTTAGCAGTTGGCCAAGTGTGTGTGCATTAGCCTTGTTCTACATGGTCTTGAGGGCTAACGAAGGGTTTAATGGGATCCTAGAGTGTTTTGGCCTAGTCATTTCCAGTTTGGGCCAAAACGAAGTTGATTTACTCAGTTTCAGGCATACTTACTATTTTTAGTAAGTCAACAGGACACAATGCAGGTCAATTTGGGTGATTGGATTTGATACTCCTCAGTGAGAGCTTTCCGATGAGCTATCACTCGCATTATTCGGAGTCTGATTGCTAATACATTTTAATGCCTGAAATTTTATTAAAGTAACGTCTAATTTAATTGTAAAATATTAAAGTGTTACTTTAATATTTATTTTATGAGAATGTGTACCCAAGGGAGACATAAGGGGTATTTTAATATATGTTTTATATATTACACATCTTTTATTCCACATTGCCCATATGAGTTGAGCGGACCCTTGGAAATAGAATAAAAGGAAGCATTTGTGGCTTCATTAGGGAGGGTTGAATATGAGAAGAAATTGGTGTGTGAGTTGCAGCTCCGTTCTTGGCATTTGAGGATGTTTATCCTCTCTTGTAACATTTTAAATGTCATTCCCTTGGGGTTTGGCCTTTCGAATTCTTTGTTATCGGCTTCATTATCAGGTAGTTTAGTTGCATTTCCAGCTACAGGCAGATTTGGTATTTTGCTCGTATCTTCTTCACTACTTGTCCGACGCTTATGCCGCTTTGAGGGAATGATATTATGAAGGTAGTAGACTGATTGAAGGACAAAGTACTGTAGCAGCATTGTTCATGCGGCACTATTCACACAACACTATTCACGTGGCACTATAGGAGCGAGTTCGAAAGCATGGGCTAGAGTATTATGTCAATAATGCTTAAGTAATTAGTGAGTTGATAAATCTGCCATATATTTGGTTTTATGAATTCTGAAAATAACATTTTATTGGCAACAGTGCATTTCCACTTTGCATATTATTGTAGTTTCTTTCTTGTTTATGTTGTATGATACCAATTCCATGCACAAAACACAACAAACAAATAAACGTTTGATTTTCAGAGTTATAAGGGGTTTAAAACATTAAACGGAGAAATAAGAGGTTGAATGCAAACTGTTTGACATAATTCCTTTCAACAATTTGGTTTAATTTTTTGGGACATTCAGGGGTGCCCATTATAGTGGTATCAGAGCTATAAGTCCTGCCATCCTATGGAGGTCTTATAGGGAATTTGGAACAACCGGATAGAGGGAAAAATGTTTGACAAAATGTCAAAACACTAAAATCAGAAATAAATAAATAAAAACACAGGCTAAGCATTTATGTTTGAGCATGCTACAGGGGCCTTATAATTTCTGCGATACCAGAGCAAGACAAAATAGGATTTCAGACTTGCAAAGCAAACAGTCTAGTACATTCGTGCAGGTGGGCATTGAATCCAGCCATATAGACACAGAGGAGATATTCTTTGATCAGAACAACAATATGGGTGATCGAGATGACAGGAATATAGGATTAGGCGGAGGCGGAAATGCTGATCCAGATCAGGGGGAGGTAATGTTCAGACAGTTACTGGATACATTAGAGCAAGGCAACGTATGCAGCAGGAGCAGAATAGACGAATGGACATGATGTTGCAGTTCATGGCTAGACAGATGGGTGTCAATATTAATCCAAGTGATGCCAACAATAGAAACAATAACAATGAGGGAAACAATAACAATGGGGGAAACAATAACCATGGAGGCCAAGGCAACAACAATGGTCCTGAGAATAACATTCATGATAATAATGGACACGACAACAATGGGAATGAGGCTAATAACTTTAGACACGTTGCATGCCCAACGCAGACTGTGAGCTCGAGACCTCTTCTACCCACTTTCCCACCCAGAGATCCGGTTCAACCAGTAAACGAACCGCAAATTACCGAGTTACAAGATCAGTTCAGGAGGGACTGGGAGGCTAGTGGATTGAAGTTTCAGGCAGATATTTCCCTCAAAGATTATATGGACTTGAGGATGATACACATGCCTAGAGCAGGAGGGAGGAATCAAAACTTTGAGCTGAGAAAGAAAGTTGGAAAACTTTCTTTACCTTATTATGATGCTTCAGGGAAGATGACTGCACGAGCTTGGGTGCAAAAGGTAGATACATACTTGTAGCTAAATCCTATGCTTGAGGAGGAGGCTATCAAGTATGCGGCTATGCACTTGGATGGCGTTGCACATGAATGGTGGCATCATGGCATGGTGACTTTGAGGCATAATTAGATTACATCCTATGAGGAATTCACCGAAACATTGATTGAGAGATTTGACACTAGGGATCTCGAGTTACATTTCAAGGAGCTAGCACAGTTAAAACAGTCAGGTTCTGTGGATGCTTACATTGTCGAGTTTTAGCACTTGTCTGTACTTGTTACTGATATCTCTCCTAGGAGATTGGTGGTGTTATTTTGTGATGGTCTTGCTGATCCATGACGAGGTTGGGTGAAGGGACATGATCCACTCACCTTAGCTGAAGCAACTAAAAAGGCACGAGATTTAGCCCCTTCGGTATACAAAGGAAAAACCATTCAACAGATTCTTCCTACCGCAAGGACAAAGACAGAAAACCGTTTCAAAAAGAGTATAGCAAACCCAAAGAAGGATCAAAAGGACTAGACAATGAAACCTTGAATGAACTTCGAAAGAAGAAGCTGTGCTTCCATTGTAGAGAGCCTTGGAACTTATCTCATAAATGTTCTCTCAAGGCTAAGCAAATCAAATGGAGTATTTTTCAACAGAAGAGTCAGAGTCAGAGGGGGAGGATCAACACTCCAATTCAGATGAGGGTAACACTATAGAGGAGAGCAACATTCCTATGGATGATAGATCGTTGCCACGCTTGACAAGGGCCCAAAAGGCAATCACATTTAAGGTCAGGGGTACTATCCAAGGGCAGAAAGTGATATCTCTTATTGACATTGGGGCTACACATAACTTCATAGATGCACAGTTGGTAGCCAGGAGAGGGTTACAAACAAAGGAGCATGATGGGTTTAGAGTCATGGTGGCTAACGGTGATAAATTATTATGCACTCGAAAGATATCTAATCTTCGCATCAAGTTTGGAGATGGCTACGAGTTTGAGGATGAGTTCTATGTTGTGGACATGGGAGATTATGATGTCATCCTCGGCATGACATGGATGGCTTCACTAGTTGAGTTCACACTCAACCTAGTGAAATTGGAGATGAGATTCCAACATGAGGGCAGAACTGTGGTACTTAGAGGACTTTCAGATGGAGGTTGCAGAGTAGTGTCCTTGAGGAGAATGCAGAGACTTTTTCGTCATGATGACATAGAGTGGGCGACAGAGTGCTACATTATACCAACTTCACCAGAGCCACAAGAAAAGAGTCATCCACCAGCTATCCAGAAGATACTTGATAGACACGCTAAAGTATTTAGCAATATTCCTCATGGGGTTCCTCCTGACAGAGGGATGGAACATGTTATTGAGCTCGAGGAGGGAGCCAAACCAGTTATGATTACTCCCTATCGTCATCCTAAGAAACAAAAGGATGAGATAGAGAAGGCGATTAAGGATTTGTTAGAGATGGAGCATATCAGGCCCAGTAAGAGCCCCTTTGCTTCAGCAGTAGTATTGGTAAAGAAGAAGGATGGGATGATGCACATGTGCATCAATTACAGGGCACTGAATAAGAAAACAATTAAAAACAGGTATCTCATTCCTAGGATTGATGAGCTGATTGATGAGTTGCATGGGGCATGCTTCTTTACCAAAATTGATTTGCGATCTGGATACCATCAGATCAGGATGAGAGCAAAGGACATTGAGAAAACAACCTTCCGATGTCACTATGGCCACTTTGAGTTCATGGTTATGCCATTTGGTCTAACCAATGCACCTACTACATTTCAGAGTTGTATGAACCAGGTATTCAGGAAGCAGTTGAGGAGATTTGTCTTGATCTTCTTTGATGACATCTTGGTCTTTAGTAAGACCTGGGAGGAGCACTTACATCATCTGGAGGAGGTGTTATCTATTCTGGAGAGAGAGTCATTGTATGCCAAGGAATCTAAATGTGAGTTTTGCATGACTGAGCTCCTTTACCTTGGGCATATCATTAGTGCAGATGGCGTTCGGGTTGATCTCGAAAAGATTAGAGCTATTGTATAATGGCCTACTCCCACAAACCTTACGCAGCTTAAGGGATTCTTTGGTTTATGTGGTTTTTATAGGAGGTTTGTTAAGGGATTCTCACAGATTGCTACACCCTTGACATATCTTACCAGGAAAGGAGCCTTCGTGTGGACAGGGGCAACACAGAGGTGTTTTGAGTATTTCAAGCAGGTAATGTCTTCATGTCCAGTTCTTGCTCTATCGGATTTCACGAAGCCTTTTGAGCTTCATTGTGATGCATTAGGTGATGGGATTGGAGCAGTATTAATGCAGGAGAAGCATCCCATTGCATTTGAAAGTAGAAAACTCCGAGGAGTTGAGAAGAGTTATTCTGTCTATGACCGGGAGATGTTGGCCATAATGCATGCATTGGCCAAATTTCAATCATATTTGGTAGGTGGACGTTTTGTGATCAAGACTGATCACAACAGTTTTAAATACTTCATGAGTCAGCATGATCTCAATGACCGGCAACAAAAATGGGCGACTAAATTGCAGGCTTATGACTTTGACATAGAGTTTATCAAAGGTAAGAAAAATGTGGTGGCTGATGCCTTATCTCAGAGACCTCACTTTGTGCTCTGGCAGAGATTTCATTAGATTGGAGAGATCATATTATAGCAGAGTATGTCGGAGATGCTTGGGCTTCTGAATTGATTTCAGGTACCATACAGGATGATCGCTATGAGGTGATAGATGGATTAATTAGAGTTCAAGATAGGGTTTATTTGATTCTGTCATCACATTTGAGAGAGGCGATACTGAAGGCATTTCATGATGCACCCACAGCTGGACATCCGAGGATCTTCAAGACCTACAGGCAGATCCGAGAGTAGTTTTCATGGAAAGGGCTCAAGGATGATGTTCAGAGGTATGTCAGGGAGTGTTTGGTTTGTTAATAGAATAAGGGAGAGCACACATTTCCTGCAGGTTTATTACAGCCCTTGCCCATTCCTGATAGGAAATGGGAAAGTATTTCGATGGACTTCATCACTAGTTTACCACGAGTGCAGGGAAGAGATTGCATCTATGTGGTGGTGGACCACTTGACGAAGTTTGCTCACTTCTTTGCTATTCCGTCCACTTACACAGCAGCACAGGTGGCAGAGCTTTTCTTTAGAGAGATATTCAGGTTACATGGGCTGCCCAGATTCATTGTCAGCGACCGAGATAGTAAGTTTATGAGTGTTTTTTGGCAAGAGTTGTTTAGGTTGTGTGGTACAGATCTTACACCTAGCACTAGTTATCATCCGCAAACAGATGGGCAAACAAAGATTGTGAATAAATGGGTGGAAGGATATTTGAGGAACTATGTAACTGCGCAACAAAAGGCTTGGATCAGATGGCTGCATATGGGAGAGTATTGTTATAACACCACTTATCATATGTCCATCAAGATGACTCCTTTCATGGCACTCTATGGTTATGAAGCACCTAGCTTCATGGATTTAGTTTTGGGGGACAGTAGAGTGCCCAAAGCCAAAAACTTATTGCAGGATAGTCAGGACATCCTGAAAGTGCTCAAAGAGAATATACAACAGGCCCAGAATAAACAGAAATTGTCTATTGATCAGCACTGAATAGAGCGTAGCTTCGAGGTAGGGGATATGGTTTACTTGAGGCTACAACCATATAGACAGTCATCGCTCAAGAAGAGCGGAGCTAAAAAGTTGAAACCTAAATTTTATGGTCCCTATAGGGTGATTCGCAAAGTGGGCAAAGTCGCCTATGAGCTTGAGCTTCCAGAGGGCAATCGAGTGCACAATGTGTTTCATGTGTCTAGGCTTCAGAAAGCCATTGGTCAGAGTGTAGTGCCTTTTGCAGATTTACCCCCTTTGGATGAAGAGGGGAAGCTTGTGTTAGTACCCGAGGCTATTCTGGACACCAGAGAGAGGAAGCTTAGAAACAAGATAGTGAAGGAGTATTTGGTCAGATGGAAAGACCTATCGGAGGAAGATTCTACATGGGAGAGTGAGCAGGTTATTCAGCAGGCTGGACTGAGATTGCTTGAGGACAAGCAATTTCAAAGGGGGCGGACTGTAATGTCCCCATTTTAGCAGTTGACCAAGTGTGTGTGCGTTAGCCTTGTTCTACATGGTCCCGAGGTCTAACGAAGGGTTTAATGGGATCTTGGAGTGTTTTGGCCTAGTCATTTCCAGTTTGGGCCAAAACGAAGTTTATTTACTCAGTTTCAGGCATACTATTTTTATTAAGTCGGTAGGACACAATGCAGGTCAATTTTGGTGATTGGATTTGATACTCCTCGGTGAGAGCTTTCCGATGAGCTATCACTCGCATTATTCGGAGTTCGATTGCTAATACATTTTAATGTCTGAAGTTTTATTAAAGTAACGTCTAATTTAATTGTAAAATATTAAAGTGTTACTTTAATGTTTATTTTATGGGGATGTGGACGCAAGGGAAACATAAGAGATATTTTAATATATGTTTTATATATTACACATCTTTTATCCCACATTGCCCGTATGAGTTGAGCGGACCCTTGGAAATAGAATAAAAGGAAGCATTTGTGGCTTCATTAGAGAGGGTTGATTATGAGAAGAAATTGGTGTGTGAGTTGCAGCTTCGTTCTTAGCATTTGAGGACGTTTATCCTCTCTTGTAACATTCTAGATGTCATTCCCTTGGGGTTTGGCTTTTGGAATTTTTTGTTATCGGCTTCATTATCAGGCAGTTTAGTTGCATTTCCAGCTACAGGCAGATTTGGTATTTTGCTCATATCTTCTTCACTACTTGTCTGATGCTTATGCCGCTTTGAAAGAATGATATTACGAAGGTAGTGGACTGACTGAAGGACAAAATACTGTAGCAGCACTGTTTATGCGGCACTATTCACGCGGCACTGTAACAACGAGTTCGAAAGCATGAGCTGAAGTATTATGTCAATAATGCTGAAGTAATTAGCGAGTTGATAAATCTGTCATGTATTTGGTTTTATGAATTTTGAAAATACCATTTTATTGGCAACAATTCATTTCCACTTTGCATATTATTGTAGTTTCTTTCTTGTTTATGTTGTATGATACCAATTCCATGCACAAAACACAACAAACAAATAAACATTTGATTTTCGGAGTTATAAGGGGTTTAAAACATTAAACGGAGAAATAAGAGGTTGAATGCAAACTGTTTGACATAATTCCTTTCAGCAATTTGGTTTAGTTTTTTGGGACATTCAGGGGTGCCCATTACATGCTCTAGGATAATGAGATGTAAAATTAGATTCATTTTAGAAGTTCCAATTGAAATGTTTAAAATATGCTCATATCCTAAAAGCAAATAATATCCAATACTTTCTAATATGAAAAATTTAATAAATGAATGTCATAAACACAAACACAAAATAATTCGTCATATTATATTTATACCAAATCGTATTAAGAAAAACAAATTAAAAAAAAAGTCAGACCAGAATAACAATATTGAAATCATGCACATCAAAATCATCAAAATCTATCAAATTGTATCCAATATATTTCCTAAAATAATGCATCCAAATTATATCATAGCCCAACCATATTGTAGGATAAGAATCTACGTGAAAAGCGCCTACAAATGGACCAAGAGCACAAAAGAAACAACTCCAATTCATACGCATGCTTTGAGACTAATTAATTATACTATATTTCTGCAAAGATAAAATAAAGACTATAGAAAACGAAATCTACAAGTTTCAGAAATTGCTAGAAAAATAGGGTTTCAACATATTTTATGTCTACTTAAGCGAATCATGGCAATGATTAGTTGACAAGCGTTACCGCCGATAAGATTTTTCTCCAAATTTAGCACATCCCAAAAAGAAAGGAATTTGAATATGTGGGAATGTTTAGTACTGCATTTTCAATAATGATAGCTTGCCGGAATGGATTAATCTGAAGCTGCAAATAACAGGAAATTTTTGTTAGTAATACAACTTCCAATCAAATGATTGCTGAAAAATAAACTTCCAATGAAATTGCTCATGGCAGACGTGATTATTTGAATTAAACAAATGCTAAATCAAAAGCTATGGATACACAAAACCCACAAGTTCTCCCACTATAAGAAATTCAAACGCATTTCAGAAGTCCATGCTATCCACTATGCATAGACAGTCAATTCATTGTCCAGTTTACACTTGTTTGTAATTTTTTTTTATAATACAGATAAAAACATAATAATTCATAACATTAAAAAGTAAATACACTCACAGGTAGTGCTAGAGGATCAAAATGGATACTGTTAATGCATCGGATAGCCAGAAATGCTGCTTCTTCACAATAATCTGTGAATACGGCTGGTACATGGAGTTCACTTATGAGCTTCTGCAAAACAAGAAATTAATTAAATTATACACTTTTTAATGTGTTAATGCACACATAGAAAGTGCACACTAGAAGCCTGAAACAGCACAGAAAAACCACCGTTTTCATGATTTAGCAGACCTCCAAGGGTCCCCTTTGTGTCCTGCCAAATTTGATGAAAGATTCGAGACCAATTCGTGTCATGAAAGCAAAAACGCATCATAGTGTTGAATGTTTTGCATCATGTGTTGCTTCTTGCATGTATTTAGTACTAATTTATAGCACGCTTCGGCAGGATTAGTGTAGTACTTTTCACATGTAATTGCAGATACAACAGAATCACAATGGGGCCTGCTTGTTATGTCCCGAGCCAAATATTACTATACATATCATTCAATCTTCAACAAATATAGTTATTCTTGAACAAAAAGTTTGAAGCTAAATAAATAGCCAAAATTTTTTTTTTCATGCAAATAACATTGTACACTAATACTGCACCCGACGGGTTCATTGTTACTATTAAAGTGCAGCTTTAAATATATTTACTAGACTTAGCAAACCTACTCTAATCATGATTTTGTAATAACAACAATATTCAAGTTTATAAATCAAGTTCAGAAGTAGGCCAGATTACAAAATCTCTCATTTACATTAAGCGGGATTGAAGCCTTTTATAAAGATACAGCTACGGCTTCTAAAGCTAGCCTGTTCGTCCCCATTCCGCTCAGGTCAATTAGCTCCTAAGATGCATAAACCCTTCGTCGATTTACTAGGGTCCTCCAATTCTAGAAAAATACCTCGGAGGCATCCCAAACTGAGGGGGTTACACTTACTATAACTGAAGATAATGAAGAAGAAAGCAACATAAGAAGAAGGAAACCAAATAAGACGAAGAGGGTTCACAAACTGGGAGCCAAAGATCTGTCAGAATAGCAAAAGTCTCCTTCGTCCCACAAAACAAAGGAAAAAGATTGTATTTGATGATGAGACAGCACATATCAAGAAAAATATGAACCCTTGTACGAAGAAGATAGTGAAGATGAGGAACGTGAACAAGGAGTAGGACGAAGAGGTGGAATTCTGAAGGCAACCCTAAAAAAGGGAATTCTAAGAACGAGAAGATGGAGATTGCTCAAGAAGAGGACGGTGCTCAAAATGATCTGGAGAATGAAGTTGAAGAGGGAAGTGTTAAGGTTGATATGGTAGAGCTCTACGTGAGAATGAATATGTTAGAAAATGAGGTTGATACTATATTCAAGTGTTGGAGATGTTGTCATTGATGTGAAGAAGGCAAGAAATAATATGTTTTTTTATTGGTAAGAGGTCAAAGTCAAGATTAATTATTATTATTATTATTTGTTAAGTTCGAGTAGACTTGAACTGAACACCTCCCATATAAGAGGTTCACAATTTATCATTGCGTTGTAGATTCTTGCCTAACAAAAAATATTTTTTGTTATTGGTGTCATAAATGAAAATAAGTCTAGAAGACTTATCTATTATTTTTAAAAATAAGATCTTTGTCAAAAGTAAAAATATGAATGGAGGATTATTGTATTTGATGTCAAAGGCATCTGTCAAGATTGTTAAAAGTAGTGTCCCTGTCAAGAAGGTGGCATAAAGAAATGGAGAGTACTATATTAATACAAACCTTGAAGATGAGAAACAAGAATACATTAATCATACAAAGCAAACAATGATATTATAGAATAAGTAATGAAGTTAATATTGCAGTAATGAAAATGTTTTTTAAAGCAAGAACAGATTTGTATAGTTGTTTGCAGTTTTTTAAAGCAAGAACAGATTTGTATAGTTGTTTGCAGTGATTATGATGAAAGGCAGAAGACAAAATTAATTTTGTCTTATTTCTGAAAAGACATAAAATTGTCTTATGTGAAGGCTAGCATACAAAACATTAAAAACAACGATTATCAAGAAGAAAAAAGGCATCAACTATATTAAAAATAGGTATTTAATATTAAGAAAAGTGATTGGTCAATTTCAAATTGTTGAAGATTGTAGCTGTGATAGAGATCTTTATCTCTAATTTTACTTTATATTGAAATTGAGATAATTCCTAAGTATTGTGTTTAAGATATTTATTTGAAATAATATTATATGAAGAGACGTGTGTCATGCATCTTGTGAAGAGGCATGCATTTGGAAATATGAAGACTTGTTTTTAGAAATTGAAGAGACCTTCAGTTGTGTTATGAGTCTCTCAATTCTTTATATATATGACATAAAGTGGAAAGCATTGTACTTAAACATTTTTTGTTATCAATAAAAGTGATATTTTTGTGGTGTGGCTAGGTTTTTCCCTTCAAGTGGAAAGGTTTTCCCAAGAGAATCTCATGTCTATTGTGCAATTTTATTCTACCTTTTATTGCTGCTTATCTTTATTTTCTAGGAAAAACATTAACTTGGTATTAGAGCAAGTTTGATAACAATTCATGAAAGAATGTTGAATATGTAGCTTGAGAAGAATTTTTGTTTTATTATCTTTTATCTGTGCCGAACCGCCTTAGACCTATCTGCGACGATGGTCTAGTTATATATTTGATTTTGTTTGATTGGGAGTTGTTTCTCCATTCGATCTCTAATGCTTCTACATGCACTGTATGTGTCAATGTTCCTTCACCACATTTGCATTTTTGTGTGCAGGCCTAATATCGTGTTCGTGTCCAATTTTCTTGATATCGAACCTATGTTGCATCATGTTGCTGATGATGATTTTATTAAATCGTCTTCATTTATCTTGATGATGTATTTTGGTCTTGATGTCGTTTCTCCATCTTTCAGGTGTTTTATTCTTCACGAACACCATTTATTATTCGGGTCTCTTGTTTTTGGTATCTCGTGTGTCTGACTTAAGAGAAGAAGGTATGTGTAATGTCCCCACGTCCAAATTAAAAGATGAATGCTGAAACCTACAACAAACCATTAGTACAACATAGAAAAAATATATTAAAGCATGTTAGAGAAATGGAATTGGCTTAGTGTAACCTAAATACTACCCCTTGCTAACCCTTCCTAATCCTCGGAAAGGGAACTCTTCTCAAATCGCCTAACCCTCTAATGAGAATAACTTCTCGGTTAGGTGATCTTCATATGAAGACTGCCCTTCCTAAGGCCTCTTTTTGGAATCTCTCAATAACACTACTTGATAGAGATCCCATCTCTAACCAAGTCTCTAGTCTCTAACATATGCATATGATTAACCTCTACAATGTACATTGCCTCTAAGATATCCTCTACAAATCTCTCCTTAAATTCTCTAAAGTGACATTCAACACTCTGAGGAATGCCCTCTACCAAATCCTCATTTCGTCTCTATGAGAACTATCAAATTCCCATCTTACACATAGGATTACCAATCTCTGATTGGTAACCTTATATATAATCGAAGTTTTGAAGTCCAAATATTTAATACCTTTGGCAATCTCCGAATGGTGGCTATATCTCTGGATTTTTAATTCACTATTACTACTATTATCGGTTTGTACAGTTTGGTATTACGTTGTATTTCTCCACCTATTTCCATCAATACTGGCTTCTGTCGGCTATCTAATTTGATAATCTAGTTATAAGTTTCGACATTGTTCTTCCCCTTCTAGAAAGATGGCCAACGTAGCTGTATGTGAATGTATGCCTAGCATCGCTTATGTGGATGTGTCGTCCCTTCACTTTAACCGAAATGCTTTTGCGATTTTGTCTGTTCGAATTTCCCTGCAGATGTGTTCACGTTGACAGTGTCTGGAGGCTTAACGTTCACGCTCCGAAGATGGGTTGATGGCCTCCTGGGAAGAAACGACTATTCCCTCTAAGTAAAAGGTGAATGTCGTGAATGGTCGCTTTGACCAGTTGCGCCTCACGGTTTACAATAACTTTATTTTATTTATAGATTTAATTCTTCATCGTCTATGAAAACGAATTCATATATAGGTTTATAATAATTGAGTCATTTATTCATTAGGTATTACTTGTAGCGTATGTTTTAAATAGTAAATATTTAAGCAAATAATTATTAAACAAATTTCATATTTATGATTTTGTTTATTTATTAAACAAATAAATATTAATTTAATCACATATATTTTCTAAGAAAAATAAATAAATAAATATATTATTTGATTTAGGAAATTACATATGTATTTAATTAAATATTTTCTAAGAGAAATTAAAAAATACATATATATTTTATATTCGATATATGTTTATTTTGGGGTTATTACAGTATGGATCATCTCTTGGAACCTATGTTGCATCATGTTGCTGATGATGATTTTATTAAATCGTCTTCATTTATCTTGATGATGTATTTTGGTCTTGATGTCGTTTCTCCATCTTTCAGGTGTTTTATTGTTCACAGACACCGTTTATTATTCGGGTCTCTTGTTTTTTTGGTATCACGTGTGTCTGACTTAAAAGAAGAAGGTATGGATCATCTCTTGGAACTCCTTTCCCAGGTTCCAGGCATGTTCCTACTGTTGTTGTTTGTGTGGTATTTGCTATTGTCTCTTGAAAGATATCATATGGAGTGTTGCCCTTTCTTAGTTTTTCTGCTCTTGTGTGAGATTGCTGTCATCATTTTTTCTTTTCTTATTTATGATGTTGAGTGGCCTCTTGTCACGGGTTCTGTCCTGTCAGCATAATACGTTCACTGTTCTCCTTACTTGTGCCCTGTGGTCACTGACTTGACTCCAGGTTCTTTATTCTAGCAAATTCCACCAATTATGATTCTACCATTGACGTTGGTTACTCTTTTCTTTGCAGCAAATTACTCTTCTTTACGGCAAGTGATTTTGTTCGCATCAGATTTGAATTTATAAGTATTTATTATTTTTGGCAGTTATGTATCCGGTAGTATCCGTTTTATCATTGTGATAAAATAGGTTCATATGTTTTCTGGCACTTGTCATTCTTGGTCATTTTGAAGGTTGTAAAGAGAGTGGATTCTCTTCTGCATCAGTGATTGTTTATGTTTCCTTAAATGTTTATTATGACTGGTGTCACTTCATATTGTTGGAGTCCGTTCACATCTATAATGACAATATTGGATGGCAAAAAGGACTATCATGTGTATCGGTTTCTTTATCACAAGCCTATATTATTATTTTGATTCAGTGGTCTTGTGTAAGCTGAGATTATTTTGAAAATAAAAGTTGGTTCTGTCAGAAATTGATGAGAAGTCGAGACATTTCCTAAAGAAGATCATATTATAGTAACATTTTTCTATCATTTTGATGAGGTCTCTAAGCTCTGCAAGTTTTTTTCATAATTATGATGTACACAAGAAGATATTATTTGTGACATTCAATATTCTTTGGAGATGTCAGTAGCAGTGATGATTTGGGATACGTGTGTCACACTATCTTAGATGGCACTTGGCATCAATACTAACAAGATTTGTGTAAAGGATTCAAATTGGGAAATGTATCTATAATAGGAGGTTGCTGATGGCAATGAGGAAAAATGCATGAATTCAAAGGAAAACTAGACTACAAAGAAAGAAGTATTCTATGTTCATACCTTTGACTATAGATCTTGATTTTTTTGTTATATTCCTGGGAATAGTGTATGGCATTGATTTCTATCTTTGATTGCAGGATGAATCAAGAAGCACTAACATGATGAGAGAATAATGATCATGAGAATGCTGGTTGCAGTCATGGGATTGATGATACATATCTTCATTAAAAGAGGAAGATCATATTTAGAGGGAGACTTTTCAGTTTTAGAGGGAGGTTATGTGACAGAGGGAGATGCCTAATTCTTTGCAAGCTTATTGAAATCAGCTATCTTATTCTGATGATCAAAGTTAAACCTGCTGAGAGGGAGTCTTCGTTGAGAGAGATTCTCAGTCATTCTTATACTTGTTGTTAATGAGTTCTTCTCCGCGCGAGAAGTTCAATGTGAAATGCCTTGTTAATGAGTTCTTCTCTGTGAGAGAAGTGCGAGGTGAGATCCCTTGCTCCACTCTCTGCAATTAGGTACTGTGGATTCACCCTTGTTGAAGATAATGCCAAATCAGTATTGAAGGTTACTGAATATAAATTCACAGGTCTGAATCTGAACTGGTTGTATTCAATCCTCAAAAGGCAAAACATTTATTGATTTCTATTGTTCTCTTGCCTGGCCGGGTGTAAGTATATATATCTTAATAGAGAGACATGTCTTGGGTGGATGTGTCTGCTCAAAGAGGACACATGTCCACACAAGACCCGTCTCTTCACAAAATATAATGAGTTATGCAAATAAACCAATCTCTAATTGGTGTCTTTTATTTAGTTTGATTTTAATCAAACCTCAGCATAATGTTGCCGATCTCTATAGGAGATCATGAAATGTCAAATAATAGATCCGTATGAACAGATCAAAGATATACTTGGAGAAGGATAACAGATTTGGTGAATAATAATATAATGATATGTACTTTATATATCTGTATATAATAATATAAGTACAATGTATTATGTATGCATGATACGAGCAATCAATATTATATTATCATCTAATTTATTTGACCAACACTAATACTTCAACACTCCCTCTTAGCTAGGGAAGATAAAGAATCTAACCAAGTATATATATATCACAATAAATTCATCTATTGTGAAAGAAGATATCACCTAACTTGTGATATCAGAAGATATAATGTGCTCAAGAATATGAGATCACATGAAATTCTTCTTACATATATCCAAGTTATAGTATGTGCACTGACATCACATCTCATGATGTCTACCATAATAGCTCATGGCATATCAACCATGAGTTTATCTCATAGAGAACATAATAACCTGTAATCGATATCAAGTCTCATGATATCTACCAAAATGTTCAAGAGATACTAACTATCATGACAAGTCCACGAATATCAAGTCACATGATATTCATATAGATAGTGAACATTGTAAAGTCGTCATCTTATAATGTTAGATACAAGTGTATATTATTTGAAAGATTGCCACCTTTCAATAATGTACACAGGGGGCCCATAAAGTCATGGAGTCACACACATGACAATAAAAGATTCTACACGAAGTCACCACAAATTCTCTCATATGGTGGTCATGGTGTCTCACACATGATATCCACCATGAACCATATTTGAGGGTGGATCCGCTATGGCCTCGAACTTCTCTCTCAAGGAAAAGAATATGCAAGGATACACATAATACATCACTGATGTTGAAGTTCCTTTTCAGCTAAGGCTTCATTCTCCAACGTATCAAGCTTGTTCTGGAAGTACATAGAACTCTCTAGCATGAGGCTTGGTGAGAATGTTGGTCGTCTTTTCTTCAGTGATAATGTACCTCAACTGAGAATTAGAGAAACCATTTCAACATGCTCTACTCCCTCTGAATCAATATCATTAAATGTCAACAGATGTAGATCCTTAAGCTGCTTCCTTTGTCACGGAGGCATGTCCTGTTCATATACTCCAATCATGGAAAATATCTTGTTCCAAGGGACTCAACACTTGGCACATGATTTATTAGTTTAGTAATCACAACTGTTCACAAGAGAAACTTCCCATACACAAATGTATTTGTCTGATTCCATAGTAACATGAGTGAATGTAATAAACTACGGGTTTATTGCCAGGTATGGTTACATTAGACATTCATGCTGAAGTGGCTCCAATCTGAAGCTCCAAGTTCATGCATCAACCTCTTGACTTCTGAGTCTACTTTTGACAGATGTATGAAACTCCCTCTTGTTATAGAAGGATACTCATAATTTTGATCATAGAAGATATCTTTTTGCAATAGCCTCAATTTATCTAGCATGAACATCGCATGATTCATGAATCCTAGATCAAAACTTCTTTAGAGCTACTACCATAAGATAGATTCTTGTACAATATTTGGTAGCATGCCTAATGTACCATTCTTCTTTCCTTGTAAGAACATCCATAGAGACAAAGGAAAAGATTAAGGCAAATAGCTCTTATAGTATGTATAGAAATACAAATAAGAGAGAGTACAACGAGTAGATAAATACTCGTGTAAATCAACGTCCTTGATAGAAGTTGCTTTAATGAAGGTCCATATACATCAAATTAGAAAACACCTTCTTAGATTGTTTAAGAGACATCTCCCCTTTGATGATTCAAACTAGAACTCTAATAGTGTCTCTTCTTTCATATCTCCCCTTTGATGCTTTGATTTGGAAATGGAGTATTGGTTACTATTCCCCCCACAATGTAAAATTCCCACTCTTATATCGCTGAACAATTCTACATCATATCAAATATTGGAAACTTCTTTTTGGAACCTTTGAATTCACAAAAGTCAATTGTTTAAAAAGTTGATGTTTTTCTCTTAAGAAGGATTGCTCAGTTTGTTACACAATCCATGCAAACGCAGGTCTTTTTCAGCAGCTCCAAAACACAGTTCTTGCCAAATGTGTAATGTCCCCATTTTTTATGAGCTCCTACAGTGGATTGATTGTGTTGATTACAGCGACCCTAGTGAGTTGACAAGGTGATCTGGGGGTCTCAGTTATGTACTTCTATTTTTAGTAAGTCAAATTCAGGTAGTTGCCATATTTGGTAGTGCAGATGGTGGCACTAGCAATTGTTCGTCACCTACATCGGATGGGGCTATTTATTTTATGAGTTCATATTTATTATAATAATGTTATAAAATTATGTTATGTTGGTGAAGCTTCTCAAGTGAAGTTGCATTTAGGAAACTTTGTATCCATAGGGGTTTTAAATATGAGCTCATTTGATGAGAATGACATCCAATTAATAGATTATCTTATTTGCTTTGTTGTCTTGGTGACATTTCTGATGTTCTGATTTTTAATGCCCTTGCTAAGGTATAAGGGTTTGTTCCTGAGAACTGCATTGGCAATCAATTTGCAATTTAGTTGCAAAGATATAGAAAATTGCTTGCTTCTCTACTGTTTGAAGCTTCTATTGAATTTGAGAAGGCAATTCATGTTGGGAGATACTTTTGTGGCTTCATTTAATTTATCATATTTGCATTTGAAATTAGAGGCGCCTGTACATGTTCTTAGTGGTTGTCATCCTTTTGAGGCAAAGATTTGCATTTATTGTGATCAACATACACTAGAATCATACTTGTGCCTATTTCCATAGGCTTGTGATTCACCATACCACCCCTGCGAATGCAACTGGGGTCCTGCGTTTACATTTCTAGGACCTGTGAGTGTCATTTTAGGGCCTGCGTCCATTAAAAGAAGTCTGTGATAGCAATTTTGAGGGCTGCGGTTGAGATTTAGAGGCTCCCACAACAAAGACAGTGGCCATGTTTGGTTGTCTTAGGAGGTAGTTTGTTATTACTACTTGTTCCTGGATGGTTTCGGTGTCGGGAATGATCATTGGTCATCGTATGAAGGAGGTATTAGGGAGTTGGGTGGTATTATACTGAAATTTGACTTTAGGGATTATGTTTTCCAAGTGCCATTGTAATCACAACTCTCTTATGTGTAAAACTGAACTTATGTTATTGCATTTTTGACAATTAAAAATGTGCAAAAATCTAGAACTGTCATAGTTCATTTCCAGAACTTATTATTGCTCATTCCAAGTTCTTCATGTTATCATTCTTAATAACCTGAAAGACAATAACTTGTAGAATATCCATTAGCGAATCAAGATATAATTGTGATAGTTGATACTACATTGGTATTGAGCTTGCTTGTAAAGTGTTTGAAAAAATGTCAAGTAACTAATTTGTGAAGAAGTTTGGTGTTTGTTAAAGTTATAACCACTTGGGGTTATTACAAAATTAGCCCAAGTGATTCAATCCTACATAGCTCTGCAATGGATGCATTCAAGAATAACGTGGCCTTCTCATTGGTGGTCTTGAAGATTGTAATGAACTGGCAATTAAATGCCTTGCAACAAAACATGAAGCACATAGATAGCAACCCAATCACTTTCTCCCAAAGTCTTCGCACTATTGTCTTTAGAAGCAGTGCAAGGTTGAAAAGAAAATCGCAACACCAATAACATTACAAGCAACGTTCGTGCCCATGGACATGGATGTGGATGGTTTTTGTGAGTTGGGAAGACAACGTAGGTGTTCCTAATAACAATGGACATCAAAACAAAAGGAAAGTCCCTTGCAACACATTTGCTATCTCAAAAATATAATGAGGCCATTTGCACAATTTCGATGTAAATGAGATTGCTCAAGATATTACTTACTCCACATAATAATATCACTATTTTCTTCCACTTCTAAGAAGTCATCATAACCAACTAGAATTCGGTATCATAGTTCTGATTTATCATAGAGAATATCACATGACTATGTGTTGGGAGGATGCTAGCAAGAAAATTAATATTCTCTCTTCTAAAGTATGATAAACTGTCAACTTCTTGGTCAACAACTTTGAAAACTCTCATAATTTTATTATAAGATCTATTACATAGTTGCAGCTGTAAAACTGAAATACGTCTCATAGTTTCTACCATCATTTACTGTCACTCGTGGCTACTGCACATCTGGAGCCAAATGTAATCCTTGATAAGGATAATTATTCCAACGACTATAAATTTGACTCAGTTTACACAGTGAGTCCCATAGTTGATTCCATCAACATGCGACATGGGAGATTTCTATCTCATCGGAGAAAGCAACCATGCAATTTTTGTATCATTAATTCTTATTTATAATTTCTAGTCTTTCTTATTCCACATGTAATGAATGGGTAATTCGATCAATCTTTAAAGCAATATTTCTTGTCATTTTCATAACATCGGCTTATCTTGCCCCATGACTGAGCATGTATGATAGGAGCCTTCAACCCATCCAAGCCTTATTCCTTCTTCCAGATATTTGTTATGCATTTACACACAATATGTATTGAGGACTGAAGGAAGTAAGATGAAATCCTGTGCTTGATAACATTAAATTTGGCACCTAGAAGTCAGTCATAATAATTTGGTCTATGATCTCTAACGATGCCTATCTCGTGCAAAGGATCAGACTTATAGCCTGTGGAATCTCCATTGTCTTCATCCTTGTGTGTTTGATAACACTGGTCTTAATTCCATGAACAACTTAGTCCTCCCAAAGTCAATAGTCTCATTGATGAGTTCTAACATTTGTTTTAATATGGAAAATACATATCTGCGCGAGGCTTTCCGGATAGTGACATTAACAACGCCACCATAGTCACATTAATCTGATCCTAATAGCAAATCCATCAAGCATCCATCCACTCGAATTTGCTTTCAACCTCTGGTTCCACTTCTCTTATGTCTTCTATGAATGTTCTCTTATAGTTGTCCACTTAAAGAAAATTGTAGCCATAACAAATCATGGATTGCACAGATTCAAAACTATCAATCGACTCTCCCTCTGTAATGGGCACCCTTAAATGCCCAAAAACTGAACAACCGCTGATAGGAATTTGCATCCAACTCCTTATTCCTCCGTTTACTAATTTAATCCCTAATGACTTCGGAAATTGGATGTTTGTAATGTTTGCTTGCATGGAATTGAAAATCACACAACATGAACAAAAAGAAAGTACAATGATATACAAATTGGAAATTGTATTACTGCTGATAAGATGTTATGTTCAGAAATTAATAAAATCAAATACATGGCAGATTATCAACTCACTAATTGCTCCAATATTATTGACATAATGCTCGAGAAAATGTTATTTAAACCTGCTGCTACAATGACATGAATAGTAACTGCGTGAATAGTGCCACATGAACAGTACCTGCGTGAACAGTGCTGCTATAGTATTTTGTCCAATATCTTCAATAAAATCATTCCCTCAAAGTAGCATAAGCGTCGGATGAGTAATGAAGAAGATATGAGCAAAACATCAAATTTGCCTATCGCTGGAAACCCGCCCAATCTGCTTGATAATGAAGCTGATAATAATGGATTCCAAAGGCCAAACCCCAAGGGAATGACATCCAAAATGTCACAAGAGAGGATAGACGTCCTCTAATGCCAAGAATGGATGTGCAACTCACACATCAATTTTCTTCTCATATTCCCCCTTGAATAATGGCCACCAGCTCTCCATTTATTTCCACTTCATAGGGTTGACCCACTTTTCACAAGCACTGTGGGATAAAGTGATTTAAAATAAAATAATATTAAATAACATGTCTCCCTTGAGCATCCCCTCTCAAACAGACAACCCAAAAAAAATAATATTAAAGTAACACTTTATCATTTTAACATTTAATTTAAATGCTACTTTAATAAACTTCACGCATTAAAATAATATATCAATCGGACTCGAAATGAAGCAAGTGACAGCTTGTCGAAAAGCTCTCGACGTGAAGCTTCAAGTCCAATCATTAGAAATATGCCAACTCTGATGCCCAGTCAACTTGCTATAAATAGTAATTCCATCCAAAGACCCCACAAACAAACTCCAATTGGCCTCAAACTAGGAATGAATAGGCCAAATCACTCCAAGATCCCTCTGAACTCCTCACTAGCCCTCGGGACCATGCAAGACTAGGCTAGCACCAACATAGCTGACAATTGCTAAAGAAGGGCCGTTATACCCTTTGCTACTGTAATTTTGTTGGGTGGATATTTTGCAACTGATAGTTTTGGGTTAAATCGAGTCGCAAAATAGAATGACCAGCCACAACGTGTGAGACATAGTCTCTCCTACCTTAAAGGGAAGACTCCCTCTTCTCACTGTTCCTTGGATCAACTCAAGGTAAGCAAAATGTTGAGAGATTTTGTAAGGGGTGTTACTAATATTCTTTTCTCTTATCTTTTAGGAAATAATCCACTTACCCATGGAGCGAGTAATGGGCAAGATGAAACCTCAAACTACACTTCTATCTAAAGTTGTAAACGATGATACCGATAAACCAACACTAACTCAAAGGCAAGCTGAAAGTGTACCAGTTTGGCTCTAAGTTCTGTATTAACCTATTCTATAAGAATAACCTCTACCATTAGGGCACAAAGACTTCCAGAAGTAGGGAATTCTGACTATTTTTCGTGAATTTGAGATGGTAATACAAACTACAGTCAAAGCTCCTAGTCTATGTATTGCCACAACCGCTCCTAGTCAAAGCTTCGGCTCCGATTCCTTCTTAAATCACTATGCTCTATTATTGAACACACAATAATAACACGAATCAAAGACAACATGCACAAATTACAGTCAAAGCTTCTAATTTGCTCTATCACAATTGCTTCCAGTCAAAGCTTCGAATCCAATTGTTTCTTTTATTCACTTTTCTCCCAAATTCGTACTACACAATCAAAGTTATGCTTGCACAAATGTGGTAGAGATTTCTTGCATACAACAAAAGATGATTTTTACAATGAGGTGGCACTTCTTTATATAGACACAGGAGTTGAGAAAAAGATGGAGGAAAAAGTGGGAGCAACTCAACCAACTTTGACTTAGTCTAACTAAAAGAGAAATTATTGGGTTGCATGCAGCTGCACATGCAACTCGCATTACATGTAATTACATCCTTTCATGCAATGCATCCTCTCCAACTACAAACATGAAAGAAGAAGAAAGAAGATGGAAGAGAAGGAAACAATCCTAGGGACTGTTCTGAAGGGCCTTGTACTTGGCAAAGCAATCCCGGATGATCATAGGATTGGAAGTTCTTGTATTTTGTGCCACTGCATTCACCTTGATAACCATGGTGTTGCATCTTTTGATAGCCTCTAATTCTCTTTGATGAATTGTTTGCCAACATTTGAAAACTTGCTGTGATCAAGCTTTTTCTCATTCAAGTTGTCGTGAATTCTCCTTTGTAGATTGACATATTATGAAGTCTCTGAAACTTTAAAAACCTTCTCGATGGTATCTGAATGTAAACTCAAAACAACTTTCCGACAAGCATCTGAAACTTGCTCTCTTTTTTTTTCAAACAAAGTGCTTGGTGCATTCCCACACGAACTCAAGTTCTCAAACAACCATTAGGAAAATGGATACAAAATGAATTACTGCTTTTTTGAAGAATGCCTTCTTTACTGGATGTCTTCATTCTTAATAGAAATCTGGGCATATGTTGACTTGCCACAACATGAAAGTTTCAATGGGATTGAATTCATGAAAGCTTTGAGATTTGAGTTACAATGACAAATCCATGAGGAGTGGGTATTCGAAGTATGGATTAGATACTTATGGAACACATATGATGGCTGGAAATGAACCGAAATCATATGTATTTGGATGGAAAGGGCCAAAGTTAGACTTGAAAGGATGGATATGCTTTGAAACATGAAAATCGAATGCATGGGAATGCGTGTGAATGAAGGCACTTGACTTTAAAAATTGACTTGGGCTTTCAAGATGTCATTGCATGGAAAGTGGATTACATGTAAATGCAACAGGTAATGAGAAATGGAAAGTGAGATGACATGCAAATGCGGATAGAGAATGAGCTTACATGTAAGTGCGTGTGAAGGATTAGATGAAATGCTTTATGACATGGAATGATGAAATTACATGTATTTTGCTCATGAAGTGTAATTGCATATGAAAAGATGGAAATGCAATGTACCTTGAGGCAAAGTGAACTTTATAGTTGTCTTTGTGGAAAGGTAAAGTCCAAATACATGGGAAAACATGCACATGGCATTTTTTGACCTTTCAAAAGTAACTTTTAGTCAAAAATGGGTTCTAGAGATGCAATTACATGTAAAAGACTTTTCATGTAATCATGACGTATGATTGGATGCGGAAAGTGAGATGAGTGGTAATGGAAATGAAAAATGAGATTATATGTTCGTGCGGATGATGAATGAAAATACATGTAATCGCATGAGATGCAAAGTGTTGTGACATAGAAAGATGGAAATGGAATGTGATGGTGCTCTCGCATGAAATGGAAGATGGAGCGAAATGAAACATGCTCAATTTCTAAGGAAAGAACTTGCAACTTTTCCAAAAATGAAGAAAAAACCGAAAAGCAAACACACAAAACACAAAAACAAATTTCAAAAGAAGAACGTACCTTTGGCAAAAGACTCAAACATGTCAACAAGCAAATCACTTCAATATGCAAATTCGAATTTGGAGTTTGGAAAAAAACCAAAAACATGAAAATGAACCATTTCATCATATATAAAGGAAAAATGCACTATTCATGGCATATATATGGACAAATGTGCAATAACAAGCCATAATATGTATGAAAATAGCAAGATAAGCATGAATTGATGAGCAAGTTTGAAAATGTTCATTTACTTGGAGGTTATGAGCCAAAATAGCAAGATTTATAAATTTTGAAGACCAATTCTTCCTCAAATCCAGATTTTCAAACAACTTTTTGACTTCTTCCATACTTGCATTCAACAAATATTAATGAGCAATAAAAGGTCGAATTTGACATGAGAATGCCAAAAAAGTAGTCTCCAAAGGCAATGGCGTGCATTAAAACTCAAAACAACCCCTATTGATCCAAAGGTATGGGCTGGAAATGCCATTTTTTGAGTTTTTTCAACCAAAATGTGACTTTTTAATGCAAAAATCTTGGCTGTTTTTGCAAAACCGTGAAAAAAAAATGCATGTTTTTGAGTTGTTTTTGACTTGTGAATGTAAAAACAACTTCCCCAAATTCGAATTTGGAGTTTGGAAAAAAACCAAAAACATGAAAATGAACCATTTCATCATATATAAAGGAAAAATGCACTATTCATGGCATATATATGGACAAATGTGCAATAACAAGCCATAATATGTATGAAAATAGCAAGATAAGCATGAATTGATGAGCAAGTTTGAAAATGTTCATTTACTTGGAGGTTATGAGCCAAAATAGCAAGATTTATAAATTTTGAAGACCAATTCTTCCTCAAATCCAGATTTTCAAACAACTTTTTGACTTCTTCCATACTTGCATTCAACAAATATTAATGAGCAATAAAAGGTCGAATTTGACATGAGAATGCCAAAAAAGTAGTCTCCAAAGGCAATGGCGTGCATTAAAACTCAAAACAACCCCTATTGATCCAAAGGTATGGGCTGGAAATGCCATTTTTTGAGTTTTTTCAACCAAAATGTGACTTTTTAATGCAAAAATCTGGGCCATTTTTGCAAAACCGTGAAAAAAAAATGCATGTTTTTGAGTCGTTTTTGACTTGTGAATGTAAAAACAACTTCCCCAAATGCTACTACATGGATCCATATGCAAAAGTTACTTCGAAATGCATAAAAGTGGATAAAAGTCCCAATTTTCTGAGCGTTTTTAGCAAAAACGCGATTCATAAAAGTAGTGTAACCTAGAGACTTGCACCCCCCTCCCAAACCTTGAAGTACCTATCCCCGAGACGTCCCCGCACAGGGTACTTGAGTACCCAAGCACCCCCACCTCTGCCATTCCGCAACCATGTTGCCACTGGGATGTGTACTTAAATTTCTATTTGATTTTTGATTTTTGAATGTTACTATTGGGTATGTAATACGTTACTATGTTGAATGTCAATGGTTCTAATTCATGTTGCAATTTTTCTATGTTCAAATATTTTAATTTGGTATGTTCTAGTGAACTACTAAAACATCATTTCATAACTAGCATTTCAAGTTCTATATGTATACTATACAACATCCCTCTCAGGCCCGTCCTCCCCTTGCCGTCGTCCCCTGGCCATTCCAAAAATGAGGCCCATCTTCCTTGCGCCCTGGAAACTCGCCCAAGCGTCCCGACGTAACCCCCGTACTAGTGTAACACTGCATAAAAGGCATGAAATGAAGTTTTTTTGACATCTAATGGCAAAAATGTGTTCTTCAATAGAATATATATGGATTGAAATGCCAAAACGACTTCTATTTGAGCTAAAATGTGACTTTTAAAGGCCCAAATCTGGGTGTTTTTGTCCAAAACGTGGCTCCAAATGAGGCTGAAACAAAACAATTTTAGCATGAAAAAGGTTGCCAAATACACGGGAATGCATGAGGATGCAAAAATTACTCTTAAGAGAAAGATTTCAAGTCATTTCATGGAGAAATCACCAAAAACGGGTTTTGGAAGGGCAAATGCATGAAGTTGAATGCAAAACAGACCTTTTTTGTGTGATTACATGTTTAAAATATGCAATATAGACCCAAATGCGACTTTTAGAGGCCATTACATGTTTTAAAAACATGTAATGGGCTCTCCCAAGGCAAAAATGCACCTTTTAGGTGCATATGCATGTTTTAAAAACATGCTTTTTCGTCAAAAAGGGGTTTGGAAAGTGCAAATACATGTCTTTGGTGCAAAAACTCACCCTTTTGGTGTAAAGACATATTTAAATTACATGTATATGCAACTCAAGGCAAAAGCTCATTTTTTAGTGTATATGCATATGACAGATGTAGCTCATCTTTTTGATGTCATTGCACACTTTTAAGTGAGTTTACATGTAATGACATCAAAAAGGTCCACTTCTAAGTGATTTTATATGCAATAGCGTAAAAAAGGTCCACTTTTAAGTGATTTTACGCTTTAAGTTGAGTTTTACATGCAATGGCATGAAAAATATCTACTTTAAGTGATTTTTACATGTAATGACAAGAAAAAGGTCCACTTTTAAGTTATTTTTACACATTTAAGTGATTTTTTTAAGCACATGTCAATTTAATTTTGATGAAATATTATTTAAGTGGGACATAAATTATATTTACATTATCATATTAACAATATAATGTGTAAATATAATTTAATAAGTAATATTTACTAGAGCATTTGATTTAAATGTCAAAAATTAAATTGAACTATATAGTTAATATACTCACTTAAGTGAAAAATGAAAAAACAACTCAACTTAAAAATATAATATAAAGTGCACTATAGTTACTTTAAGTGGAAATTTAATTGGTAAAGTAACTTAAAAACATAACATAAAATGAATTCAAGTTATATTTTTCAAAAAGTGAATGTCAAATTAAAAATATAACATGATATTTTTAATTCCTGTAGTTGCATAAAAAAGGTCCACTTTTTGGGCACTAACATGGTCATATCTTTTGACTAAAAATTCCAATTAAGCACCAAGATAGATCAAATCAAAGGGAAAACCAAAAGCAATGAATTGAACAAAACCAAAGGACTAAAAACGAAGAAATACACACTCAAAAATGAAAGAAAGTACGATGAAGGCTTAAAAAATCAAGCATAGGCTTGACAAATAGAAAAAGAAAAAGACTTGACGAAAGCCTCAGTAAAAGAATTTGCTACGTGAATTGAAGTTGATTGATCAATCAACACTAACCAATTGAATAACAAATTCAACTTAGAGAAATGCGATACTAGTTTGAAAAAGTTTCGTATTGTTACCTACATTTTGTGATGACAAAATACAGGACAACAAATTTCACAAAGTTTAGCGAGAAAATAAGAATGCGAATATTTGTCACTCAATTTCATGTTTGAGAATCAAACCAATGACCTCCCCATCCATATTCGCTTTCTGTTTGTATAGGCACGAACGTGTTTAATACTCAACCATTCAAATAGATGCGCCACCAAGTTTTCCATTTGACTATAAAATAATTGTAGACAACAATCTATCTTGACGAGTCACCACTCTTAAGTCTCATAATCGTTAATTATGCACAATACTTTATCTTTGATGCTAGTTGCGTTGGAAGTCTACTACAAACAATATGTAGAATCTTTGCTTCTGTTATTAAACCTCATAGGCTGGTAAAGAACCAGCTCTGATACCATGTTGAAGATGATGCTACATCAATAGTGACTGAATATAAATTCACAGGTCTGAATGTGAACTAGTTGTATTCAATCCTCAAAAGACAGAACATTATTGATTTCTATTATTCTCTTGCCTGGCCAAGTATAAGTATATATACCTTAATAGAGAGACATGTCCACACAAGACATGTGCTTCCTCAAAGAGGAGACATGTCCACACAAGACATGTCTCTTCACAAACTGTAATTAGTTATGCAAATAAACCAATCTCCAATACGTGTCTATCATCTAGTTTAATTTTAATCAAACCTCAGCATAATGTTGTTGATCTTTATAGGAGATTAAATCAGACTTCGATTTGATTTTAGATATACTTATGAGCAGATTTCATGATCATGACTCGATCATATATAAGAACATGAAATGTCAAATACTAGATCTGTATGAACAGATCAAAGATGTATTCGGAGAAGGATAACAGATTTGGTGAATAATAATATAATGATCTGTACTCAAATATATGTGTATCTAATAATATAAGTATACTGTATTATGTATGCATGTATATTACAAGCAAATCAATATTATATTATCATCTAATTTATCCGGCCAATGCTAATTCTTCAAGAACCCTCACCGAGTAGGCATAATGAAAATGCATTCTTCTCTAGGAGAAGATTGAGGTGAAAGCTCTTGTTCCACCCTCTGCGAGTAGTTATGGTGGACCACCCTCTGCGAGTAGTTGTGGTGGACCACCTTCTGCGAGTAGGTCTGGTAGAAATGCATTCTACTCTAAGTGAAGTCTGAGGTGAACGCTCTTGGACCACCCTCTGCGAGTAGGCATGGTGGAAGTTATGTGTGTGACTTCATGACTTGAATTTTATGCTCTTATGAAGTGACTATGGTGAATAATGATATGCTAAAATAATGATGTTTTAATGAGAATCTATGTGATGAGAATTTATAATTATCTTTGATTGCAGCTATGTGTGCCTGCCATACTAAAGATCTCTCTCTTGCTAAGAGGGAGTATTGAAAATTGTAGTTGAGATGGAGATCTTTAACTCTCATTTTGCTATACATTGAAATTGAGATAATTCCTATGTATTGTGTTCACTGCTGGAGAAGATATTTATTTGAGATAATATTATATGGAGAGACATGTGTCATGGATCATGCGAAGAGGCACACATTTGGAAATATGAAGAGACTTGTTTTTAGAAATTGAAGAGACCTTCAATTGTGTTATGAATAGTCCCTCAATTCTTTATAAATATGACATCAAGTGGAAAGCATTGTACTTGAACATTCTTTATTATCAATAAATGTGATATTTTTGTCGTGTGGCTGGGCTTTCCCCTTCAAGTGGAAGGGTTTTCCTAGGATGATCTCTTGTGTCTTAGTGCATTTTTATCCTACCCTTTATTGTTGTTTATCTTTATTTCTAGGCAAAACATTAACACAAACGACGGGTCAGCAAGATGACAAATCAGATAAGACTAAATTCTGTCTCATTCAAATGACAGGTCAGCAATTACATTAATATACAAAACAAATAAAAAACTAGCTGATACATGATAAGGTGCAAAGTATGTTTGGAAATATTTCATTAAAAGAATGACAAATTAGATTGCCATGTTACTTTTTGAAGAAGAAAGATTAGAGATTATTCAAACTAAGGCAAAAGAGACAACTCAGCAGGGAAAAGGCACAACGTTATAACTTACAAGTAAAATAAATCATGACAATGACAACATAAATGGAAGAGTGCGAAGATGTGTAATGAGAATAAACGGTGATCTCTATAAAGTCTTATGACATTAAAAAGTGAAAAATATCAATTAAGGAAAGTGTGATTAGTTAATGATTAAAATGGCTGACAATAATCAACAGTTTAATGCAGTGATATGTTTAGTTAGAAGTATGATTAAAATGAAAGGCATCATGAAAAAGGCTGTTATGGGAGTGTCAACAGGCCAGTTTAAAATCAAGAAGTAGATGAAGAAGATGGGCAAGAGCAACAGAGCTAGAGAAGTGAGGTCTAGTGGCTCGACAATTGCTACATGCAAAGAGGCATTGCAGGACCTTCAAAAGAATTAGGATGTTATCTCTATCCCAAAGAACTCCAATTAGTTTTATGTTTCCTGCTATTAGTTTATTAGTTTAGGCTTGTGTGCTCTGTTAGTTTATCGTTATATGGACTTCTATGCTTCGTTGTGATTATCTTTATGGACTTATTAAGCTTGATACCATAACTCTACTTATTCTTGCATTGTTGGAGTAGTGGTTGATGAAAAATTACCATTTGGTTTATTAAAATGATTTCTTAAGATATCATTACATCAAAACCAATATTTTCATTCTATGCAAGCAACAATTTTGAACATGATATTCTGCACCCACGTGTGTGCTTGTTTACGTTTCTTGTACCATTTACTTATCTCTCACCATCTTGCTATCTCTCCACAACTAGGAGTATCTCTCTTTATAGTTGGCCTCACTATAGCACCCCCGTATCTACTATAACTCTCATAAATAATTCTAGTTAAAATCCAATCATAGATGACCCACATCAAATTAATGCAAATATCTAGGTTGGCAGTCAACAACTTTGCATATAAAACAATGATTCATTTGTTCCAACATAGCTGAAATCTTGGACAGTAACATCTGGTCTGTTTATACCAAAATAGTTTCATTTGACACTGCTAATCTCTTTTGTTATGCCCAAAGCTCTCATTTTCATCATGTTTATGATTCATTGAGGGTGTAGGAGTCGTGCTGGCTCTCTTCAAAATATGCTGTAGAATTGTTTATTTGCTTTTGGAGTTTTTGAAATGTTTTTTTTTTCGCAATATATATGTTTTTTTTAACGTATAGAAATGCTCATAAAAACAACATAAATTGAAACTACTATGAGTTGCCAGCACAAAGATCTCAAATGCAATTATCTAGTTTGCAATTATTACAAAACATACACAAATAGGCAAAGACAAATTAACAAGAGCCTGTATGCAAATTTGGCATTGGGTAGTTTGTATGCAGAAATATTTGTAGACTCCATGCCAATCTCAGTAGTTTGTAGCCTTAGTGTGGAATGCAGCCAGTATAGATTCCAACGCTGCCCAATGTTCAAGGATCACACAAGAATTTGAAGCCCAAATGCTGTTCTAAACAGGTAACCACAGTCCTATAAGTGTGAAAGCAAATCATGTAATTCCCACGCTGCTTACTAACTGGTAACTGCAGCTCATAGACATGCCCAATAGTGGTGGCAATATCAAATGTAATGGCAGAATTATGTACACCCAACCCTGGATTCTTCTTCTATCCCAAATCGCAGAAAAGGTAACTGTTTAATTGGTATACAACAACAGCAATTAACTCCTCAGATGAATTGCAAAATGTATGCCCAGCAGATGACACAATTCACTAGCATAAGAAACAGCTCAAAGTGCAAAGAATTTCATGGAATAAGACCAGATTTCCACCAAATCCACATTGAAATCCTTGGAGAGCAATTCAATTAAAAAGAAAATGTCATGAGATAAGTCAATTTGCCAAAATAAGTCCCTTTTATAATATTAAATGGTTTGTAGCTTCATGCTCACACAAAATGCCCAAAAGCTTCACCAATACACCTTTTACTAATGAATCTTCAACAACACACCATCAAATTTGAATAAAGATGTATAAGTTATTTATTAAGTAAGACTTAATAAACAACTAACAGTACATAGTCCATCAACAAAACATCAATCAAACACTGATGAAGCTAGGACCTCAAGGTGCCATAATTGCATTGCTAAAAATAAAAACTCCACATATCCAAATTACTATAAATAGCAAGTCACTCCACTCAAACCCTCAAACATAGTGTCAACTCATGAGGGTCGCGATGATAAACTGACATCGCCAAGCTATTGGAACCTGCTAAATTGTGGACATTACTGTCCTCCCTCCCCAAGATTGCTTGTCCCCAAGCAATCACAGTTTGGGGAGCTGAAGTACATATTCGGGCTCCCAAGTGGCATCCTCAGTTGCAAGACCCTACTACTTCACCAGAAACTCTCTAAGATTCGGCAATACAAATGCCTCTCCCTGGTATCTAGTATAGCCTCACGGATCAACTCTAATCTCCCCTCATCATCCAGTGGGGGTAAAGTAGAAGATGGGACAGCATGTCTTCCTTATGCCTTCTTGAGGTGTGATACATGTTAGAGTGGGGTTTTCGTTGCACCAAAAGACCGATCTTTCAATGCCCAATACAACTAAACTTATAGTACACAGAAGGCAGTTAAGCCCTTGTCACGAATCTCAAGGGTAAAGCTGAACAAATTTTCAACAATCTCCCCGTCAACATTACCTGAGGCTTTGAGGATTCGAACCTGTGACCAAGCTCTAATACCACTTGTTAGAGTGGGGTTGCTGTTGCACCAAAAGACTGATCTAGCAATGCCTAATACAACCACTCAACTTATAGTACACAAGAAGCGGTTAAGCCATTGTCACAAATTCCGAGGGGAGCACTGAACAAATTTCCACAATACATGAAACACATTAATATCCCATTGTCCTTTGGCAAATCTAGCTCATAGGCTTCCACACTCACGCATCTAACCACATGGAAGGGACCATAGTAGTTAGGTTTGAGATTCTCAACTCCCCTCTTCTGGATAGATGGCTCTCAATAGGGCTGCAACATCAGGTACACCATATCACCCACCTGGAAAGAGTGAGCAATAATTTGATCAACATACTGCTTTTGTTGATTTTGTGCTCTCTTAATTTTCTCTTAGAGTCCTCATGACACCTTGACTATCCTACAGTAAATCTCCTACACTGGGTACATTACTGTTACTAAATAACAAATCCATGAAGCTCAAGGGATCGTACCTGTACAAGGCTCTAAAAGCTTAGTTACTGGATTCGCGTGTTGGATACCAGATTCGGATTCAATCCGAATCCGTCTGGAGCCAGGCAAGATCCTCGACCCTGCCTATGGGTTCGTCAGGATCCATGGGCTGCAAATCCTGACGGATCCACAAGCAAGATCGAGGATCCAACATGGATCCGCAGCCAAGGGAGCCAAAAAAATAATAAAAAGTGGGCCCAATTAAGTTTTTTAATGTTTTTTTTTGTGTAAACCCTAAAAATGACCCTTTAAGTCATTATGCAAGTTCATTTGCTCTCTCATAGTTGCTAGTTTGAAGTAAAGTGCTTGGACTCGAAGGAGATCAGTTGTGGAGCTCCAAATACCTTGCAAGAAGTGTTTAAGGTATGCATTTCAACCATATTCTTTAGTTCTTTCATAGATTATTGATTTATTTCTAGTTTTTAAAATTTTCAAGTTTTTGTGTAAGTGTTGAAGCATGGTTTTTGTAATAACCCCAATAGGTTATAACTTCTTCAAACACCAAAAATCTTTATACTTCAGTTGTTTGACATTTCGTCAAATGCTTTGCAAGCAAGGGTCATCTGACTGATATAACTTTTCAGATTGCTGCAATGATTCTTGTTTGGATTTGCCTCAAAGAAAATGCTTACAAAAGACTCCAAATTTGTCTAAACAATGACCTAACATAAATATGCAGCTAATTTTGGCAATAGTGAATGCATATATGAGTTCTAATCATGAAAATGATCACCTACAGCCAACTGGTATTTTAACAAACAATTGGTATGCAAGCTAACTGGCTAATAAGAAATGATATATTAACGCTCAAAGACAACTATTAATGACCAGCAATTGTATCTCCCTTATTGAGAATGAGTATCCAATACAATATTCATACTAAGTTAGCCAAGACTCTTGGCATTTACAAAAATATCAAAATATGATGATTGCTGGTAAAGTAATATGCACCTATAGCTGCCAATTAAAACTAATGCAACACTAAATATCTAACTTCAATACTCCCCTACAGCAGTACGCTAATCACATGCATGATTAAATACAACTAAAGCCATGGATTGCTGATACCATTGTGAGGAATGTAAAAATGAATGATGTATCTATTAATGAATGATAGGTCTGATACGAAATGACAATTACAACAGCACTCTATAGTGAAAGGCAACTATGAAAATACACATCAGACCTGGCATATGAAGTCGCCTTAGAGAATAGATGTATTGCAATACCATTGAACAGAAAATAACCTCCTCAAATGCCCAAGTCGTGCCTCTCTAGCTGCCGCCCCTGATTGTAGATGGCTGTAATAATTTTCTTTGCTTTTTCGGATTGCTTTTTTTTTGGATTGCTTTTTCGGACCTGCTTTTTCGGCCTGATTTTTCGGTTTTGCTTTTTCGGCCTGCTTTTTTCGGACTGCTTTTTCGGCCTACTTTTTTTCGAACTGCTTTTTCGGCCTGCTTTTTCAAACTGCTTCTTCGGCCTGCTTTTTCGAACTGCTTTTTCGGCCTGCTTTTTGCACTCAAATATTTTTTTCTCAATGTAGCACAAATAGAAGACTGAAGTATCTTCCTCCCAGCTGCAATAATTCAAGTGATATTTCACACCCTCAAAATTGCGTACCAATTGAGAGTTTTCGTTCTCAATGGCCACAAATATTTTTTCTCAATGTAGCACAAATAGAAGACTGAAGTATCTTCCTCCCAACTGCAATAATTCAAGTGATATTTCACACCCTCAAAATTGCGTAGCAATTGAGAGTTTTCGTTCTCAATGGCCAGTTGTGACTATTGCAGAAACCCTAGGCTCCACAATGCACATCAACAAACATCAACATCAACAACAACAAATCTGGATGATTAGAATGAAGCTCAAGGTGCCTATTTATTCTTTTTTCTCCACTTTCTCCAGAAGCTTCTAGAACATTATTTTATTTTATCTATTAAGTGACTTTATAAAATATTTTATAATTCAAGTCACTTTATTAAATTAATTAAATATAAAGTTACCTTTTAATATTTAGTTATTTGATAACTTTATAAATAATTAACTTAATACCACTTATTTATTTAATTAAAATAATTAATTAGTCATCCTCATAAAATATTCATTATTTTGGATAACCTAATTAATTAAATTAATTAAATCAAATTGCCTCCAAAATGGGGACACGACAGTCTGCCCTTCTTGAAATTGCTTGTCCCCAAGCAATGGCTGAACAATAAACCAATCAATCCGCCTGGATCCCAAATGTAGTCATGAACTATACTACTGTCAATCAACACAGGCTCCTGTAATATCCTCTGCAATATAACTAAGAGGAATTCATAATCAAACTGACAATTACAGCTCAACCAAACTCCAAAATCACAACTGCCAACACAGTAAATACCATCAACGCATCCCACTGGCCTATACAGAATGTACAATCCAACTTTGCAACAATGGTGAATGCTCCCGAATGAAACTGTACCAAGTATGGAGAATCCACACACTGTACAACTCCTACAGTCAACACAACTCTGCAGATCACCGGCCATTGTCTCATAACCATAACTCCCATGCACTGCTGATGGTGAAAAGACATCACAAGATAAACAGCAAGAAATGGAACCCAAACCAAATTTGCCTGCCATCAACTCTTCAACACAAGGATCAAATGCTAACTGATGTACATACCCTGCAGTATAATGTTGATTAAAAGAACCAACCTCAGTTAACAGCTCACCATGAACAAATGATACAACCCACTGTGACTGATCTCCAGCTAAGTCAGGAGATGTCATAGCCAAAGGAGTAGAATCAATAACAACAACCGATGAAGCATCACTCCCAAACTCCTGCTCTAAGTTATGTATTATCAAGCTGTCAACCGCAGAACCTATCGTCATGTCATGCCCATCACAAATCTCATCCCAAAGCATCAAACCATCCCATAATTGATGACAAGCACTAGGAACCAAAGTACATCTCTGTATCATCGTCTCATCAACATGGTCATCAAAGGTAAATTGATGAGCATACCTCACAATGTAATGCCGATAGAATGTGCCAATCTCAGTCAGTGGCTTAGACTGCAATCTAGATGTAACTAACTGCAATCGATCACTAACCAAGTTGGAACTGACTACTACTTCCGAAGACATCGCCAAGGGAGTAGTATCACTAGCAGGAACCATGCCACCTGCCGGCTCACCAACATCACCCATGATCTTTGATACAGCATCTCTAGTGTTCGTGCCATCAGTACTAGAGGCCACCACCAGTTAGGCATACCACAACAATTTGCTATAGCACCCAACTCAACTGAACTTGACTCTAGTGGGAATGGACCCGATATGCCAATGCTAGTATCAAGGATGGATGCATCCCTATCTCCACTGTCTCTAACAATCTCGACCATGGACATCCTCGAATCACAAGACACCACAGCCTGTGACCATACAGAATTTGGTAAAGACTGCAGTCGTTCTAACTCCATGGTCACCTTAGCCAAATGAAACTGTGACTCCTCGAAAGTCAACTGTGTACTCTCAAGAATCTCAGAAGTCACCTCGAGCTGTTGAGTAAGCTCACTCACCTCATCTTCCTTGGCCAATAATGCATCGTATGCTGTACTCCCCCACTCTATAAGATAATCTCTATCGGCTACCAACTGCATATAATTCTGTCTCAGAATCCGAATAGCCTCCCATAAAGAGTGGATCTCTGTCAAGGAAAAATAACTGCCTCCCTGCTCATCACTAGTAGGAGAACCCCATCCATAAACTGCTAACAACTGTCGAGTAGCATCGAAATGCTGGCAAGCTATAGCAATGTCTCGCTCATTAACTCTCAACTGAATAGTCACATGATGGTACTGGTTAGACTGTCTCCTACAAACCTCCTCTGACGCACTGTTTAAAGGAGTATCCTCAAAGTTACTGGTCTCTAGAGTATTACCATCCATATCCTGCGAATCAACTCCAAAGCTCATATCAACATACAGAGTATCAAAGTCTGTAGCACTGCTGTCCAACTCCTCTGTACCAAAAGAAACTGCCAAGGGAACTAAGTCTACAAAACTGTCCACTGCATCCTCCTGGATGTCATCAATGCCAATATGATCCTGGGACTCATCTGTACACATTGCCAAATATGAAAGATCATCAACACATTCCAACAAGAATGGTCGACTGGATATATGAACAAAGCCCAACACCGGTGTATAAAAACTAATACCAACATCGAACAAGCTGCTGGCACAAGAAAAGACAACACCATGCAATCTACTAATCAGATCCGTGATAGCACCCAAACAATCACTACTACCAAAAAGTTTTAAAGATCTCAAGTCAACTGAATCCCAAACGCCAATGTAACAATCTTGAGTCCATATCCGTAAACTAGAATCAACTGGTAACTCAAGCAAACTCCTCACCTGAGTAATATGACTAATACCAACTAACTCCAAATACCTGTCTAACGTTGTCCCTGTATCCTGAATGTGAATGCAAGATGAACTCTCAACATTATCCACGACCACATATGATTCGCCTGCCGCAGAAAACTGAGTATCAGGAGTGTAAGATGAAACTAAACTCAACTCCATGCCATGCTTATCCCCATGTCTCTCCCAGTCCTGTAATGGAGTATTTACCAAAGAAGCTCGAGTGTCCTCAAGCTCGCGAGAAAGCCTGTCGACTTCCTCCTCCTTCCTCCTCAAAGCATCTGAATAATCTCTGACAAGGCTAAGAAGATGGTCACGATCTGATAGAAGATGTAAATATGTCAACTTCATCGTTCCCATTCCTTCCCTAATCACCTGTAAGTCAACACAAGGAAACTTGGCCTGAACTCTTTTATGTCTACCCTGTAACTGAATCATCCGGATGTGTTCCTCTATCATATCTCGCATCCTGTCATGATGAGATAATGAAGTTACAATACTGACTTCACTCACTTTGAGCTGGCTGGACAAATCCTGCGAAGTACTACCAGTTTCAACCTCATATGACGAAGCATCTAACTGTGCCTGGTACTCTCTCTCAACAAAGTCATGAATGCTCAATGTCTGCTCATCTCTGCCAGGTATCTCACCATCATGTACAACAACATCCTCATAATCATCATCTGAACCCACTATGCTGTAGTCACTGCCTGTTGGAACCAAACCATCCTGAGTACCTGAGACATCACCCTTTGGCAGCCTGTATACAACTGTCTCAACTTGAGTACCAAGTTGACAGTTACTATCCATCAACGTAATATCCTTCGCCACTTCTTCCTGTGGTTGAACTGAAACCTCTAACTGGTTGCAAACTTGTTTCTCGAACTCCTCATTAAGGTTCCTAGTAACATCTCTCACTGTATCAGTCAATGCTTTGCGAGAAGATTTGCCAAATAGAAATCCAGTCGACTTATCCACCTTAGCTGGGTTGGACAGCCTGTCATTTATACGGTGGTGCTTAACCAATAGTTCAGACATGTTATGCCTTATTTTCCTAAGTTCATCTCGAATGTTTGAATAGCCATCCTTTCTACAATTCCGACTCTGAATACTGTGTCTATCAATTGTCCAAGATTGTGTCCTCAGAGACTTTGTACTGTACCTGTCCATTTTGGATAAAGTAGAGTGCTGATCACTCATGTAAGTCGATTCTCACCCCACAGGATGGCAAGAAAACCACTCTGATACCACTGTAATAACCCCAATAGGTTATAACTTCTTCAAACACCAAAAATTTTTATATTTCAGTTGTTTGACATTTCGTCAAACACTTTGCAAGCAAGGGTCATCTGACTGATATAACTTTTCAGATTGCTGCAATGATTCTTGTTTGGATTTGCCTCAAAGAGAATGCTTACAAAAGACTCCAAATTTGTCTAAACAATGACCTAACATAAATAAGCAACTAATTTTGGCAATAGTGAATGCATATATGAGTTCTAATCATGAAAATGATCACCTACAACGAACTGGTATTTTAACAAACAGTTGGTATGCAAGCTAACTAGCTGATAAGAAATGATATATTAACGCTCAAAGACAACTATTAATGACCAGCAATTGTATCTCCCTTATTGAGAATGAGTATCCAATACAATATTCATACTAAGTTAGCCAAGACTCTTGGCATTTACAAAGATATCAAAATATGATGATTGCTGGTAAAGTAATATGCACCTATAGCTGCCAATGAAAACTAATGCAACACTAAATATCTAACTTCAATACTCCCCTACAGCAGTACACTAATCACATGCATGATTAAATACAACTAAAGCCATGGATTGCTAATACCATTGTGAGGAATGTGAAAACGAATGATGTATCTATTAATGAATGATGGGTCTGATATGAAATGACAATTACAACAGCACTCTATAGTGAAAGGCAACTATGAAAATACACATCAAACTTGGCATATGAAGTCGCCTTAGAGAATAGATGTATTGCAATACCATTGAACAAAAAATAACCTCCTCAAATGCCCAAGTCGTGCCTCTCTAGCTGCCGCCCCTGATTGTAGATGGCTGTAATAATTTTCTTTGCTTTTTCGAATTTTTTTTTTCGGATTGCTTTTTTTTTTGGATTGCTTTTTCGGACCTTCTTTTTCGGCCTGCTTTTTCGGTTCTACTTTTTCGGCCTGCTTTTTTCGGACTGCTTTTTCGGCCTACTTTTTTCGAACTGCTTTTTCGGCCTGCTTTTTCGAACTGCTTTTTCGAACTACTTTTTCGGCCTGCTTTTTCGAACTACTTTTTCGACCTGCTTTTTGTACTCAAATATTTTTTTTCTCAATGTAGCACAAATAGAAGACTGAAGTATCTTCCTACCAGTTGCAATAATTCAAGTGATATTTCACACCCTCAAAATTGCGTACCAATTGAGAGTTTTCGTTCTCAATGGCCACAAATATTTTTTCTCAATGTAGCACAAATAGAAGATTGAAGTATCTTCCTCCCAGCTGCAATAATTCAAGTGATATTTCACACCTTCAAAATTGCGTAGCAATTGAGAGTTTTCGTTCTCAATGGCCAGTTGTGACTATTGCAGAAACCCTAGGCTCCACAATGCACATCAACAAACATCAACATCAACAACAACTAATCTGGATGATTAGAATGAAGCCCGGGGTGCCTATTTATTCTTTTTTCTCCACTTTCTCTAGAAGCTTCTAGAACATTATTTTATTTTATCTATTAAGTGACTTTATAAAATATTTTATAATTCAAGTCACTTTATTAAATCAATTAAATATAAAGTTACCTTTTAATATTTATTTATTTGATAACTTTATAAATAATTAACTTAATACCACTTATTTATTTAATTAAAATAATTAATTAGTCATCCTCATAAAATATTCATTATTTTGGATAACCTAATTAATTAAATTAATTAAATCAAATTGCCTCCAAAATGGGGACATGACAGTTTTCTTTCAATTTTTTTTGTAGATTGCAAGAATAGAACAATGAGTAGTCAAGGCTCAGTGGGTGGGGTTGGATCACCACGATTCAAAATTGATAAGGGGTCTCCTTTATGGAGACACACAACAAGAATCACACAATGTCCTGGGGGTGGGTCATACATATGTAAATGTAATTATTGCAATGTACAATATAGAAGCTCCTATTCCTGAGTCAAACTACATTTTCTGGGCCTTGTGTGTGAAGGAATTAACATGTGTGAAGGTAGTGGGCCAGACAAGAAAGGATTAACAGATGCACAAATAGTAGCGTTAGCGAAAGAGCAAGAAGATGCTGATAGAGTAGTTGCAAAAGCAGAACGTGGTGCTTCCAAAAGAACAAATACCACCATCCAATCAAACAAGCACAAGAACACATCAGTTTTTGCCTATGCCAACTACAAATGATGAGGATGCATACCCATCTCCACTCACCCGCAAGAAAGGCCCACTAAATAGGGGATTCCAAAATGATTTGAGACACATTGCTGATCATAAAATTGGACATTGTTTAATTGCAAATGGTGTTTCATTTAATTTTGCGAGATCACCTTATTTTAGGGAGATGGTGCAAGCAATAAATGAAGCACCCCATGGTTACAGACCACCTGGTTATGAGAAGTTGCACACTACCATATTACATGATGAGAGGAAATCTATAGAGGATGAACTTCAACCAATAAGAGATTCTTGGGTTTAATCGGGTCTGTCTATTATTCTGGATGGGTGAAAAGATTGTAGAAACTGTCCGTTCATTAATGTTATTGTTGTTGCCCTAAGTGGGCAATGTTCTTGAAGGCAGTTGATTGTGAAGGGCAAGTGAAAGATTCATAATTTATTTCACGCATTCCCATTGATGCCATAGAATCAGTGGGTCCTAATAATGTTGTCCAAGTGGTCATAGACAATGCAAAAGTTTGTAGGGCTGCAGGGATAATTGTATAGTTTAGATATGATCATATCTTTTGGACACCATGCACCATTCACTCTCTCAATTTTGGTGATGAAATCAATTGGCACCGAAATATATTGGGTGAAAAAGATATATGAGAAAGCTGAAGAGATTCAAATGTTTGTGACAAATCACCACATGTCACAAGCAATTTTTAGGAGTTTCTCGGACTTGGAATTATTGAAGGTAAATATTTAAATTTAATATTCAATTATATATTATTGGATTCCATAATATTTTTTTTGTTGATTAGATTAACATGTTTTAATTTTTAAATTTATTACAAACTTGAGTTTAACATGTTCTGAGGTTGCTGAAACCTGCTTTGCCTCTCACACAAGAAGGTAATGGAAGCATTGAAACAGATGGTCATTAGCCCCCAATGGGGCATTTGGAAGAATTCCAATACAGAAAGGGCCTTAAATGTGATAAGAATGCTACTAGATGAGGATTGGCGGGGTTTTGTGACTTATGTGTTGGAAGTCACCGTCCAATAATGGCAATGCTTTGCTTTGCAGACAATAATGAGCCATGCCTTGTGGTTATTTATGATTCCATGGACATTATGTTGGAAAAGATTAAAATGATAAGTTCTACGTTCTTTTACAACAATTATATATTTAAGAGATATCTAGATTCAAAAGTTTAAATTGACATAATCACTAATTATAATTATTATTCATATCTCATATCCTAGATCATACAGAAGAGGGAGAATGATCCTCACCACCTTTTACAACAAGGTGTAAGCAATTGTTCATCATCGATGGAACAAGATGACCACACCTTTGCACCTCCTTGCATATGCTCTATCCTCGAGGTACTATAGTGCTTATCAAATGCTTGTGCTTATGTTATACGATGTTTGTGCTATTGATATTTGATAATTTTCAATTGTAGTACGTTATGCCCAGGTACTATAGTGCAGATATACTTCGCCTTCCATGTAGAGTGCCACCATTTAGAGATGCAGATGTTGCAAATGGGTATTAGAGGACACTAGCTAAAATATTCCAAGATCTAGAAATTGGGGCAATTGTGAGGAATGAATTTGCTGCCTTCATCTCAGGTGATAATTTCCACCCTATTGCTACAACAGACCAAAGCGGGCTGGATGCCATTAAATGGTGGTACCTTCATGGGCAAGACTTCACGTACCTCCAACCTCTTGCCATAAAGATCCTATCCCAAGTAGGTTTGTAAAATTTAGCACCTAAAGTTGATTTCTTAAGCTTAAAGTTAACACTCTCAATTCCTTAAATTTATCTTGATTGTTCTATTGATATTTTTTAATCTCTCTTTAGGTTGCCAGCGCTTCTATAGCTGAGTAGAATTGGAGTACTTACTCTTTTATCCACTTAGTCAAACACAACAAGTTGGTTGCAAAAAAAGCAGAAGACCTTGTGTTCATTCACAACAATTTGCACTTGTCATAGAAGGATCCTAAGTACAAGAAGGGGCCAAAAAAGCTTTGGGATGTAGCACCTGAGACTCCTAATTTAGATATGACCATACGGGATCTTGCTAGATCCACTTTGCTTGATGTGGATGACAAGGAGGATTATGAGTTCACAATCCCTTCTACTACTAGTGGAGCTGGTTTGGGTTCCTTTGGTCATATAGATATAGCACTTGCAACTCATCAATACCCCTCTGATGTGGATTTTCTTGAAAATCCATTTGATGATTAAATCGAAGACTTTAGTCTTGACTCTTGACTCTTTTATGAGTAAATCATATTATAAACTTTAAGGTTAATGATCTATATTTTGAATGTTACAAACTTTCACTTTCAATAATTCAATGTGAATGTGTTGATTTTCTTTATAATCGTGAAATAGATCACTTATCAATTATACTAGATTCATAGATGCTTACTACAATCATAGATTCATACTACGAAATGATTTAATTTTAGAATTATGTATATTTCTCTTATTTTTTAGTATTAATAATGCATATCTACACACACACACACACACACACACACACACACATATGCACAATCCTCCATGAATCATTATTGGGAAAAAAAATTCCCGAATTCACAGATCCGATTCACGTGCCCAAATCGGATTCATTTCACGAATCGGCAACTAAGTCTAAAAGGGAAAATCTGAATACACATGTGATGAGTGTAAATAGAACAATACTCGCATAAGTATATCTACTTCACCCAAGCTCAATGTTGTGCAGACACAGTTCCGCAGATAGCCCTCCACCCATTTATTAACAATCTCAGTTTGACCATCAGTCTAAGGGTGGTAACTAGTACTCGGAGTCAACTTAGTACGACACAATCTAAACAATTCCTGCCAAAAGTAACTCATAAACTAGCTAACATGGTCACTCACAATGCTCCACGGTAAACCATGTAACTTGAAAACCTCCTAGAAGAATGACTCAGGTATGTATGTTGTTGAAACCATAGTGGTAATGGGAAAAAAAATGCATATTTGGTGAGGCGATCCATCTCTACATAGATACAGTCTCAACCTTGGGCTTTAGGCAAACCCACAATAAAATCCTTAGATAAACATTCCCACTTCCTCTCAAGAATGAGAAGTGGCTACAACAACCCGAATGGATAGGTATGTTGTTGTTTGTTCTGTAGACAACCAGAGCACTCTTTGACATACTGCTGCACATTTGACTTTAGGCCCTTCCAGGTGAAGCTCTTTTGAATCTGTCTATAGGTCCTAAAGAAATTGAGATGTCCAGCCAATGGAGAATCATGATAGCCTCATGATACAATCTGCCTAACACCTAATCCTGGGACCAATAAAATCCTCCCCTTGTAAATGATTAACTCATTTGCAAGGGTATATATGTCTTGAATATTGTCATCAACAATAACAGCTGCCCACTGATCACTAGCATACTTAGCAATGACCAAGTGTCTCCAATCCTCATATATTTCTATAATAACACACAAGTGGGGTCTTCCATGAGAGTGTGTTAGCAACTACAGTCTATGTACCCTTAATATAGAAAATATCTAAGTCATAGGACTAAAGTTTGCTGACCCACTTCTACTACCTCTCACTAAGATCTTGTTGTCCAAGGAAATGCTTCAATCTATTATGGTTGGTTTTGATGCAAAACTTATACCAATCACGTATTGCCTGAATTTGGCCAAGGCATGCATAATGACCAACATCTCCGTATCATACACATTGAATGATTGATCTCTCAAGACCCCTGAGCTTCTTGCTCTCAAATGCAATGGGATGACGATCTTGGGAAAGAATGACACAAATGCTCTCACCTAAGGCATTGCAATTCAACTCAAATGGCCTCGAAAAATCTGGCAATTCTAACACTGGGCATGATATCATAATCTATTTGAACTTCTTAAAGCACTCCTGTACCTTAGCAGTCCACTGAAAAGAACCCTTGCGGGTTAGATCAATAAGGGGACATGCATAATGAGAGAAACCTGTCAGAAATTTGTGGTAGAATGCACACAACCCAATCAAGCCTCTAAGTTTTGTTAGATTCTCTAGGGTAGGCCAATCTAGTATAGCACGAACCCTGTCAGGATCCATGCGAACTCCCTCTACACTAATAATATGCCCAAGATAGATTAACTCTGTCATACCCAATGCACATTTGAGCTCCTTGGCATACAAGGAAGCCCTATCAAGAATATCCAACACTATATCCAAGTGTACCACATGATCATCCCATGTCTTACTATATACAAGTATATCATCAAACAAAACTAGAAATCTCCTCAGTTGACTATGGAAGACTGTTCACAGTAGATTGAAATGTAGTTGGGGCATTAATCAAGTCAAATGGCATGCTAAGAACTCCAAGTGACCACAATGACACCTAAATGTTTTCTTTTCCACATCTTGGTCTCTGACTCTGATCTGATGATACTTGGATTTCAAAAATCTTGGAGAAGTAACATGCCCCATGTAGCTCATTTATAAGCTCATCAATGCATGGAATGGGAAACCAGTTCTTAATACTTTTTATGTTCAACATTTGGTAATCTATGCACATTCTAAGCATACCATCATTTTTCTTCACCAAAATAATTGATGAAGCAAAAGGGGACTTATTCAGCCTAATGTGTCCCATAGCGAGCAGCTCTTGAATAGTCTTCTAACTTCTCTATCTCATCTTTCAGCCGCTTAGGGTGCTGGTAAGGAGTGATCATTATAGGCTTAGTACCTTCCTTTAGCTCAATAATGTGCTCTATGCCTCTATTAGGTGGCCTGCCATGTGATAAGTCACTAAGCACTTTAGAGTGTTTAGTTCTAAGCTATTGTACATCAAGATGTTAGGTTGGTTTTTTTGTCCCATCAAATGTAGGCAACATCCTACACTCTGCTGCCTAATCAATTGCTTCATGCTCAACAAAATGTTGCACACGTCTAAATGAAATCAACTTTAGATTGTTCCTAGTAGCCTTAAGGATGTGAGTTCTACCATCCTTGATGAACCTCATCTTCATCTTCTTGGTGTTGAGATAAATGTCCTCTATGGTGTGTAAACAGATCATACCAAGAACCACATTCGTACTCCAAATGTCTACAACATAAAAATCTCAATTAAACGAATAATTATGGAGGTTCATAGGAAACTCAGAAATCATCTTGTTACACTAAAGAGTGTAACCATTAACCACTTGCACTCTAAGGCCCTCAAACTCCTCTCCTTTAATCCCCCTCTTGGAGACCAATCGTGAATCAATAAAATTATGAGTAGCACCTGTATCAAGAAGAGCAATAAGACATTGCCCTACCAAGAGAACATGCATCCTAAATGCTCCTTCCTTTCTCATACTAGAAAGGTATGCCACCTTAAGATTAGAATCATCAATCACTTCATCAGCATTTCATGCTCCCTTGTGTGTCTCTTCCTCATTATTAGTTGTCTATTCTGAAAAATTAGAACTCTCTTCCTAATCATAAAACCACTCCATCATCCTATTTTTACCCTTAGGTTTTAAAGGGCATTCATGTTTATCATCATAGGGACCCTTACAGTAAAAACAAAGTCTCCTCCTTAGATCATTAAGAGTCTCCTGATCTAAAGGGGTTGTCAGAGGTCTCTTAGAATCAAATCTTTCATCTTTCTTAGGGGCTGCCTTATTATTATATGATGAAGTAGAAGGTTTGGAAACAAACTTGCTTTGTGGAGTAGACATCTCAAGGTTCCTTGCTTTTTTCATAGCTTCCTACAAGGTAGGTGGATCCAAGGACTTAACCACCCTCTGAGAGGCTCAACTAGTCCCTCAACAAATAGCATAACTCGTCTCCTCTTTGAAATGTCGTACACCATCACAGATAGGTGTTGGAACTCATTGATGAATGTCTCAAGACCCGCTGTCTATCTCAACTGTATCAGCTCTCCAAGACAAGTCTCGGGGTCCTTTCTATCAAATCTCTCTACCAGTCTATCAACAAACTCCTCGTAGGATACTATTTGATCATGGTGTAGCAAAACTAGCCCATGGTACCACCAGTTTGGGCTATCTTGTCCAGGTGCAACACAACAAAGCGAATAGCAGTCTAATGGGACACAAAGAGAGATAAGTGTCGAGCTTATATACCCAAGCTCTCACTGTAACCTTCCCACTGCCATCAAAATGAGTCAAGGTTACCTTGCCGGTTGCCTGCTTCACATCACTTTGTCTAGGCCTCTATGTTTGCCTCTAGTGTGCTCCTGCTCTTGTGTCAAGAATCTATCAAAATTTAGATTTTCCTTAATAGCCTGTGATAGAGCATCACACTCAGCATAATGGGCCACCCATTATCAGCAAATGGTTTGGCCTCAGTCTCAGTACTCGCCACATCAAACTCAGGTCTCAGAAAGGTAGGTTGTTATGGCCTGCCATATGTACTTGTATGCTCAATCATGTCCTTATCTCTAGACCTGTGAGAGTTAACTAGAACACTCTTGGTGCCTCTATCACTGCTATGTCCACTAAGGAGAGAAATGTGCTAAAAAGTCTCAGATAAGTGTTGTTGAACATCAGCAACATGGTGTTGGCCATGTGCAAGATATCTCAATGTCTTCCTAGCCTCTCTATCAATGTCAGAACCTCTAGCAACATCCCTGTAATTACCTATACCACTAGAACAACCAGAACCACCAACACTCCATCGCCTAGGGTGCCAAATTGTATCTCTTGTTCTCCCTCGCTCGATGGTGAAGTCCTTCCCTTGTAGGTGTAATGCATGCCATGTATAAAACGTTGGGCCATAATGAACCCAATTCCTTGTAGACTCACAAGAAATCGCTCTAATACCATTGTAAGAAACCCTATTGGCTCTCTTCAAAATATGTTGTAGAATTGTTTTTTTGCTTTTGGAGTTTTTGCAATGTTTTTGATTTTTTATGCAATATTTGTTTTTTTGTTTTTTGAATACATAGAAATGTTCTGTAGTCGGAATAAAGTAACTATCATGTTTAGCACTTGTTAAGCTAGTCGGGTTAGGTAGTTAGGAGGTGAGGGAATGCGTCGATTGGTTTCCAACCAACGGACCCCTCTATAAGTACTTGGATGATTGTCAATGTAGGGGTGTGGGTTTTCTGGTATTAATAAAAAAATCATTTCCTTGCCTACTGGGTTGTGGTATTACTAGTACATGCTATGTTTTATGCATGTGTATATCAATTGTGTTATTTTGTATCTGTGAACTTGAGTGATATTACCGCTCTACATTTTTTGCGTCGTTGCCTAAGTTCGGATCTGGAGGTATTTTATCAGACAGGATGGGCTAATGAAGTAGCCAGAACTAAGGATGAGAAGAAGGAAGGTAAAGACCTATGGTGCACAGACTACGAAAAAGAGGGTCATACCAAAGGAGCATGCCTGAGAAAAATGTTTTGCAAGATTTGCCAGATAGGGGGTCATGCAATCAAGGACTGCCCTTATAACTTGAAAACAAGGAATGCCCAGATACTGTTTACTGGAGAACAGTCTACACCACCAACAACTCCCCCAAAGAACAATAATACAAAAGCTTCACCAGGGGGTGTACATGAATAACCGAAGAGGCAGTGCCAATAGTAGTAATAACAATAGCAACACGAACACACCCCGATGGGCAATCCAATAATATTCTCAAGCATGGTCCATGATCCAATGCCGAAGATGTAACGAATGGGGCCATTTTGCTCGAGAATGTCAAAATGGAGGGGGAGAGAATGGAGGAATGCTCTGCAAATGGTGTGGGCCTAGCAACCATGAGGATGCGAATTGCCCAAGGCAAAAACGTGTGAACATGCTGGATATTGCAGGATCAGAAAGTGAGGTACTTACAATAACAAGGATGCAAGCCAAGAAAGCCATGTACTCGGAGGTGACTGTGGAAAAAGCAAGAATTGAGGAGGCAAAGTAGAACATCCAAAATGAGTTGAGAGGGGAAACAACAGCTAGGCCAGCCAAGACTTCTAGGGGCAAGGGCGTACCTAACATCATAAGGAAAGTATTAGAAACTACCATTCCGGTCTCCATCGGGGAATTACTGGATACACTACCACAGTTACAAGTGGCATTGACACAAGGAACGCGGCCAACTCAATAGGATCCCCAAGGGGTGTTTACCGTATGGATTAATTAAGCAACGCACACTGAAAACCGATACGAACACTGAACAACAAATAGCAGAACTTCTATCGACGACAAGGGGAACTAGAAACAGTAAAACAAGTGGAACCAGAAGCAGTAGAGCGGGTGGAAAAAGAAGAAACTTCAATGGAAACAGAAGAAAACACCTTATTTACAATAGGTCTAGGGAAAGTGTCAGTAGTGGTAGAGATGGAGATCATAGGGTACAAACTCTCAAACACGATAATTGATGGGGGCTTTGGGGTGAATGTACTATCAAAAGATACTTGGAAGGCGATCGGGAAACCTACCTTGTGGCTGCCCAAATTCCAGCTCATAGGAGTAGATCGACATGGCATCAAACCGATTGGCACCTTGATAGGGAAAAAGGTAATAATAGGAACCCAACAATTTGTTTTAGACTTTGTGGTTATTACCTTAGAGAAGAAAGGATATGATGCTTTATTAGGGAGAGAATGGCTAGTAGTAGCAAAGGCCAATCACAACTGGAAACGAAACACCCTCTCTATTGAATCGAAAGGAAGTACACTATAGATCTCAAGAACCAATCCGTAAGTCAGGACTTGGCATCAAATTCTGAAGAAGAAAACTATGGTGGGATGGAACTAGATTAGGAAGGGGTGCTCAGACTAGGGGAATGCTCGGACGACGACACAAATTCCCTTAATGGATTATTCCACTGGCAAATGGGAGACTATGAAGTTTTTCATGCAGAATGTAATATGTTACAAGTACAAGACTCAGTTAGAAGGACGGTACCCAAAGGAGTACACGAAGCATAAAGAGAATGGGGCATCTACTTGGGATAACAAACCTATCAAAGACCTCGTAAATGGGTCTAAGTTAAAAGCGTATGAGAGATGGAATAAATTGGCAAGTAGCTATTTTATAGATACAGAAGAGGAAAAAAAATAAAAAACAAAAAGTGAAAGTGACCAAAAAGAAAAAAATACACTAAGTCTTTATAAAGAGCTAGAGTTAAAACACATCCCTATAATTGCTAGAGAGGGAGATGGAAGTACCAGAGGAAGATAGGTAGAGGCAGCTAAGGTGGTCGTACAGACTACCGTACAGCAGGAGGGAAGGGGAGTAGCAGCCATACGGACCTTAGAGACGAGAGAAGAACTTGTACAGACAACCATACCACTGAAAGGAAGGATCATAACAGTAGACGTACGGACATTAGGAAGGACAGAAGGAGAACTTGTAAGACCGAAAACAACAATGAGAACATGCAACCTTGTGTACGAATCATTAGGCGCATTCTACAACACCCTGTATGGCCACATTTTGCAAGGCAACAGTCTGTACGGCATCATCATCCCGTACGGTGGCACCAATTTCAGCGTCATTCCGTACCCGTACGGAAGCAAAGGAAACAATTTTCATCTGTACAGGCACACGTACGACAAGGAGACAAGGACTAATTCCGTACGGCGAGGGGTCATAAGGAGTACTTCCATATGACATGTAGAGGTAGTCGTACGACAGCAGTCTACAAGAGTACGACAGATAGAGGTATGAAAGTAGTCTGCAGGAGTAAAGCGAACAAAGGTACGACAAAACTAGGCATTCCTAGTAGAACACGTGGAAGTTAGTTGCAAGTAGTCACATCATAGGAACGGTTGGTACAAGTGGCACATACAGGCAGTTAAAGAAGAAGCAATAAGGGAGATGGCAATGGGCAGGGGTGAGACGGCAAAGGGTAGCAAAAGCATTGGCAGGTTGTGGCTGCCACCTCTCATCAATGGGAAGTAGAAAAAGTGGCCATGGAGGAAGCCTAGAAGATAGACAAAGAAAATCCGCGCACAGGGATGTCCTCCCATCCGTCTTCTTGCAATCAAACTCTTTTTTGTTGTTGTTTTCATGTTCAGCAGTCGTCTGGAAGACGACTTATTTTTTGGGTTGGATAAATGTAGTCGGAATAAAGTAACTATTGTGTTTAGCACTTGTTAAGCTAGTTGGGTTGGGTAGTTAGGAGGTGAGGGAATGCGTTGGTTGGTTTCCAACCAATGGACCATTCTATAAGTACTTGGATGATTGTCAATGTAGGGGTGTGGGTTTTCTGGTATTAATAAAGAAATCATTTCCTTGCCTACTGGGTTGTGGTATTACTGGTACATGCTATGTTTTATGCATGTGTATATCAATTGTGTTATTTTGTATCTATGAACTTGAGTGAAATTACCACTCTACATGTTCATAAAAATAACATAAATTGAAGCTACTATGAATTGTCAACACAAATCTCAATAGCAATTATCTAGTTTGCAATAATTACAAAGCATAGACACATAGGCAAAGACAAATTAACAAAAAACCTATATGCAATTTGGGGTTGGGTAGTTTGTACGCAAAAATAATTGTAGACTTCACACCAATCTCAGTAGTTTACAACCTTATTGTGGAACACAAATAGTATAGATTCCCATGCTGCCCAATGTGCAAGGATCGCACATGAATTTGAAGCCCAAGTGCTACTCTAAACTGGTAACCACAACCCTATAAGTGTGAACATAGATCATGTAATTCCCACACTACTTACTATCTAGTAATTGCAGTTCATACACATGCCCAACAATGGCGGCAATATCAAAAGTAAAGGCAAAATTATGTAAGCCCATGTCATATCCCTATCATTAAATAAAATAAAATAATAACTTTAATTGGGGCAACAACTGATTTATGTATATCTCGAGCGCATGTTTAATTTTCCGTAAGCGTAGGTGTTTGTTGTGGCATGTGTTGGCACATTTCTCCTTTAGGAGTTTCCCTCTAACAAGGCATATGTTCGTCGGGTTAGTTGTTGTAGGTATGTGATTTGGATTATTTCCTTTGTATTGTGAATTCCATTGGAGTTTGACCCGTCTCGCCGTTTCGGAAGTGCGAGATTTCCCTACTTGGCTCTCACAATTTTGGTGGTTTTCAACCCTCACCCTATTCCGTTCTTTGTATTACTTTGCTCGGATCTAGCAAATTGAAGCACCACCTTTATTTCCAAATATAATTACTATTCGGCAATAACTTGCATGTGTCAAGGATTGGTCTCTCATGAGTGGTGAATGGTGTGTGTAATTCATGTTCGATTTATCATATACCAATTGATATTTCTATACTCTTCGCTTGGCATTTCCGAAACACCCTCATACTCTTCCCCATTGGCAATCCATCATTCCTGAACCATACATAATACAACATACTAGTCGTACAACCTAACTGCTATAGTGTACGACAACCTACCTTCACCATACCTAATCCTTGCCTTCTAAGACTCACCGTAGAGTAGCCCAAAAGAACACTGTATGAACTCCATGTGTTGCCTGCCGTACAACCCAGTCTACTCCACCGTACGACTTTGATTTCTCTTCCAACTTGACATGCATACCATATAAAGAATCATTGACAATAGATCCTACCCACAGGGTCTTTCCAATTGATCATACCGGCCTGCAAGTACACCAGGAATAGGAAATCTCAGTGGTAACGTTACAGTGGTATCAGAGCCAATGATTCTACTCGTCTGTAAAAGTGAATGCATGTTTATATTAGGAGAAGGTGAGATCACTTTATCAATAGAATAGGGGATCCACAAGATCCTATGCCAGAACTCATTAATCTTTTAAGAATGCTTAGTAGAAACCAAATACAGATCAACAAAACCAAAGGCTTTTGCAGGAAACATTACAAAAATTGGTTGAGGGAAGGACAACATGAGAAAAAAATAGGCATAGTGACAACTTTGTTACAGGAAGGACAAACCCTCAACCCTCTATCTCTCGACCTTTGATGCCAATCTTCCTTCCAAGGACAGTAGCACCACGCAAAGAAAGAGAGTTCACTTTCCAGGAAATGCAAGAACAACTTTGAGAAGATTGGAGCAACATGGATGTGTAAGGTGATATATCTTACAAAGACTACGTTGATCTAAGAATGAGATATTCAGATGGGGGAAATCGTGGTTATTTTAATGATGATCTTAGGACAAAGATTGAAAAGTAAACTTATCATCACTTGATGGATTTGGAGCCATCATCGCACAAGCATGGATTATGAAGGCATACACCTATTTTCAGCTCAACCTAATGCTCGGAGTGGAAGCAATCAAGTTTGCAGCACTCCATCTAGAAGGAGTGGCACCACGGATTGGTCTCTCAACCATGACCAAGTGACCTCTTATGCAAAGTTCATTGAGAGACTCATCGACCGTTTCGATGGGAAGGATCCTGAACTAACTTCAAAGATCTAGAACAAGTATGGTAGACAATTACATTAGAGTTCTAAAGTCTATTAGTATTGGTCACAAACATCTCTGAGAGACGTCGGATTGTGTTAGCCATCAATGGGATTAGGGAACCATTAAGCAGTTGGGACAAAGGGTTCAGCCGGTGCACACTCAACAAAGCTATTAAGAAGGTGCATGACATGGCTGCATCTTCCTCCCAAAACCCACATAGATACTCCAAGAAACCCCCCCCCCCCCCCCCCACATGAAGACAAAGACTTGATTTAGAAAAGGCCTCCATTGGATGAAGACTCTTGGCAAGAGCTCCGATGGAGAAAGCTTTGTTTTACTTGCAAGGAGCTATGGGAACCAGATCACCATTGTCTTGGAAAGGAGAAGATTCATTACATTGAGATGTTTCCCAATGATGAGGAAGGTCAAGTATCTAGAATCATTGGTGAAGAAACTAACCACGTGGAGAGAATAAAAGCACTCATACAAAAGGGGGGTTCCATTGGTACCCTCACTACAATGGTTGGAAGTAGTATCTTCAAGGTCCATGAGACACTTTATGAAAAATGAGTCACATTTATGATTGGTAGTGGTGGTGCACTCAACTTCATCAATTCATCATTGGTCACTGGTAAGGCCTTGCATGCAGTAGAGAATGGAGGATTTTAGGTTAAGGTTGCTGGAGGGACCTTGTTACCCTACACTCACGTGATTCCACAACTCATTGCCATGGAAACTATACTCTGACAGATGATTTCTTTGTTATAGATCTGGTTAACATTGATATCATATTGGGTATCCTGTGGATGGAGACCCTTGACTAGTATACCCAAAGCTTCAAGAGGATGGACTTTAATGGCAAGAAGGTGTTGCTAAGAGGAATGTCAAATAAAGGGCCGGGGGAACTCACAATCAAGAAGATGGAGGCCACTTTAAAACAAAATATGATTCTAGAATGTAACTTTGACATTGTGGTGGCTAGTAGAAACTTGAAAGTCAATACTTTACTCCATCCCTTGGATGACTAGTGGGCCCATCTATTGGTCAAGTACTCCAAGAACAATTTTGAATGTCAATTGAAGGATGGCCATAAACAGGATGAAAGATACAAAGTGATTGATGATATCATTTACTACGACAATAAGATCTACTTGGTACTTGATTCTGAATTGAAAAAGCTAACTATAGGAGGTTTCCCATAATCAAATTCACAATTGCTTGAGGGCAAGCAAATTTTGGGATAGGACTATAATATCCCCGTCATCAAATAAAATTAAAATAAAAAGTTTATTTGGGATCCCAATTGATTTATGTATATCTTAGACCCATCCAAATTTTTTCGTAGGCGTAGGTGTTTGTCGTGTCATGTGTTGGCACATTGTTACTCCTTCGGGAGTTTCCCTCTCATGGGGTATATATTTCCATCAAGTTAGTTGTTGTAGGTATGTGATTTGGAATATTTTTTTTATATTGCGAATTCCATTGGAGTTCAACTCGTCTCGCCATTTCTGAAGTATAAGATCTTCCCTACTTGGCTCTCGCGGTTTCTACGGGTTTCAACCCTCACTCTATTCCATTCTTTGCATTGCTTTGCTCGGATCTAGCAAATCCGAGCATCATCTTTATTTGCAAATATAATCACTATTCGGCAATAAGTTGCATGTATCCAGGATTGATCTAATGAGTGGCGAATGGTGTGTAATTCATGTTCGACTTATCATATATTTATTGACATTTCCATACACTTCACTTGGCATTTCGGTAACACCCTCATACTCTTCACCATCGGCAATCCACCATTCCTGAACCATACATAGTATGATATACTTATTGGTTGTACGACCTAACTGCTACATCGTACGGTTTTTCTGCTGCACCGTGTGACAACCTACCTTCACTGTACCTACTCCTTGCCTTCTAAGACTCACCATATGGTAGCCCAAAGAAACACTGTATGAACTCCATGTGTTGCCTACCGTATGACATCACACTGTACGGGTCTGTCTACTCCATCATACAGCTCTGATTTCTCTTCCATCTTGACGTGCATACCATATACAGAATCATCAACAATAGATCCTGCCTATGAGGTCTTCCCACTTGATCATACCAGCCTACAAGTATGCCAAGAATAGGAAATCTTGGTGGGAACATTACAGCCCAACCCTGGATTCTTCTTCTATCCCAAATTGCAGCAAAGATAACTGTTTAATCAGTATACAGCAGCACCACTTAACTCCTCAGATGAATTGCAGAAGGTATGCCCAACAGATGACACCATTCACTAGCATAAGAACCAGCTCAAAGTGCAAAGAAATTCACGGAATAAGACCAGATTTCCACCAAACCCATGCTGAAACCCTTGGAGAGCAGCTTTAATTAAAAAGAAAATGTCATGAGATAAGTCGATTTGCCAAAAGAAATTCCTTTTATAGTATTAAATGGTTTGTTACTCAATCCTCACACAAAACGCCCAAAAGCTTCACCAATACACCTTTCACTAATGAATCTTCAATACCACACCATCAAATTGGAATAAAGATGTACAAGTTATTTCTCAAGTGAGACTTAATAAACAACTAACAATATGTAATCCATCAACAAGCATCAATCAAATACTGATGAATCTAGGACCTCAGGGCGCCATAACTGTACCGCTAAGAATAGAAACTCCACATATCCTACTTACTATAAATAGCAAGTCACTCCACTGAGACCCTCAAAAAAAGTGTTAGCTCTCCAGGGTCGCAATGATGAACTGACCCATTATTTTACCTCTTTCATTCCATCTTAGTTTGTAGTATTCTATAAAGGATCCAATATATAAGTTCACATCCTCCCATTATTGCTCTTAGTCTATGAATTTAAGCTTAGTATACTGTGAGGTATCCCCTCCGATGTTAGTGCTCACAATTTCTATAGCATAATAAATATTTTAGTCGAAGTGTATTTTTTACTTGCATTGTATGCATGAATGCAGGTCAATAGAAAGAAATGGGTAAAGCTCCATAGAATTCAAGAAATTTGCTGTGTGTTTAAATTCAGAAGGAAAATCAATGTGAAGAAGATAAAAAAACTTACAATGGTCAATAACCAGCTAGGGTAGGCTGCTATACCAGCATTTGACGCAAAAATAAAGTGAGGTGGAGATACCTGTAGTCAAAAGAAAATGTGTTCTTTTAGCTTGTGCAAATTCAAAATTATCAGATTCCGCATTAGTTTGCTAATACTAATATTCAAATCAATTTCATTTACAAAAACACTTGTTCATAAACATGATTTGATCAGGAAAGACAAAAAAAAATATTGTGAGCCAAAAAAGCATGGTGTTTTGTTGAGGCCTAAGTTATCAAATCAAGATAAAATATATTTTTAAAGAACTGCAGAAATTTTAATTTCCGTCTGTGGTTTTCATTTGCTTAAGATAGAAAACAAACAAAAAATTAAAGCCACTTCACTAAATATATTGGGCATAGAAGTGCTTGCTATAACACATTGAACAGGTGCAGTAGTACTACTTTGTAAAGATTGTATACTTTGTTTTCATAAAGAAACTAAAAAATAAACATCTAAGACAGCACCTTGGATATTTCCCAATATAAAGATTGAGGATATTTTGTAAGAATCTCTACTTTTGTAACTCATAATCATTAAATAGGATTGTATGGGTTCGCTACAAAACCTAAGTAAAATCTTCCACAAAATGGATTGCTAAAGAGTTTTGTGCCCTTCTTGTTATTCTCCTTACCAGTAACGAATTTCTAGATCCAACAAGAGATGTCATTCCTATAATAACTTTCAAAATTAAAATTATAAAGAACTCTGTTTGAAGGTAACTTCAACCCTAAGATGCATACTTAGAAGAAAGAAACTGATAAAAAACTCGCTGAATTACATTAAATAACCTATTAGAGTTAAGATTGTTTCAATATTCACCTACTATATTAGGTTCTTTGCTTGATAAAAGAAGGCTTTTAAGAGACCCACAACTAACAAAATAATAATGTGAACTTTTAAGGAAGGTGAAATGACAGGGCCCTGAGATCACAAATCAACCAGATAGGACAAATTAAAATGTTATCACTAACATATGAAACTGGTTTTACACCCATACATTATGCCAGTCTAGAATTCAATTGCAACTGTCACAGATAAGCACAATTTACAGAAACATCATCCTCTACCTTAACAAGCCAACTGCTTGTGATTATGACTTATGAAACAAACACAGCTCCATCAGGAAATTAAAAGAAATCTCAGATAAAAAAAAAGGATGCCCTATGCCTCTCCACTTCTCAAATTACTACTAACGTACAAGTTAACTCTCTAAACCAAAGTTGGACAGCTACATACAACTTGTGAATATCCTTCACTCAGATCCACACATTCTTGTAGCTCTCCAGCCTCATAAAGACAACTTGGTTACAAATATTTTACAATTACTTATTTCAAAAGCCAATTTATAGACCATTCGGTATCTCTAATGTTTATACTTTTCATAATGACATGGTATTGTCCATTTAAATATGGTAACATACAAATAAAATTATTTAGCATATGCTCATAATTAAAGGAAAGAAGCTATATTGCAAGAATACTAATAAAATTTTAGAGACATTCCAGTGATAATACAAATGAAAGTATAACTAGATCAGAAACCATGGGAAACAGTGTTAGAATCAAATTGTTCATAAGTATGATTGATCACTATATTTTGGAAGCTCTATGAAAGGGTGTAGATGAATTTATCTTAATTTCTTATACCAGGTGTTCCATGTGGATTATCCTATGGCCATTTAAAAAAATAATGTTACTTTATGGCACTAGATCTGATGAGAAATTAATGCAGAATGATACTGAAAATATTAGAGTACTTTTGTAATCCTCCCTTAACTCCAACTAATTTGAGTTACTAACTTCATTGCACTTTTGTCATGGTTAAAAAAAGGGTTTTCTTGGGGTAAGTTGGATGATTGATAATTTCAAACATTCAAGTAGTCCATTTTTCTTTATTATCTCGGATGGGTCAAAATACCTCATTGAAAAGATAAGATAAGATAACTTGATTAATGCCCAACAAAGGACCACAAAAAGGGTCTAAAGGACTGAAAGCATACAAGGTAAGCACCAAAAGCTGGAGAATCAAACGGTGTCCGAGGAAAGAAAAAGCAAGAAAACAAAAGGACCAGAGAGGGAAAGACTAGAGGTCCTTCCTATTTGGGAAGAAGTCCAGCACCGGAGGATACGGTCTAGGGCGAGACTAAGCCCAGGGTCATCTTAGAATACCACTGGAGATGAGGTGCTACTGCCGAGTGTACACTTTGCGAGGTCTTACAGACCTGGTGTGACCAGAAATAGGAGGGCCAAGCGGCCGCTTCATGCCCCAGGCCAAAGATGTTAGCAAGAAAAAGGAGGTGATAAGCTGATACGAAGTCTGACTTGAAGGGAACTGAAGCTGCAAACTATGATCACAAAATCACATGACCTCCTAGAAGTAAAGTCCATGACACTGCTGGTCATTGGATTTGAAGAAAGATAAAAGGGATTTGTACAGGCAGTAAAACCTCTCCCTAATCTTGTAGCAGATGGGGTAACGGAGAATAAAGTGTCTGTTTTCGCCTCTGCCAAAGCACGAAGGCAGTAGATCTAGTCAACTTTATCGATCTGATGGTCATCTGGATGTGGAGTTGGTGGAAACTGACTTTGGAGGAACCCAAAAAATACAGAGAGCATGAGTCTAGCACCGAGCTAGGTAGAAAGGGCACATGATAACCTCATCATGAATATTCTCTTTATAGATGGATTAAATCCTGGATAAAAAAAACTGGTTGATAAGTAGGAGATATTTTCCATAGCAACTCAAACTTTGATATTGCCTGCAGGATTTAGCTGTGTAATTCTTGAGTCAAACTCATTGACCCATGCTTCATGAGTAGTGGTTCATATGAACCCATCTCTCATGAGAATGAATGGAACACTTAGCACTCATTGGGTCTAGGTGATGCTCACAAGGATGAAGCACAAGGACTTCCGGCTCACCCATCCTAGTACTAGTCCAGCTTGAGTGCACTTAACTATGGAGTTTCCTCCATGGTTAACCAACTTTGCTTGCAACTCCATTTGCTAGTTTAAGAATGCAATGTGGATAATTAATATCTTCTCTCTTTTTTGCAGAGTACAAAATGGAAAATTCAAAGTTTTTTACAAATATTATTTGTCCTTTTTAGGATGATTCAAACCGCAATAGTGTGTGAGGAAATAATCTTTTTGAATTTTCACCGGAAGCTCCTTGAGATAACCTACTTGTAAAAAAGAAGATTAATAAACTAGACTCCTGCATATGCACATTATACATTTTATCTTTTGGGTTTATATGTAAACAAAATGCTTAAAACTTCTAGACCTTATTTTTTTATCATGGAGATGTGAGAACAATATTGAGAACACTTTATCTCAACAAAAGTATTTTTTTGTTATGCAGCTAAACTAAGTGGTAAATCCTACACATGCTATACACTGATTGAAACAAAGATCTATGGATTCACACTACTAGTGGGATTGATCAAACAAAGGAATCAATAGGAATGAAGAATGAAATCGAGAAGAAACAAGAAACCAAAAGCATATAAGGCTACCTTACATGATAGATTATAGATCATATGCAAAGTTAAACATGGATCTCATTGTAATATCCTCCATTCCATCATGAAGTTGATGATAAATGATCATTTAAAAATAACAAAATAAATATATAAATATAAATATAAATCTAATATAAACTAGATGTTAATATATCAAAATGGAATATTACATACAATGGTATAATCTATATTTAAATATAAGATATAAAAAAAATAACAATATCATAAAAAAATTAATAAACAAACTAAAAAATTGGTAAACAATTATAATGAGAATAACTATACATTTTTATTATATCTATGCATAAACATTAAATGTAATCATATATTTGATTATATGTAAGATATAATTAATAATATATTTACTTATTCAATATAATAAAAATAAAAATAAAACCAATATCCTATTGTTTACCGTATAGGGTAAACGGTCTATTAATGCATTAAGACAGTAGACAAGAACATGTAACACAGAAGTATTCCTTTTATTATTCGCATGTATTCAGAAGATACTACAATATTCGATATGATTGGTTATAATGATGATGATTACAAAATCCATTCCAGATGGTGTACATATACTTTTCCAGAGGGATGACTCAACCGCCGTGCGCCCATTCGGATACTATTCTACCCGTCAGCTACAATACAAATTTTATCGACAAAATCATCCCCCCCAAAAGAAAAGTTTTCTCCGGACGACAATTAAGAAAACATAATACATTAACTGACTAACTATGACAAGATAGATCTGTTCCCATCACATCACATTCACACTCCTCTTGTGCCTGCACCAAACTGGTCTCCAAAACATGTTGCATCTCTAGCCTCTGCTAACACAATACTCTCCTTAGCCAATCCGACTTTGATAGCCACCTATGCTGCCTTCTCCACTTCCAACGCCTGGGTACGCTGAGCCAAGTGTCGCTCTACTGCCTCCAACTGGATGATCAGCTCCTCCCGAGCTCTCTATGCATCCACTAAGACAGCCTCACACCAAACACCTACTTCGAGTGCCTCAAAGTGTAGCACCCCTCTCGAAAGGCTTCTCTAGTGCCCTTTCCACCTCTGGCATATAAACACTCCACGACTGTAGCAACTCCAAGTCTCATCAACTGGTCACACTTCCCATGACTGATAACTGAACTGACTAGGGGTATAGGGGGCATTGCCCCCAATGGGGTTGAGAGGTAGTGGCCACGTGGGGTCCTAGCACTCACTCTCAAATGCACACAAAACTCCATGGAACACACCTTTTTTGTGATTTTCTTCCGATTCGATACTCTTTTTGCCAACGGCTTATGTTTTACTACTTTTTTATGTCTTTCCCTTCCCTTCGGTATCATATGTTACTCATTCTGAACTATTTTGATTTGTCGTTGTTTTTTTTTCAGAATCTCCTACTTCCTAAAGAGTATGACTCTTTCCTCTTGAATGCTCTGGTATGGCCTTCGAAGGGTAACTTTATTACTGTACCTCCGTCCTTCTCCGATCCCTTTTAACATACCACCACTTAACCTTGTACAATATTGTTTTGAAATCCCTCTCCTACCTTGGCATTTGTACGGCTCCTGTTCCCCTATCAAGTATGGTCCTACGACTCCTATCCGGTTGATATAGTTCGTCCTTTCACCAACTGTACTTCCTTGTCCGTATGGTTTTCCTTTCACATCTTGCTACCTCTATGCCTCCAGGCCTAGGAAGTCGTACGGTTTCCAATTTCCTCTTTATGAAGGTCGTATGGACTTCACTTGTTATCACTAGCCATATGGACTTCACCTATTATCAGTGCCGTACGTGTTGGCCGTACAGTATCGGCTCTGTCTGTTGGCAACTACACTTCCTTTTGCCATAAGGTTTAAGCTTGTTTTTGCTGTTTGTATGGTCTCCTTTGCTGTTCGTACGGTCTCTAGCATTCAAAATGTCGAACGGTATTCATCTATATATGGTGCCTCTTCTCTGTCCGTACAGGTATTGATGCTTTCCCAATGCCGTACTTCCTACCTTTTATAAGTGCTTTGATGGGCCGTACAGTGTTCTAAAGGGGCCATATGGCATTCTTCAAAGTCATCGTGTGGTGCTAATTCCCCTCATTGTTCGTACGTCGTACAGTATTCTAGATTTCACTTCCTCAATCCGTATAGTGTATTTTTAACAATCTTTTGTCTATAATTTCTCACCATACGGTAGTGAATTTATGCTTGATTCCTCTCTCCCGAGCCGTATAGTTGATTATTCCTCCCTCTAGTGGCTGTACGGTTCTAATTCCCTTCTGTTTCTAGATTGTACAGTCCCTTAATCGACTACTCCATTTAATAATCTCATTCTTCATTTCTTACTTTCGTGCTCTTTTATTTCTTTATTACTTCTGTACCCACACTCAGAAAACATGTTCAACTTTGTATTTTATCTACACTTAGTTATCTTACATATATACATTATTTACTGCTTTTATACTGTCTCTCAATTGTTTGTTCACAAAGGTGCATTATTTCTTTCATGGTAGACTTTCAATTTCGAACCATTTACTGCATTAGCTGCTACTTCCCGTTGAGCGTCCATAATTTTACTACTTTGTTATCACCCACTTCACGGATTTTATATGGCCTAACCCACTTTATTTTAAATCTGCTTGGTTTGATCTCATTACGCTCATTATACTTCAACATTAGTTGTCCCGATTGAAATCTGTTCAACTTCAAGTGCTTGTTGTGCCATGCCTTTTGCCTATTCTGTGTAACCTTCGTGGCCCATACCATGAATTCTGTCAGCTGCCACTCCTTACTGTCAATAACTGTATTCTTGATTCCAAAACCTTCACTCTGTACTGGTGAAGTTTTTATCAAGCCCTTCCTCTATGTTTCCTGTGCAGATTGTACGATGTGTTTTCCTTACTACTAGTACCTTTCTACTAAATTCGTGTTGTAGTGTAACATTTTCTTTCTGCGCGGTTTGTTCACCATGTACCGCATGGTGGAATCTTTCCTTTTGCTGGGTTTGTACGATATGTTCTTCCCTTCAACTTCAGCCGTAACTACCTTTCCTTCTTTCACCTTTGGACATTCATTTTCCTCTTTTTTCTCACCTTCATCAACTTTTAACATATTACAGCTTGAAAAGAGCTTGTAATCCTCCATCTGCCAGTGGAATAGGTCGTTCACCGAGTCTAAATCGTCGTCCTTCAATCCACCTTCCAACTGTAGGACTCCTTCCTCATCCGGTTCTATTTGCTTCTTACCTTCGTCCTCTCCTTCTGAATTGGATGATCCGGCTTCTTCTCCCACCATTTGTGTGTGTAAATCAATAATAAATCGTCGTCCTCTGCTCTCCATTGATAGTATATTCTTCTTCTAGTCATGCTTAACCTTTGCTTGTATGAGCCATACTTATCTAAGAATGGCGTCATATACCCTTCTTTTAAGCGGTATGGCTACAAAGTTAAGCAGGAACAGTTGTGTTCCAATAGTCACTGGTTGTGCCATCAGGATCCCAAGAGGCTTAATGCCATGTTGGTCTGTAGTTAGCAATTGGAACGTGGGTGGCCACAACGTCGGCTGTCCCAACTTCTTCCAGGTATCTTTTGGTAGGACATTTACCCTCGAACCTCCATCCACAATTGTGTCTGATAGGACATTTACCCATTGAGTCTTTGCGCTTGTTCCACTTTCCTTCTCCTTCCTAGGTTCTTTTGGTAGTTTAGCAGCCCAAGCCATGTTTGTGAGTGTCGTTCGTAGTTGGGGCACTGTGAGGACCAGATCATTTAATTTTACTAGCACTTTAGTTTGTAATATCCACCTTATGATGTTCTGTTCTACTTTGTTCCTCATTGAGGTACCTGCAGTGTCACCCTTCTTTGTTTGTGATTTCTCCGTCTGCATCCCTTTCTCAATTTCCACTTGGGCTTCTTCCAGTCTCTTCTTTTCTTCCGTCGGATCTGAATATAGCTATGTCTATTTACACACAATTGCCAGGACTTTCTCTTCGTCTGTTCTCGATTCGATGTTGATCAAATTCACTCTTGATTTCGATTTCGGGTACTTGGCATCTTCATGGTCTCCAGGACCACACCATCTGCATAATAACTGTGGTGTGTTCGTTGTTGTACGGTTTCGTGCAAAGTGGCCCCACAAGTTGCATCCTCGACATTGAACCATCGGTCGATCGTTCGCATCATACTAAATCCAACTACGACTCCCATTATTATTGTTATTATTGTTGTTGGTGTTATTGTTTTGTCCCCTTCTGTTGTTTCTGTACCCACCTGAGGTGACACCATCATTGTTTGTATTTTCGTTCCCTCCTGACATGGATGCTTCCTATGTCAGGAGCACTTGTTGATGCCCTCTTGTTTTCATATTGAACGGGAATTCTTTTGTGAAATGTCTAGCGATTTGGCAGATATCACATAACTGATTATTTGGATAAGATCTTTTAGTGTGACCTTTTGTCTTGCATTTTGTGCACCATAGCTCATTTTCTTTGGTCTAGCTATTCCCTTTCTGTATATTCTTAAACTCTTTCATCATCTTGATCATATCCTTTTGGAGAGCTTGAACCTTCTTACTGCCCTTTTCATCACCACTGCTATCTTGAGAAGAGGATTCATCTGAGTCAGATGATCTACTTTTCTTCTTTTTTGTTTTTTGTTCACTTTCTAAGTCCATCGCTTGATTGTATGCTTTAGTATACGACAATAGTGGTACAATCTTCATTTTCCTTTTTACGTCTGGGCGTAGTCCTTCTATGAACCATCTCTTTTTCAGCTTGTCTGTTGGCTTACTTTCCATCTTATTTACTAATTCTTTTAACTTTCTAGCATATACACGGATAGTTTCATTTTTCCCTTGTTTTGTGGTGTAGATTTCTGCTACTATCTCATTGTCGTCTCACAGCAGTTGAAACTCTGTACTAAATTCCTTCTTTATGTTTTCCCATGTCGTTAGCTTTGCTAGATTGGTGTCAAAAAACCAATCAATTTCTACACCTCGTAAGGTGGCTAGAAATAGCCTTGCCCATTCGTCCTAGTCGTTTTCTCCATTTGATGTCCAAATCATCTCGCAAGTTTTGCAGTGTCAGATCGGGTCAGCTGTGCCATCCTTGTCGAACTTTGGTAACTTTTCCTTTGGACTGGCCATTGGTACCCTTTCTTTCTTTTGTTGTGTGTTGTTGTCTGTACCCATGTTGTTCTGTACTTCCATACTGCTCTGAACACCCGTGTTACAGACACCTAAGTTCTCAAGTGGTGTGAAGGCTTCCTCATGGACTTGGTTGTTTAGACCAAACTGTATCTGCTTGTCAGGTGTATCAGGGACGAACAGTTCACCCCAAGCTCGAGTTCCTTCGACACTCCGAGCCACATTGGTCCTTTCCCTTCTGTTTGGATTCCCCCCGGGCATGTACCAATTTGGCAATTCTTCCTTTGTTCCTTCAATCACCCTTCGCCTTTCTCGGGCTTCTTCTATCAACCTTTCCCTTGATTGACTTGACAACTGCACTCCATTCGTCAGTGCTCTCGTGGTACAGTGGTCACCTCTTGTGCCACCACTGTCGTACCCTTCAGCGGGTTGTTGGAGTCTGTGCCTCCAATTGCTTTGTTGTGTGCAGTTTAATACTTCCCGTGCCACCCCTATGCCATCATCTTCTAGATTCTTATTTCTATCTTTATTCAATGTGTTCGGCATTCATAACACCCGGTCCTTATAGGCAACAGCGCCAAATGTTTATCGTACAGGGTAGACGGTTTATTAATGCATTCAGACAGTAGACAAGAACATGTAACATAGAAGTATTCCTTTTGTTATTCGCACGTATGCAGAAGATACTACAATATTCTATATGATTGATTACAATGATGATGATTACAAAATCCATTCCGGATGGTGTACATATACCTTTCTGAAGAGGTGACTCAACCTTTACGCGCCCATTCGGATACTATTCTACCCATCGGCTACAATATAGATTTTACCGACAACACCTACCAAATAAACATTGCAGCGTTAAAAGCTTGCGACCTTTCCCATCATCGGGTATATAGTTTACAAGGGGCCGATGCAAAAGGGAACCAAGTGGAGCATATAAAGATAACAGAAAGTATAACATCGATGTGTACAGGTATCAAAGAAAAGAGGGAGGCAGAGAATTCAATGAGAATATACATGGCTTCCTAAATAGATGCATTAGAAGAAGATTAGGGGTCAGTATCAAAGAATTTGATGATGGACAACGAATACATCACCAACATGTACAGATGCTATATATTGGATGACACCAAACAATTCTTACAACAACTATTATGACTGATCAAATCAGAAGATAGACTCGGCGATGATATCATTATGTTAAACGCAGCATCTACAATCCAAATTGGAGAGTTTGCTTGGGTACTGAACAAAGCTCGTTAGAAAAGCTTTGGGATAGGTGATGAACAAACTAAAATGCTGAATGCAAGAGCAAATAGATTTTAATGTAATGCAATATAAATTTACATTGAGCAACACGCTCATATATACAATGCTAGAAAATTTACAAAATAGCAAGTATCCAAAACTGGATTGCTATAAAGCTAGATGCTATCGTTGAGCATTAAAGGAAATATTAAAAACATTCTAATACCCTCCCATAATGCTCAATCTATCAACAACACCAATAGATTCCCTGAATTTTACAAATTTATCAGAACTGAGAGACTTGGTGAAGATATTTGCAGGCTGCTCCAATGTAGGAACATACAACAACTAGATGGATTTGTCTTCAACCAGCTGACAAATGTAATGACAATGAGTTTCAACATGCTTGGTTCTTTCATGGAAGACTGGATTCTTCACCAGTTTGAGCACACCCTGATTATTACAGAATAGGGGAGTTGGTCCTATCCGAGGAACATGCATATCCGCAAGCATTTGCTGAAGCCAAACTGCCTCACAGGTTGCCTTAATTGCTCCCCGATACTTTGCTTCAGTCGAAGATAGAGCCACTGCTTGTTGCTTCTTACTAGTCCATGTGATAGCACCAGATCCCAAATTAAACACATATCCAACAGTAGACTTACGATCATCGACAGAACCGGCGCAATTTGAATTTGTGTAGCCACATAGTGTAGGATCAGGACTCCGAGTGTACAGAAGACCATAGTCAAAAGTACCACTTACATAGTGCAGGACACGCTTTGTTGTTGTCCAATGATCAACCTTGGGAGCTGTCATAAAGTGGGATATGTAGCTTACTACAAAGCTAATGTCAGGTCTGGTGATAGTAAGATAAATGAGACCGCCCACTAGTTGTCTAAAGTTTAAACAAAGATTCATCCACAATAGGTGAAACGGACTGAGCTGACAATTTGAGCCCGGGTTCCATAGGGGTGGAGGTAGGTTTGCAATCCTACATTCTGAACTTGTCCACAAGATTTCTGGCATACTTGGATTGAGAAAGAAAGATGTTATGCTCAGTTTGCCAAACCTCAATTCTAAGGCAATAGTGCAAGAGTCCTCAATCTGTTATATCAAAGATCCGACATAAATCCTGTTTGATTTCAATGATCAAATGTTTTGAACTACCAGTAATGATTAGATCATCCACATAGACAACTATAAACAATATATCATTACCTACATGTTTGATATACAAATTTGAATCTGATGGACTCCGCTGAAAACCTTGATCGGTTAAGTATATATCAATCTTCATGTACCAAGCTCGAGGAGCTTGTTTCAGACCATAGAGAGCTTTGACAAGTTTACAGACTTTGTGTTCCTGACCAGCAACCTTAAATCCAGGGGGTTGTGTCATGTAGACCTCTTCCTGCAAGTCACCATTCAAAAAGGCACTCTTAATGTCCATTTGATGGACTTTCCAACCAAATTAAGCTGCTAAGGCAAGGACAAGTCGTACGGTACTCATTTTGGTTGTAGGAGCAAAGGTCTCCTCATAGTCAATGCCTTTTTTTTGTGAGAACCCATGAGCAACAAGACGAGCTTTATACTTGTCTAAAGTTCCATCAGCTTTGTATTTCACCTTGTATACCCATTTGCAACTAATGGGCTTCTTCCCTGAAGGAAGATCAGAAAGGGCCCAAGTGTGATTTTTCTCAAGACTTTGGAACCCTGCTTCCATAGCTTGTTCCCACTCAATGATACCGCTAAGTCTGCGGCTCATAGACACTATGAATGTTTAGCCATAAGAGAAAAATTAACTGTAGGTTGTTTGCTTGTATTTTTGGAAGCTCTACTCTCAATATGCTCATCATCCTTGAGATCACTAATAGTTTTAACCCACCATTTAGGCCGGAGAGAGGAGGAGCCAATGTTTGGAGGGGTTGGAAGAGGCTCAGGAGCAGCAACAAGAGCAAGAAGAGGATTATGTTTCGGAGCCTCAATAGGATAAGCAATAGGAGCCTTACGGTAGGCATTATCTGTATCATAACCATCATTAGCATCATCCCTCCCACTAGATGATGAAGCGAGAGGAACACTGTGAGGCTGATCCTCAGAACACTGCTCAGGGGAAGAAAGAAAAGATCCTGGAGTTTCATCAAAAACAACATCACGATTGAAGATAAGATGATCAATGTCAACATCTATCAATCTGTAGGCCTTACGCTTGTCATTGTATCCTATCATCACGAGTCTCTATCTCTTGGAATCCAACTTCGAGTGCTTAGCATCAGGAATTCAGACATAAGCAAGAGAGCCAAAAATCTTCAGGTGGTTGATCTTGGGCTTACGAACAGACCAAACCTCTTTTGGAGTCTATCCTTTAACAGCCCGAGTAGGAGAATGACTGAGGAGGTAGACAGCAGTAAACATTGCTTCTGCCCAATACTTATTAGGAATAGTACTGTGTTGTAACATAGAATGAGCCATGTCAACAATCGTAGGATTGCAACGCTTAATAACATTGTTTTGTTGTGGAGTGTGACGTGTAGTGAACTGACGTTTAATGCCATGGGTAGCACAAAAGTCGGAGAAAGTAGTGGAACAAAATTCTCCACCATTATCTGTTCTAAGAGAAATGATACTATGGCCGGACTCTTTTTCAACCAAGTTTTAAACTTCTGAAAGGTACTAAATACATCTGATTTTTGTCTAAGAAAGAAAACCCACATCTTTCTACTAAAATCATCAACAATGAGCAGAAAGTATTTGCAACCAGTAATGCAAGAAGTATTCATAGGGCCATAAATATCAGCATGAAGTAAATGAAGTACCTTAGATACACGCCAAGAATCTCCATCATTGAACGGAGTCTGATGTTGTTTGCCAGCTTGACAAGCGTCGCACATTCCAAGATGTTGTGTTTGAATATTAGGTAGGCTAGAAACAAGTCCCTCCCGGGACAACTGAGACATGTACTAGATGTTGAGATGTCCATATCGGTGATGCCACAAAGTGGTGAGAGATGAAGTACGAGCTGCCATAGCTATCTTAGGAGAATTATTGGTGTCAATAAGCCGATACAGGCCATGATCTTCTAGATCAATAGCAATAGTAAGACGAGTCTCTCAATCAATAATGGAACATTTGTGAGTACTGAACACCACATCCAATTGAGGAAAATTCCTCATGATTTGACTCACAGAAAGAAGATTAAGTGTTATACTAGGAAAATAGCACACATCAAGGAGGATGAGCTTCCTCCCACTAGACTGTATTTAAACATTTCCACAGCCAACAATTTTGTATTCCTCACCTTCGCCAAACACAACTAAGTCACTGTACGGAGAGAAATCTGTAAACCAGTCATGCTGACGAGAAAAGTGACATGAAGCACCAGAATTGATATACCAAGAAGAAGACCGAGCTAGATCTGAGGGGGTTTTAGCCATAAAAGCGTAAAAAAAGAACTTCTACTCAAACTGTTCAGCAACATTCGCCTGTTGAGGTGACCCGCCTTGTTTCCTTTGTTTAGAAGCAATTCTCTAACAACAATCTTTCTTCATATGGCCGTACTTGTAAGTGTAGTGACATTGCACATTCTTTTCCTGAGGATTGCCTGGAGGTTGATGGAAACCTCCTCATGGTGAGGACTGAGATGGTTGAAATTTAGTTGCAAAGGTTTGTTCTAGAGGAGACGATGAAGCACAGCTACCAAACTGTTGCTCCTGTTGTAGGAGTTTGGTGCACAATTTTGGGAATTTCAGGTCAACATTAGTCGAAGTAATGTTGAGAGTTTCTTTGAAGTGCTCATAAGATGATGGTAGACTTTTCAGAGTAATGACTACCATATCTTCTTCCTCCATCTTCCGACTGATAGCATCAAGCTAATCACGAATGTCCTTATTCTTCATGAGACGTTCCTGTAAGGACATTCATCCATCATAAAAATTGGTTCTTCAAAAAGAGCGCACGACTCTTATCGGATGTCTCATGCAACTCCTTCAAATATTTCCAAATGTCTGCAGGAGACTTGCCAGAGGGAACCTGAGGCAACTGATCATCTGTGACAGAGAGCTTGAGAAGCATAACAACTTCTTGATTCCGATCATCGAACTTATCTTGATCCTACTTGGATGGAGGTCAGACAAAACTTTGTGCCTAGAAAAAGCGCATCTAGACGATGATACTCGAAGATGGTCAACATTCGCTGCTTCCAGGTGTTATAATTGCTGCCACTAAACCGTTGACTGTTTTCCAGCATCAGGTTGGTCAAAAATGCCATCAAGTACACACTTCAAGGATAAAATTTAATAGGCACGGATTCCAAGGTAAATTTTTGGCTGACTCAGAAAAATCAGACAAGTACCCAAAAAAGCTGACAGAAAAAGCCAAAAGAAATCTGTAGTCAGATTTTAAATCCGTTGGCTTGAAAATTGAGACGCGAAAAACAAGGTACCCAGAGAAATCTAATGAAGACCCAAATAAGATCTCGAAAAACCCACCACAAATTTAAAATTAGAAAAATTTTCTGAGTTCAAAAATTAGAGTTTTTGAAGGAAACCCTAATTGGTGGCCATGGAAGAGAAAAAAATATTTGCAGGTTACAGCAATGGCGATGCAAAAAGGAAGATCCCTTCGTCGCGCGGAAAAGGGCAGGTTACCAAATAAACTCGCAGGAATCTAAACCCTTCATCACATGGGAAAGAAAGTAGAGAATCCTGTCGCCAAAAAAAGGAAGATTGCATGCAGATACCAGAAGGTCTCGTGTGAGTAACAAAACAAGAGAAAGTACTAGCAATCTTGACCCCAAAAAAAATTTCACGAACAGAGGCAGATAGATGCACGATACCAGCCAGAAAATTTCTTAATGGCAAAAGAAACTTTGAAGAAAATTTGCTATATAGATAATTTCAAGAATGAAATTATGAAATTATGCAAATGTTTATTTGAAAAAATAACCGGCTCTGATACCATAAAATGCTGAATGCAAGAGCAGATAGCTTTTAATGTAATGCAATATAAATTTACAATGAGCAACACGCTCATATATACAACACTAGAAATTTACAAAATAGCAAGTATCCACAACTGGACTGCTATAAAGCTGGAGGCTATCATTGAGCATTAAAGGAAATATTAAAAACATTCTAATATGGACAAAACAAGATCCAGGTCAGTAGCTAACAACGAATTAGAGTTCAGGAGGGCATCTAATTGAAGTTCGCTACTTATTGGGGATTACACCCATCGTAGCTGCAGCAAATGAGAATAACACATAACATTGGAGAGATTGATTGCATCAAAAGTATACTGGGGAGCATGCAGCAATCAAAGAGGTGACAAATAAGCCCATAACAAGGTCAGCGGTCAATCAGGGGAGTTTTAATAGAAAAATCAAGATCAAACTCAATATAGAAAACAATGGAGCTACAAGTAAGGGAGTGAAAAATAAAATAGTAGGATGCTGAAGCAATCGCAGGGCATAGAGAAGTCCAGTCAACATCCAACGCAGTGGAAGATATAAAGGCAAAGAAAATGGCAAATCACTAATCCCAATCCCTGTGAATACAGTGACAATTAAAGGGTGCAAAGTAATACAAGATGGTATCGTATATATTGAAATCAATAAAATCAATATAATCTATAAGGAACTGCGATTATATAATTTACATTGGTGGGGGTTCACCAAGTTTGACGAATGAAGTACAATTAAAATTCTAAAGAGAACACTCTAGTACTAAGGGATAAGAATAGTTGAAGTTAAGAATGAGTAGGGATATAACATGGGTCTTTAAATTTATAGAATGTCACTCAATAAAATAAAATAGATAGCCAACATATTGTTGAAGGCAGTCCTTGTTATTATGGAGATATACGAGAATATCCATACATTGATGGAGGAGAGAATGGAATAAGAAGTTAATACTAATCATATGGGTTAGAAATATCCAAATAAGAATTATTATTGTAATAATCAATAGGACACTATATGGATCTAGGGAATACAAGTATATAGAAAAAATCAGATAAATAATATATATTGAACATTCATCATAAGGAAGGGAAGAGAAAGGGGATGAATAACATCTTATGTTCTATAAAGGGTGAAGCAACCAATCATATGGTTGCTCCTAATAGAATACATTACAATCTCAGGAAATGTCTTTTTTTTTTAACAGGTAATTAGGAAAAGTCTTTAAATAAAGATATAAGAGGGAAAATCAAATACTTAGTCACCAATGCTAAGAAAGAATATTGCATATAGAGTATGAGACGATTGTTAAGGAAGATAAATAAAATTAGAAACTCATAGAATATGGGGAAAGTACAATTTCAAGCATTAATTGGGAATCATTGAGTAAATTAATGATGTTCGTAGATGGGGACATTACACTCATTTATATTGCATACTTGTCAACCTCTCACAGCTACAATACAAAGACCTAAGCTCTTAGCTTGATTAGAAACTTAACTAGCAAATCCAGAAAAATTTCCTTTTTATGTTCTTAAAGCACTTATTCTTAAGCTCTCAAGCAATATCTTTTAGGTGCACAATACTAATAAAATATTCCCATAAAAGCACCAATTTAAAGCAACACTATTCTTGTCTTTAGAAGATAGGATAAAAATAATCTTTTAAAGCAATCTAATCTTCATGCAGATAATTAAATACAAACGCCCAAAAATAGGCTCACCTCTAGCCTAGTCATAAAGTAGCAAGGAAACACATATGGGTCAAGGGATGGCAGACCTTGAGCAGCTCGAGATAGTTAGAAAATAGTTAGTTAAAAAATTGTACATAGCAGGAAAAAGTTCATGTAGATAATTTGAATATTATTTCCATAAAAGTCAATAAGCATCAAGCCTTATTAGGAGAAATCATGAAGTCCTTTGAATAAGGTGATTTTCCTATTTAGCATCGAGAAGCACATCCGAGAATGCAATATTAAAATAAGTCAAAATCCAAGGTGCTAGGCATCAGATTATCTCCATCAAGCACTACTGAGCTCACGTGTTATCAAGAATGACAGTATTTTGGACAACCGCCATATTAACATCTAAATCATGATTCTTCTATCAACCAACATGATGAACTAAATCCATAATCTGTCATGTTCATAAAATGTCATTTATTATCAATCATCGTCAAGGCAAAAAGTAGAATGGTGCTTAATGAAGATATGGATGCAACATCATAATGCATCCATCACACATTAAGAGTATTCATATCAATATCATCCTTGCAACCATCATCATACATTGATGAGATGATGGAGATATCAAGTGACTTGCTTAAACAATTATAAAGAAAGATGGTAAAGATATGAATGTCACATAGCATCAATCATGAAGAGCGGTCCTCATTGATATTAATATAGGACAAAGGAATATAATGAAGACATCATAAGCTTCCATCAGTAATTGTCATTGTGAAGATAATAGAAAGAGAATAATCAAGCGCCAACTTGTGAAAAGCAATCTAAAATGCATATTGACATCATCAGTTGATATTGCTTGAATTGATCATAACAAGGAGAAAACAGAATCTTGCTGCATAAAGACTGATCAAGGATGAGTAAGTTAACAACAAATAAAGAGAGCAATGAATAGCGATTTGTCAAGAGATAACAATAGACATTAAATATGAAAGGCGTGATTTGCAAATAAACCAATCTGTACCAATTTTCATTTGGAAAGATAAAATTAGGGGAGTAATTACAAGCAATAGCGATTAACATTCTTATGCATTAACTATGGAAAAGTGTGATTGAATTAAATAAACCCATCTGTTAAGTTATGAAGAGATAGGTCTCCTATCATCTAGACAATGTTACCTTTTGACCTCACAAGATATATAATAAATATAAATCTATTCTCACCACATCATTAGACATCTTTATTTCTTATTCATCCTTTATGGATTTTCTCATCTAGAGTGAACAACCCCTTGGCTTTGGTTGCACATTTACCATTGATGCATGGAGCCTTTTGGAAAATTGCAATAATTCACAAGATAAATGAGGCAAGCATCCATATCTGAAGATCATAGAGAATCACTACATAAACACATGTACTAGGCAAGCATTCCTATATAGATTGGAGGTCTTATTAGACCAGCGTTATAGGACTCGGTGAGTCCTTGCCAGAGTCAACGAGTCCTGAGGCAAGCTGGGCAAAACGAGGTAAACGGCCGCTTGCCTTGGACTCGACTGTGTCATGACTGAGTCAGCTGACTCAGCTGACTCACCGAGTCCTGTCAGCCTGACTTGACTGGTGGTCCGTCCAAAAAGGACCAAAAAAAGTTATTTAATGATTTTTTTGTTTTATTTGTTATGTAAAGCATAAGTAAGACCTAAAAAGGTCATTCTATCACTTGCAAACACAAAGAATAGAGAAAGAAGAGTTGAGGGAAGAGTATTGGGGTTTTGCGAGATAGATTAGCAAATCGGTTGGCTCTCATCTATCAGTTGCTGATTGTTTGTGCCACTTTGTAGCATGCATATAAGCATTGAAAGGAGTTAAAAGTGGCATTAGAGGCTTCTTCAAACTTGGGTTACATTTCAATTTCTAGAGCAAATTTGAAGAAGTAAGATACATTGTTTTCTTGTTATTTTGCATATTTTTTTACATTCATGAATCTTTTTGTTTTTTGCATGTGTTTGGACTCTTTAGACTTGTTCCATTTTATGGTGATAAAAAACTTGAAAAGTAAGCAGCCCTAGTGTTTGTAAAATGGATTTTTTATATTCTAAATGCTTATTTTTATTTATTTATGGTAGATTGCAGCAGCAACATCATGTCTCAACCGTAGGGTAGTAGAACTAGGCCTAAAATATACCCTGACACTAACCCTAGTGTAGTAGCAAGGGATAGGTCTTGGAAACATGCTATTCCTGAGCATAAGAAAGGAGTTGTGACATGTTGGCATTGTATGATAACATATAATGGGGAGATATTAATAGATTGAAATATCACCTTGCACATACACCAAGGCGTGATATCAAAAAATGCAAGTAGGTACCTCAAGATGTTATGCATGATATGCAAACTCTCTTAGAGGAATCTACAGAGAAGAAAGAATTTTAAAAAAGGAACAAGAAGAGATGACACAATTAGTTGGAACTAGAAGTGTACAGGGTTCTTCAAGTTATCATGGACATGGTCACTTTCTAGTTCCACTTTCTACTACTGCATCTCAGACTGCGAGCGTTGGGCCTTAGGTGCATAAGCAAAGATCCTCACTTGATTTCATCTTTGTTCCATGCACAACTCCAGGTGCACAATCATCATTTGAGAGCATGGCTTGGAATAAGGAGAAGCATGAGCAAGCAAAATTGGCACTTGGAGATTTCTTCTTCTACAACAACCTTCCATTTAATGCAACAAGGTACTTATAATTTTGATTTTTAATTTGTATGTATTCTCTTGCTTGCATAATAAGTATACTTATATTGTTTATTTTATTTTTTTTAACTTGTAGGTCTCCCTATTGGCAAATTGCCATAGATGTTACTGTTTGTGGTCCAGGGTTCAAAGCCCCTAATGATGAGGAGCTAAAAGGTCATATTTTGGCCCATCATGTTGCTGATGTAAAAGTTGAAATTGAGGAACCACGTAAAGTATGGGTCGCAAAGTGTTGCACCATCATGACCAATGGTTGGACTGATAGAAGAAATAGAACACTACTGAATTTTCTTGTCTCCTCATCAGGTAATTTAATATTGTACTTAAAAAGTTAGAACTCAGTAATTTATTAGTAAATTGATTGATCATTGTGATTGTACTAAATTTCTTTATTTTTTCTCAGGTTCCACATTGTTTTTGAAATCAATTGATGCCTTTGGGAAGATCAAAATGTTGAGTATCTTTGTGAGGTAATGGAGGAAGTGTTGAAAGAGGTGGGTGAGGAGAATGTGGTGCAAATTGTGACAGATAATGCAACAAATTATGTTCCTGTTGGTAAACTTCTTATGGAGAGGCACCGCCACTTGTTTTGGACCCCTTGGTGTTGCCCATTGCCTTGACTTCATGTTGGAGGATATAGGTAAAATTCTTTAGATAAAAAAATGTGTAGAGCAAGCAAGGAATATTTGCAAGTTCATATACAATCATGCTTAGGTCTTCAACCTTATGAAGTAACACACAAAGAATAAAGAGTTGTCTCATCCAGTAGTCGCTAAATTTGCAACAAATTTTCTCACATTGAAATCTTTTCTTAACACAAAGGCTGGTTTGAAAGGTATGTTTGTGTGTGAGGAGTGGACAAATTCATCATATGCAAAGCTCAATGCAGTAGCTGAGGTGGTTGATAGGGTTTTTGATGAGACTAGCTTTTGGGAACCCGCCAAGGAGATTGTAGAGTTAATTTTCCTTTTTGTGCTCATTTCCATTTCATTTCACTATTTTTGTTGAAGTTGAAAACACTTGTTTATGTTCATTGACATTGACATTGTTTATTTTTAAATAGAAACTTAAAGCTTAATGTTTTGTTTTTCACAATGATTGCAGTTCATAGAGCCTCTTATTGTTATTCTACAGATTGCTAATAGAGAGAAGCCCTCAATGGGTTACATTTATGAGGGCATAGATAGTGCAAAAGAGGCCATTCAATATTTTTATGCAGAGAATCACAAAAATAATGGTCCCATATGGGATGTCATTGATAAGTGATGGCACAATCTACTTCATAGGCCTATACATGCAGCTGCCCACTTTCTTAATCCAGCATACCAATTCAACCCAAGTTTTAAGGCCGATGAAGAGATGTTGAGTGGCCTCTATGATGTTATAGAGAGAATGTCACCTGATGTAATTGTTGGAACAGTTATAGTCCGTGAGATAGAGATGTATAAGAAAGCACTATGAGACCTATTTTCATGAAACTTATGCAAGAAAAACCGGACAAAACTAATGCCTAGTAAAAATAGATGATTCCAAATTCTAAATTCTATTTTATTACCACTTTAGAATCTAGAATCTAGATTGATAAAGTCAAATTTATAGAACTGATTTAAAATTTTCTTGTTTCAGATATTTGGTGGGAGATGTTTGGCAGTAAGGTGCCGAATCTACAGAGGATTGCAGTTCATATCTTGAGCCAACCATCTAGTGCTTCAAGACGCAAATGCAATTGGAGTATGTTTGAGTGTATACACTTGAAGAAGTGCAAAAGATTGATAGCAAAAAAGTTGAATGATCTTATTTTTGTTCACAACAACCTTCACTTCTGCCACAAACAGATTTTGGACACCGACACATCTCCCATTGTATTAGAGAAGGTTAATATACAAGCAGAGTAAAACACGTTGGTTGATGATCTTGTCTTCAGTTATGAAGACTTGGAGTGGGTTGATTAGGTGGTTCGAGGGGCAGAGACAGTGGAGGAGGCTAGAGCACAAAGAGACCCAGTGTAGGACCCTGAGACCGAAAGTGATGGATCCAACTCTAATGATGAGGATGATCATGATGATCATGTCACTGAGGTTCAACCTTAGACACAAGGAGAGAGGATGGCTCTAGAGGCTTCCATGACCTATTTTAGGCGTACTCGTAGGAAGACATAGGCTACTATGAGTTCCTATGGTTTGAACTTTTAATTCCATGGATTGCATATTCCATGGATATTCTAGACATTTGACATTTACACTATATTTCAGATTTTTGTTATGTTATTTAGTTTACCTTTATGTAATTTCTTTCAAAAAATCACATTTATACTGACGTGATCTATGAAAAGTTGTATATGTGTGCAAAGTAGCTTCTATTTATCTCAATTATTGTCAATTGGCTAAATGATGCATGAAAAAAACTTAAAATCCTTAAAACTCTTTGAATTTCACGGGTTTTTTAATTTGTTGAGTCTGGTTGCCGAGACCAAGTCCGAGTCCCATTTGGGCCTGATCGAGTCCGAGGTTGGTAACACTAGTCAGAATATTATGTTATGGTGGAATAGGTCATTTGTGGGAGCCAAAAGCAATTAATAATTATATTAAATGACACTTCATTATATTTTAATGTTGTGGAGTTTATTTGGGAAACTTGCATCATTTGAAGGTTATAAATATGAGCCCATTTGATGAGAAAGGATCCAATTATTTGATTATCCTATTTTGCTTTGTCGTCTTTGTGATGTTTTCCTAAAGCTCTGATTTTGTGCCCTTGCTGATGTATAAGGGTTTGAGATCTACAATTGAAGTATTGTAAATTCAATTTTGATAATTATTTCGAGATTGCTTGGCAAATTGTGTTGAGGTATACAATTTGTCATTTCTCCTACTGTATTAGTTGTTGTTAAGGAGAAGTTTAGTTTTTCCTTGCTGCAAGAGGTTTTTTTGAAAGTTGTGAAGGGATTCACTAAGTTGTTATATCAAATTGTGTGTTGGTTAATTTGAAGTTGGTTGAGCGCCCATTTATATCTATTGTTGGTGTCATTTTCTATTTGCACTTTGGGAGCAATGATTCCATATCTATAGTTGCATTTGTTTGTTGAAGAATTTGCCGTTGACAGTCTTCATTTCAGAGGGTTTCTAAGCCAATTTACGTGTAAGTTCATGGATTGTAACTTCTAATTTTTATGGGTATTGTTGATTTAGATAATAGGGGATATTTTATTAACTGGGTTCGTATTTTGTGAAAAAACTCAGTATCTAAGTTGATATTAAAATCTAGAATTTTTAGTCGTATCTTCCCTATGTAATATCCAAATATTTGGTTGAAATTATTATTGCAATATCTTCTATTTTGCTGCTATATTGTTGTATCAAAACTTGCAAAACCAAAAAAAACCAAAAAAAGAAATCAATTCTTCAGCATAGATTGTTTGAGAGCTAGCAGGGCTCATTACAGTATAATCAAAGCAATTTCCTACCATCCTGTGGGGTAGGGAAAAAAACAATTCAGATATGTTGTTGTTTTGGGAGTGACTAGCACTCTAGCTTTTTCTAGCTATGGAGAGATGCAGGAGGTCTATTAGTTTTGAGGGCTGGCAGAGTAGTAAAGAAGATGGTAGGAAAATAAATGCCTTGAGAGAAAGTATAGAAAGACTTAGTCTTCATCAATAGAGGTTGGTAGAGAGACTACTTGATCCTGAGACAGTGCATAGGGCAGCGAGGTATATGGTTTTTGCCTTTAGAAAATCAGTGTGAAGGAGGCTTTGAGTTTTCCCCGATCGGTGTCCATGATGCAAATATACCTATATTTAGTACGACACCTGCTAGTCCTATCCGCAGTGTTGATGATGTACTTATTTCACAGGGACATGTTATTGTGTTAGTGCAAGTGGAGGATAGCGACACTGAGCTTCAACAGGTTGAGGCTCCTAGAGTTATTGCTGCAGTTAGTGCAGAGACAGTCGATGTAGTTGTTACTACTGATACTTTACGCTCTCTCAAGGAGGGGATTATTATTGGAGATTTGTATGTGAGCTATCGTAGTGTTTCTCTAGTACAGGAAGCAGTTGCTTCCTCGAGTGGGACCAATGCATGTATGGAGTTAGCGAGCTGTAACGTTGGTGATTTGGGTGTTACAGCAGAGTCAGTAGATGTGGGTTCATGCTCTAGCATTATTGCTTCACAACTAGACATCGAGTCATGTGTGCGGAGTTAGGTTACTAGTTGAGGCTTTATTAGGAGATTTGGATGCAAATAGTATGGACACATCTAGTGATCCATTTGACGATGCTATGAGATGCATTGGGTATGATACCCTTTGCCAATTATTTGGTGATGACTTCGAGGAGGATTTGGATGGGTCCCAGGATCAAGATTTACAAGAACTTTCTGTTGAGGAGGAAGTAGTCATAGTTGGCATAATTGCCGAATAATCGGCGAGTTTCTACTAATCGCCGAGTTTTTGGGACTGGCGAGTTTTTCCCAAATTTAATCGCAAGAAAAAATCGCCGAGTTTTTGCAAAAAATCGGGGAGTTTTTCAGAAAAACTCTTTTTTAATTTTTTTAATTTTTTTAATTTTTATTTTTAAATTTTAAAAAAAAAAATATTTTTTTTGTTAAAAACAAAAGGCAAAAAGCCTATATATATTATGTAAGATAGAGAGTTACAATATGCTAGTAGAGCTAGGAAGAGGAAAATGTGATTGTAATGATGTTTTTACTTCTAGTTTGACACAAATTATTTACTATTATGCTTCCCGCCATCAACATTCAGCATGAGAATGTGATTTTGTACCCACTATGCATTTATATATATCTAAACTCTTGCTTCTTTCTTTTGTGTTCTCTATAATGAACTCATTAGATGCATCTTCTCATTGAAATTTGCAAAAAAATGTATTTTGAATTAAATTTTAGTGGTTTTTTTAGGTTCCCGAGTTTTTCCGAGTTTTTTTTTTAAATGGCCGAGTTTTTCCCGATTAAGCTTTTGGGGGGTTCGGCGAGTTTTTTGGATTTGGCGAGTTTTCCAACTATGAGTAGAGTCATGCACGGAGTGCAATATAATGAGGGCTTTTGCTTTTTTAGAGGAGGTGTTGGTTGAGGTATCAAGTAGTTGTACCTCAATTGCGGAATGTGTGCGAGGTTGGTAGCATACATGCAGTAAGCGATCTTGTAGTGGGCAGTTATGATTTGGTTTCCTATCACAATGTAGTTAGTGAGATAGAGAGTTTGCATAGGAGGTAGGGGCTACAGAGGCATCATGTGGCTAGCTAGCTAAAGGTGAGTGATGCTGACATCTCTTCAACTTTTGAGGATTATGATGCGATTTGTCAGATGTTAGGCGCATATTGTTGGGGTGCTCCTATGTTAGATGAGCATAGTGATTGTACTCTTTCTCTACTAAAGGTTCATGCACTTCGAGAAGTTGTCAAGATATTGAAGCATAACCATTCGCAGTTAGTTGCTGACAAGGACTGCCCTCTGGAGTGGGGTAGCACCTGTTATGAGATGGTGTTAGGGAAAGAGGAGGAGATGGTTGAGCTCACCCAAGAACTTGAGGTGATTGTGGACTCTCTTCAGTATACTCAGTTGGCTCTTTAGGAGTCACAGTCATAGTTGGATGAGGTTACCGTGGAGTTGGAGCGAGTATAGTCAACACTAGCCCTAGATCCTATTTAGTCACATATTGTGGTTGGTGGTGAGTTTACTTCGATAGTCAAGGATGAGGGGTGTGATGATGTGGCAGTCATATCTGCCTAGAATATGGATGCAGTGGGTATAGAGGAGGTGAGAGCATTAGTTGAGGACTATAGGGTGATTCATGTTATGTCACGATTTTAGAGGGATCAGCAATGGGTAGCAGGGGAGCCAGTTGATGCTTCTAGATATCATTTCTACGACACAAAGTCTTTGATGGAGTATCTTTTGGAGAGTTCAGATGTGCAGGAGGATTTATACAGAGTGTCTAAGGGTACTCTTATCCGAGGCTCTTGTTCTATTTGAAGGTTGGTGTGAAAGATTGTAAAGACTCTATCTACCATGCTTTGCCACAAGGATTTCATGGTTGGGTTTGTCAACCGACTGGATGGTTCCAGCAGTGTTTCTATAGCCGACAGATTGACTATCGTCGGTGTTTTGTATTTTGTAGCCGACGGGTAAATAGTTTGTAACGGATGTAATGTTGTGGCCGACGGACTCCTTCGAGAAGGTTCGGCAGTAGTATTTATATCCCGTCTGGGATCATTGTAAATCATCAATCATCTACTATTGCGAATATTATGAAGCATAATGTATGTCTGGCATATGTGAATGTAATTCTACTATTCTGTTCCATTGTCTGTATGCGTTGATTTCTTTACCAGTACGGTAAACATTTGGCACCATTGCCCGATGGACCTGGTACGTAGGCAGGTAGATGGAAATTAAATGCCGAATCTGTTGAATATAAATAAGAACACGGTGAAGGATAAAGATGACATTCACGCAGCTCAAGCTAATTTAGTTCTGGCACAATAGGATGAGCGCCGGAGGAGATTTCAGAAGATTGCCGATGGAAACCGAAATGCGGAGGAATTGCTAGAGGAGACTCGATAGCGGGTGGAGTTGGTGGAAGAAGCACAGGAGGCATTCTTGAAATTGTGTTTGTCGAGAGAAGAGAATTCAGACGGAAGAGCATCAACTCGCACGGCTCGGAGTGCCGAGGGAGCACGAGCGTGGAGTGACCTCTTCGTCTGGGATAGACTTCCGCGGGAAACAACTTCAGAAGATCCGTCTTCTTCACCAAGGTTCGCAGCTGTCGACACCTCCGGTGTGGGAGTGCAGACTACCAGTGCGGGAGTGCAGACCTCCGGTGTTGGAGTAAATAGCGCCAGTGTTGCAGGACCCATTAACGCCTCTCTACCAAATTTAGTTGTGATGGCAGGACCCAAGGAAAAGCTCCCGAAGTTTGAAGGCGATGGTACCGCTGACCCCATCCAACATTGTAAGACATGTGAGACGATCTGGCGCACAAATGGAATCACAGATGCCAACGAATGGGTTAGGCAATTTCCGGCAACCCTACGGGGTGTGGCGATTGATTGGTTTTTGGATATAGATCCACAAAAGCTAAATAGTTGGGATAACATTAAAAAGGAATTCTTGGCGGAATTTAAACTCTTGCGGGATGATAATGAAATCGTAGCAGAGATTTTCAATACCAAACAGGGGAAGCATGAAACTGTCCGCGTCTACGCCAGGAGATTAAAAGACTTAATAAACAAAATGGAAAGCAAGCCGGCGGATGGATTGTAGAAAAGATGGTTCGTGGACGGCCTACACTCAAAATTGCGGAGGAAAATGAAAATTGTGCCACCGTTGTCATATATGGACGCGTATAACAGAGCACTGGACCTTGAAAGTGAACAGAAGATAAAGAAGAAGAAAACTAGCTCCTCTGATTCTGATGACGACGAGCCTGTCGGAGATGATAGTAGCGACGACGAAGGCAGCAGCAAGAAGGTTCATGCCCTACAGAAGGATATGGTTCGCATGATGGAGTTTAAAAACATGCAGAAGGAGCCAAAAGGTAGTGAACTGTGGTGCACGGAGTGTAAGACCGACGGTCATACTAAAGGATCGTGTCCAAAGAACCAATTTTGTGACATTTGTCAGATCATGGGCCATTCGATAAAAGAGTGCCCCTTTAACATGAAGACAAGAGGATCTCCGCAAGTGTTTCTTACACAAGAAGCTTCCCCGTCAGGCAGTAGCGGAAATACGAATAGTGCAAGTGCCACATCCGGAGGATACAGGAATAATAGCAGAGGGCAAAATAACAATACAAATAATAACAATAATAATGGGAGCCGAAGTCGAACTCAATATGATGCAAACGGACGGCCGATTGTTCAATGCCGAGCATGTAATTTGTAGGGTCATTTTGCACGGGATTGTACAGCGGCAAACACACCGAAATTATTATGTAGATGGTGCGGACCTAGCGATCACAAAGATTCTAAGTGTCCAAAGTCTAGAGTAAACTTGATCACTGTCGGCACAGATGTAGAGGAGGTTCTGGCAATTACATGGAGGCAAGCGGAGGAAAAGAGAAAATTGGGGGAAGCGCAGGCAGAAATTGCAAAGGCATCGTCGGCGAGGACATCTCAGTTGAAGGACATCACCGGCACCTTGGCAAGGAACTTTGCAGAACAAAACATTGTACGACAGATCTTACAAACAGAGATACCGGTCAAGATAAGTGATCTCCTTCTCACAATGCCCCAGTTACGGACGGCCATTCTGAATCATACACCGTTTTCAAAAGCAACGGAGGACACAGGAAGGGACAATAGGGAAGTGATGACAACAGACCCAATGCTGCTGGCACTCACCTCCGAACGACATCCGGCGATCGTTGAGATGGAGATTTTGGAAAATATTCTGACAGATACAATTGTCGATGGAGGGTCCGGCGTGAATGTGTTGCCGAAGGATACTTGGAAGAAGTTGGGAAAGTCGACGCTGTGGCCACCTACATTCTAGTTGCTCACGGCGGACTAGCACGGGATCAAACCGTTAGGAACCTTAAGGGTGCAACCGGTAACCATTGGTACGCAACCATTTTTATTGGATTTCGTAGTCATTCCATTGAAAAGAAAAGGATATGATGCTATTCTGGGACGGGATTGGTTGGTGCAAGCAAAAGTAAAATATGATTGGAAACAAAATACTCTATCAATGGAGTGCGGAGGAAAAAGATTCATAATTGACTTGTACACACAAATGGTAGGTGAGGAGGCAGCATCGTCAAACTCAGAAGGTGAAGGCGACAGTGACGACGAAAGAAATGACGACGAAGGAAAGAGGAGAATGGAACCGGACAAAAGAGTATTGAGACTTGACAAAGGATCGAATGACGACGACCTGGACTTGGTGAATGGCCTGTTCCACTGGCAGATAGAAGACTACGAACTATTTCCGAGTTGCAATATGTTAACGGTCGACGAACGTGACAAAAAACAGGAAAATGAATGTCCGGAGGAATGCAGGGAAGCGGAAGAAGGAAAAGCTGCCATGGTTGAAGCTGAGGGGAAGAACATACAGTCTGAACACAGAAAAACGAAAGATCCCATTGTTCGGTACACGGTGAACGGACTGCACAGGAGGAAAAGAATGCATCGCACCATAAAATTACTTGAAGGGTACCGATAGCAAGGAAATAAGTTAGATGTGCGACGGCTGCAGGCATAATGGGCGACGGAGGTAACACAGAATAGACATAAGGCGTGGCATGACAAACTCAGTAGGTTTCAGCCGGGGCAGTTGGTACTCAAGTACGGCGATCGGGATGAAATCAAACAAGAAAGGTTGAAGGCAAGATGGGTTGGTCCATATCAGACCCGGAAGGTCGGCGACAATCGGGTGATAAAATTGGAGACATTGGACGAGCAAGAGGCACCTCCAGTAGTCAACGGATTTAAATTGCAAATATATGGTGCCAGGAAGACTCCGTCACTGTCACAGAATGGCCAGCTGACTCCGTCGTCGTTGCAGAATGGCGATGCCTGGAGGCAAAATTGAGGTGCTGTCTTTCTATTTTATTTTATTTTTTGTCAAAAAAATTATTAAAAAAAAAAAAAGAAAAGTAGTAAAAGTCCCGCTGACATGTCCCGCAGGTGGCTGTCCGCGGACTGTCCTGCGGATAGTTCCCGCAGCAAAGATCCGCGAACATGTCTCGTGGGTAGTTCCCGCAGCAGAGATCCGCGGACATGTCTCGCGGGTAGTTCCCGCGGACTGTCCCACGGCAGAGGTCAGCGGACATGTCCCGCGGGGACTCCCGCGGCAGAGGTCTGCGGACTGTCCCGCGGGTAGTCCCTACGGCAGAAGTCCGCGAACTGTCCCGTGGCAAATGTCTACGGACTGTCCCACGGGTAGCTCCGGCGGACTGTTCCGCGGGAGGTCTTTCGCAGCATGATCTATCTGTCTGTTTTCATTGCTGGAAGAATTGTTGAGCTTCTCATTGCCGAAGGAGTGGTTTCAGCGAAAGATTGTTGGAGTTTTGTCTCATTTGCGGAGGAGAGATTGTTGAGTCTGTGTAGAAGATGGGTGTGCGGGGTTTTCTATAAAAAAAAAATGACGACAGATTCAAGTTGTTCGGAATGAGTAACAGACAATGCCAAAGGGAAGGGGAAGCAGCAGTGGTTACCAGAAAGAGTCTGGAATTGGTAGAAAATGGCAAAAACAGTGTGTTCTGTGCATTTTTATGTGGGTTTCGGAGTGTTAAATTGGTCTTGGCCTCAGGACCCCGCGAGGGCGCTGCCCCTCGACCCCGCCGGGGGCGTTGCCCCCTGGACCCCCAGTTGTGGCAGATATCAGTCGTGGGAGTCTGACTAGTTGATGAAGACCTGGAGCTGCTGCAGGCATAGAGTGTTGTGTACCAGAGGCACTTGGAGTAGGTGTTGGCTGTGAGGCTGTCTTGGTGGATGCGTAGAGAGCTTGGGAGGAGCTAATCATCCAGCTGGAAGCAGTGTAGCGACACTTGGCTCGGGGTACCTAGGAGTTGGAAAGAGAGAAAGTAGCGTGTGCGGCTATCAAGGTCAGCTTGAGGAGACAGTATTGTGTTAGCAGAGGCTACAGATGTAACGGGATGAATGTGGAAGTGATGTGACAGAAGCAGATTTTTTGTTGTAGTCACTCTGTTAATGTATTTTGTTTGTTAATTTGTTCAGATATTTTGTAATTGTCGTCCGGAGACGACTTTTCTTTTTGGGGGGGGATGGTGTCAGCCGACTGGATGGTCCTGGCGGTGTTTCTGTAGCCGACGGATTGATTGTCGTCGATGTTTTGTATTTTGTAGCCGATGGGTAAATAGTTTGTAACGGATGTAATGTTGTGGCCGACGGACTCCTTCGGGAAGGTTCAATGTAGTATTTATATCCCGTCTGGGATCATTGTAAATCATCAATCATCTACTATTACGAATATTATGAAGCATAATGTATGTCTGGCATATGCGAATGTAATTCTGCTATTCTGTTCCATTGTCTGTATGTGTTGATTTCTTTACCAGTACGTAAACAAGGTTTGTTGAGAGGATTGACCAGGATCCTGCCCGAGCAGTAGTTTGGAGTCATCTCTGATTCCTAGTTTGATATTGATGAGCCGTTGATAGAGATTCGAAGTTTTTATCGACATTATATTGTGAGGAGTGCTCATCACTTCTCTTTTGACCCACAAGTAGAGGATTTAGTTTCACATTAGTATGGGTTGGCTCCAGTTTCGTACCATCCATTATTAGATGGGTTAGCACCATCGTTTGTAGATGGGATTTACAATTGTAAGTTAGACCACTTGCAGTATCCACATACACAGGATAGTTTATCTGAGCTTGGAGTTGATGATAGTGATTTAGGTAGTTATGGTCATTATTGTCTCCACAATGCGATTGGGTGTGAGTGTCAGTTTGATGGAGACTTAGGTGTGGATAGAGTTGGTATTTCAGTTGGGTTGAATTCTGATGAATTGTTGCCTTCATCAGCGCCTAGAGTCAATTTTCAGATGACTCTGATGTTGATGTCTATTATTTGAGTACTAGTGCTACATGAGTTGCTTGTACACAGTAGGATAGTACATAGTTCTATCCTTGGGATCCAGGTGGACTATGATGTTCATTTTTCTTTGCGACCGCTTGGGGACAAGCAATCTTAGGGAGGGAGGACAGTAATGTCCCCATTTTTAGTAGGTCCCTATAGTTGGCTTGGTCAATTCACCATCGCAACCCTCATGAATTGATAGTGGCACTTGAGGGTCTCAATTGTGGGGTTATAGGCTTTCCAGCAGACTATGGTGTGCTTTGGCTTTGTTTGAGAGACTTGCTATTTATAGTAAGTCAAATTATTGGTTCCGATGAGCTCAGTTGAGTTAGAAGAATTGAGTGATGCTCTCAGTTTTTATTTCAGGCTTCTAGTTTAAGCTCCAAGAATTTTGGGGGGAGCTTCTATTTATAGTAAGTCACCTTGTCAAGTTCATTCATTGTTTTTTTTTATCAGGATCACTCTGGTGTTGTCAGATTTCGATTCTAATGCTTCTACAGTTGTTTTCACAAGACGGGTGAGTTATTATTATTCTTCATCTCAATATGTTGAGGTTGCTATTTTTGTTGGTTTTGTATGTTGGTTACCTCAAAGTATCATAGCTCACTGGAACCGGGTCGCAAAGTTTTAAATCATGGACACAAGAAACAGTGGCCTTGTGTTAGAATATTACGTTATGATGGAAAAGGTCATTTTTGGGAGCCAAAAAAAAAAAAAATTATATTATAATGGCACTTTATTATATTTTAATGTTGTGGAGTTTATTTGGGAAACTTGTGCCATTTGAAGGTTACAAATATGAGCCCATTTGATGAGAAAGGATCCAATTATTTGATTTTCTTATTTTGCTTTGTCACCTTTGTGATGTTTTCTTGGAGCTCCAATTTTGTGCCCTTGCTGAAGTATAAGGGTTTGGGATCTACAGTTGAAGTATTGTAGATTCAATTCTAAGAATTATTTCGAGATTGTTTGGAAAATTGTGCTGAGGTATACAATTTGTCATTTCTCCTACTGTATTAATCGTTGCTAAGGAAAAGTTTAATCTTCTCTTGTTGTTGGAGGTTGTTCTAGAATTGGTGAAGGGATTCACTGGAATTGTTATATCAAATTCTGTGTTGGTTAAGCGTCCATTTATACTTGTTGTTGGTGTTATTTTCTATCTGCATTTTGGGAGCAACGTTCTCTATATCTGCAGCTCGATTTGTTTGTTGAAGCATGCTTTCGCTGATGATAGTCTTCATTTCAAAGAGTTTCAAGACAAATTTTACGTGTAAGTTCATGGATTGTAACTTCTAATTTTTCTGGGTATTGTTGATTTAGATAATAGGGGATATCTTATTAACTGGGTTGTTGGTATTTTGTTATTAAAATCTGGAATTTTCAGCTATATATTCCCTATGTAATATCCAAATATTTGAGTTGAAATAATAATTGCAATATCTTCAGCGTAGATTGTTTGAGAGCCAGCAGAGCTCATTTCATTCGATCATTAGAATGTGCAATTATATGCATACTTTAGTTGCCTGCAACAATAATCTCCAACGTGTAAAATGTTCCATAGTTATGAATTAAATGTCAAGCTTGGATGCCCCATGGATGAGCACAAATTTCTTGAAGTTATGAGAGATTTAGGTTGCAACTAAGAAACACTCCTAATTTACCGGAATTGACTACATAGAAAAAGGCCTTAATGATAATATTTAAAGAGACTACACCACTCAACACAATCAAATTGGAGAGTAGAATTGCATCATGCAAGAAAAACAAAAAAGACAAAAGAAGTTGCCTCATTACCTAGGAAATACTTAACATCTTAGGAGGCAGGATATTTTCCATGGTGAAAAATCAAGAGTAAGAGATGCAGTATGACATGCATTTGAATAGAATTGGTATTGGAGTTAATCTACTTTTAGGTAAACTTTAAATGCCCTATAGCAGAGTGTAGGGTACTTCAAAAAGAACTATAAAGATGTTAAATCTCAGTTTCTCTTGCAGCAATTTTGCCCATTTAGAGAGATTCCTCATTATAAATAATATTGGAATACCATTTGAAATGTAATTGCTTCACCACATTGCACTCACTTTCCCCTCACTAAATGGAAAGTATGGTTACTTGGAAAACACTCTTAAGGTTGACCAAGGCAATGATTGAAATCACTTTGCAGCTCCTCTTGAGCTCTCCACTCTATTTATAGAAACCGCGTCTCTTCTAAATGTGGATTTTTTATCTTCCTTTCAAGGCTTCTCTTGGTGTTTCTACATATTTTATCAACCCTCTCTTAATCTCTCTTAAAGAATCTTGCTACATATTTTAAAAGTTTTGCAATCACTTTGGGGCCTTGGGCCAATCATTAATAGGCTCATGTGGGATTTTCTTCTGCAATATCTATTTCCCCAAAACAAATCTTACAGATCTCATCTTTTCCTGGTATGAATTTTACAATTATTGGTCATCTATTACATCTATACTTATGGTTCAAGTTTAGCAGGTCTTGGAATAATTTCTTCTAACAAAACAACCATTATTCACAAAACCATGAAACAAATGTATCACTCACCAAGTAAACTTAGTACATGACGGTTAGTTCTTTAGGAATTCCCAAATATAAATGTATTTCAAGCTTAAAGTAATGTATAATGCCTAGTAACATCAACTATTAACATAAGTTCTCTATTCCAATTCTAGAAAAGAAATAAGGGAGGATAAAATTACTTTATTAATATCTTGAAAACGCTCATGATAGAGGCCCTTCCAAAACCGTAATGCCATAGTGGAAGGTTGGTTTTTGCATTGTATAGATGTTGTGCAATACATATGATCTTCCATGCATCTAGAAACTTTGCATTGGCAAGAATCGTTAAGGCACTTTGCATATCCTGTAAGTTCAGCATGTTCACCATCCCTATCAAAGCAACAAAGCAACAAAATTTGTAAATAAAGACCAATTCCAGTAGTTGAAGAAGAAAAGTAATAAGGCACAATAATATAAGCCATTCAAGACATGAAATGTGAGCATTCTCTAGTAAATCTTATTAACGTTGACTTTCTAAATGTATCTATAAAGGTAAAGGACGCAAATGAAGCCCAAACTACAGGAAACCTTTGACTGGAATTAAATTGCATTTTTTCCAATCAAGCTCATCTTGATTTCCTTTAGCACAATGATTTATTAAATCTGGAGAATTGATCAGATGTTTATTATTCTAGAAGATTGCTTTACAATAGAGGGAATAACCTGAAATCTGGTATGGAAGGTCCAATAAAATCTATATGCAATTGAACACCAGGAAAAAGAGCACATAACTCTGTAAAAACTGGAAGCTGATGAAGTTCCTTGTCAGGACCTGAATGTAATCAAAGAAAAGGTGGGGTATCATATTTCATATGCACGAGTATTTCATTCATAAATGAAATTGCATTCTATGCTAACAGATGTAAAAACAATCTTAGGCTATGGGGTTATCTTGGAAACTAATGTAGATAATTTCTTTCATTTCTCCTTCTTAAGCTTTATCTAATGCATCTTAAACAATCTAATGTTAGAAAAAATCTGAAAGAAATTTTAGAATGTTAAAACATCAATAGAAACTGAATGGGCAAAATTGTATGGTAATAATTTTTTATCCCAGATAAATAGAAATGATTGGCCTTAAACTCAACAGTTATCACTGACAAGTAAAATTTAAGTAAAGGGAAAGACATTACTCATATAACAGAAAGCTTTCTAAGGCACAAACGAACTGATTCTGAAGTGCTTGAAGAAAAAGCATAACAATTCTATTCTAAGAAACTCCATAAATTGTATGTACCAATTAACTTAAGATAAATTCTGATATATGACTAAATAACTACTGGTTACAACTGGACGCATCTCAAACTCTGGCCTCCTATTGGTTTACAAGGAATTGCAATTTCAGATTCGGATCGGAAATGGCTTAGGATCTTCAACTTTGCTATTCCAAATGTAAAATACATTACCAGTGCATTTGATACTTTTTGGTTGTAGTTGGCAGTCAAATAAGCTATTTCACTGTTTATGTTAAGCTCATCTACTCACTTTTTTGCAAGATAAAGCCCTACTTAAAGATATAAAACTTGAGCGTTGTAACTGTAAATTTTACATCCATAATTACCAATCTGACAAGGATAACAATAAATTATTAATAATATTTACCATGGTTTCAATCTGATCTTTCAAAAAGTAGCATAGCTTGAGAAAAATTTAGAATGGAAATTGTAATTAATTCATTAACTATAGCTTGAACTTTGGGGAATTATATTTTAGAACTTTCAGCTTACCCAAATAATGGATCCGCAGCTCCTGCCCAGGACTGGGCACCATGTTTTGCAATCTAGTAGCAAGGAGTTGGAAAGCATAATACATAGTCAGGGGCTGTAAACAACATCTCCAACAATATTAATGTTACAAGATAACAGCAGATATTTATCTTCATTAATAGACATTTAACACAGAAATATAAGTTGCTGCTTCGGATTCTGGTATGGATGCAGCTTCAAGATTCGGGTTCAAAATTCGTTCAAATTTTTTTGGGGTTGGGGTTGGGTTTGTTTTGGATTCGTCCATACAAAATATATTTTAAAAAAAATGTATATGTTAAAATATACTGCAAAAAATAAGTTCATACACCACTATGCTAATATTAAAGCAACTTAGCAAAATACACTGCCACATATATTCATGTTTTTTACTCCAAACAACATAACAAAATGTCAAAATATACCACCATATCAATGTTTTAGTTCAAAAAGAATAAGGTGAACATTAATAAACAATCATCAGTGATCAGATATCATCAAAAATCATCATCTTAATGCTGTTGCAAATCAGAAGCACAAAAAGTGCCATTAGCATCAGTACTCGCAGCCTCATGATCAACCTCAACATCACTAAGTAGCTTGCAATCACTATAATCAATTGCAAGTGCATCAAATTGGGTTTCCAACTCTATAGACTTTGGTTCAACATCCCAATGTTTTGCCTCCCTTTTTTCAGCAAATATGGTCTCTGTGTGTTGTGACTCGTGAGCCTCACGTTTGAATGCACAAAAACCAAGTTATCTGAATTCTTGGAGTTTAGTTTGTTGCATTTTATTAAGTGGATGGAGTATGTGCTCCGGTTTCTCTCAGATAATGATGAACTAGCAACCTATCAAGATTTACAATTTCAAAATAGATAGTTAAGAGTTTTGAATAAAAATATAAATTCAATATTCATCAACAAGAATTTGGAAATTAGAATCTTAAGAGTTAAGAACTTGTGATAAAATTTTGATGGCAATGGTTTGCAGGTGTTGGTACACTTGTCCATGTCAGTACCGCCATTTATCAGCATCAACAATGTTCTTGTCTTCAAGAGCTTCAAGACCACAATCATCAATGCTTGCGAAACTCGTGAATTCAAACCTCACTGCAGGTCGTATGTGTTGGGAAAGAGTCGTTGGCGGGTTGTGTTGTACTCTTGAATGCCTTCAGGGTCTCTATATGGGGTACCCCCTAGAGAACCAATTCACTATAGAACTTAGGGATCAATGCAAAAGCAAGTAGGTGCAAAGGGGTAGTCATTTTGTTCCATCTCTCTACTATGATTATTTGTAGTTCCTTGAAGAACATTTCGTTAGGATCTTCCTCTCTCTCATTTACGACATTTTTAATATCCTCAATCATGGAGTCAGTGCCATCATATACCTCACCCAAGCAAGGACTATCCATGTCAGTATATCGGATCATGTTTAATATAGGCTTAATGAACTTCAAGGGGTAATCAACACAATCCCACCAAGAGTCATCTAGTTCAATGCCTTAATGGAAGTTTCCTTGGCACTATTAGATTGCCTCCATATGCTCTAATTAGCGATGATTACCATTCTAGACCATGCCTCTTTAACCTTGACTAGACACCTCAAAACAATAGTATTGGAGGCAAAGTGGGTCTCAACAACCTATTTTAAGATCAAAATAATAAAATCAAGATTAAAAATTAAATTTAAAACATAAAGTGTTTACTAAACCAAAGTGACTACATTTTTAAAACATTTTTAATTTTTTTGTAATTCAACTTACCTTCAAGAGCTCCAATTTCGAGAGTTGTCTAGATATGGCTTGCGTCATATAGTGGTTTGTGACAAACATTTGGATCTCCTATGCATCTTCATACATTTTTTTAATCCACTCAATCTTAGTGTCATTGTTTTGCAGTATTAGGTTGAGTGAGTGCATAATACAAGGTGCTTGAAAATTGTGTTTGAAACGCTCTTCAACCAATAACCTGATAGCCCTACAATTCTTGGCATTGTCGATTATTACCTGAACAACAATTTGAAGGCCAACTGGCTCAATGGCTTGGATGGGAATGTTTTCAATGAAAGGACCCCTTCCTTTACCTCCTTTGCAAAATCCAAAACTTTCAGAAACATTGCACCTCTTGTGGACACTGCAATAACATTGACCAAAAGGATAATTTCTTGCATCATTACATCCATTGGATACCATGGTCACACATGGTTCAATCCATCAATCCTTGATGGGCTGCATGGAAGCATCTACATTGATTACCTCTCTATCCAATAAAGTGGTGCACACTTCTCATAACCCGGGCCCTTGGACCCCTTTGGAGCCTCCTTAATTAATCTCACCATATTTTGCCAATATGATGAGAGAACAACATTTAGTGACAATCCATTTGTATAGATGCATCTTGCTATGGCTTCCTCAATAATGTCTCTAGCTTCAATCCGAAATGATATTTCCAAGGCCCCCTTTGCTCTCTTATTTGCAACTGGTTCTTGAGGACTGCAGAAAAATGGATGGCCTTGCGCGGTTGATTGGGAGTGGAAGCTGAAGTCATTTATGATGATTTTTTTTTTCTTCTAGCATTTTACCAAGGATGAGAATTTTTCCTCCCAACTATTTCATCTACTTGTTTTTGTTCTTGAATATATTTGTTGTAATGTCCCCTTCTCACTAGCACTTGATTTAATGGAGTTTGGCCTATAATCGGACCCTCATAGGCCAAGGTGTTGAGGAGAGGGTTGTGTGGGCAGTTCTTATTGTTGTCTAGTCTTCCTATAGCCACAAACTTCTAGTGGTTACAGGTTTCCTGCGGCCACGGACTTCGTGTAGACTATCATATTTGCATTTTATATTAATTGTATTTTTATATTTCTTTTAAGTGCAATTAATTGTTATTGTAAGAAAGAGTGAATCTTGTAGAAAGTGAAATTAAATGTTTTTTTTATTTCTTCCAAAAGGAGGCCAACCTCTTGGAAGAAAATAAAAAATATGAAGGGAAGCCTCATTGCTGGAAATAATTGGTGGAGCCAAGGGTTTCTGATGGGAATGTGGTGTCCCCATTTGTTGCTAGCATCAGAGTTTCAGGGATAGGCCTGATATTGCATCCTCATAGCCTAATAAGGATGGTTAGAGGGTATTCTGAGGATTGAATCGTCTCATCCATTCAGGGATTTATGGATTTGGCCTCCGTTCGATATCTTTTGGACTCTGTTTGTCATACTATGTATAGTAAGTCAGGAATAATAGAGATGGACCTTTTCTATTTTTGGAAAGCATATTTGGCCACATGGGGAATTATGAGGAGAGATTCCTATTTTTGACGGCATGGCAATCAGACAAGTATTTCAAGAGATATTAAAATTCAAGTGACTTAAGTGATTTATTTTTATATTTTAATGTTATTATAAAGTTATAAAGTCACTTTATGACAAAAGGACTTAAGTGACTAAAAGACGAAATAGTCTTTTATTCCACATTGCTAAGTTGTTCGTACCTCTCCTCATTTCGAAGTTATAAAGGAAAGCAACTGCATTGGGATTAAAACAACGAATATATGAATTATCAAATCAAATCAGGTTGCTTCAATGTGACTGGTATTTCCAAGGGATGACAAACCTTTTGGAAAAAGTGATACTAGACAAAAACCTAGTGATCACATTATTTGTTTAAGATACCGTAGTTGAGTGGGGATGTGATATCTAGATGAATGGGACTACTTGGCAAAACAGCAGGTCATAGTATCGGTTTCTACTGATTTTGGGGGACATATATTGGATTCTTGCAAGAGGTCAGGCATTAATGGCAGGAGTATCGGCTGATATCTGTTTCTTTGAAGGATAATAACAGCGGCAATACCTTTTCCACTCAGACAGGACAGAGGTACTTACAGTCATAGCTGCAAGGTTAATGTCATTCACCACAGACCAGCATTGGTTCACGAAATTGCATCAGAGTTGGGAAACGTGACTCCATCTCCTCCCAGGCCACAGGAAGGACAGTTTGCAAGTCGACTGGGTGCAGAAAAAGAAGGTGACCCAAATCTCATTGTATATCTAGTGTTCTTATCAACTTCCTTGCCAACTCACGGATCTATATAACTCCTTGCTTACCTCGATATTGCGGTGTTGCATATTGTTTCATCTCTAATATAAACAGCAACTTGTTATTCATACAATTTGAATATATTGTTTCCTCACACTACTCAATGTCTGTAGTCAGATTTGATGAGACACCATGAATATTAAGAGTTGACTGTAATTTGATTTCTGAATTTTATATATAAGTTGTTGCATGATGACCTTGTCGTATTTTCTTATTTTGAACTCTACAAACATTGAATGTAAAGATAGGGGACAGTGATGACCTGTTTGGATTAAGATTATTAAAGGTAAAACAATTACAGTTGTAATGTTCCTGTTATAAAATAAATAATAATTTAATCTTTGTAATAGGTCGATTGATTTATTTTATCTCAGACCCATTTTTATTATGTTTTCGTAGTTTGTGTTGTTGTCGGCTAACTTTGTGCACCCTCGGAAAGCTTTTCCTGACGGGTATTTAAGCACGGCTCGTAGGTAGTTTGTATGCATGCATGGATTATATTTTCTCTGTACTGCGGATTCCTATTGGAGTTTGGAATTTTTTGCAATTTCAGAAGTGAAAGACCTTCCCTATTTGGCTTGTGCGGTTTCGGTGGGATTCAACCCTCACCCTATTCCGTTGGTGTTCGTCTTAGTCTGTATCTGGCAAATTGAAGGCTTAATTGTATCTCGGTACATGTTGGTGAATCTTTTGGCTCTGTTTCGGCAATTTGTGTATGTTTCCTTCTGCAATTCTAAGTAGCATCATTAATTTGTCTTGCACCTTGAAGCATCTTCATACATTCCACTCACCACACTCACCGTATACCATTCCTGCACTCCTTACGACATTCTCTACTAGCTGTACGGCCCTTCCTCACAGCTGTACAACCTTCTACAACACCATACGGTCACCTAAGCCACTGTATGGCCTCTATTCATTACTCGTACGGTCCATCTTGAATGGCCAAATAACTCTATATTCTCTCACATCCCATACGGACTTCCCTTCATATTTCGTACGGCCAACAAAGCTCTACTGTACAGCTAGCCTTACTCCACCGTACAGCTATCTAGCAACCGCCGTATTGCACTACCGTACGGCTTCTTGTTCACACCTTCCAACCACCATACACCCTTTGCAGACACCTTATCACTACCGTATGGCTACCCTTCACTTCACCACTACCAGATTGATCTCGTATGGCCACTACAGCTCAGCCTCAATCATCGTACGAACATCATACTAGGGCATAATCATAGTGTTTTCTTGTTGGAAATCTACTAAGCCATAGCTTAGAACATTACAACAATGGGTCATTTAAGCTTCAGCAGTTAAGTGCATGCCAACTGTTTGGTAAAATAAATGGGGAAAAATTACGTGTATTTTCTTAATTTCCAAGGAGGAAAATTACAGTGGTAATATAACGTTGTGACAAGTCTGCATTCAGCTTCCAGGTCCAGTTTAGATTGAAAGTATTGGCACCTTGTTTGGCATGTTCTTAACATTAACTCCATGATAGCAAAGAATTGGACAATAATACGTGAGTCTCAAAGTGCTGGTTGTATGACAAACTGTTTGACAAAATTCTTGACAATTTTTAGCTCAATATTTTAACACAAATCAAGTAGAGAACAATACAGTGGTATTAGAGCCACAAGACCTGCAATCTTGTGGGAAAATAGAATATTTGCAGACTGATTTTTATCCAAAAATGTCAGCCGAGAATGAGTAAAAGACATTATAAATTCAGCCATCCTATTGGGTACAGTTAAAGACATAGGAGGGCTGGTAGTTCTAGAAGTAGGTGGAGTAATGCGAAATTTAACACGAAAATGAATGCTTTGCACGAGAGTATGGAAAGACTTAAGCTTCATCAACAGAGGTTGGCAAAGAGTTTGTCGGATCTAGAGATAATTGAGAGGACAGTGAAGTATATAGCTTCTGCTTTTAGAAAGCCGACTTTGAGGTTGCAGGGAAGTAAGCTTCAATTTTCCCCGACAGGTGTCCATGATGCAGATGTACTTGTATTTAGTATGAGACCTGATAGTCCTATCTGGAGTGTTGATGGTGGAACCATTTTACACGGATTAGTAGATGTGTCAGTACCCTTGGTGGATAGCAGCACTAAGCTTCAACACGTTGAGGTCCCCAGAGTTGTTGCAATTAGTGCAGAGATAGTTGATGCAGTTATTACTATTGATACTTCAAGCTCTCTTGAGGAGGGAATTATTATTGGAGATTTGTATGAGGGTTGTCATATTGTTGCTCCAATACAAGAGGTAGTGGCTTCCTCAGGTGGGACTGATGCATGTATGGAGTCACCCAGCTGTGATGCCCGTGATTTGGGGGTTACAGCGGAGTTAGTTGATGTGAGTTCATGCTCTAGCATTATTCATTCATAGCCTGGAATAGAGTCATGTGTGCAGAGTCAGGTGAGAGCAGTTGAGACTCTATTAGGTGATGGGGATACAGATTGTGTGAACACCTCTTGTGATTTGTTGGATGATGTTATGATTTGCACCGGGTATGATACCCCTTGTCAGATATTGGGTGATGACTCTTATGAGATTTTCGATGAGTCTCAAAATCAATGTTTACAGGATCTTACTATTGAGATGGAAGCTTAGATCTGTGGAGATTGAGATTGCGAGGGCTTCTATTTCTTCGGAGGAGTTGTTTGAGGTACATAGTAGTTGTACCTAGAATGCAAAGTTGTGTAAGGACAATAGCACATGTATGAATGATCTTGTGGTGGACAGTTTAGATTTAGTTTCCTATCACAGTACAGTTAGTGAGACACATAGCTTGCATAGGAGTGAAGGGTTACAAAGGCATCATGTGACTTCTCAGTTGAAGGTGAGTGATAGTGACATTTACTCATTTCTTGATCATTATGATGTTATTCGGCATATGCTAGCTACATCTTGTTAGCCGACTGGATGGTTCCGGCGGTATTTTGCATTCTGTAGCCGACGGTCCGGCGGTGTTTCTGTAGCCGACGGTCCGGCGGTAAATAGTTTGTAACGGATAGAATAATTGTGGCCGACGGACTCCTTCGGGAAGGTTTGGCAGTAGTATTTATATCCCGTCTGGGATCATTGTAAATCATCATTCACTTACTATTGCGAATATTATGCTACTATTCTGCTGTTACTTTACTTTACCTGTACGGTAAACATTTGGCGCCGTTGCCTTATGAATCTGGAAGGTGGGAGGAATGAAGATTAATGCCAAATCAGCTTAACAAGGATCGGAATAAGGTGAAGGGAAAAGATGGAATCCGTATTGCGCAAGAGAATTTAATTCTAGCACAGCAAGCCGAACGCCGACGAAGATTTCAAAGGATTGCCGAAGGACACCGAAGTGCGGAGGAATTGTTGGAGGAGACTCGGCAGCGGGTGGAATTGGTGGAAGAAGCCCGGGAGGAGTTCTTGAATTTGTGTTCGCCGAGGGAAGAAAATTCAGACGGGAGAGCATCAACTCGCACGGCTCGCAGTGCCGACGGAGCACGAGCGTGGAGTGACCTCTTCGTCCAGGATAGACTTCCGCGGGAAACAATTTCGGAGGATCCTCCGTCTTCACCAAGGGTTGCAGCTGTCGACACCTCCGGTGTGGGAGTGCAGACTGCCGGTGTGGGAGTACCGACTGCCGGTGTGGGAGTGCCGACCACTGTAGGAGTGCAGACCTCCAGAGTTATGGCGGGACCCAAAGAAAAATTACCGAAATTTGAAGGCGATGGTACAACCGACCCTCTCCGACATTGTAAGACATGTGAGACGATCTGGCGAGCAAATGGAATCACAGATGCCGACGAATGGGCCAGGCACTTTCCGGCAACCCTACGGGGTGTCGCGATTGATTGGTTTTCGGATATGGATCCACAGAAGCTGGATACATGGGATAACATTAAAAAGGAGTTCTTGGCGGAATTTAAACTCTTACGGGATGATAATGAAATCGTAGCGGAAATTTTCAATACCAAGCAAGGGAAGCACGAAACTGTCCGTGTCTATGCCAGGAGATTAAAAGACTTAGTAAACAAAATGGAAAGCAAGCCAGCGGACGGATTGCAGAAAAGGTGGTTTGTGGACGGCCTCCGCTCGAAGTTGCGGAGGAAAATGAAAATTGTGCCACCGTCATCATATGTGGATGCTTACAACAGAGCCCTCGATCTTGAAAGTGAACAGAAGACAAAGAAGAAGAAAACTAGCTCATCTGATTCTGATGACGACGAGCCTGCCGGAGATGATAGTAGCGACGACGAAGGCAGCAGCAAGAAGGTTCGTGCCCTACAGAAGGATATGGTTCGCATGATGAAGGAATTTAAAAACATGCAGAAGGAGCCAAAAGGCAGTGAACTGTGGTGCACGGAATGTAAGACCAACGGTCATACTAAGGGATCGTGCCCGAAGAACCAATTCTGCGACATCTGTCAGATCATGGGCCATTCGACAAAGGACTGTCCTTTTAACATGAAGACAAGAGGATCTCCGCAGGTGCTTCTTACGCAGCAGGCTTCCCCGTCGGGCAATAACGGAAATGCAAACATTGATGGTGCCACACCCGGAGGGTATAGGAATAATAGCAGAGGGCAAAATAACAACAATGCAAATAATAACAATAATAATGGAGGCCGAAGTCGAACCCAATATGATGCAAACGGACGGCCGATCGTTCAATGTCGAGCGTGTAATTTGTGGGGTCATTTTGCGCGAGATTGTACAGTGGCAAACACACCGAAATTATGCAGATGGTGCGGACCCGGCGATCACGAAGATTCCAAGTGTCCAAAGGCTGGAGTAAATTTGATCACTTTCGGCACGGATGTAGAGGAGGTTCTGGCAATTACACGGAGGCAAGCGGAGGAAAAGAGAAAAGTGGGGGAAGTGCAGGCGGACATTGCAAAGGCATCGTCGGCGGAAACATCTCAGTTGAAGGACATCACCGGGACTTTGGCAAAGAACTTCGCAGAACAAAACATTGTACGACAGATCTTACAAACGGAGATACCGGTCAAGATAAGTGACCTCCTTCTCACAATGCCCCAGTTACGGACGGCTATTCTGAATCATACACCGTTTTCAAACGCACCGGAGGAAACAAGAAGGAATAGTAGGGAAGTAATGGCAACAGACCCAATGCTGCTGGCACTCACCTCCGGACGGCATCCGGCGGTCGTCGAGATGGGGATTTTGGGAAATGTTTTGACAGAGACAATTGTTGACGGAGGGTCCGGCGTGAATGTGTTGCCGGAGGATACTTGGAAGAAGTTGGGAAAACCGACGTTGTGGCCACCTGCATTTCAGTTGCTCACGGCAGACCAACATGGAATCAAACCGTTGGGAATTTTGAAAGCGCAACCGGTAACAATTGGTACGCAACCATTTTTATTGGATTTTGTAGTCATTCCATTAAAAAGAAAAGGCTATGATGCTATTCTGGGACGGGATTGGTTGGTGCAAGCAAAAGTAAAACATGATTGGAAACGCAATACCCTATCAATGGAGCGCGGAGGCAAAAGATTCATAATTGACCTGCATACGCAAATGGTCGGTGAGGAGGCAGCATTGTCAGATTCTGAGAGTGAAGGCGAAAGTGGTGACGAAGGACAGAGGAGAATGGAACCGGATGAAGGAGGAGTATTGAGACTTGACGGAGGATCGAATGACGACGACCTGGACTCAGTGAATGGCCTTTACCACTGGCAAATAGAAGACTACGAACTCTTTCCGAGTTCCAATATGCTAAGGGTTGACGAAGATGAGAAAAAGGAGGAAAATGAATGTCCGCAGGAATGCAAGGAAGTGGAAGAAGGAAAAGCTGCTATGGCTGAAGCTGAGGGGAAGAACATACAGTCTCAACACAAAAAAACGAAAGATTCCACTGTCCGGTACATGGTGAATAGACCGCGCGGAAAGAAAAGGTCACACTGCAGCATAAAATTAGTGGAAGGGCACCGACAACAAGGAAATAATCCAGTTGTGCGACGACCGCAGGCACAGTGGGCAACAGAAGTAGCACAGAATAGACGCAAACTTTGGCATGAAAAGCATCTGAGACATAACAGATTCCAGACAGGACAATTAGTACTGAAGTATGATGGCCGTAACGAAATCAAGCCGGGCAAATTCAAAGTGCGATGGATTGGACCATATCAAATCCGAGAAATTGGTGACACGGGGACAATGAAATTAGCAACCTTGGACGGACAAGAGATAACTCAGCCAGTTAACGGATCTAAGTTGAAACCATATCGTGTAAGGAAGTACTCCCCGGTGGTGAATCCTTCCGTGTCGTCAGTACAACATTCTCTGGCGATGACGTCACTCAGAGGTACTGTTGTTGAGTAATGTATTCTGTTACAAAAAAAAAAAAAAAAAAAAGAAAAATAAAAAAAAAAAAAAAATTGAAAAAAAAAAAAAAAAATTAAAAAAAAAAAAAAAAAAGCCTGACAGCCCCGCGGACCCCGCGGACTTGAAGTCCCGCGGGAAGAAAGCCCCGCGGACTAAGAGTCCCGCGGGCCCCGCGGACTAGAAGTCCCGCGGGAAGAAAGTCCCGCGGACTAAGAGTCCCGCGGGCCCCGCGGACTAGAAGTCCCGCGGGAAGAAAGTCCCGCGGACTAAGAGTCCCGCGGGCCCCGCGGACTAGAAGTCCCGCGGGAAGGAAGGCCCCGCGGACTTAAAACCCCGCAGATCCGCAGACGGAAAACTTCCACGGCAGTAGCAAGGTAAAACAACCGCGATTTATCTTCTCTCAGACAGTTTGGGTGGGCATGTTGAAGAATTTGGTGAAGAATTTGACCAGCAGAAGGCCGCGGGTAGGAGAAGAATGGGTCGCGGGAAGAAAAGAAAGGCCGCAGGGAGAACAGGAAGGCCGCAGGTGATGCAGAGTCAGAGGTTCAGTACTTATAAAGAAAAAAAAAAAAAAAAAAAAAAAAAAAAAAACGACGACAAAATCAAGTTGTTCAGAATGAGTGATGGATGATGTCAAAGGGAAGGGGACACATCCGTGGTTGCCAGAAAGAGTGCAGAATTGGCAGATAATAACAGAAATGGTGTGTTCCGTGCATTTTTGTGTAGGTTTCGAAGTGCCCCAGGACCCCGCGAGGGCGCTGCCCCTCGACCCCGCCGGGGGCGTTGCCCCCTGGACCCCCAGTCGTGGCGGATATCAGTCGTGGGAGTCTGACTAGCTGAGAAGAGTTGAAGTTGCTGCAGGCATGGACTTTCTGTGTACCAGAGGCAGTGGGAGCAGGTGTTGGCTGTGAGGCTGTCTGGATGGATGCGTAGAGAGCTCGGGAGGAGCTGATCATTCGGTTGGAGGCAGTGCAGCGACACTTGGCTTAGGGTACCGAGGAATTGAAAACAAAGAAAGCAGCACAGGTGGCTATCAAGATATTTTGTCAGTCGTCAGGAGACGACTTCTCTTTTTGGGGGGGATGGTGTTAGCCGACTGGATGGTTCCGGCGGTATTTTGCATTCTGTAGCCGACGGTCCGGCGATGCTTCTGTAGCCGACGGTCCGGCGGTGTTTCTGTAGCCGACGGTCCGGCGGTAAATAGTTTGTAACGGATAGAATAATTGTGGCCGACGGACTCCTTCGGGAAGGTTTGGCAGTAGTATTTATATCCCGTCTGGGATCATTGTAAATCATCATTCACTTACTATTGCGAATATTATGCTACTATTCTGCTGTTACTTTACTTTACCTGTACGGTAAACACATCTTGTTTGGGTGCCCCAGTGTCAGATGAGCACGATGATAGTAGCTTTTCCCTAGCAGAGGTTCATGCGCTTCAAGAGGCTATTAGGATCTTGAAGCATAGTTACTCTCAGTTGATTGATGACAGAGATTACCTTCTGGAGTGGGGTAGCACTTGCTATGAGGTGTTGTTAGGGAAAGAGGAGGAGGTAGTTGAGCTCACTCGAAAGCTTGAGGTGATGGTGAACTCTCTTCAGTATTCTCAGTTGGCTCTTCAGGAGTCACAGTCATAGTTGGGTGAGGTTATCGTGGAGTTAGAACGAGTACAACCAACACCAACCCCAGACCTTGTTTAGCTACATATTGTGGTTGGTGGTGATTTTGCTTCTACGGTTGAGGATGAGGGACATGATCATGCGATGAACACCTTCGTCCAAGATATTAGTGTAGTATGTACAAAGGAAGTGAGAGCATCAGTGGGCACGAGATCTCGAGGTGATTTGCTTCCTTCTACTAAAAGTGAATCTATTTCTTCTTTTCATATAGTTGGTAGCATGGGACAGTTCGCATTGTCACATTTTCAGAGAGATCAACTAGGGATTGTAAGGGAGCAAATTGATGCTTCCACATATAATCTCTATTGTACTGAGTCATTCATGGAATATTTTCTTGAGAGCTCGAATTTGCGAGAGGTTTCATATAGTATATCTGAGGTTTCTCTCATTGGGGGCTCTTGTGCTATTCAACGATTCGTGAGGAAGATTGTAGAGACCTTGGCTACAATACTTCCCAATAGGGATTTTGTGGTTGGGCTTGCTCAGAGGGTTGCCTAGGATCTTGCCCGACCAATAGTTCAAAGTCAGAGATTGGAGCCATCTTTTGATTTCCAATTTGATGATGATGAGCCTTTGATAGAGATTGGGAGTTTTTATCGGCATTACACTGTGAGGAGTACTCATCACTTTTCTTTTGACCCATAGGTAGAGGTCTTGGTGTCCAGCGATATGGATGATGACAGAAGGTTTGGTATTCATTACACCCGTAGAGGGCGTACTTCTCTGCCAATGGAGGGAGATTCTGAGATACAGGGTATTGTGAAATAGTTGGATGTGCTAGTGAATGAGATGAATCAAAATCACAAACGGATGACCCAACTAATTTCAAAGCTGAGATTTGAGCAGAGCATGATATTGTTTTTTCGAAAGGCGAATTGTGATGATACAGTTGCGGCTTTAGGTTTGCGGGACATTTCTTATGAGACACTACATGAGTTGGGCACAATTGAGGGGGAATGTGATAAGAGTTTAAGTCAGGTTAAGTCAGATGATGCAATTGTCAGCAGGAGTTACCTATATCATGTTTTTTATAGTGAAGCGGTGATAGAGTCATGTTACACTATCGATCAACAAAGTAATTATGTTCATCTCATGGATAACCCTACATTTGACATGGATGCAACATTGTCTTATGACAATCCGTTGTTTGATTTTGAGGTTGATCACTCACTTGAGTGGAGTTGGGCTCAATTTTCACCATCTGTACAGTTTCAGTTTTGTGTTGCGGTAGTTAGTAATGTTCCTGAGTCCACAGATATTGACATGGCTACACCTATGGTTGATACAATGGACATGAGTGCATATGGTTCTCCTGTAGCTACGTATCTTCTAGGGATTGTTGTTCAGGATTCCAGTCCAATTTATATTATATGGGTGAGAACCAAGATGAAGATATTTCTTGTGGGGTATTCTTCTGGTGATATTCTGACTCTTACATCATTAGCACAAGTTTTGAGTGCTATACTGCAGGTTATGTTATTGGTCTTGATTATGCTAGTGGTATCCAATTGGTTCAATGTTAACAGGCATGTTACTTACTACTTCATTTGGGATCCAGGTGCAGATTGGAGTTCACTGTGATTGCTAGATTGCTTGAGGGCAAAAAATCTCAGGAAGGGAGGACTGTAATGTCCCCATTTGTTACTAGTATTAGAATTTCAGAGATTAGCCTGATATTGGATCCTCGTAAGCTAATAAGGATGGTTAGAGGGTCTTCTAAGGATTGATTCGTCTCCAACATTCAGGGATTTATGGATTTGGTCTCCGTTTGATATCTCTTGGACTCCGTTTACCATACTATGTATAGTAAGTCAGGAATAATAGAGATGGACCCTCTCTATTTTTATAAAGCGTATTTGGTCACATGGGGAATTACGAGGAGAGATTCCTATTTCTGACGAGATGGCAATTAGACAAGTATTTCAAGAGATATTAAAGTTCAAGTGACTTAAGTGATTTATTTTAATGTTATTATAAAGTTATAAAGTCACTTTATGACAAAAGGACTTAAGTGACTAAAAGACGAAATAGTCTTTTATCCCACATTGCTAAGTTGTTTGTACCTCTCCTCATTTCGAAGTTATAAAGGAAAGCAATTGCATTGGGATTAAAACAATGAATATATGAATTATCAAATCAAATCAGGTTGCTTCAATGTGACTCGTATTTCGAAGGGGCGACAAACCTTTTGGAAAAAGTGATACTAGATGAAAACCTAGTGATCACATTATTTGTTTAAGATACTGTAGTTGAGTGGGGACGTGATATCTAGATGAATGGGACTACTTGGCAAAACAGCAGGTCATAATATCGGTTTCTACTAATTTTGGGGAACATATATTGGATTCTGGCAAGAGGTCAGGCATTAATGGCAGGAGTATCGGCTGATATCTGTTTCTTTGAAGGATAATAACAGCGGCAATACTGACAGAGGTACTTACAGTCAAAGCTGCAAGGTTAATGTCATTCACCACAGACCAGCATTGGTTCACAGAATTGCATCAGAGTTGGGAAACGTGACTCCATCTCCTCCCAGACCACAGGAAGGACAGTTTGCAAGTCGATTGGGTGCAGAAAAAGAAGGTGACCCAAATCTCATTGTATATCCAGTGTTCTTATCAACTTCCTTGCCAACACATGGGTCTGGATAACTCCTTGCTTACCTCGATATTGTGGTGTTGCGTACTGTTTCATCTCTAATATAAACAGCAACTTGTTATTCATACAATCTTAATATATTGTTTCCTCACACTACTCAACGTCTGTAGTCAGATTTGATGAAACACCATGAATATTAAGACTTGACTGTAATTTGATTTCTGAATTTTATATATAACTTGTTGCATGATGACCTTGCCATATTCCCTTATTTTGAACTCTACAAACATTGGATTTAAAGATAGGGGACAGTGATGACTTGTTTGGATTAAGATTATTAAAGGTAAAACAATTACAGTGGGTCATTTAAGCTTCAGCAGTTCAGTGCATGCTAACTGTTTGGTAAAATACATGGGGAAGAAATCACATGTATTTTCTTAATATCCAAGGAGGAAAATTACAGTGGTAATATAACGTTGTGATAAGTCTGCATTCAGCTTCAAGGTCTAGTCTAGATTGAAAGTATTGGCATCTCGTTTGGCATGTTCTTAACTTTAACTCCATGATAGCAAAGAATTGGACAAAAATACGTGAGTCTCAAAGTGCTGGTTGTATGACAAACTGTTTGATGAAATTCTTGACAGATTTTAGCTCAATATTTTAACACAAATCAAGTAGAGAACATTACAGACTGATGAATCCCATTGATTTGCATAACCAAGGTGCTGAAAGATCCTCCGAAGGGTTGCAACTATTGGACAAGACAAATCAATCTTTTCATTGTGCCGAATGTGTGGCCTAGGGCCAGATTTGAGGAGTAAAGTTTGAAGAAATAAGTTTCATATTAATCTCCAAACATTGCAATAGGGCTGGGATATTTGGATAATAATTTTGGAAGAGTTTGGAAGACTTTCTTGTAGCTGAAGGTGAACAGTGTCACTACTACTATGTTGTCGCTATAGTGTCGTTGCTACAATGTTTTTGCTATAGTACCATCGCTATAGTAAAATCCAGATATTTTGGGTGGTTTTCAGGTTCCTATCCATTTACATTTTGCATTGCATTGAGGTTAGATCTTAATATTCTAGGGCATTTGTAGGGATTTAGAAATCAGTCGTGGAGGTCTTGTAATCTGATTTATATTAGAATCTTATATCAGACAGTTGTCAAAAGGCATTAGAATATCATTGAAAAATCATAGCAGTTGTTGCCCTAATGTCTTCTTGTTGTAGATGCATATTTTCTCATTTGTAATGAATGCTTATACATTTCAAGAAAATACAAAAACATTTGCATCTTCATTGTTAGATGTTTTGGAGGTTTTTTTTGGCAAGCGTATCGATTGAAGTTTGGCATTTAGAAGAAACAAAAGTTAGATCAGCAATACATTCCTTGTGTGCAGATTGTTTGATGAAATTCTCAGGTCAAGAAATCAGAAAATCAAAATTCAGAATCACAACGGATTTTACAATGGTATCAGAGCTTTGGTCTTGTCATCTTGGAGCGTTCAAGTTTCATATGCATCCATGGTAGTGATGTCACCTTAGGGTTTACCCTCGTAGGAGAACAAAACAAGAGCAAAATCAGTTTGAGAATATACCCTTAGAAGAGATGGGTACTCAGGGAGGAGGAGAACCACCAAGAAACAAAGGAAGAGATTTTGGAGACAATGAAGAAAGAGAAGCATGAGAGCTTTTTAGACATTTGGCAGTGGGGCAGCAGTAGGTAGCTAAAGCTCTACGAGCACTTACTACCATGATGCAACAACTCAACACACAAGATAGACAAAACTAAATGCTAGATGATGACAAGAGTATAGCACAAAGAGCTCCCACCCATACCATTTATAGGCCTACATGCCCTACCTTCGTGAGGGATGAAATCGAAGATGATAATATTGAAGGAGAAAGAACATTTGCAGATCATCTTATGGCAGTGAATGTTGAATGGGAATCATTGAGACCAGAGGTTAGGGAACACCTAAGCTTTGACAGATTTCTAAGTCAAAGGAGAGAAAGCATTGCAAGACAAGACGAGATCGAAGGCCAAGAGACCAAAACAAAGATCTGAAGCATGTAGCCAATAAATTCACATTACCTAGGTTCAATGGCAGTGGAAAGGTTACAACTTAGTCTTCGGTTCGCAAGCTAGACACTTTCTTGAACCTTCGACCCATGACAGAGGAGGATGCAATAAAATATGCCACCTTACACTTGGAAGGTGTAGCACATGAATCGTGGTATCATGGGATGACCACATTACAACATAATTGCATATCTTCTTATTAGGAGTTCATGGATAGGTTGATTGAGCGTTTTGATAAGGATCCCGAGACATATTTCAAGGATTTGGCCTAGCCCAAGCAGAGTGGGAATTTGGAGTGTCATTAGTGATTTTCAGAAGTTATCAATGGTTTCCAACATATCAAAGAGGCAGTTAGTTGTCCTATTTATGGAAGGCCTATTGGAACCTTTAAGGGGTTGGGTAAAAGCCTTTAATCCTCTTACATTATAGGAAGCAATGAAAAATGCTAGAAGCATGGAATTTGCAACCCCCCAAAGCAAGTTTACATCTAAGGGAACATTTTCACACAAGGACAACATGTCATTTCCAAAGAAAGAGGGAAAGTTAGATCCAAAGAGGAAATCCACAGCAGCCCCAAATAGAAAAACACTTGATGATTTGCGTAGAAATAAGCTACATTTTTATTGCAAAGGGCCATATGACGCAAACCATGGTTGTCCATTGAGACCTAAAAGGAAGGCTAATCATGTTATGTGGGCATTTTATGAGGATTCTGAACCTAAAAATTTAGATCAGAAATCTGATCAAGAAGACTCTGAGGATGCAGGATCTGGAACATGAGAAAGAAAAGGCTGAAAAGGAAGAGATGGTTCAGCTGTAGGAAGCACATCTCACTAGCATACAATATGAGGGGGCCTTTAGGGTGTGTGGTGTTTTAGCTGGGCAAAAGACCATTACCTTGCTTGATTGGTTGAGAGAAGCAACATATAGACGGAGGACTTTGAGGGTATAAGAGTAAGAGTTGTAGATGGCTAAGAGTAAGGGTTGTCGATGGCTACAATCTTAGGTGCGATAGGAAGATTTCAGATCTGCCCATGTGTGTGAATAACTTTGAGTTCAACGCAGACTTTTATGTGGTGAACATGGGAGATATGGATATGGTATTGAGAATGACTTGGCTTCATGACATAGGTGAATTCACACTTAATCTTCGTGTCATGGAGATGAGATTTTAGATGGATGGGAAGACTCCTGTGTCAAAGGCCCTTAAAGACACTGGCTGTAGGACTATATCTTTTAGGAGGATGGAATGGCTCGTGCTTCATGACATGGTTGAGTGGGCAATAGATTGTGTTTTGATGCCAATACATGAGAAGCAGCAAAAACTTGCTTATCATCCAGACATACAAGAGTTAAGGATTAAGCATACCAAGGTATTCAGTGAGATTTCACTTGGAAGACCTCTAGAGTCCAGATAGAGGGGTAGAGCATGTTATTGAATTGGAGGAAGGTGCTAAGCCTGTGATAGTTACTCCCTACAGGCACCCCAAACGGCTCAAGGATGAGATAGAAAAAACAATTAAGGGGCTGCTAGCTATCAGACACATCAGACCTAGTAAGTCACCATTTGCTTCATTTGTAGTTTTGGTCAAGAAAAATGATGGTATCTTGCGGATGCACATTGGTTACAGGCTGTTAAACAAGAAGACCGTTAAAAACTGATATCCAATTCCTAGAATTGATTAGTTAATAGATGAGTTACATGGAGCCCAATATTTTTCAAAGATTGATTTAAGATCTGGGTACCATCAAATACATGTCAAGGAGCAAGATATTGAGAAGACAGCCTTTCATTGTCATTGTGGGCATTTTGAGTTTATAGTGATGGCATTTGGGTTGACTAATGCACTTGCTACATTTCAGTCCACAATGACTAGAGTATTTCATTCATAGCTGAGGTAGTTTGTGCTAGTCTTCTTTGATGGCATTTTGGTGTACAGCAAGTCATGGAGGGAGCATATCGCACATCTTTATACAATTTTGGGTATTCTTGGCAAAGAAACCTTGTATGCTAGGGAATCCAAGTGTGAATTAGGCTTCACAGAACTGTTGTATTTAGGCCATATCATCAGTGCACAAGCAGTATGTATAGATCTAGACAACATCAAGGCAATCATTGAGTGCCCTACACCTGAGAATCTTACACAACTTAGAAGATTTTTGGGCTTAGGTGCTTTTTACCGCAGATTTGCTAATGGATATTCACATCATGGAACACCACTTGCAAATCTAACCAAGAAGGTCTTCAAGCCCTTTGAACTTCAATGTGATGCTTCGGGTGAGGGAGTCAGAGCGGTCCTTATGCAAGACAAACATCCAATTGCATTTGTGAGCAAGAAGCTAAGAGGCCTTGAGAGGACCTATAGTATATATGACAAAGAGACGCTAGCCATTATGCATGCATTGGCCAAGTTCAAACAATACTTAGTAGGCAATAAATTCGTTGTAAAATCGGACCATAATAGTTAGAGACATTTCCTAGGGCAGTGAGATCTTAATGACCGTCAACAAAATGGGTGAGCAAGTTGCAATCTTATGACTTTAACATTTCTTTTGTCAAAGGATAACAAAATGTAGTCGCTGATGCTTTATCTCGTTGTCCCCATTTGAGCTTTATGGTTGAGATTTTAGAGGGTTGGAGACATCTAATTGTTGCAGAGTATGCCAAGGACTCTTGGTCTGCAGGTATTATTGAGGGGTTTGTACAAGATGACAAATATTCAATTGTGAATGAACTTATCATTTATAAAGAGAGGATCTTCTTGACACTTGGATTAGAGGTGAAAAATATAGTCTTGAGGACTTTTCACAACACACCTATGGCTAGACACCTCCGGTACTTCAAAACTTATAAACAGATATGGAGAGGTTCACTTGGAAGGGGCTGAAATCAGATGTTCTTCACTATGTCAGAGAATGTCTTGTTTTCCAACAAAATAAATAGGATCACACATACCCTACTGGCTTACTACGACCACTTTTGATTCCTGACAGAACGTGGGAATGTATATCTATGGATTTCATTATAGGTTTTCCGAAAGTCCAAGATGCAGATTGTATTTATCAGTGTAACCCGAGTGCGCGCCAGTGCACCTGGTGTGGGTGTGTCACGCACCCGAGTACCCCCGCCGAGAGATTTTTCACCGCCACACCCAGGTGCTCGGGTGCGTGGTGGGTGCTTGGGTGCACGGGTGCTCCTAGGGTGCTTGTAGGGTGCTCGCGGGGTGCTCCTAGGTAGATGGCCAAAAAAGTAAAAAATAAAAAACTTTTTTACATTTTGTTTTTTTTTTTTGTTTTTTAGGCATGCTAACCTTAATTGGGTGTGGGTCCCATGTGGTCTATCTGAAGGTTTAATAGACCAATAGACTTCATTTTCATATCACCATTCCATTTCATTGTTTTGGAGTAGCAAGGAGCTAAGTGAGCAAAAGAGTTTGGAGGAGTTTGTGAGAGCTTAGTGGGTGATTTTGCAAGGGATTGCAAGATCAAGAGGAGCAAGAAGATTTGATTTGGCAAGTGTCTCCTCAAGTTCAAGGTAGGTTTTTTTTATTTTACAACTTTTTTTTGTTTTAGAAATCAATTTATAATTTTTAAATTTAGTATTTAGTTTTACTTTCAAGTTTCAACTTAAATTTTTGAATGTTTCATTCTTGAATCTTGTTGATAGTTGATAGTTCTATTATTTTTATTATCTATATTAATTTTTAATTTATTTCATTGTTCTTAAAATAAAAATATGGCAATATGGCATATGCTGAAATGTATAAAGTTTAAAGTTTTAAGTAGGCTGAAACTAGTTTGTATAACTTATTTTTACTTGGGCTGGAATGTATCATGACCATTTTTATAATTTTATTTTCATTTTGTGAAATGCAGTTTTATAAATGGCATCTAGATCCGGCCAAAGTGCCGAAGACATAGAAATTAATGAGGCAAGTGCATTTGATCATGAGCCCGAGCCCGAGCCCGAGCCCCAAGGAAGTGATCATGGGGCTGATGTAGGTGGTCAATCTGAGCATGAGCAAGAGTCTCCTTATGTTGCACCAAGGGTGCCTTCTATTGATTGTCCTTCAGAGATTTTGACAAAGTATGCTAGGGGTCCTTATGATCCAAGGTCCCCTCTAAAACAATTTTCTCTAAAAATTACACGCTCTACACCTTCAGGTGGTGGCACACGTAAATGGAAGTGCAATATGTGTGGTGCAGAATAGTTTGGCAGCATTACAAGAGTTAATTCACAACATACCATGTTAATAATTTGATTAGATTTATAATTATTTTAGAAATAATTTCTTAGATTAATTTTTTGCTACTTTACTAATAGATCTGTTATGTTGTAATTACAACTCTACCTCCCTTTTATTTATCAATCCTTTATAGTTCTATCTGAAATTAGTAACTTAAATACTAAGTGTTTTTATGTGTTCATCGTTAGTTTACTTGATCGAGAACTGCATTTATATATAGTTTAAGCGTTGGTCGTGTCCACGAAGGAACACGACTCCATGCCAGCTCAAGCTGACTTAATCATTGTTTGACTTCTACAACAAATAAAGCAGACTTAGTTGTGATTATTAAATGCGATCAATCATCAGACTTATTAATATATTAACAATAATGATTTTATATTTATATATTTATATGTAGTACTCTTACTTTTCGATGACTACGAACCACTAGTTGTTTTCCGGTTTTGTAATCTCTCTTCTATAGTGTTGTTTCTCTTTGTTTGCTTCTTGCTTTGTTGGTTTCCTATTTCTCGGACACCATTTGGTGGTCATGTTGCCTTCTGGCCTCTATTTGTGCTTTCATTCCCTAGACCCATTTGTAGTCTCTTGTTAGACATTAATATTTTAGCTTATCTTATCCTTCAGTAATTATTTGAAAGATCCCAAAAGGATCCTTTTAGTAAACTTCTATAAAATTTAATTAAAATAATAGATTTTCCTGTGCTTTCCTTGTGGTCTTAGAGAATTAGACAAAAGTTGCAGAAAGATTGTTTCTTCTTTTTTGTATTTTCCAGATATAAGTAAAATAATAATAAAAGACAGCAGCAAATAATATAATATTTAGTTAACCAGAATAATTACAAATTGTACTAGGCAAGATATGTAATCAATATGCCAGCAAAGTTGTTTACAAACAAAGAATGATGATGTCACTTGCAAGAATGGACCAGCCATACACCAAAAGGGCAGAGATGGCTGACGTAATTCAACCAACAAAGCATGTGCCAACTGAAAGGCAGTTGTACGACTACTATAGTCATGCTAGGGCAGCAAGAAGATCCCAACGTGCCAAACAAGATCCCCAAGGTGCAATGTACAAGCACCCTCAATGTTGAACATAACAATCTTTGTCAACTGCTGAAACAATATATAGAATGCTGCGGAAACCACCTATTGGGGTTTGCATCCAATAGCTAGGCTCTAGGGTTTGCATTCCAGACCTCTAGAATCGCTCCTCAGAGCAAAATTGCAAATACCAAGAATGAAGATGTAAAAGATAATGAAAGGATGAGCCAACATCTTCTTTTATCTCCCTCTCAAAGCCAATCGAACCCTAAAGGGAGAATATGCCTTTCCCTTTATTATAAAATGGCATCTTCTCAATTAAAAGGTCTTTATATATAGGGAAAACACCCATTTCCTCAAATAACATAACTCTAGGTTGTCGAAGGTCTCCGGATGATGAAAATAAGTTATAATAACTCAAGACCCTTCCAACGAGCTATAACGCATAGGCCTACTTGACCAAACGAAGTTAAAATCCCCTTATTACTCCAATTAGCTCTATACATAGCATTATTTTAATTTATTTAAACGCAAAGTTAGGAATTATTCTTTTATTCAACTCTAAAGCTAAACCAACCAAATAAAGCCAAGCCAACCAAATAACCACTGAATTGGTCTTGTCACTTGCCTGTGACTGAGTCGGGCAATGTGGGCCAAGTTGCACTACCATCCCTAAAAACTAGGGATGCTCCTAGAAACTAGGGAATATATTCTGTCACCTTGAAACTAAAGCCATTTATTGGTCCCAAGGAGCCTCAAATCTGATCAATGCCACAACCTCCTAAATTTTAGGAAAATCCCTAAAATTAAGGTACTGCTCCGACTGACTCTCAAACTGACTGTAGAAACAACTTTGGTCATTGAGTATCTAGTATGAGTCTCTATCCACCACTGCTAACCTACGGGACTCCAATAATAGGCCAACTCTCATGACTTTGGTAGTTAGACTAGAGAGGGGATGTGACATTATTATTATTATATTTAATTACTTAGAATTACATAAGTGATATTATTTAAGTTTCAACATTTAAATTTAAATTTATATATAAATAATGAGTTATTCTTTATCATCTCATATTTATATATACATACACAATAATTTATCACATATGTTTTATGATTTTATCCAAGTGAAGCTATACTAACATTGACACATTTGAAGAAAAAATTCAAAATATTCTATCAAAATAGATACAAAATTAATTGGGAATATTGAAAACTTAAAAAAAAAAATAATAATAATAAGAAAGAGTCTCTGTTAGTTTCAAGTCTTGTAAAAAGAAGCCTTTAAGCATGGCTTAATTATTTTTATATTTTAATTTTTTTATAATAATGAATTGATTTAAAATTAAAATAAACTTAATTTAATTTTGTTTATTCTAATAAATTAACTCTTTGATTTATTGAATTTAAGCTAGAAAAAATAAACACAACACAATGTTGTTCTAGTTAAAATCAATATTCAAAACACAATAAAAATAACCTACATTATTGGGTTCGGACCTTGGAGCTTGGGTCTGGATCAGGATTTGTTTAGGTTTGGATTCGAGCCTCGGCTCACTATGGGTCCGGGCAATGTCACTAATTTGGAATATGGGCGGCAAACTCGGGCGGACCCATAGTCCCAATCAGGGAACCTGCCTGAACCCATCACGAACTCGGGTGAATCTGGGTGGACCTACATCACTTGGGGCCATAAAAGTGGTCCAAGTAACATTAAAATATATTTTTTGTTTCTAACCCTAAAGGAAGGAAACTAAGATACTTTTCATTCATCTAATTTCTCATTTGCTTTCTCATTTTGCTCTCTCATTTTGGTGTGGCCATTTTGCAAGTTTGAAGAGAAGGTTGTAGAGATTGTTTGTGGAGTTTCAAATCTTTCCAATAATCAGTGTTGAGTGTTCCAGGTATACATTTGATCCTTTGTTTTGCTTCTTTCATAGTTTGTTTTTAGTTTTTTTATTGTTCTAAATTTTCATCAAGTTTTGTATAAGTACTAAAATATTTTTTATTTTACTTTCGTTATGGATTGCAAGAATCATAGAATGAATAGAAAGAGTTCAATGGGTGGGGAGGGATTCCAAAGATTTAAAATTGATAAAAGTTCTCTTTTGTGGAAGTATACAACAAGAATTGAGCAATGCGTTGGAGGGGGAAGGTATATATGGAAATGTAATTTTTGCCAAACGCAATATAGAAGCTCATATTACCGAGTTAAACATCAATTCATAGGCCCACCAGGTCAAGGGATTAGCATGTGTGAGGGGCCCCTAGATGGAGGTAAAAAGAGGTTGTCAGCTTCTCAAATAGTAGGCATGTTAAAAGAACAACAAGAGGCTGATAGGTTAGTGTGAAAGTGGAAAAAAGATGGATCAAAGCAAAAACCACCAACGTCACCCTCTCAAACAACCACTAGACAACATCCCTTCCTACCTACCCCATCTACGGATGAAGATGAAATAGAAACACACCCATCCCGCAAGAGAGGGCCATTAGATAAGGCATTTCAAAATGAATTGAGAGAAATTGCTAACATAAAGGTTGGGCGTTGCCTCATTACCTATGGTGTTCCATTCAATCTAGTGAGATCATCTTATTGGAGAAAGAGAGATGGTGCAAGCAATAAATGAAGCACGTCGTAGTTATCGAGCCTGTGGATATGAAAAGTTGAGAACCACCATATTGCATAATAAGAGAAAGAATGTAGAAAACCTCCTCAAACCAATAAGAGATTCTTGGATCCAAACGGGGTTGAACATTGTCTCCGATGGACGGAAAGATTGCAAAAACCATCCATTAATAAATGTGATTGCTGTCTCCCCCAAGGGGGCAATGTTTTGACCGCGGTTGTTTGTAAAGCACAGGTAAAGGAAGCAAATTTTATTGCCCAACTTCTCATTGAATTCATAGAGTTTGTGGGAGTTGACAATGTTGTCCAAGTAATAACGGACAGTGCTAAAGTTTGTAGGGTTGCAGGTGCTTTGGTAAAAGCACGATATGATCATATCTTTTGGACACCATGCACCGTCCAATCCTTGAACTTGGTGGTGAAAGCAATTGGCACCCAAATTGAATCAGTGAAAAAAGTGTATGAGGGCGAGGAGATGCAAATGTTTGTGATAAACCACCATATGTCACAAGGAATTTTCAGAACTTTCTCCCGCTTGGAATTATTGAAGGTAAATTTTAAAATTTATTTAGTTTCATTTATCATTTTGTGTCATACTTTACATAATTGAATAAAATGTTTTTAATTTTTTAGTAATTTGTGTTGTTTACATATTTGATATTTGAAATGTGTTATTTTATTAACTTAACAATTTGAATTAGCATGGTAATAGGTTTTTGAAACAAGGTTTGCTTCACACACAATCGTCCTTCGACAACTTGTGAGGGTGAAAGAAGCATTGTTGCAAATTGTTATTAGCAACCAATGGGGTAGATGGAAGCAAGCCGATATGGAAAGGGCTAAAAATGTAAAGGATATGGTCTTGGGTGACGATTTTTAGAATAGGGTGGAACATGTATTAGAATTCATTGAGTCCATCATGTCTATGCTTCAGTTTGCCAACACTGATGAGCCTTGTTTGGGGGACATATATGATGCCATGGACTCCATGCTAGAAAGAGTGAAATCAGTAAGTTTAAATTTTTATACAATACTTTATCCTTGTTTATTGAGAGATTTTGATTTTTAATTTTAATTAAGTTATTAACACTACATCAAGGTAACATACATGAACATCATTTGACATCCTAGGTCATTTAGAGGAGAGAGCGGGATCCAAAGGAAACCTTTCACAATCAGGTGAAGAAAATAGTTCTACATCGCTGAAACAAGATGACTACACCTTTACACCTCCTAGCATATGCACTCTCTTCCAAGTATCATAGCGGTTAGATACTTTCTATTCCTAGTAGAGTGGCACCATACAAAGATCCAGAGGTTGCTAGTTGGTGTAAGAGGGCATTTAGTAGGTTCTTTAGCGATCTTGATGCAGCATCAAATGTTAGGAGAGAGTTTGCAGATTTTGTCTCAGGCAAAAATGCAAACCTGATGCAATCAATGATCAAAGTAGAATGGATGCCATTGGATGGTGGTACTTACATGGACAAGATTACATGTACCTCCAACCTCTTGCCAGATCTTGTCACAAGTAAGTATTTAAATTTTTTTCCTTTTCTTTTGGCCACTTAGCTTGTAGAATTAGCACTCTTAAATTCCTATTGTATTGTAAATTATAATTTCTATTTTTTTAAAATTGTGTTGGTTGTCTCTCTAGGTTGAGAGCTTTTTTGCTGCTGAGCGGAATTGGAGTACATACTCCTTTATCCACTTAGTGAAGCGTAACTGGTTGGGTTCGAAGAAAGAAGAGGACTTGGTATTTATTCACAACAATTGGCACCTCCTGTCACACAAGGATCTAAGATATAAGAAGGGGCCACATAAGTTGTGGGATGTATTACCCGAGACTGCTGACTTGGATATGACCATCCTGGATCTATCTAGAATTGCCTTGCCAGATGTTGAGGAGGAGGAGGATGAGGATGTGACTGCATTTGGGGCTAGTGGAATTGGTTTGGGTTCCAATGATGAGGATGTTGATATAGTTGGGGATGAAGCCATTGATCCCTCATTTTTTGATCCATTTATCATTATATTTTAAACTTTATTATCTGTCAATCTAATGAACTAGTCTATCTTTTGAAATTTCATTTTGCATTTTAGTAATTCAATGTATGATTTTCTTTACAACATCAACATAAATTAATGAACGAGTATTTAATGTTTATCTTTGACATTTGGAATTGATCAATGACCAAGTAACATTGATATATTCATACTATGAAATGGCTTAGTAAGTTAGTTTTACAACTATGCATGTATCTCTTTCTTTTTGCACGCGCGTACACACACAAATATACTCACGAACCCAAATGGGAAACTTTTTTTTGCTCAAACTCAGGAACCTTGAACCCGAATCAACAACTTAGAAAATAACTCAAGCCTTTCTCATAATTATTTTCATCCTTATTATGAAGCTTCTAATTGAAATCAAAATAACAAAATAAATAACTAAAGACCCGCTTTTTTTTTTAAATCTGAAATTTCAACATTCATTTTTACCTAGTCTTATATTATAATTTTTAAAATTAGATAGCTTTGTACTTTGTAGTACATAATACAAAGCTATGCCTATTCTCACATAAATATAGGTCACACATCATTTTGTTTAAAAATATCATTCTTAATTGAATTCACATGAGTTAATTATTTTAATAATTATATACTATACATATAATATTTAAATATTATTTTATTGATGTTTTAATCTCCTAAGATTGATTAACTATATTAATAAAGGCAAGAAATAGACCTGTATGGACCCTATATCTAGGTAATCCTTTTCAAGATTATGATTAAAACGTGCTCTAACATTGGTGGTTTGTTTAAGCTTAGTAAGAGGAACAAGTGTTCAAGGCAAGAATATGTCAGTTTATTTGGCTTCGACATTGGCTCTTATGGATAATGAAAATTGCGATATTTATGTAATCAATTCTTATATGAACATCTAGGGTATGCCCCTTTTAATTGTAATAATATAGGACGTTTGTCCCGGGCAAGATTGGAGATTTTCTTCTCCATTCTTTCCTACCAGTGCCTGTTTGAACAGAGTGAAGCTATTGTATCTTAATTATTGATTTAATAAAATTAATCAAGGCCTTGGCCGTTTATCGATTAAAAAAAATGAAAAAATTAAATATTACATTTTAAAAAAATGTTTATTATAATTTGAACTGATTCTTTATTATATGTCTTATATTTTAAATGAATGAACTTATTAATAATTAAAGATATGTTGTAACTTCTAATAATTGAATTTAAAAATATTTAATTAGATTGAATTAAAATATTAAATTTTATTATAATTAAAATAATGAAAAATTAATTTTTAATATGAAATATGTACATTTTTTGCATAGAACTTTATTCACTTTGAGATTGGTAACTTCATAAAGAAGAGAAATAAAATAAAAAGTTTAAAGAGAATTGCTTAAAATATAAAAAATTTATTACCTAATAAAAATTAGAGATTTCATAAGTGTTTTTAATATGTTTTTGAATTATTGCATGATATTTAAGTTAACAAGCAAACAAACAATAGTATTTATTACTTTAAATTAATTACATTATAACATTTAATAATAAAAAATAAATATATTTTGAAATTGAGAGTCCCATGGCGTCAACAATCAATACCATCTAGTAACAATAGTTAAAAGATTTTCCTCCTCTTCATCCCTTTGTCTACGTCATGTGGAATTCATAAATATAAACACAACTTCTGAAAGAGAATGAAATAAGAACAATTTTTTGAATGCCTTTGGTTTTATTGAAACTTTCAATGAATACAAAGCAATTATTGATACTAACCAACCAACTCAAAATTATTTATTATTGAGTTAAAGAAAATAAGACAATTTCATAAGCTGAATTTTCAGAGTTCAAACAATGACGGAACCTAATTTTGTAAGCCACTACAGGAACTACCAGTTGAGGGAGGCATCCAAAATGTATTAATTGCGGCGCCAACTTTCAGTGCCAGCCAACTCTAGTTCCAAGGCTCAATGCCAAAACCGATTCGGCCCCTATTAATTTCTGGTAGGCAGATTGTTTGACGTTTGAGGTCAAACCAAGTTCAGACGCTATCCATGTGATTGTAGGATGTGGATGTCGTGTCTGTGCTGGCTAACTCTCCTTACCATGAGGGTTAACTTCAATCAACAAGCCCCTCAAAGGAAATTCACAACTCAAACGCTGGTCCAATATGTTCATGTGGGCCGTATGTTGCCCTCACTACCAAGCCGTGATCAAAACTGCTCAAGAAAAAAATGTCGGTCCAACAATCATGCCTTCCCACCTTCAAATGCAAATTTGATGGAATTACTAGACTAATTGGTGTCTGAATATCAAATCTGCTGACCTCCAGTTATTTAATTGTTTGCAAGCAATGCACAAGTTGTGATCCCAAGGCAATTCGCAAAGTAGCATAAGATTCACAATACTTCTCACCAATTTCCTTTAGCTTCTTCCAGTGATAAAGAATGATCTCCTGGACATAGTCGACACAACAGGAGATAGGCAAATTGTTTACTTTAGCACAATTTGCAGTCGAATTCACAAGGAATTCTCAGAAATATCAAAACCCTTAGCTAAATGCTCAAGATGAAACATTAATAAATATTCAAGATGCTTTTCTCTTCAAAATGAAGTCATATTTATAAGACTTTGTGCAACCTAGCTTCACCTTGACACTTCTTACTTAAACATTGCTTTATAATATAAGTCCAGCCACTTTATAATATAAAGCACCATAATTAATCACCAATGCATTAAACAATATTTAAGTCCCAATACAATTGCAATAAATATGACCACCAAATCAATTCACCCTGAACGCAAAAGCAAAATGATGAGTAACCAACAATGTTAGAACTGCCTTGACCAAAATAGAAACTGGCCAAAAGTGACTTACTAAAAATAGTAAGTCCAAAAATAGTAAATCCATATGAAAAGCCCCCAAAACCAAACGTCAAGTCATGGGAGTTGCACTAATGAGCTGAAAAATCCAAACTCCAAGAACCTGCTAAATCGGGGACTTTACAATGAAAATTGCGATGTTAAAAGCTTCAGCCCAGAATGAGATGTGGAGATTTTGATCATGAATCATGGCTTTGGAAGATTCTATAATAGATCTATTTTTCCTTTCTGCAACTCCATTTTGTTGAGGATTATATGGTACAGAATACAGAAAACTTCCTCTTAATCCCAACAGAGATGCATAATTCTTTAAAGTTTTTCGAAATGTATTCACCCCCATTCTGGGATCTTAAAGTTTGGATTTTCTTCCTACTTTGGTTTTCAACTAGAGCTTTAAACTCTTTGAATTTGGATAACACTTCATTTGATTCCTGAAGTTTAATGAAGTAAATCCAAGTTTTCTTGGAGAAGTCATCTATAAAAATTACATAGTACAGACATCCGCTTAGAGAAGGCACTGACATTGGACCACACAGGTCAGTGTGAATAAGTTAAAGTACAGCTTTGGATTTATGTTCACTTTTGGAAAAGGACCCTTTTGTGTTTTTACCTAATGCACATCCTTTGCAAGTTCCAAAATGATTATGTTTTAAAATAGGTAACTCGGTTACTATTTTTTTTGTGGATGGTAAGGCACATAAATGAAGATGTCCAAGTCTTCTATGCCAGATTTCACTAGTATTTGAGATTTCATGATTTAGGGCTAGATTTTGAAAGTTACAGAGTATGTATGGACTTCCGTCTCTAAAACCAATGGTTATTGCATTCTTAATGTTGGAGTTCTTGGGCCAGGATAGTACTTTATCCTCTTGGAATGTGATTCGATACCCTTGATCTACCAGACCAGAGATTGAGACCAAGTTTATTTTTATATTGGGTACAAACAATACATTCTTTAGTTGAAGAGTGATTCTTGTTTTTAGTTATATTCAGTTTAACCCGGGTACACGCACTTGGGTCAAAAATCTGAAGCACTCGGTGCGGGTGCATCATGCACTCGAGTACCCTCGTCAGCCGAAATAGCGCCACTGCACCTTAGTTGCATTGGTTGAGCAATTGGGTGGAACCTGGGTGCGTGGCGGGTGCTCAGGTGTGGGGGTGCTCCTAGGGTGCTCGCGGCATGCGGTTGGCTAAATGGCCAAAAAAAAATTTTAAAAATAAAATCTTTTTGCATTTATTTTTTGATTTGTTCTTTATGCATGCTAACCCTAATTGGGTGTGGGTACCATGTGGTCTATTTGAAGGTTTAATAAGATCAATAGACCTCATTTTCATTTCATTGTTTTGGAGCAGCAAGGAGCTAAGTGAGCAAAAGAGTTTGGAGGAGTTTGTGAGAGCTTAGTGGGTGATTTTGCAAGGGATTGCAAGATCAAGAGGAGCAAGAAAATTTGGTTTGGCAAGTTTTTCCTCAAGTTCAAGGTAGGTTTTTATTATTTTACAACTTTTTTTGGTTTTAGAAATCAATTTATAATTTATAAATTTAGTATTTAGTTTTACTTTCAAGTTTCAACTTTAAATTTTTGAATGTTTCATTCTTGAATCTTGTTAATAGTAGATAGTTGATAGTTCTATGATTTTTATTATCAATATTAATTTTTTCATTGCTCTTAAAATAAAAATATGCTAAAACATATTTAGTATTTACTATGTAGCTTCCTTTTTTATATATATAATATTTTTAAATAGTAAATGCTAAAATTAAATAGTGAAGTTTTAAGTAGGCTGAAACTAGTTTGTATAATTTTTTTTACTTGGGCTGAAATGTATCATGATCATTTTTTATAATTTTATTTTCATTTTGTGAAATGCAATTTTATAAATGTCATCTAGTTCTAGTCAAAGTGGAGAAGATATAGATATTAATGATGAAGTGCATCTGATTATGACCCTAAGCCTGAGGGAAGTGATCATGGGGCTAATGTAGATGGTTAATCTGAGGAAGAGCCTCCTTATGTTGCACCAAGGGTGCCTTCTATTGATTGCCCTTCAGAGATTTTGGCAAAGAATGCTAGGGGTTCTTATGATCCAAAGTCCCCTCTAAAACAGTTTGTTGTGAAAATTACACGCCCTACACCTTCAAGTGGTGGCACACGTAAATGGGAGCGTAATATATATGGCGCATAATGGTTTGACAACATTACAAAAGTTAATGCACACCTCCTTTTTTGGACTGGTTATGGTGTGAACCCATGCATATTCTTGTCAAATCTTGAGAATGTAAAACATAGAATTGAAGTGAACAAACTATGGGGCATTCCTGATGATATTGATATTCCAATGCCTAGATCATTGGCTGCTAGGCAACAGGTATAGAGTATACAGCAATTACAGGGGCAGCAAGATACATCTACTTGTATCTTGCATCAGAGAACAGGGACTATGTCACCTACACCATCCTTTTCCTCACCTATACACAATTCAACAGGGGATAGCAGTAGGGGAAACGGAAAGCAACTACAAGTCGTAGTGGTAGTAACCCCATTACTCATTAACTGACATGCACGCGAGGAACCGGTCAGATGATGTTGTTGGTGATTTTTTCTTTTCCAATGACATCCCTACACGTGGCTCGATCTCCTTATTTTGTGAGGATGATGTCCATGGCAGTAAACGAGGGAGGGCCATCATATGTGCCACCAGGTGACCACAAGTTGAGGACCACAATGTCAGATAGAGCCTATGATAGGGTTGGGATCTTGATGGGGCAGATGAGAGCATGTTGGATGGATTTAGGCTGCAGCATTATCATAACAGACATAAGTCATCGTCCACTCATCAACATTACAGTTACATGCACCAAGGGCCCATATTGTTTGACGGCAATTGATTGTTCAGGGCATCATAAAGATGCTGATTTTTAGTTTCATGTGCTTAGGGAAGCCATTGAGGAGGTTGGGCCACAAAATGTGGTCCAAGTTGTGACAAATGCAACACATGTGTGCAAAGTTGAAGGGAGGCTTGTTGCAGCAACCTATTTGGTGGACTCCATGTTGTGTGCATGCCATGAACAATGCAATCCAAGACATGGGAAAAATAGAGTGGATTAGAAAGGTGGTTAATGATGAGAGAGAGGTGCAGATGTTTATTTGCAATCACCATACATCACATGCACTTTTCAAGAGCTTCGCAAAGAAGCAATTCTTGAAACTAGTTGAGACTAGGTACGCATCCTATTATATTCTCTTGGAGAGAATGATTGAGTTGCAAGAGCCATTGCAACTTATGGTTATGGCACAAGAATGGAATCGATGGCCTGAGTCCATAATAGAGTAAGGGAAGAGGGTAAAGGAGACAATGAAGAGTGATTTGTTTTGGAGTGATGCAAATTACAGAGTCTCCATCATTACTCCAGTGTTTTTGGTGATCAAATTTGGAGATGCAAATTCACCTAGCCTTGGAGAGGTTTATGAGTGCATTGATTCCATGCTTGGGCGGATGAGGGTTGTTGTACGTGAGAGAGAACCCACTCTAGCATTCTATACAGAGTACATTGAGCCTATCATTCATCGCAGGTGGGAGAAGCTAAACACTCCTTTGCACATGGCTACCTATGCATTGAACCCGAAGTGGTACATACCTAGGCTTGGTAGAGTCACACCACTTCGGGATGATGAGGTGAAGAATGGGTTCTTTCGATGCATTGCCAAAATGTATGATATTGAGACTACTAGTGAGATTCGCACCGAGTGGTCCGAATTTGCTAGTCTTTCAGGTAATCCTTAAATCTTGATTCAGTGCTCTAAACTCTTTATAATTATAAGTTCTTTTAATAATTAATTGTTACTTATAACATTATTTAAGTTATTTTAATATTATGTTGTAAAATTTAAAACTTGTAGGATACTCAGTTATTGTAATGTCCCCTTTTTAGCATTTATAGCATGATGTTGTTGTTACTGTAATGGTTTATCTGCATCATCTTCACAGGCAGAAGGGGTTACTGATGTTGTGCAGGTTGAGCGAGTTGCATCAGAAGGTGATATCACAGACACACCAGATTGCGTGATTGACACAGATAGTGATTCCAGTACAGTTGGGCTGGATGAAGTTACTGCAGTTGAGGATACTGTCATGTTTGAGGATAGTACAGTTGATCAGAAAGTGAGCATTCATGACTTTGCTGAGAAAGAGTACCAGGCACAGTTACATGCTTCGTCACATGAGGTTGAGGCTGGTAGAACTCCGCATGATTTGTCCAGCCAGCTGAAGGTGAGCAAAGACAGTATTGTGACTTCATTATCTCATCATGACAGGATGCGGGATATGATAGAGGATCACATTCGGATGATTCAGTTACAGGGTAGACATAAGGGAGTTCAGGCAAAATCTTCTTGTGTTGACTTACAGGCGATAAGGGAAGGAATGGGAACGATGAAGTTGAGTTATTTACATCTTCTATCAAATCGTGAGCATCTTCTTAGCCTTGTCGGAGACTATTCAGATGCCTTGAGGAGAAGGGAGGAGGAAGTTGACAAGCTTTCTCGCGAGCTTCTTTGGTGAATACTCCATTGGCATTACAGGACTGGGAGAGACATAGGGATAAGCATGGCATGGAGTTGAGTTTAGTTTCATCTTGCACTCTTGATACTCAGCTTTCTGCGGCAGGCAGATCATATGTGGTCATTGATATGTTGCGAGTTCATCTTGCATTCACATCCAGGATACAGGGACAATGTCAGACAGGTATGTGGAGTTAGTTGGTATTGGTCATATTACCCAGGTGAGGAGTTTGCTTGAGTTACCAGCTGATTCTAGTTTACGGATATGGACTCAAGATTGTTATATTGGCGTTTGGGATTCAGTTGACTGGAGATCTTTATCACTTTTCGGTAGCAGTGATTGTTTGGGTGCTATCATGGATTTGATTAGGAGATTGCATGGTGTTGTCTTTTCTTGTGCCAGCAGCTTGTCCAATGTTGGTATTAGTTTTTATACACCAATGATGGGCTTTGTTCATATATCTAGTCGACCATTCTTGCTGGAATGTGTTAATGATCTTTCATATTTGGCAGTGTGTACAGATGAGTCCCAGGATCATATTGGCATTGATGACATCTAGGAGAATGCAGTGAGCAGTTTTGAAGACTTAGTTTCCTTGACAGTTTCTTTTGGTACAGAGGAGTTGGACAGTAGCGCTACAGACTTTGATACTCCGTATGTTGATATGAGCTTTGGAGTTGATTCGCAGGATATGGATGGTAATACTCTAGAGACCAGTAACTTTGAGGATACTCCTTTAGACAGTGCGTCAGAGAAGGTTTGTAGGAGACAATCTAGCCAGTGCCATCACGTGTCTAATCAGTTGAGAGTTAGTGAGCGAGACATTTCTATCGCTTGCCAGCATTTCGACGCTACTTGTCAGTTGTTAGCAGTTTATGGATGAGGTTCTCCTACTAGTGATGAGCAGGGAGGTAGTTATCTTTCCTTGACAGAGATCCACTCTTTATGGGAGGCTATTCGGATTCTGAGACAGAATTATATGCAGTTGGTAGCCGACAGAGATTATCTTATGGAGTGGGGGAGTACAGCATACAATGCATTATTGGCCAAGGAAGATGAGGTGAGTGAGCTTACTCAGCAACTCGAGGTGACTTCTAAGATTCTTGAGAGTGCACAGTTGGCTTTCGAGGAGTCACAGTTTCATTTGGCTAAGGTGACCATGGAGTTAGAGCAACTGCAGTCTTTACCGGATTCTGTACAATCACGGACTGGGGTGTCTGGTGATCCACGAATGTCCATGGTCGAGGTTGATAGAGGTAGTGGAGATGAGGATATATCTGTCCACGACACTAGTATTGGCATATTTGGTCTGTTTCCACTAGAGGCAGGTTCAACTGAGTTGGGCGCTGCAGTTGAGCATTGTGATATGTTTGACTTGGAGGGCACAGAGACTAGTGATGTTGTTGTTGATTCTGCACTCTTGGCTATATCATCCTCTGACTTAGCTGATGATCAGTCACAATTGGTTGTATCACGTCCGCAGGATAAGTCTTTGACTGGGATTGGTTCTTCTTACCGGCATTATACTGTAGGATATGTTCATCGGTTTGCTTTTGATCCATGTGTTGAGGAGTTGATGGCAGACAGGTTTGGTCTGGGCTCTCGTTTTTGCTATCTACCGTGTAATGACTATTCACCATCAGCAGTGCATGGGTGTTATGGTTATGAGATAGTGACCGGTGATCTGCAGAGTTGTGTTAATTGCAGTAGGTGTGCAGTGTGTGGATTCTCTGTATTTGGTGCAGTTTCATGGGGGAGTATTCATCGTTGTTGCAGAATTGTATTGTACATTCCACATAGGCTAGTGGGATGTGTTGATGGTATTTACTATGTTGGCAGTTTGATGTAATGGACACCCCTGGATGTCCCATAAAACTAAACCAATTTGCTGAAATGAATTTTGTCAAACAGTTTGCATGCAACCTCTTAAAACCCCTCATAACTCTGGAAATCAAACGTTTATTTGTTTGTTGTGTTTCGTGTATGGAATTGGTATCATACAACATAAACAAGAGAGAAACTACAACAATATGCAAAGTGGAAATGAACTGCTGCTAATAAAATGTTATTTTCAGAATTCATAAAACCAAATACATGGCAGATTTATCAACTCACTAATTACTTCAGCAATATTGTCATAATACTCCAGCCCATGCTTACGAACTTGCTGCTACAATACTTTGTCCTCCAATCAGTCCACTACCTTCATAATACCATTCCCTTCAAGCGGCATAAGCGTCGGACAAGTAGTGAAGAAGATATGAGCAAAATATCAAATCTGCCTGTAGCCGGAAATGCAACTAAACTGCCTGATACTAAAGCCAATAAGAAAGAATTCCAAAGGCCAAACCCCAAGGGAATGACGTCTAGAATGTTACAAGAGAGGATAGACGTCCTCAAATGCCAAGAACAAAACTGCAACTCACACACCAATTTCTTCTCATATTCAACCTCCTAATGAAGCCACAAATGCTTCCTTTTATTCTATTTCCAAGGGTCCGCTCAACTCATATGGGCAATGTGGGATAAAAGATGTGTACTATATAAAACATATATTAAAATACCCCTTATGTCTCCCTTAGGTACACACTACCATAAAATAAATATTAAAGTAACACTTTAATATTTTACAATTAACTAGACGTTACTTTAATAAAACTTCAGGCATTAAAATGTATTAGCAATCGGACTCCGAATAATGCGAGTGATAGCTCATCGGAAAGCTCTCACCGAGGAGTATCGAATTCCAATCACCAAAATTGACCTGCACTGTGTCCTGCCGACTTACTAAAAATAGTAAGTATGCCTGAAACTGAGTAAATCAACTTCGTTTTGGCCCAAACTGGAAATGACTAAGCCAAAACACTCCAGGATCCCATTAAACCCTTCGTTAGCCCTCAGGACCATGTAGAACAAGGCTAACGCGCACACACTTGGTCAACTGCTAAAAGATGGGATCATTACATTTGAGTTATCTACTCTACTTGGGTTTTGATATTTCGAGAGCTTGTTTCTCATGGGTTCCTGACTTTGGAGTTTGGGTGAGTTGTATTCGCCAATTTGATTATGGATTCCTCTTGGTTAATTTTCAGAGGTTGTTGTAGGAGCCTATGTTGACGAACAGCAGTATAGTTCATGACTACATTTGGGATCCAGGCGGATTGATTGGGTTGTTGTTTGACCATTGCTTGGGGACAAGCAATTTTGGGAAGGGCGGATTGTAATGTCCCCTTTTTAGCATTTATAGCATGATGTTGTTGTTAGCCTATTTCCCCACGGTCCCGTAGGCTAACTAAGACATTAAAGGGACTTAGAGGCCATTTGGCCTAGATAGTTTTAGCTGCAGGTCTTTCTGTGGGGTTTTGAGGCAACTTTGGGCATACTTACTATTTATAGTAAGTCATCTTGGATATGGTCGGACATCCAGTGGTAGCGGTATGTTGATGGTAATTGTTTAAAATCGACAAAAAGACTTGTTTATCATTGATAAGATTTGTTATGCATTGATAAAGCTATTTTATAAAGTTAAATTTAAATATTTAACTTTATTAATGCATAGACTATAGTTTGTGGGAAATATTTAAATTAAAAGTCCCCTTTATTTTATAACACATTGGAGACATAAGTTACATAAAGGGAGTGATGTTTTATCCCACATGGAGAAAACGAAGGATTGAGCTCTTGTGAGAACACTATAAAAGAAAGGGAAGAGCTTCTTTTTAGTATGCTTGGAAATATCAAAGAAATTGGAAAAATTTCTGGAGATTATGTCTCAATAGTTTGAAGGACAACATCCCTTCAAGCTGAAAATCTTGACGCCATTGAAAGATATGGTCTTGAGATTCTATATGGTAGCAGTCCGAAAAAGCAGATATGAAAAAGCAGCTCGAAAAAGCAGAACCGAAAAAGCAGGCTGAAAAAGCAATCCGTAAAAGCAGTTCAAAAAGCGGATCCAAAAAAATAGTCGAAAAAGCAAATCGGAAAAGCAAAGCAGAAGGGGCAGCATTGAAGAAAAATTATTCCAGCCATCTACAACCAGGTTCTTTTGTTAGTATTGTTTTTTTTAGGTGTTATAAGTTTCAGCTGTAAGTGTGCATTATACCAACATTATCATTTTGTAAGCCATGTAAATGCCAAAATTCTTGGCCATATTTCATTAGCATTGTATTAGAAAATTCATTGCAATTAAGAAGATAACAGTTGTTGGTGTTATTTAAGCAATTCAATATCATTATTTATGAGCTAGTTAGTTTGCATACCAACTGTTTGTAAAAATGTCAGTTGGTTGTAGGTGTTCATTTCTCATGCTTAGATCATATATATGCACTGAATATTGTCAAAATTAGTAGCACACTCATGTTAGGTCATTGTGTAGTCCATTTGGAGTCTTCTAGCACAAGATTCTCATTGATGCAAATTGAAGAAAGAGTCATTTAAAGCCAGCTGAAATACTATATCGGTCATACGTCCCTTGCATGTGAATTGTTTGATGAAATTCCTTGCGCTTTCATCAACAATTTTGAGAGCAGATTTGAGGAGAGTCATTACAGATATTGCAAAGGTCGATCTCAAAACCATGGCACAAAAGAATCCCATTTTGTAGTGGAAATGTCATGGATCACAGAAGTGAAAGATCACCTCACTAGTCTTCCGACTGCTTTCTAAAGTTTGTAATACTAATTACTAATTCCAGCCCTTTATAATCTTAACTTTAAGAGTTTTACTTTACTGATTTTAATTTATGATTCATTGATTTAGTAATTATTAATCATTGATTTACCATTTATCATTTGTTACAAATTGTACTAACATTTGTTTGTAACTTGTAAGTTGTAACTTTCAACTTTGTTATCTCAGGTGTCTAGCTCCTCAGCTGTAGAGAGGAATTGGTCCACTTATAACTTCATTCACTCTATTAAGAGGAACAAACTTACCTCTAAGAGAGCGGAGAAGTTGGTTGTTGTACATGGTTACTTGTGGCTCAAAAATCGCAAGACACGCGAGTACAAGGAGAGCTTTGCAGCACGATGGGATGTGGAGCCAAAGGATCCAACTCAGATTGATGAGGATGACAATGTAGCAGAAGTCAATGTAGGGCTAGTTGGTGTTCCTTTAGTGGATCAGGATCTTACCCACAAGAAGTCTAGTAGTTCCAGTGATGAGGACTTCAGTATAGGGGATGATTAGAGAGCACTTGAAATGATTCCATTCTCATTATTGACATTTTGTCATTTTGTTGATTGTACTCACTTTGATATGGCTATGATACATTATTGCTATTCGGCTTATTGTCATCATGAGCATCTTTATGATATATGATATTCATAGAATCATATTTGAACAATGAATTTTGAATCTTGCATCTTGAACTAAGTTAATTTGTTAGATGGTCATTAATAATGGTTATGAAGTTTCAAGTTTCAAGTTTGAACTTATGGTTTGTGAATCACATTGCAATTTTGTCTATTCATTGTATTCAACTATATTCGATATGTTAATGTTATATAATATAAATATATTGAAGTATCATTTCATAATTAACATTTTCAGTCATATATATTATATATATACTATGCAACCCCCTCCCTCCACTCACCGCCGCACCCCCGCTGTCCCCAAATTGAGGCCATTTTTTTCCCGCACTTGAAACTTGTCCCCCCACACTGCTGCACCCCCACGTCGGGGTAACACTGGTATGTGGTGGTTGATTGTTTAACTGAATATGATCATTTTTTTCCAATCATTACTACATATTCAACTTCACAAATTGCATAATTGTTTTATCCATGAGATATCTTGATTGCATGGACTGCTACGAAGCATTATCAATGATAGAGACAGTCGGTTCATGAGTCATATTTGGCAAGAAATATTCAGATTATGTGGGACTAAGCTCACTCCGAGTACTAGTTACCATCCAAAAATTGATGGTTAGACAGGAATAGTCAACAAATGGGTAGAAGGATATCTTAGGAACTACATTGTAGGATAGTAAAAAAAGTGGGTTAAGTGGATATATCTTTGTGAGTACTATTATAATACCACCTACCATCTTTCTATTCAAATGATACCATTTATGGCCTTGTATGGTTATGAGGCACCCAACTTTCTTGATTTATAGATGAGTGATAGTAGAGTGCCCAGTGTTGGAGCTTTGTTGCAGGAAAATCAAGATATCATGAGGGCTCTCAAGGAGAATATTCAAAAAGCACATTACCAGAAGAAGCAATATACAGATTAGAAAAGAGGTGAACATTCATTCGAGGTAGGAGATATGGTGTACTTGATGCTACAACCTTATAGACAGTCTACACTCAAGAAGAATGGTGTAGAAGCTTAATCCACGATACTACAAACCCTTCAGAATCATTAGGTGCGTAGGTGAGGTAGCTTATAAATTGAAGTTACCAACTAATAGTAAGGTCCATAATGTTTTTCATCTGTCACGCCTCAAGAAGGCATTAGGACATCGTGTGGTTCCTTCGACAACTCTACCAAATGATGAGGGTAAGTTGATTATGGTACTTGAGGCTATATTGGATGTTCGGGAGAAACAACTGAGGAGACAAGTTATTAGAGAATATTTGATCAAATGGAAGGACTTTTTGGTTGAGGATGCTACTTGGTAAGGTGAGGAAATTTTGCAGCATCCAAAGTTGAGATTGCTCAAGGACAATCAATTTTAGGTAGGGGGGACTGTAATGTTCCCTTCTCACTGGCACTTAGACTTAATGGAGTTTGGCCTATAATCGAACCCTCATAGGTCAAGGTTGAGGAGAGGGTCCTATGGGAAGTTCTTACTGTTGTCATAGTCTTCCTGCAGCCACAAACGTTTGGCGCCTACAAATTTCTTGCAGCCATGGACTTCCTATAGCCTATGATATTTGCACTTTATATTAATTATATTTTTTATATTACTTTAAAGTGCAATTAATTATTATTGTAAGAAAGGGTGAATCTTCTAGAAAGTGAAATTAAATATCATTTTTGTTTCTTCCAGAAGGAGGCCGACCTCTTGGAGGAAAAGAATAAATATGGAGGGAACCCTCATTATTGGATATTGAATGTGTTGCCATCTACTTTGCCTAATAACTTGTGGAGCCAAGGGTTTCTGTATTTTGCTACATTAGTCATTGGTAATTAACAATCCCATTGATTCGAATTTTTTGGGGTGGTGAAAGATCATCCAAGGGTTGCTACTATTGGACAAGACAAATCAGTTTTTTCATTGTGTTGAATTTGTAGCCTAGGGCCAGATTTGAGGAGTGAAGTTTGAAGAAATAAGTCTGATATTAATCTCTAGACATATTGTAGTAAGGCTGGGATATTTGGATAATGAATATGGAAGAGTTTGGAAGACTTTCTTGTAGCTGAAGGTGAACAGTGTCATCGCTACTATGTTTTTGCTATAGTACCATCACTACAATAAAATCCAAATAGTTTGGGTGGTTTCCAGGTTCCTATCCATTTACATTTTGTATTGCATTGAGGTTAGATCTTAATATTCTAGGGCAGTTGCAGGGATTTAGAAATAAGTTGTGGAGGTCTTGTAATCTGATTTATATCAGAATCTTATATCAGAAAGTTGTCAAAGGGGATTAGAATATCATAGGAGGCGTTGCCCTAATGTCTTATTGTTGTAGATGCATATTTCTCATTTTTAACAAATGCTTATACATTTCAAAAAAAAACAAAAACATTTGCATCTTCATTTTTAGATATTTTGAATTTTTCTTTGCAAACGTATATGTTGAAGTTTGGCATTCAGAAAGAAACAAAAGTTAGATCAGCAATATATTCCTTGTGTGCAAAGTATTTGACGAAATTCTCAAGTCAAGAAATCAGAAAATTAAATTCATAATGGCAAGGGATATTACATTTGTTCACAACGTGGTTTAGAAGAAGGGTTTTTTAAGTAGCACCCAATCAACTCTTGGCTTCCATGTACAAAATTTAAAGCCTTTTTGAGAAATTAAGCACAAATGTGCTTTCACTCTACTATAAGAGCTACTAAATTCCTCTTTGCAATGGCTGGAAATCCACATATAACCTCCTCTACCTGGCATTGGTTGAACCATTTCCACATTTCCATAGTGGAGAGCATCTGTCTATTTTGAAGCAGGAGTTTACGGTGCTAGAAACACATGCAACCATTATTTGAATCTACAAACAAAAAACATCAAAAAAACTAATGAAAAAAACTCATTTCAATTTGTATAGACATTAACAATGTAAAAAAGACTTTCTCAATCAACAAATGCAGAAGAATATGGGAAAGTTTTGTTTGTTTCTATAAGAGCTTCTAAACAACAACCTAACCTTTGGAGTTTGGAGATGTTGTGGAAATTGTCTATCATTGCCAAAGAAGTGTCCAAACAATGCTACAACTGTCGTGTATGGTTGTTGGAACTGTCTGTTGTTGTCGTGTATGTTGCTAGAAAGTTTTTGAAGCCTTTCTTTGTATGTTGTTGCCATGTGAAATGCACTTTGCCTATTGTTGTCATGTTCATTGTGGTAGTGGTTATATAAATGAGTGGAACCTGAGAATCTGAGGGATCTCAATACTCCTAACATTAAGCCAGCATAACTCTGCTATGAGATGGAAGTTTCGTCATGTTGTCGCCGAAGAGTAAGACCAAATGAAATGGTCATGCATCTTTTAGTTTTAGGCAATGTCATGTGCAAACAAAAGTTTAAAAACATTATTTTTAGGTCAAATTGACCCACGACCCAAAGTCATCCACTTGCTCACAAGTCGATCCATGCTCGCATAGGCGGAACGAAAGTCACTATAAATCACTCCAAAGTCATTCACGGTCCTAATTGATGACTTCAAGGAAAATGTCTCAGTCCAAATACAATTTTTTTGTGATTTTGAACCGGACTCGAATGACTTGCAAACCAACTTGCGACTTTCAGCTTCTACAGGTGTATGTGGTAACTTGGTAAAATAATAGTGCACTTTACATAAGCGCAAAATCTATGTTCTGCAGCATTTTAGGGATGAGGATGGAACATAAGGACAGCATTGGATGCATTTCTGGGACATTTCCTAGAGGGATTCCACCATAAATGTTGTCCTTAAAGGTTATATAAAATAAGTTAATATGTCAGAAATTTATATATTTCCCCAAATTTGTAATATACTGCCTAGGAAATATGAACTGCCATATAAATTAATTTGTATATTCCCCAAGCAGCATGTTTGTATCATATTAGCGTGATGCATCATTAATATATGGATGCATCAAAGTGTTGGAGTTGTAGGCTTATTTTGGGTCTTAGACAAGACATTTTCTGATTTCATGATAAATGCTGTCATTATAGGTTATATAAAAGTTAAAACGTATAAAACATATAAATTTGTAATATATTAACTTATTTTCTATAACCTTTAATGACAACATTTATGGTGAAATCCCCTAGGTAATTTCTGGTAAGATTTATATAACTTAAGATTTATATGTTTTATACATTTTATATAACCTTTAATGACAACATTTATGGTGAAATCAGAAAATGTCTTGTCCGAGACACAAAACAAGCCTGCAACAACAACACTTTGATGCATCCATGAAATATAGATTCAATTTAGTGCCAGCTTAAACCATTATTTAATGTCAAAGCCCACTTGGATTTGTAACTTGCTGTCTGAAGAAAAACATTAACTTGTGTTGGTTATTAAAATGTTCCAAGGTGTTTTGGAGACGGGGGTGAGGGGACGACATGGGATGCATCTTCATGTAACATAGAAATAAATAGAATCAAATATATAAAATTATAAATAAATAGAAATTTAGTTTTGAAATGAGTGCTTCCATGGTTCAAAAAAATCTGACTTAAGATTGTAGTCTAATGACCCTGCCTCTGAATCAATTTCGTTTGCATTAAGTACTACTTAGTGTATTAAATATTTTATAAAAGAATATCGTTAGCATTGGTTACACAATTGCAGTGCAATGCATTTTAAGTGAAGAGGAACTCAAATCACTTGTGCAAATGTACTCGACTAGGGATTATTTAACTATGTCCAGTTTAGTGTTAAAATTTCACCTTTGAATTGGGCTATCTTTCCGAATTATGGCGTTAAATAAGCATTATGTTTACCACACATGAAGTGCCTGCCCGCACTTCCATTTTCCATCCTTTGAAATTTGTAACTTCCTCAGGCCAACTTATGCTAATCCATTCCTGTAATCCAGTAGTAAGGTGGCCTCTTTACTCTGACTGATCTAGATCATATGGAGAAAGGTCTCTTAATAAATTATGCATTATATTCTTTAAGGCATAAGTTGGCATTCACATTTATATGTTTGCAAACATAAATAATTATAAATATACATATATATCCCCTTAGGGTATATATTTGTATATATACACGTAAATTTGAATATATATACAAAGTGGTAAGGCCAAGTCTATGAGTTGGGGGGGATGAGTATAGATTAATAAGGTAGTTTTAACTTTTCTCTATATGAAAGTGGGCATCAGTGGCACATACTAAATCTTTTATTAAAACTAATAGTATCCTCTGTTTGGTCTGTATGGGACTTTTGAGCATTTCTATAGTTTTACTCACAGTTCCAGATAGTCTGCAGCAGATATTATGGGTTAGGTCCTACAGATCAGAGCATAATAGATTTAGCCATGGTATATTGATGCTTATATCTTAGAACGGAATTGTTAGTATCAATATTTTCAGAAGTATATTGGATCTTAACCTGCATGTTCTAATCTGTTTGGCAAGAAAGTGTCATGTTTATGACAAATGCAGATTCTAAGCTCCCAGAAGACTGTCAAGAATATTGATGGCTATTCAGACAGAGAATACTAAAGCTCCCAGAAGACTGTTAAGAATATTGATGGCTATTCAGGCAGAGAGTAACAAAGATCTTTCCGATACAAAATTGCATTGTATTGCAATAAGAAGTAATTCCGACACTCATAATGGGTGGTTTGTAAATTGATCTAGTAATAACCCGTATGGAAATCCAGAAGCTTGTAAAATGAAGTAACTATGAATCTTTCGTATTTTTGGGTCAAGATTGGAGGTTTTCTCTGACCACCTCTTTGCTATCAGTGCCCCTGTGAGCTGGGTTGTAAATAGGTTTATTTATTATCATTTATAAAAATTATTTGGCCTTAGCCTTTTACCTATAAAAAAAAAATGATCTCATGGGCATTGTTAAAATAATTTTGTGTCATGCTTTCTTTCACATCCATCATTTTATTTAAATCTAAGCTATCTAAACTATCCCAATGGGCAACATCCAAGACAACATATCTCTAAGTGGCGACAAAGAAATGGAATATCAAACGAGGTAAGGAAACCTGGAGAAAATTCCATGTTCAATTTATCTAAAACTTTAAAGCATCTTCAAGATATTTAAATACACACACACATGCACAGACACAAATATATCCAGTTGCTTCTGACAATCTACTGGAAATTCAAGCAATCATGTTACATTTAAGGTTTCAGGATTGAGAACCATTTTCTTGATATACATAGAGATCCCTCTGATTAACTCTTTGTTGACAAGGTTGCATAAGAATAGAATTAACAAATCTGCCTTGAAATAGCTAATGTGAGGCCTGCCCCTTCAAAGTTCAATCAATGGAGGATTTGGCCTGTATGAACATCAAAATCTAGGAGCACTGATTTTTGCTAGATATTCAAAAAATAAAAATTTAATCTATATGAGTATAAAATCAGCATATGTTGTATGCTTATTTAAAAACTATTTATTGAGTTGCAAGGAACTCGGGTAAGAGTGCTATGCACACATTTAGATTATATGTATATCTCTACACCACTGACAACTTTTGATATAACTCACATTTTGAAAATTAAGAAAAATGATTATAACATTAAATGGATATCTGATAGAATATACTTAATTCCTACTCTTCAGACCATACAAGCAGAAATCTTAAAAAACTCATGATAAATGATTAAATCACAATTTATCTTTCTTACTCCCCTACACCAATTCTTTCCCTGGAAAAACAACAAGTTTCTGCATAAAATTGGTCAAACCGATAGTTTTTTCCCAACTAAAGAAAAAACTAAGGTAAAGGTTTTTTTCGCAATTTTTGGGGCACTCTTTTCTGATTTTTCCTTAACCCATTTTTTCCCAAATTTAAACCCAACATGTTGAACATAGATGGATTGTTTTCTTTTGCCAAAGAATAATCCAATCCCCTCACACCAGTGATATAATCAAATTAGCTTTTTCTAGTTTATAATTAAAAATTAATTAGGCCATCTTGTACCCAGTGGAGCAGTAAAGCAACTGGTGAATCAAGAGGGAGGCACCTCCAACTGTAGTAATCAGCCCAATTCATCAGAACTCTAGATAAGGAACTTTCAGGATCTGCAAATGACACATTTGGTAAATAAGAAAATACAAACACTAATGATCTTTTTTAATCTAAAAGCAGTTTATCCCAAAGCAATAAAACAAGAGAGACAAATATGCAACTATTGCAAGTTTGGTAGATAGTCTAGTGTATTTCCCCACCAAAAAACAGCTGCTGACATAAAGAAAGGTAGACTGTAACATGCATTGAAGAGGTTACCTGTGCAAGGGCACATTGCACTTTCTAAATGCCAACTGCCATTTATCCTGGAAGAAAAAACGACACATTGATGATTCTTCTCTTGTGCTTCTTTTTTTCAAGTACTGTAATTAATATGTATACATTACAATTTATTCATTTGAAATTGATTCACAATTAAAAACTATTTAAAATTCTCATTGGATTATAGTAACCTGTTACTAGACCTATTACAAACTCCGACTCAAGAACAGAAGCTTCACTGATATAATAAAAAAACCAGCAGCATACACTTATCAAGAGTTTGCGTTTGTCAAGGCCCTAGGCCACACAATTGCATTCAATTAGAGACAAAGAATGATGACAATATCTAGAACTCCTGATAAAGAGTATATGGCTTCTCCAACCAGTTATCTTTTCTCTTTCTAAGGGGTAGTGATAAAGAAACATTCTCCTTTCATGTGTCTTCTGTCATGAGATCCAAGGAAGTGATCCTTGCTTGTAAAGAGGCTCAAAGTGATCCCTCAATACCTTTTCCCATCACTTAAATAAGGCCCTTGGAGAAGCAATTTATTTTCAGGTATTTGAGTTTCTACTGTATGTATGTGTGTGTGTGTGTGTGTGTGTGTGTGTGTGTGTGTATTATCTTTGTGTTTGCTTCTCTGCAAAAACACCAATTAATAATACAAAATTGTCAGGGAGTGGATGATCTCATGCTCATAATAGTTACTAGGGAAGATAAGCTTACTGGTCATTGCATTTAACAACATCTTTGCAGGTTCTAAAGCAGGATTAAGGTGAATGTCCCTGCACTGAATTGTTGGATATCTTACAGATGAAACATCAAATCTATGAAACTTATCTAATGGTTTGTCCTATTTCTCATCATAATAACATCCTCATAAAATGGCTTCTAAAGACACCTTACGATTCCTCATTATTAAACTCACGAGGATGATAAAACAACAGAAATACTCAGTTATGATATTCACAATAAAGCAAAAAACTAGAAGTTTCGACAACAAAAAACTATTGGGACAAGAGATTAGTGTGATGATAAAGAATAAACATTTAAGAGTTTTGAAGATGCAAGTCAGGCGGCGAGGTACTCTACTTGGTTGTCCATCGTTTATAGCAGTGGGATCAGAATCAAAGCCAATAAGCCGAAAACAAATTGATGGTCTCATCAACCTTCTGTTTTGCTAATTCTTTTATTGTTGCTCTCTGCTTGATTGGAACTCTCCCATATTTGCGCCGCAGCTCCAACAATGGGTCTCCTCAGCATGTGGCCACCCTCTATGGCTATCGTGATGCAATTCAATGTCTTCTGCAATGCCATAAAAGGATCTACCTTCTCACTGCTTGCAAATATATCTATTTTATTTGCAGGTGACTTCTTACAGTAAACAATATCCATAAAAAATGACTCACTTCAGGCTTCCAATGGAAATATTATCCAACAGTATTATGCACCTTCCCCAAACAGATCCAAGCTAGTGGCAAAATTCATGTTTCAAAGCTCATAGCCAGTTGTTCCAAACGTAACCTTGAGTAACAAGAACTTTTGCATGTAGGAAATAAAATTCCTTCCTGCTGAATAATGCACAGAAATATAACATAGAGACAGATTTAACAACATATAATTTGTCACAGAGCTTGCCACAGCTATTATTCATCCTTGAACTATCTCAAATGAGAAATAATAAAAAATGACAAGGGGGTCAAATTAGCAGTGATGTAAAATACCAATTCTACATGATCGATCCAGGTGGATCTAAAAGCCCTGAAAATTTCACAATCTCAGAATTCATCCAAAACAACATCAGTGGAATGGGCTCAAAAGAAGTCTGTAAGTAGAATTTATGTGCGCTCAAACAGGTGGATCCAGCATTCAAAAAGGTGCAAATTTCATCATCTCAAATCCAAGAAAAAACAATGTGAAGTTGTGGTGATCATTGCGCTGATTCCGGAACTATATTCGGTTTCAAAAATGGAGCTCGTATGTGGAAGTTACAGCTGGTAAAAGGTTGACTTTGGTTGACTGATGAAATCAGCAGGTGGCAGTATAGTCAGCAAGACATGGCATCTTCTGATGATGACACAGGTGCCCAAGTTTGCATGATGAAAACCAATGAAAATGTGACACGTGGCACCTTATGCCCATTCTGCTAAAATGCAAGTGAAGGGATTCAAACCCCAAACCTTGCTCTCACGATTATTTCACCTTGTCAACATGCCACAAATTCTGTTTCAAAGGTAATCGGCCATTTATTTATTTAAACTATATTGGCCACTGCTAATGAATAAAAGGAAGTCATAAGGGAATTAGAACCCACAACCTCCTATGTGTTAGGAGCTCCCCTCACTGATGTGCCCACCATTCACATTATATGTATTGGGTGTAACTTTTATTTAAAGTAAAACAGGATGACCCGAATATGGTGGTGACGGGTTTTGAACCCACCACCTTCCACCACTTTATAACAGGAAATGCCACTGGGCTATGCGTACCTTGAGGCATAAAATGTGGATGCATAACATTCTGCTAAAGATTACAGTGGATAAAAAACTTCAACTGGTAAAATAGCAAAGTGATAAGGGTTCAAACTAAGAGAACCCATAATCATCAAATAAGTCTGATTATTAAAGATAAGGGCTTTATTTAGTTGATATGGGGATATGGTAAAATATTATAGTTGAACCTTATTTTGGCACGTCAATTTGTACAAGAGAGGAAGTTGTGAGTTGAGGGATTAAGGATTTTGTGGGAAAGAATTATTCTTGGAGAATTTTTGGAGAAGAAAATTTGCAAGGTGTTACTATACACCAATAATTGTAAAGTGAGAGAGATTGTAAAGAATTTTGTGCAGGTTTGGAGCATGGATATTGTAACAAGGCATGATAATTGCTTGGTGATATTAATAAAGCAGTCCCACCATTCAGAGGTAGACCTGGAAACGTAGTCCTGATTAGATGAACTCCATTATCAACCTGTGAGTTCTCTCTCTCTTGTCTTGTATTCTTGCTATTTCATTTTAGTTTAAATTCTAATTACTTTATTTTTGTAATTAGTTAAGTTCATTAAATTATTAAAAAAGTGTACCTAATTGTAAATTCAACGGTTGAAAAGCATAATCATGCAATTCTCTGTGGATTGGGAAAATTCTGTAATTAGGATTAATTTACAAGTTAATTTGTAAACTACTAATTACGGATCAATGACTGGTTCTGGGGTTTTTACATGATTTTCAAGCAGAATCAATCCTTGGACTTCCAAGATCAAATTTTAACAATTTTATACTAAAAATCAAGCTCACTGATTGTTTAAATTCTAATTACTTTATTTTTGTAATTAGTTAAGTTCATTAAATTATTAAAAAAGTGTACCTAATTGTAAATTCAACGGTTGAAAAGCATAATAATGCAATTCTCTGTGGATTGGGAAAATTCTGTAATTAGGATTAATTTACAAGTTAATTTGTAAACTACTAATTACGGATCAATGACTGGTTCTGGGGTTTTTACATGATTTTCAAGCAGAATCAATCCTTGGACTTCCAAGATCAAATTTTAACAATTTTATACTAAAAATCAAGCTCACTAATTGTGGAGTTATTTATCTTTCTACCACCTAACAAGCTATTTCCTTATCACTCAAATGCCTAGTTCCTACAGTAACTGCAAAGAATTCGAACCTAATCTTAGAAATGCAGATGTTATGCCTATATCCGACTCTGATAACATATTATTTTATGAGAGGATATAAAATCAATTCTGTCAATATTCGATCAAATGATTACATATTATAGGATTTCTTCTAAATATATGAATTGTTTCTAACAACTCCATAATTATACAGCTGATATATTATATCTGTCCACATTATTCTCACAAACCAATATATGAATATTAACAAACATACCAACACGTACACCATTTTGTAGAGTTTTCAGAACTGCCCTAGCAGTGTTTAGATCTGGTTTTTACAGAATAGCAGCAATCAAGAGAATCAGAACTTGTAATACAAGATACTTTCCTGTTGGGCATTTGATCATATTGATTATCCATGTGATTTGGCATCATACTGCAGTGTTATAAATTTCCTAATTTACATCAGAATTTGTTTATGTTATTAGCAACTAATCCTCTCATTGTGATGTTTATGATGCAAATGCACTAACATTGTAATGCTTCAGATGGTCATACAGAGCAAAGCTATCTCTTCACGCATTCTGAATTGTAACACTAAATGGTGGTTTTCTTTCTTTTGGTTCTTGTTGATACTTACCCCATGAATAAATGGAAATATTTGAATCACTTGCCAAAGTGGAAGAAGCTTGTTTGTTATTTCAGTATTTTATAAGCTTTCCCACTGAAAAGTGGAAGTGGCATTGTAATTCCCACCAAATAAATGAATGTGCTACATACTCACCACAGTGAATAAATGGTATTAGCTGGATTTGTCACCTGGTGTTTTCTTTTTGGTTACTGCATTTCAGTTTCTTCAAAATCCTGACATCGTATTCTCTCATCTTGCCCACTCTGTGCTCTAGGTGATCAGAGAGTGAAAGGGAAGCTGCATTGTGTGTCTATTTAAATTGATAATATTTTCAAAAAATTAGGGGTGTTTAACTCAAAACCATCATTACTACTCGATGATACACCTTTCTCATGTACATACCTCTGAACATGATTATCTTGGAGCTCCACTTCAAAAAGTGGATTATCAATAAGATATCTGTAAAACACTATCCCCCTTCTAGTCAAGGAAAATTGAAAGATTTTGTTCAAAGAAACTGATCTCACTACTTCAATGGCCCAGTTTCTCCTTATGGATTATAAGATTGTTTCGAGCAATCTCAGACAATGATCAGTAACACAAACAGAGACATGCGAATTATCTTTCCAAAGACATTTAAAAAGAATGTACAGTCACAACATTTACTGTAATGAAGGTTGACAGAAAAAAAACAGTTTTATCAACAATATCAAGCCAGTGTTGTATTCAATCTCAAAAAGTAAAGACATCAAATAAAAGCTACAGGAGTTGTGGACTGCACCTTATGGAACAGAGTAGCCCAGCTCACGTTCCCATCACCTTCTCAACCATGCTAATCAAAGGACCTCCTGCTTGGTCAGTCTTTCAGTTGTCGATTACTATTCTAGAAGTTTGAGTCTTCAAGGCTACCATTTCACTATGTTAAGTCTGAGAATGATGAAAGTCAACAAACCCAAATTTGCTGAATGCAAGGCTTGACGGTACCACAGTCTCCTTCAGTTTTCCGTATCTTCCATTGGTTAGACTCCCATAGTCACTCATGCACCACTCCCTTTCACCAACCTACTCATAGAATCTCATTCCAGTTTTAATGTTGGTCCAGAAAAACAACTAGCAACAACTCCCTGTGAAGAAACCGCCCGCTGCATCTATTAATTTTCTCCAGGCTTCCTGTCACAATCAGTTTGAGTCCTGTTACATTGTAAACTCATTGCATTGTTATCCGATAAACTCAACCCTGTTGACGCTACTTCATCTACTACTTACCGGATTATTACTCTTTCAAACTCAGCATGAATTTCAAATACCAGTCACCTTAGAAGTTATGGTGAACACGCGGCTCAGCTTGTAACACTCTTAACAAAAGCTCATCCAATCAACCCATGGTTATGTCTATAGCATCCTTTGCATTTAGGTTCCCCATGTAACCAAATTCTTTCCATTATCGATAAGTCTCAGATTTACAAATAAAAAAGAACTTTATTATCATCCTAGAGGCATCTCTCAACCCAAAGATGATGCTCTCTTTAAGAAGTTAGTCCTTCAGAAGCACCCACCAATTCCATGGGTCTGCAATCTTGCAAACAGTCAGAAGTTCTAAAATTCATGCTCCATTATCTTTCAGGAATCAGAACAATACTCTTCTATTCTTTTTCTCCCTTCTCATTCATAGCTCCCCCCCCACCCCCCACCCCCTCTTAAATTCTGTGTGTTTCTTTTGTTTTTTCTGAAGTTATTTTCTCCGCCAACCAATTTGATGATTATTTCACCCGACGCTGATCTGTTGAAGATTATTGATATGAAAGAATTTTTTTAATATATTAAATGCTAACTGGGGGAAACATTAGTATTTAATATTTACTAATAGGTACTAGTTTAGCTATTAGAGGAGGATACTCCAGTCCTCCCTCCCTAATATTGCTTGTCCTCAAGCAATTCCAGACCTACATGCATCACAATTTGCTTATTCTCCTAGGTTGTGTCTTGCATTGGTAAATCTTTCCACTTCACTAAGTACTCTTTGATAACAGGCCTCCTAAGAGTTTGTTCCCTTGTCTCAATGATGGTTTCTGGAATTGAGATCAGCTTCTCTCCTCATCCAAAGGTGGCAATACTGTACATGGAGCAACATTATGACCCAAAGCTTTCTTCAACCGAGAGACATGAAAACATTGTGTACTTTGCTACTTGCTGGTAACTTCAACTCATAGGCTACTGAAGACCGCATGATTATACTGAGAAGGGGGGTGAATCAGTATAATAATGAATTTGCCAATTTAAAACTTTTTATCAAACAATTGCTTTAATAACTTTAAATGCTGAAATCAATTATGCAAATGAACTCAATAACACAATATTTACGTGGAAAACCAATGTGGGAGAAAACCACGGCAAATAATTGCTTTATATATAAACTTGTTCTTTTACAATATTTTGTAGGCTACAATTTACTAGAGGCTCCAATCCCTTTGTTTATGAGAACCAACTCACTGGAATCTCCAACTCCCACACTTCGGAGGTACCGACCTACTGAAAGCACCAACTCCCCACTGTCGTCTTCATGAGCACCAACCCACTGCACTTGAACTGCTTCTCCACCTTTATACTATTGCTAGCTCAACTGATGATGAACACTTTTATTTCAAACTTTCTTTTCTTTAATCTATTATTTATATCTACTTTGAATTTACACTCATATCTCAAAAATATATTCCTTTATACCTTTATTTAAGAAGCAGCAATTACTCTGACCAACACTTGTATATATATATATATATATATATATATATATATCTGAATATTCTGATATAACATCTTCTCCTTCTATCTTGTACACATGTTCTGATATATATGTTTCTTCACACTTCCTTATTGAACATCCGTTCACTTTCTATGCTTCTCTTTTCTTCATATACTCTCTTTGCTTTCACTTCTTTTCTGGACTTCCATACCAAATGTTCTTTTATTTCATACACCTCTATACACTTCTCTTGTTATCTTCTCTCTTATCCAATTCACGTTCTCACATAATTCTTCGTTCACACCTAGATATTCTTCTAGTTATTTCATTCTTCTACTTCCACCCCTTTTTCACAATTCTGATTTTTATATATATGTATATATATCCTTTTCACAAAAGACATGTCTTTTTATGAAAAGATATCTTCCTCGAACTTAATTAGTCATGTGTTGTTCGAACTAAACCACATTTTTTTATAACCATTTATTATTTTGATTAGTATCTCTTTAGTCTTTTATTATTTTGAATTTACACTCGTATCTTAAAAATATATTCCTTTATACCCTTATTTAAGAAGCAGCAATTATTCTGACCAACACTTGTATATATATATCTGAATTATCAAATCTGAATATTCTGATATAACATCTTCTCCTTCTATCTCGTACACATGTTCTGATATATATGTTTCTTCACACTTCCTTACTGCTCATCCATTCACTTTCTATTCTTCTCTTTTCTTCATATACTCTCTTTGCTTTCACTTCTTTTCTGGACTTCCATACCAAATGTTCTTTTATTTCATACACCTCTATACACTTCTCTTGTTATCTGCTCTCTTATCCAATACACATTCTCGCATAATTCTTCATTCGCACCTAGATACTCTTCTAGTTATTTCATTCTTCTACTTCCACACCTTTTATCACAGCCTAAGTTGGTCTAGTGGTGATTCATTGTACTCTTGAAAGAGAGGTCACAAGTTCAAATCTCATTGGGGGGTAGGGTATGTATGCCTCGTTTGTAGTGCAGTTAGGTACCTCCTGCAAGGAGTACGAGGTAGTCCCATACACTGTAACCATATGTTAACCCATACATCTATGGCTGGTGTCATGGACTATAAAAGCCCCCTTCCTTTCCTTTCCTATATATCCTTTTCACAAAAGACATGTCTTTTTATGAAAAGATATCTTCCTCCAACTTAATTAGTGATGTGTCGTTTGAACTAAACCACAATTTTTTTATCACCATTTATTATTTTGATTAATATCTCTTTAGTCTTTTATTATTTATTGTAAGGAAGGAAACTCCCAACAATTTATCTTTATTTCTTTTATCATTATCAAAGATGGTTTCCTTATGTCCACACCATGGCAGATCTTACTCTGACGTGGCTTTCCTTCAATCTACTGAGTCAATTACTAAGTGTCAATAGTCTTGTTGTTTTCTGAACATGTCCTCACCCTTTATATGATCTCTGCTGAAGTCTCCATACCAAACTTTACACACACAGAAGACTCGCTTAATATTCAATGTTTATCTTTATTGGCAGCTTGTCCTGAGTCTGCTCCATCATCCTATGATAGTGTTATGTAATTGGTATCGTATGTGAGGTGTGTGACCAGGATGTCGTATTTCTCTGTCAGCGTTTGTTCTACAAAGTTTTTTTCCAAACTCCATAATATTTATGAACTTCAAGCTGTGCGTTGACTCCTGTAATACATATTGTATATGCTATACATGCAAATTTTGATATATTTGAGTTTACATATTGATCTTTGATAACGTTAAAACTTTGAACATATCATATCACTGCTTTGCTGTATTTGGGGATTGACTACAACATGGTCACTCTGGAATGTTGTCATTGCAAGATATCCTCAACAAAACCTTTGATGGTATCTCAGACACTTTAGCAGCATCTTCTTCATAGACACCCGATGAATCCTCTGTATGAGGCCTCTTTCCGTCTTGTTTCCTTCTACAAACTTCCTTGAGCATGTCACTGCCTTCAGTATACTCGCTCAGTGTAAGTATTGTTGTGCATGAACAACTTGATACCCACATACTTGCTATGATTTATTCGCTGGCATTCATGTCAACATCTTTGAATCTCCGCTAATATATATTTGCTGCTTATCAAACTCCATGCTTAGTAGACATAGCTCATACTTATGTGCTGCTGTATAGATATTTTGTCCTAGATCATTTTATTAAACTTCACCAAATCATGTTGCTAACTTTGTATTTTCTGTCGTATATTTTGCTACTGTATATATTATTATATACTTTAAATCTTTCAGTTCATATGATTCATTACAACCTTTTCTTCATGTATATGACATCAATACCAATTCTTCGTCAATTTCCTGAATGTTTTGACATCAATGACAATATTCCATCAGCTATTTCACCAACACTCTTGACAATTTGATAAGGACCGTAAAATTTGAGTTTGAGCATTTCTAAACCACTTTGGTTAAGGGAGGATTGCCTCTAGGGCTGCAATCTCGAGTACCTTAAGTCACCAACCTCAAAATGTCTTTCAACTCCATGCTTGTTTGCATACTGCTTTTCTAGTTTTAGGTTTGTTAAATTTCTCCTTCAAGGACTTCACGATGTCTTGGCTATACTACAAGTCATTAACTTTTAGCACTCTACTATCTCCAAACAGCAAGTCCATGAAGCTTGGTGGGTTATACCTGTAAGGAGCCATAAGCGGAGACATTTAATGGACATGTGATATGTAGAATTATAGCATACTCACTCAAATGTAACCACTTAACCCATGCTTTTTGATACCCTGAAATGTAATTTCTCAAATAGCCTTCCAACCATTTGTTAATTATTTCCATTTGGCCATCAATTTGTGGATGGTAGCTCGTGCTAGGAGTGAGTTTCATTCCGATAAACTTCCTGTCCCTGTCACTAACTATATTTTGAGGCAACCCATGATGTCTAAAAAATGCTTTGAAGAATAGATCTGCCGCCTGCATTGTTGTTAACACAATTGAAATTGTAAAGAATTAGGCCAATTTTGTTAACCTAACAACAATGACATAGATACAATTCCTTCCTTGGCCATGAGGTAATCTTGTGATAAAATCCATAAAAATTCTTTTTCCATTTTTTATTGCAAATACGCAAGGGCTACGATAGGCCAGATGGGTATGTATTTTCATATTTATTTTGTTGGCAAACTGGATACTCCTAAACAAATATTTGAACATCAGCTTTAAGCCCTATCCAACAAAATCTCTATCTAACTTGCTTGTATGTCTTAAAGAAACCAGGATGACCAACCATGGGAACATCATGACCAAATTGAACGATCACTATAAAGTTTCTGCAAATTCTGTTATAAAATCAGACTTTTCAAGTACCCTTAGGTTGCTGAAGATAATCTTCTTTAACTTCTGAATGTAGGAGGAGTTATCAGAATATTGAATGTTGTTTTGAATTTAATTGTCTCTGCAATAAATTCGTATGGGGAAGTATTGCTTGAAGGAGCAGACTTATGTTAATTGTGTGTCCTTAGACTACAATAACACCCACCCCTTATACCAAGACCAAAGGGCATGTCCCTTAAAGGGACATGACCCTCTCTAGGTTGGCCCATACAATACTTCTATAAATCAGCACCTATGAATAACAAGAAGTTTAACTAACATAACAATTAGTTATGGTTAGTAAAAACATGTTTACTACAAAGATCGCCACCCTATTTATTTGTCAAATATAGTATATATAGAATGCCTTCATATGGTATAAGTGGAGAAGATTAAGGTGGGGTCTGCACTTCTCAGACTAGTATGAATATCACTATTAAATATTTAACACTCCCTCTTAACTTGATAATCATACTAAGAGATAACATATCTAGCATCATCAATTACAATAAATAAGCATAGATTGATACTCTATATCTATTTTAATCTTCTGAGAAAATGGTATTATGCAACACATGATACTAAGTCATATAACCACCTTGTGATATGACTTATCACTTATAATAGTGATATCAGTATTGCATGTAATGTAATACACACAAGATAAAATCCGAAGAACGATTAAATTCTTCATTTATCCAGGTTGTGACTCATAGGAACTAGCAATCCTATATCACAACTTGATCTTGAGTTAAGATCTATCAGAACACAAGATAAATTCTTTCTTTATCCAAGTTGTGATTCATAGACATGGAAATGCTTATGTCAAAAATGATCTTGAACTCACCTAGATCTAACAGTAGCTCTATACTGTTCAATACATTATCTAAGAAATTGTCATTTCTCATAATGTCTTTTATAAAAGTATTCATTACTTCAGAGATCGTCACCTCTTAAATAATGAATACAAATGGTGAAGCCCATAGCAGCTAATAGCCTGACAACAAAATTATTTTATTAATAATTTAAAGAATACAAATGAATTACAATTCAACCATACCAAGTCTTTTCCTGAAGTGATCTATCTTCACTCTAGAGAGAGATTTGGTGAGAATATCTATTGTCTGATCTGCAGTGCAAATGTATTCTAACTTTACAGTTTTCCTGTCTACCATAACTCTTACATAACGGTAAGGAATTTTGATATGCTTGGACTTGTCATGAAAAACTAGATTCACTAAAAGCTTGATGGAACTCTAATTATCACAATGAATAATCGTAGGATTCATGGCTTGCCCAAATAATCCCATAAGTAACTTTCTAAGCCAAACTGCTTCCTAAGAGGCCATCACTGCTGCAATGTATTCGGCTTTTGTGGAACTTTGTGCTACTAAAGACCATTTTCTGCATATCCAAGATATCATTGTTGATCCTAAACTGAAATAGCATCCTAAAGTACTTTTTCTGTCTCTAACACTTCCACCTCAATCTGAGTCAGTGAATCCATGTACATCTAAATCAACTTTGTCATATTTGAGCCCAAGATTAAGGGTGCCTTGTAAGTATCTCATAATGTGTTTGACTGCAACTATGTGAATCTCCTTTGGCTCACACATAAATTGACTCAAGGCATTAACAGCATAGAAAATATCAAGTCTTGTATTTACCAAGTACATTAGGGACCAAATCATCTGTCTGTAGAGAATAGAATTTATGGAAGGTGATTCGACTTCTACTTCTTTAAGTTTATGTGGATTAATCTCCATTGGAGAAGACATAGACTTGCAATTCCACATTCCAAATCTCTTCAAAATATCTAATGTATACTACCCTTGATGAGGGATAATGCAGTCAGAATTATGTTGTACTTCCAGTCCTAGGAAGTAATGAAGGAGTCCCAAGTCTTTCATCCCGAATTCTCTAATTAGAGCTTTCTTGCATTGATCTATACGATGATCATCACCTGTTATTAGTAAATCATCGACATATAGTATCAAAATTATCATATCATCTTTATCCCTTTTATAATATAGATTTGGATCGGCTTCATTTTTGGAGAATCCTATGTCGGAGAGATACTTATCAATTCTTTCATACCAAGCCCTTGGAGCCTGTTTAAGCCCATAGAGAGCTTTCTTGAGCCTGCAAACAAAAATGTTAGGATCATGAATTTCAAATCCTTCAGGTTGCTCCAAATACACTTCTTCTGTAATCTTTCCATTCAGAAATGTTGTTTTTACATTCATCTAATGTACTTTCCATCCCTTCGATGCTACAATGGCTAAGATTGCTCTTACAGAGGTGTATCTAGCAATAGGAGCAAAAGTTTCTTCATAATCAATCCCCTCTTTCTGAGAGAATCCCCTGGCTACAAATACAATTTTCAATGCTACTGTTTGCAGCATGATTTACTTTTAAAATACACTTGGAAGAAACGACAGATTTTCTTTCAAGTCTTGGAACAATTTCCCAAACATCATTTTTCATAATAGCTTGGTATTCTTTTGTCATAGCATCTTTCCATGTTGTATGTTTAATAGCCTCTGAAACATTGGTAGGTTCTGATTTAGACAAATCATTCATGTTTGTTATGTAACTAAAATTTAGGTCTTTTGCTTTCTTTGATTTTTCCCGATGGTGCAGCAAAGTCTTGTGCTTCCTCTACTATCTTAATGGCCCAAAGTGGTCTTTTCTTAGAATTTTGAGTTTCTTCAAGATTAAGATTTTGAATTTCACCTTCAATTTCTTCAATGTTCTCCCTTTAAGACTCAATTTCAGTATCTCTTTTAGAACTAGGTAAAGGAGAGGGTTCTTCAGAACTTAGGGCTCTTTTGAATGCTAAATCTTCTTCAAAGTTTGCATCCCTACTAAGTTCAATATTTTTTTGACTAGGTATGAAAATCCTATATGCTTTAGATGTTTCACTATACCCTACAAAAATACCTTTCCTCCCGGAGGGTTCTAACTTAGTTCTCTTTTCTTTTGGAACATGGATATATACAAGGCACCCAAAAATCCTAAGATGACTTATATTGGGTTTAACCTTAGTAAGGACTTCTTCAGGAGTTTTATCTCTAAGATAGGAGTGAGGACTTCTATTTTGAATATAGACAGCAGTACAAGAGGCTTCTGCCCAATGATAATATTATGGATTTTGATCAAATATCATAACTCTTGCAGCTTCTATAATTGTTCTGTTCTTCCTTTTTTCTACCCCATTTTGTTGCGGGTTATAAGGAACGGTGTACTCCCTCTTAATTCTTGTTTCTTTACAAAACCTTTTAAACAAATCTAAGGTATATTCCCCTCCATTATCTGTTCTAAGAGTTTTAATTTTATGTCCTAATAAGTTTTCAATTAAGGTTTTAAATTCTTTAAATCTCTTTAGGATTTCTTCTGATTCTTTGCATTTTAAAAAGTAAATCCAAGTTTTCCTAGAGAAGTCATCTATGAACAAAATATAGTACTAGAATCCTCAAAGAGAAGGAACACACATATGTCCACATAAATCTGAGTGGATTAATTCCAAAACATTGTTAGTTTTTCTAGTGCTATCATGACATGGACTTTTGATGTTCTTACCCAGAGCGCATCCTTTGCATATACTTGAGTGCTCTTTATTTAGTTTAGGTAAACCAGTAACCATCTTCTCCATAGTTGATAAAGTTTTGAACTTTAGATGTCCTAACCTTCTGTGCCATATTTCATTTATATCCGCAGCTTCATGAATTAAGGCTTGAATAGGTAGACTGGGTTCTGAATTTAATTCATACAAATACCCTTTTCTTTGACCAATCAATTTTGCTTTCTTAATTGAGGAGTTCTTAGCCCAGGTTATTACTTTACCGTCCATGAATGCAACATTATGTCCATCATCTTCAAGTATTGTAACCAAGATTAGATTTATTTTTATTCTTGGTACATAGAGTACTCCTTTGAGAAGAAGAGAATTTCTTGATTTTAGTTTCAAGGTGCAATTTCCAATTCCTTTGACGGAATGTGTTGAATTATCACCGATGGTGACTTTGCCATTAACCTTTTCTAATATAGAATCTAGTGCTTCTTTGTATCCTATAATATGTCTAGATGATCCACTATCAATTACCCATGCTTTACTTGAGACTTCATTTGATAGTGACGAATACAATACACGATTCTCAGGATCATAGTTATCTTCTTCCAAAGTTATGTTTGTATAGTTCGCTTGTTTAGAATTCTCCGAGCAATTAGATCTGTGGTGCCCAAACTTTTTGCATCTATAGCATTTTATTTTGAATAGATCTTTCTTAGGTTTGTCATTCTTTTCATTACCCTTTTTCTTCTTGAAATGCTTCTTTTTACCTTTATAGGAATTTGTATTAAGAACATGAAGTTCTTTATCTTCTATTTTTAGTTTTCCTCATTTCTTAAGTTTTCTAGATTCTTCCTAAAGGCAATCTCCTTTAAGTCTATTGAAGTCAAGAAGTTTGTCTCTAGCACTTACTCCTTGTGCGAATGTTTCCCATGGATCTGGTAATCCGTCTATAGCCACTAGTGTTAGTTCTGTGTCACTAATGATGGTTCCTATACTTGCAAGTTCATCTCTTAAACTAGAAACCCTTAGGAAGAAACAAAGAATTGATTCTCCTTTCTTTATTTGTACGTGATTTAGTTGCCTTTTCAGTGCAAGAACTCTAGTTGCATTGTTGACCTCATATGCATTTAGTAATGCATTCATCATATCAAATGTTGTCTGATGTTTCGTTAGCATAGGTACAATATCATTTTTCGCTCCATCTAATATGATCTGAATGGCTTTTCTATTTCCTTTACTCCAGATAGTTTTATGAGGTTCAACATTAGGTTGTTTGGATGCTGAATCAACAAATTGTTTTACATCATTTTCTTCAAGAATTATCATGATTCTGAATTTTCATGCATCAAAGTGTTCTTTCCCATCAAACCTGTCCTCGGGTCTGATTGTGTATGGCATTGAAGATAGAAGATATATATAAGGTCTGATAACTTAATTTGCAGAGCCTAGGTTTGACTACAAAAGCTTTGATACCATGTAAAGTTTCTGCAAATTCTGTTATAAAATCATACCTTTCAAATACACTTAGGTTGCTGAAGATAATCTTCTTTAACTTCTAAATGTAGGAGGAGTTATCAGAATATTGAAAGTTGTTCTGAATTTAATCGTCTCTGCAATAAATTTGTGTGGGGCAGTATTGCTTGAAGGAGCAGACTTATGTTAATTGTGTGTCCTTAGACTACAATAACACCCACCTATTCTACCAAGACCAAAGGGCATGTCCCTTAAAGGGACATGACCCTCTCTAGGTTGGCCCATACAATACTTCTATAAATCGGCGCCTATGAAGGAGATAACAAGAAATTTAACTAACATAACAATTAGTTATGGTTAGTACAAAACATGTTTACTCCAAGGATCGCTGCCCTATTTATTTGTCAAGTATAGTATATATAAAATGCCTTCGTATGGTATAAGTGGAGAAGATTAAGGTGCGGTCTGCACTTCTCAAACTAGTATGAATATCAGTGTTAAATATTTAACAATCACCTTTCTAAACTTAGAATTAGGTACCAACAAAATTCTACCCTTATAGATGACAAGTTCATTTTGAATCGTGTGCCTATCATCATGGATGGCACCCTCCAACAACGTAGAAGCCCATGAGTCTTTGCATATTCAGTTGTTATGTTCTCCTTGCAATCTGTTGTAATCTCAACCAAAGAGATAAATGTGGTCACCTAGACAAAGAATCAGCCACTGCACTCTTTTTCCTCTGACATAAACTATGTCAAAATCATAAGCCTGTAATTTACTCACCCACATTTGTTGTCTTTCACTGAAACCTTGTTAACTCAAAAACATATTTGAGCCTATTATGATCAGCTTTAGCAGTGAATTTTCCTCCCACAACATAAGGTCTGAATGTAACTAGTGTGTGCATTATTGCTAACATTTCCATGTCATAGCTAAATAGCTCCTTTCAGCTCCTCTAAGGGAGTTACTGTTGATCCTGAAAAATTAAGGAAATCATTGATTCGCCTCATACAAATTTGTCACATCTTAAAGATTTTTTATGGTTTGTATGGGGTTTTATAGAAGATTTGTAAAAGGCTTTTCATAGGTTGCTACTCCATTGACTTATTTGACTGAAAATGGGGCTAAAAAGCAGAGAAAACTTAGCTATGACATGGAAATGTTAGCAATAATGCACACACTAGTTACATTCAGACCTTATGTTGTGGGAGGAAAATTCACTGCTAAAGCTGATCATAATAGGCTCAAATATGTTTTCGAGTTAACAAGGTTTTAGTGAAAGACAACAAAGGTGTGTGAGTAAATTACAGGCTTATGATTTTGACATAGTTTATGTCAGAGGAAAAAGAGTGCAGTGGCTGATTCTTTGTCTAGGTGACCACATTTATCTCTTTGGTTGATTCTTTGTCTAGGTGACCACATTTATCTCTTTGGTCTGAATGGATGGCACCCTCCAGCAACCTAGAAGCCCATGAGTCTTTGCATATTCAGTTGTTATGTTCTCCTTGCAATCTGTTGTAATCTCAACCAAAGAGATAAATGTGGTCATCTAGACAAAGAATCAGCCACTGCACTCTTTTTCCTCTGACATTAACTATGTCAAAATCATAAGCCTGTAATTTACTCACCCACATTTGTTGTCTTTCACTGACACCTTGTTAACTCGAAAACATATTTGAGCCTATTACGATCAGCTTTAGCAGTGAATTTTCCTCCCACAACATAAGGTCTGAATGTAACTAGTGTGTGCATTATTGCTAACATTTCCATGTCATAGCTAAATAGCTCCTTTCAGCTAAATAGCTAAATATTTCCTTGTCAAAATCATAAGCCTGTAATTTACTCACCCACATTTGTTTTCTTTCACTGAAACCTTGTTAACTCGAAAACATATTTGAGCCTATTATGATCAGCTTTAGCAGTGAATTTTCCTCCCACAACATAAGGTCTGAATGTAACTAGTGTGTGCATTATTGCTAACATTTCCATGTCATAGCTAAATAGCTCCTTTCAGCTCCTCTCAACTTCCTCTTTCATAGGCAATATGATGTTTATTTTGCATTAGGACAGAGCCTATTCCTTCACTGGATGCATCACAATCAAGCTCAAAAAATTTAGAAAAATCAAAGATTTGCTAATATGGGACATGTTCTCATGAAGTGCTTAAACTGATCAAAAGTTTTCTCTGCTTTTTAGCCCCATTTTCAGTCAAATCAGTCAATGGAGCAGCAACCTATGAAAAGCCTTTTACAAATCTTCTATAAAACCTCATACAAACCATAAAAAATCTTTAAGATGTGACAAATTTGTAGGAGGCCAATCAATGATTTCCTTAATTTTTCAGGATCAACAGTAACTCCCTTAGATATGATAATGTGACCAAGATATAACAATTTTCTCAACCCAAATTCACATTTAGATTATTTAGCATACAATGACTCTCTCTCTAGTATACTAAGCACTTCTTCCAAGTACTTCAAGTACTCATCCCATGTCCTACTATATATAAACATATCATCAGAAAATATGAGGACAAACTTATCTAGTTGCTTGTTAAGAATCCTATTTGTACGAGACTGAAAAGTAGCTCGAGCATTAGTCAACTCAAAGGACATGACTAAAAACCCATAATGACATAAGTGGCATATAAAAGTTGTCTTCTCAACATCCTCCTCTCAAACTCTAATATGATCCTAGCCCAATCTCAAATCTATCTTCAGAAAGAAACAAGAACCATGCAACTCATTAATCAATTCATCAATGCAAGGTATTGGAATATTTGTTTTTAATTGTTTTCCTATTAATGCCCTGTACTCAATGCAAATGGGCATTGTCCCATCCTTTCATTTTTACCAGCACTGTTGAAGAGGCAAACGGACTCTTACTTAGCCTTACATGTCCCATTTCCAGTAGCTCCTTAATTGCCTTTTTAATTTCAACTTTGTGTCTTTTGAAGTGCATATAAGGAGTAGTTATGACTAGTTTAGCTCCTTCCTTGAGCTCTATTATATGCTCAATACCCCTATCTGGAGGAGCTCCATGAGGAATACATATCCAACAATACATTAAGATCAGGTCGACTTCTCTTTTTTTGTCCTGAATAAGTAGGTATGATAACACACTTAGCTGCCAACTCCAATTGATGATGCAGGATTTTCTTCCATCAACCTCAAATTTCACTTCCTTAGTTTGCAAGTCCATCCTAAACTCACCGAGTGGACATAGCCACTGAACTCCAAGCACCGCGTCTGTGTCGCCAATACTAGCCACTCAACAAAATGCACAAGTCTGGTATCTTCTAGTGCAAGTAAGAGTGAAGCCATCAGCAACCATGACTCTAAAACCTTCACATTCTTCCATCCTCAAACCCCTTCTTGCCACAGCACCTTCATCAATAAAATAATGTCTTACACCTATGTCAATGAGATTGACTATTTGCTACCCACATAACACACCTCTAGCTCTGAAAGAGCCTATTTTCTGCAAACTAGTTAATTGTGCCATGACACTCTTGCTTCTTTGTTCCCTATCCAACTCTTCTAATGAAGTATCTTCCTCACTAGTGTCTGATTCAGTTTGCTGTCCAGAATTTTCAGAACTTGATTCAGGGCCTATAAAATACTCCAATTGTTCTTTAGCCTTGACAGCACATTTATAAGTTGGGTCCCAAGAATCTTTTTATTGAAAACACAATTTCTTCTTCCTAAGGTCATTTAGTTGATCTTCATCAAGCCTAAACTACATTTTCTTAGTCTGATCTAAATCTTTATGTGAATGTGTTTTGTCTTTTTTCTTTTCATGATGGAAAGTCCTTGATTATAATTTAGTCCTTGAAGTAGAAGCATCCATTTCTCTTGCTCTTTTGATTGCTTCTCGTGGATTTGATGGGTTAAAAGCTTTAACCCAGCCCCTCAAAGCTTCCATTAATCTGTCCACAATAAGCACTACTTGTCTTCTCTCTGAAATATCAGTCGCTGATACTGAAAGATTCTGAAAATTTGCAATGAATGATTCCACTGAACCCCACTATTTCAGCTGTGCCAACTACTTAAAATCTATCACAGGGTCCCTGTCAAAACGGTCTATAATCTTCTCAGTAAACTCTGCATAAGACGCAATCTAATCATTACCCAAGGTGATCAGCCCATGATACCACCAATCATGAGAACTACCTTCCAAATGCAAGGTTTCATATTTAATAACTCCATCCTTTTCAATGGGCTTAATCTGAAAACATGTATCCACAAGACTCGGCTATAATTTTTCCTACACCATCAAAAAAAGGAATTGTGACCTTCACACTTTCCTTTGCAAATCTTAGTTCTGAAATCTACCACCACCTCCTTTGCATGGTCTATTTCTTTCTCTGAAAGCTATATAATTTGGAAGAGGCATTTCAACCTGAAAATTTGCACCCAAAGCTTGCCAATTAGTCCAAACTTGTCTATGAAATTCTTGATCTGTTTGATAATTTACGGTTGGTGGCTTATTGGCATGAGTATACGTGAGCATTAATAATCTAGAATTCATTGTAAAACCAAAAGCTCTTGGCTGCTCATTTCTGTTATTGGTTGATCCCTGTCCATTGTTTCCATTATTTCCATTGTTAATGTTCTGGCCAGCATTACCCTGATTGCCATTTTGTTGCACCAAATTATCATCTGAGCCATATGTTGGCAGGACTGTGTCAATATGGTCATCATTTCTCTTTGCATTCAAGCCAGCTTCCTTAGTGCATTCAAAATACCACTGTTATGTGAGCACCTCGACCCATTGTTCCTGAAAGAATTTCAGATTGTCCAAACTCTGATTGTTGGTCTAAACTGACATTTGATTTGTTCCTCTAAAGGTAGTAGTGATGAGTTGATGGAGGTATACCCAGCCAACAGGCTACAAGAACACAATTTGAACTCTGACACCACTGTAAAACACGACCCCCTTTCTAGTCAAGGAAAATTGAAAGATTTTGTTCAAAGAAATTGATCTCACTATTTCAATGGCCTGATTTCTCCTTATGGAATTGAAGCTTTCTTTGAGTAAACTCAGACAATAATCAGTAATGAAAACAATGACTTATGCATACTATCTTTCAGAAGACATTTACTAAGAATGTACAGTCGCAACATCTACCATAATAAAAATTGACAGAAAAATTACACCTTAAACAGTTTTAACAACAATATCAAGCCAGTGTTGTTGCATTTGATCTCAAAGAGTTACAAACATCAATTAAGAGCTACAGGATCTATGGACTGCAGCTTATAAAACATGGTAGCCCAGTTTACATTCCCAACACTTTCTCAACCATGCTAATTAAAGGACCTCATGCTTAGCCACTCCATCAGTAGTAGATTACTATTCTAGAAGTTTCAGTCTTCAAGGCTACTGTTTCACTACACTAAGTCTAAGAATGATGGAAGTCAGGAAACCTGAATTTGGTGAACACTGTTAATGTTTAGTGTCAGAAGAAGCAAAACATGAATTACTTGATATGCTGAAATTACTGCTGATTCCATAAATCACAGAGATATAAGCATGCATATATGTATATATATTAATATATGTATCCACATACATATGCCTACATCCTTGTAATGCTTCATGGATTATCAGCAGTACTGAGATCATATTTATTGATTAATTGGCAGACTTCATAATGATCGGGCTCCTTATTATTGGGAGACAATTTCATTATCGTGCCTTGTTATTGTTATCGGGACTCTTCGGAGTCATGTCCTTTACCCTCATATATAAGAGCATGCTGCCGCAGGGAAAGGATCAATACACATGGCATTCAAGTACCTGCAGTCAGCAACAATATTGTATAAACATTACTTTCTGTTATCATCATTATTTCATTTGTTAAACAGCACTTCAGTGTTACAGTTACTGCTGAAGGAGAAAGATGAGCAAATATATTACTGAGATCGCTGCCATAGAAAAGCAAATATATTCTGCATTGTTCAAGTAAGATATTCTCTGCAAGCATTTATTTGTAATTGTTTTATCTATCAGAGATCCACAATAATTAACAAAAGCATGGCTTGATGGCACCACAATCTCCTTCAGTTTTTCATATCATCCATTGGTTCAACCTCCCTTAGTTACTCATGAGTCACTCCATTTCACCAATCTGCTCATGACAGCTCCTTCCAGTTCAAACGCAGGCCTATAAAATAACTAGCAACAACTCCCTATGAAGATATTACACCCCTGATGCACCTCTTAAATTGCTCCAGGCTTCCTGTCTCACTCGATTTAAATATAGTTACACTCTAAACTCATTCCATTGTTTCCCAATTAACCCAACTCTGTCAACACTCCTTTATTCACACTATTTAGTGGATTATTACTCTTCCAAACTCTAAAAATATATTTCAGATACCAGACACCTTGGCAATTTACGATGAACACACGACTTGCCCTGTAAAAATCTCAATGAGAGCTCATCCAATCAACCTGTGGTTAAGTCTGTAGCATCATCTGCATTTAGGTCCCCTGTGTAACCAAAAAAAAAATTGTTATTGACAAGTTTCAAATTTACTAATAAAAAAGAACTTTATTATCACCCTGGAGCCATCTCTCAGCCCCAAAGATAATGCTCTCCTAAAGAAGTCAGACGTCCAAAAGCACCCACTAATTCCAAGGATCTGCAATCCAGCAAAAACTCAGAAGTTTTAATTTTCATTCCACATTATCCTTTAAAATGATACTCTTCATGTCTTTTGTTCCCTCCTCATTTGTAACTCCTCCCCCTTTCTTGAATTCTATGCGTTTCTTTTGTTTTTTCTTATGTTATTTCCTCCACCAACCAATTTGAAGATTATTTCACCTGACGTTGATTTCTTGGAGCTTATTAATGAGTGAAATTTTTTGATATATTAAATGCTAACTGGGGGAAACATTAGCATTTAATATTTACTAATAGGCATAAGTTTAGTTATTAAAGGGGGACATTACAATATAAAATTATTGGAAAGGATTGCAAATTGTTTTTATTTACTTGTCCCAATCAATCCTCTTGCTTATCCAACTTTGTTTAGAAATTATTTTATTTCCTAGAAGAGGCCCTCATACATAATCTTCTCAAGGCCAACTAAGCTCATTCATTACCTGCCTACACACAAAAAATTGACTATCCACATGATGATATATCATTTATTACCTGCCATGGTTTTTATTCCTATGTGAATAATTTTAATAGTATCATAATATTGTCCTCTATCTTAATAGAGCCTATTTTCTATTACAATAAGGTTCTCCTAACACTGGGAAAGGGTGATGGCAGGCACGACATTTTGCATGCCTCATGATAAGAACTAGAAGTAATGGCATTCTTTTCCATTGTATTTGTCTTGAATATGGCGGTCTGGTTGTGGCTTCAGCTGTTTCAACTGAATATTACAATGGGTTTAGTGTTTGTTTTATGTTTGATACCTTGTCAATTAGAGAGTTCTTATGCAGCTTCAGCCTTGACACTGGGGCATAACCAAATTTTGTTGGTTACTGGACCTAAATGAGGTTTATTGGCAAAAAATTAGAGCCTTTCTGTAATGTCCCCTTTTCCTAGGACATTATAATTTTGTGTGCCGGATCACTTCGCCTAGGTTTCGGGGGCGAAAAGTTTCTTTACGGGGTTCAGTGCGAGGTTTGGCCTAGACACTTCCAGTTTTAGACCCATCAGAGCCGTTTTGGCAGGTTGTTCGGATACTTACTATTTTAAACAAAGCTCAGTATTCTTGATATCCCAGTGTTGATTTGGAAGCATCTCGCTAAGAGCTTTCCAACGAGCTATTGCACGTGCTTATCCGAGTTCGTTTGATCAGTTATTTTAATGTCTAATAATTATATGGTTTACTGAATAAGTGACTATTAAAGTTCATTTAACTTGTCATTTTATTTTTAAAAGGATACTATGTTCACTGAAGTGACTAAAGGACAAAAAGCTTCTTTATCCCACATTGCTTAAAAGAGCATGCATCACATTAAGAAAAGGGATAAAGGTACATCAGACTTCACTTGGGATGATATGAAGATTATAATATTCAAAACAAATATTAATTTGTGAGCTGGAAACAGCTGCTGGTTATTTCTTCTAGGACGCAAACCCTTGAAGAAGCATTTGAAGGTTGGACGCAAACCTAGCCTTCTTACAGGTTTCTTCTACATTGCCAATCTAACTATCATTTTTGTTTATAAGATTGGATTACTTGAATTGTTGCACGTTATTGTATTGCTGTTGTATAATACAGTAATGCATTTGTGGTTATTTGTGTTAATTTCTGGTTCATATATGTACTTTTTGAATAGTGGTGAAATAAAACAAAGTTTTCTGAGTTTCCTTGTATGCAAATATGTGGGTTACAAATCAGATTAAGGTTCTGGAATTTGTATCAAATATTGGTTTCTGTTCAGATTTAAATGTGGACTTTATATCATGGGTTTTTGGTAAAATATCCGGAAAGGGATATTATAGTGGTATCAGAGCCAAGAATCCTGCCATCCTGTGGAATCACGCAACATACAAGAAGTTTATGAAATAAAAAAATACTTCATATTTTGGTTGCTTAAATGTGACCGGTTTGAACTGTGAGGACAAAAACCCTCAAGTTTGAAGTTTACTAAGGGAGTTGGACGTCACCCCAATCTTTCTTCTATTCACTACTATACAGGTTGGGCAGAAGAATCGGAAAGTTAGAAGCATTTTGTGAAGTAAAATCCTTGGAGGTAAGGAATGCCGAATAAATTAGTCATTGCATATTCTGAGACCATTGGGTATTTCGAATTTCCAGTGATAAAAGCAGTTTATTTGGAAGGTTTGGTTCCTAGCGTAATAATCCAAGGCAAGTTTGCGTTTTTTTTAATTTGGTTGGCACATCTGGAACAATATTATCTCCTTCTCACAAACCTGCATAGGAGTTTGCTAGGAGTTGCGACTCAGAATGAGAGCCTTATACATTTTTTTCATAGTCGGTTTTTGCCAAGATATTAGCAACAACACACGGCGGATTCTCCAGGCGTTTATTTGAAGGACATGAGGGAGTCCCTATGGTGTCACGGGTAGGTTTTAGAGAGGAAAGAAAATGCAACTAGCCAATTATGAAGAGTCACAAGTGGCATTAAACCACAACAAATAGGGAGGTCAATGGTGCCCTTTGTCTCAGCGCAGGAACTTGGACTGTGGGTCAACTTCAAACGACCATCCTTAATAGCAACATTGGTGGAATATCAGACTGGTCCACCTAACGTCACGTCCCCAGCAATATATGCATCCACAGCAGGTTACAAGGAAGTGCAAACGTGGTCGAGTTTAGGAACATACCCAGCATTACCCCCAACAACAGTGGGTTATGAGTTAGAGTGTGAATCGAAAGTGATATCCCTGGGTATCTCCAGTTTTGGTCGGGTTCTTCCTATTGACCAACATACTACATTCATGAAGTCAGGTCTTTGGCTTACGGGTTGTCCATGAGGGCAGTAGGGCAGTAGGGCATGAATGCGTTGAATATCTGGCAACATAGTGTGAGATATAGAGAATATAGACAGGTGCCGCCATTGAAGACAGTCCTACCACATGTACAGGAGGTCGTGTCTATGTCCACGTGTGAAGAAGGCAAACTACCAGGTTCGGATCAGTTCCAGTTTCCAAGACTAACATTGCCAAGACTGTGAAAGAATGTGTTCTTCGGTTGGATCATCATTGTGTTGGCTGGGAACGTGTATCAACCATGATAACCATTACATAAACAATTCCAAGAATATATTGTGTTTGGGTTTCAACGTGTTGAGAGGGATCTTTAAAATGTTTACATATATCTCAATCATGAATGTTCCCTCTATTATATAAATCTTTGCAAACTGTTTGTTTAAATGCTTCCTCTGAGATTGGTACTATAGATACATAGTTTCATCCCGGTATGTTGGAATGAAGAACTGATTTTGTGGAAAATTGTTAAACTTCTTATCAAACCGACTGTGAATAGTATAGTTTACAACACCAATGGCTTGAATATGATTGTTTGAATTCTCTCAGCTCAGATACAGAAAGCATTTTTCAGACTTGTTACAGTGACCTCCAAACATATCAGTTCCCTTGAAAACTGTTTGATAAAATTCCATCCTAAGGAAAATACAACATTTGTTCCAAAATATAAGTGCAGAACAATACAGTGGTATTGGACTGAGATAAAACTTACTTTCAAAATCCAGTCTGAACCTTTTATTGGGCTATATAACTGTTATTGCTTAACTCAGCCCCATAGTGTATAAATCTTAACAGTGATTTGGAGCATTTAAGACCTTTTTAGTAAATGAAGCACATGGTATAAGTTTTTACAAGGGTGTGGTTTACGCCAGTCCCACTAGTCCCCTAGCTGTGATCTGTACCACTCTAAGGTCATTGTTTAGATTCTACTGTGTATTGTTTGTTTGTTTGGCACTGGTAAAACTGGTCTTTCCTACATCCAAGGCTGCTATATTTGGAGAGTCATTTTTTGGGATTGAAGCAAACAAATTCCTTGTACATCTTCAAGGTAGACATTTGATTCTATACAGTATGTTAGATTGGCTATTGAAGATTGTTGGGAGCATTGCCTGAGACAACAAACAGAACTTGGACGGATGGGAATTACTGCAAAGACATCTTAGCAGTCCAAACAGCAACCTACATTATTACTGCACAAACTGAAACATCATATCAGCAAGCTTGCAAACTGCATAACACAATTGCAAATGGGGAAAATATATGGCTACAAAAAGGTTAAGAAAGACATTGTTAAGCTGCAACAGCAGTTAGCCCAAAATTTCCAATCCGATACAAGAACTGAAATAATGAGCATATGTGACAAGTACAACAAATTTGCTCCACAGATTCAGAAAAAATTACCCTTCATGGCATATGTGAACTTATAGCTAGAGTTGCAAAACAAGACGAATATGATAAGAAACAAATACTATGATTTGGCTCAAGATCTCCTTGCAGAGGACAATTACAGGTATTTGCATGAGGAAGGCATCAATTAGCTTGATAGTAGTACTGAAAAGGAAGAGCAATCTTTGCATGATAATATACAAAACAATAATAATGGCACAAGTGTACTAGCAGATAATTGGCAGACAAAAGTATCTTTTGGGTTTGTTTACACTAGTCCTTTTGATGAGCATATTGATGGCCCAGGTAGAAGAGTTGACCAAACCGCTAACTTTGGCAACTCCCCATCTTATTTAGACAGGGAAAACACCAGCATCTTATTTGGCGACATGGAAATTGACTTAGATGAATTTTATGATGATACTAGGCTGGAAATTATGTTAAGTTTTGAGAAGGAGCAAATGGACCGCAATGTTGGCAAGATAGATGATCTAGCACATGTTGAGATAGAGGATATATCTGAAAATGTTGTTCCCCTAAGTGATGAAAAATCAAAAAATTCTATGGAAAGCAGCCCACTTGTGTTTTAAGGAGATGGTCAAAAACCATTATCACTCCTTGACTTATTGATTATGTTTTTGGTCAAAGAGGACAAGATTGTCCAAGTGTTGATGAGGATGGATGATTCTTCCAATTTGATTGAGGATCTCATACGGAAGATTGTGATAGAAGAGAGGCATGGGAATGCATGTGGTGTCAAAAGTCCTCTTTTACATACTATTTTTTGAAACTTTGAAGATGATAAAATATGAGTACTTGCAACTATTAATGGATAGGGATCTAGCAATAAAATTTGGAAAGCACAAGGAGAGTGAGGTAGATGAGCTATGTTTTTAATTGAGTTTAACACATTATTCCATCCACAAAGCTGAAAATCAAACAAGTGGGACAGCCACTTATGAAGAAAATGACAATGATTCAAGGGCACAAGAAGTCACGCAAATCATTGAAGGAATTTATAAAGTGGGTAGATGTGAAGGCAAGCAATGTGATTCAATCACGTATTTCCCGTTTGAGACTATCTATGGTCAGAAACAATTTATGGATCAGCAAGTTGATAACACTGAAAATTCCGATTTTTATGATAGCAGTTGTACATTTTCACAGGAGGACGTGGTTAGTGATACAAGTGAGGATAATTCAGAGTTTTCAGCTAACGGTGAACCATCCTTTTATAAAGACTTTGACATAAGCAAGAGTACTTATGGTGGAATAGAAAGTTCAGATTTATCCTTAGCATGCTCTGAGGGAATTTTCAACTTGCCCAGAATTTTATCACCTAGCTCTTATGAAATGGCCACGGCCTACTTGTTGATTGGTGATTTTTCTTGTTGGTATATTTTCCCTATCAGTGATTTGCATGTGTATGTTGGTAATATATTCGCTGATTCTATTTGGCCTTCCAGGGTCAACGAGTTATTTGCAGGTGAGTAGAGAGATCACACATTGCCCTAAATTCCACATGAGGTGTCTACATTTTTATTTCTGTAGGGTATTGAAGGCAGTGTTAGCACTCATGATGTTGGTGATTCACCAACCACTCTTTCATTTACCCAAGATCTTATTGTTTAGGAAATTGGGAATCCAAGTATTAATAGTATCTTACATCTGGCGGATTATGTTGTGTTGCTACACAGACACATGATTATGATCTGTGTGTTTCAGCTTTTTAATTGAGCTTAACAAGTAATTCCATCCACAAAGCTGAAAATCAAACAAGTGGGGCAGCCACTTATGAAGAAGATGATAGTGGTTCAAGGGCACAAGAAGTCATGCAAATCATTGAAGGAATTCATAAAGTGGGTAGATGTGAAGGCAAGCAATGTGATTCAATCACGTATTTCCTATTTGAGACTATCTATGGTCAGAAACAATTTATGGATCAGCAAGTTGATAAGACTGAAAATTCTGATTTTTCTGACAGCAACTGTACATTTTCACAGGACATGGTTAGTGATACAACAAGTGAGGATAATTTAGAGTTTTCAGCTAACGGTGAACCATCCTTTTATAAAGACTTTGACATAAGCGAGAGTACTTATGGTGCAATAGAAAGTTCAGATTTATCCTTAGCATGCTTTGAGGGAATTTTCAGCTTGCCCAGAATTTTATCACCTAGCTCTTATGAGATGGCCACGGCCTACTTGTTGATTGGTGATTTTTCTTGTTGGTATATTTCCCCTATCAGTGATTTGCCTGTGTATGTTGGTAATATATTCACTAATTCTATTTGGCCTTCTAGGGTCAACGAGTTATTTGCAGGTGAGTAGAGAGATCACACATTGCCCTACATTCCACATGAGGTGTCTATATTTTTATTTCTGTAGGGTATCGAAGGCAGTGTTAGCACCAAAGAAACGTGAATCGGAATCGGATCGGAATTGGCAAGGCCGAATCGAATCGTGAATCGGCAATGAATCGGCAATGAATCGGCAAATTTGAAAAAACCTTTTAAATTTAAAGATTTTAACAATTTAAAACTTATTTCATGCACCCTTTATTGAATATAACTTAAGCACACTATACCATCATCAAATAGAAGTTAAAACTTAACATACATAAACATGAAACATAAAATCCATCACATACGTAACTATGTTATCTAAGATTCTAAAATGTAAATTGTAGGCTAGCTGAAGTAAATAGAAATCAAATGATCATAATGATTTAAATCATAGAATGTATGTAAGATGATCCATAAGACATCAAATCATAAATTTATGTAAGAATCTAAGATGAAGATCCATGAAAGTTTGAAACTTTGAAACATATGTCTATCAATGATTCAGTATCAATATCTGTAAACAAAATATAAAAACAAGGCTCCAGCTCAAGCCTCGGGCTCATAGTCATCATCATCCTCAACATCATCCTCAAGCTCGGCTACAGCCTCAGCCTCAGCCTCTGAGTATCCAGTCTGCCTAGTAGCAAGGCGTCTACTGTAGGTCCTAGAGGACTGTCGAGCCATATCTCCCGCACATAAGATGGGCTCACGAATGTCGCTAGGGCCTGTGTCTGTGCGTGCACGTGTGCGTCTACCAATGCCTGAAGAACGTGCTCTAGCTGCCTCAGCCTCTATATCCACCTGGTCAATCCACGCACGGTCTTCCTCAGTGAAGACTGGATCTACAACCTCTGTGAGCCACTCTGATTCTGGATCAATCTCCTCCAGAATGATCGGAGAGGAGTCAGTGCCCAAAATCTGTCTGATCCTAAGACGGAGGTTGTAATGAACGAAGACAAGATCATTCAACCTCTGCACTGTCAACCTGTTTCTCCTCTTCGAGTGGATGTGCTCGAACATGGACCAACTGCGCTCACATCCAGAAGCGCTGCTTGGCTGACTCAGAATACGAATGGCAATTTTTTGAAGTTTTGGGGTTGTGGCCCCAAACATTTGCCACCATCTATCTGAAATAAGGGAAAATAAAAATAATTAGTCTCATTTACAAATTACAAATTACAAGTTAACTCTAAAATTACATAATCAACTTTAAGTTTAGAATCTAGATTCATGAACATTGAATATATTATTTAATTTTTACCTGGCTGTATTGTTTCCCAAGCATCTATGGCTACCCTGCTAGAGAAAAGTGGCCCTTCTTTATTATTGAACTTATCAAGCTCAATAATTGCAGCACTGCTATCCTCATCAGTACTCAACCTCTAGATCACTGTATATAATCCGGTGAGAACCTCCTCATCCGTCTTGAAGTCAGGACGGAAACGAAATGCCGAATTCAAAAAGTAAGCTGCTGCATGGATGGGTCTGTGGAGCTGATTCTGCCATCTCCTATCAATGATGTCCCAAATAGGGGCATACTTCTCCTGCACTCCTGCATACTGAGCTCTAATGGCCTCCTTGGCCCTATCCATGCCCTCATATATGTAGCCCATAGAGGGCTTCTCCCCATCAGCAGTTCGTAGGAGAGATACAAGAGGCTCAGTGGCCTACATATAAAGTAAAACAAAAATTTGAGTCAAAACTTAAACATAGAATAATTCAATAATATAAAGTAAAACTAAATCATTAAACAATTAGCATAGTAAACTGTAAAATATTAAATGTTAAATTGCAATAAAATTACCTTAAGTATTTCTCTAGCAGGTTTCCAAAAACCATCATCATCAAATATGCAATCCACCACATCTATCCCTGTAGTGGTCGTAGCATAGGAAGATGAAATCCACTCCCGCCCAACAAACATGCTCCTCAAATCATCCCTTGATGTCAACAAGGACTGCAAGGTGATGAAATTCGAGGCAAACCTCGTGATCCCTGGACGAGCTAACTCTTTGTCTCCTGTGTACTTCCTCATTGTGCTAAGGACAAATGAATGATTATAAATAAACTTACATATGTTTTTTGCCCTTTCCACACATGACTTGACCCACTCAAGTTTGCCAATTTCCTCCAACATGAGGTCAAGGCAGTGTGCTGCACAAGGGGACCAAAATATGGTGGGGTGCCTCTCCATCAAAAGTTTGCCTACAACAATTTTAAGATAATTAGAAATTCAAATTTCAAACATGTTAGAACTTAGAACTTAGGAAACTTAGAAATTCTAAGTTAGAATTAGAAAAAGTTCAAAATTCAAATAAATTTATTTTCAAAACTTAAAAAGTTAAAAGTTTACCTGCAGCAACATAACTTGCTGCATTATCCGTCACCACTTGCACCACATGTTGTTCCCCCACCTCTGCTATAACTTCCTCAATAACCTCACATAAGTATGTGGTGTTTTTTACATGAGCAGAAGCATCAATGGATTTGAGGAACATGGTATATCCTACAAGTAACAAAACAACGAATTATAATTACTATTAGCAATCAAAAAATCAAAATTTGAAATAGTCAATCACGATTCAAAATTATGTATGTAGGAAAGTAGAATGATCAATCACCTCCACAGGATACAAGAAAATTGAGGAGTGTTCTTCCCCTCCTATCTGTCCAACCATCAGTCATGATGGTACAACCCTTTTCGATCCACTCCTTTCGGTTGTCCTCAAGCTCATGCCTCATATCCTCAACCATTTCCTCCAGGAGGTATCCACTCAACTCAGCCTCAGTTGGGGCTTTAAACCCCGGACCACAAATGGCAACTGCATCTATCATGTTCTGCCAATAAGGAGTCCTGTCACAAATAGATAATGATATTGATTAGAAATTTAGATGTCAAAAACTAAAATCATAAAACAAGTAGATATAATTAAAGTTTTACTTTTACTTTTAACTTTAACTTTGAAGATAACAAAGAAAAAAGAATCAATTACCTGGCTGCAATAAATGGAATGTTGCAAAAGTACCAGAATTTGCAAATCTCTTTTCTGGCAGCATCATGAATCTCCTTGTTCAAACCCATGCCCTCAAGCGTGGGTTGGGAGCCAGGAGTAGTGCGGGGCACAAAGTAACTATCCATTCTGCTTTTCCGCACTCTAGGCCGCAATAGGTTGGTGTTGGACTCTGTCTCAGTATGAGACCGACTACCACTAACACTCACATGAGCACTAGCACTAGGATGAAAAGGAGGCCTAGAAGAACCCTCCCCAACACAACCTACGGATGCGGAAGCTGATGCAGATGCACTTGCAGATGTAGATGCGGTTGCGGATGTGGGAGCACGGGAGCCAATACCTCTTAACCCTTCAAGTTGCATTTTCTTAGTCAACTTGTCTTGTTCAATTTTTTCTAATGCCACTAAACAAGAGCGTTTTGCCTCAGCGGTTTGTTGAGTGCAAACTGTGACATCATGGCCAGGTATGCCAGCAATGTGGTATTTCAATCTATAGATACCTCCCGAATTTATTTTTTCTTTGCAAAATATACATTTTGTTTGATATTTGGTTCTCCCAGGAAACTCTTCATTATATTTCCAGCATTCATCTTTTTTACCCATTGTGGAAATTGGAAAATGAAAGCAAAGGGCTGCTGCAATAAAAAAATTCATGTAAAAAATCAAAGTTTGCAACTAATAAACAAAAACTACAAAACAACAAACCCTAGTTTGCAATTTAGTAAGACTAAAAATAAAAAACATTCAAGATTTGCAAATGAACACTAAAAAAATTTAACAAAAAATGCATACTACACTAACATGCAAAAAAAAAACCAACACTTACCTCTTGCAAATGAGTTGAGGAGTGTTGATATTGACTCCTTAATGCTCCCAATGCAATTTATGGCCTCCCCAAATGGAGTTCTGATCTCTTTGGTGCTCTTCCTTCTTGCCAATTGGAAACCTATGGATTCTCTTTTCTCTTCTTCTCTCTCACTCTTCCTCTCTTCTACTCATACTAAGCAAATAGAAGGCTCTTTAGGGTTATAACAAAGAGGAAAGTCAACTTAGAAAGCAAATAAAACATGTGTTTTTTTTAAAAAATTGAACTTTCTATCCTTGCTGCCGCGGCCGATTTCTAGAGATTCACGATGGCGATTTTGGCGATTTTTGCCATGAATCGCCGATTTTGGCGATTCAGGCGATTCACGCGAAAAAATCGCCACCAGTGATTTCCGATTCCAAAAAAATCGGGAGCCATGAATCTTATCGCGATTTCGGCGATTTCATGGCGATTTTTGGAACTATGGTTAGCACTCATGATGTTGGTGATTCACCAACCACTCTTTCATTTACCCAGGATCTTATTGTTTGGGAAATCTGGAATCCAGGTGTTAATAGTATCTTACATCTGGTGGATTATGTTGTGTTGCTACACAAACACATGATTATGATCTGTGTGTTTCAGCTTTCTGACATATCAAAGTTCTAGAGATTAGGACTACTCCTCTTACACCAGAGTGATATGGCAATGGAATCAGATTGGCCGGATCTATCATTGACATCGGAAAAAATATTACAGGAGTGGTACAGACAACATACGGGTCTTCACTTGGGATCTAGTTAAAGCATCCCTAGGTATTGCCTTGGGTCAGGGAGCTAGGAGGAGAGTTTGGTTGCTATCATATTGGGGTGGATATGGGTATATTGTTGAGCCCCCATTTTCACTTGACAGTACAATTCGTAGGGTCACTCATGGAGTGAGGCATTCATTCTGACTAATGGTATTGGCACATAGGGCAGCAGTATGTGGCAATGGGTGTCCTTTTATGGTGAGACTTGGGATCTTGGCATTTAGTTATTTGGCACATTGATTCCTATTGTACTGATTCACCCTTCTAAGTTTGGGAAGATGCATGCTAAGGTACATCGGCTGAGGAGTAGAACCTCATTCTCGAGGCGAGTATGGGATCCTAGTATTTGGTTTCTACAGGTATGAGCAGATTGCTTGAGGGCAAGCAATCTTTAAGGAGGGAGGCTTTGTAATGTCCCCTTTTCCTAGGACATTATAATTCTGTGTGCCGGATCACTTCACCTAGGTTTTGGGGGCGAAAAGTTTCTTTACGGGGTTCAATGCGAGGTTTGGCCTAGACACTTCCAATTTCAGACCCATCAAAGCCATTTTGGCAGGTTGTTCGGATACTTACTATTTTTAGTAAGTAAACAGGGCTCAATATTCTTAATATCCCAGTGTTGATTTGAAAGCGTCTCGCTGAGAGCTTTCCAACGAGCTATTGCACGTACTTATCCGAGTTCGTTTGATCAGTTATTTTAATGTCAGATAATTATATGGTTTACTGACTAAGTGACTATTAAAGTTCATTTAACTTGTCACTTTATTTTTAAAAAGGTATGTTCACTTAAGTGACTAAAGGACAAAAAGCTTCTTTATCCCACATTTCTTAAAGAGCGTGCATCACATTGAGAAAAGGGGATAAAGGTACATCAGACTTCACTTGGGATGATATGAAGATTATAATATTCAAAACAAATATTAATCTGGGAGCTAGAAACAGTTGGTTATTTTTTCTAGGATGCAAACCCTTGAAGAAGCATTCGAAGGTTGGATGCAAACCTAGCCTTCTTACAGGTTTCATCTACATCGCCAATCTGATTGTCATTTTTGTTTATAAGATTGGATTACTTGAATTGTTGCACGTTATTGTATTGCTGTTGTATAATACAGTAACGCATTTGTGGTTATTTGTGTTAATTTCTGGTTCATATATCTACTTTCTGAATATTGGTGAAATAAAACAAAGTTTTCTGAGTTTCCTTGTATGCAAATCTGTGGGTTACAAGTCAGATTAAGGTTTTGGAATTTGTATCAAATATTGGTTTCTGTTCGGATTTAAATCTGCACTTTATATCACAGGTTTTTGGTAAAATAACCTGAAAGGGATAATACACTTTCTCTTCAGTTTGCACCATACACATTATGTTTACTAGTTGAATCTTAAAGAAAATAGCACAATTACCATCTCCTATTAGATTGTCCTATACATCTCATCAAGCAATACACTAGCTGTTATTGGGAAATTTAAAACTACCAAAGTTGTAATTCTTAAAGGGCCAGACAAAGAACTGGTGATAAACAATAAATAGCTATAGAACACAAAGATGCAAAGAAATGAACACAAGCAACAAGATGAATGGAAAAGTATAGGGTTGTACCAGAATTTGAACTAAATATTTAGAAACTGCTCCAAGGAAGCTCGCAAACTGAATAAGACAGACATCTTAAGTAATATCGTACTGGAAAATTAGAGACTACTCAAAGGAAACTGGTAAACTGAATAAGACAATGACATCTAAAGTAATATACCCACATAAATATAATCAATGGCTCTGACATATAATTTGTCCAGAAAGTTTCAATACTACCAAAAACAACCTCAAAACATCACTCTCACCTAAAAAAAACATCAAAATGCACCCTAGATACAATAATAATCAACATGAACCCAGAGTCTACTAAAATTGGGAAAAGGTCAGCATGGTTGCAATAAAAAAGGAGCACCTGCGAGGAGCACTTGATTACCCACAAGTACATGAAAAGGAATAATCAATAAACACAAACAAGATGAATGGAAAATATAATTTAATTTAATATAAAAAATTCCACCTAGATATTTAGACATTATGCTGATTCTACTAGACCGAATATGATATTTAATGCGAGGAACACAAATATATACAATCAGTGGAACACAGGTAACAATTTAGTTAGCTGGAGATCAATAAGCCCCACTCAAATAGATTTTATGGGGTTATAGTACTCTCTATTCCTTTGTGTTCTTCACTTTAGAATTTTCTTAAATCCATTTGTCATCAGACGTTAAAAGCAAAGGTTTTGTCATCAAATGCTTTGTATTTCTTCCAAATGTAATTCTTTTGTAACCATAGCATTGCTGTTCAGTCTCTTTTTATTCTACATTGGGATTTCCGTAAAGATCTTAAAAATATATGCAATTTACCTTTTTTAATTAAAAACTGTACCAAACAACACAACACTAACACATTACATTATCAAATTTTAGTAGCATATTGAATAGCTAGATTACCTTCAATAACAACAAAAAAGTCAAAGCCAACCACAATTCTCATCACTAAGAAAAATATGATACATAAGCAGCAATGAAACTAAAAAGGAATTCAGTTCAAAACAAGGAATAGTTTGCTAGTACTCACAAAAGAATTGTATTATCATGTGGTTTTGTATGTGTTCCTTATCTACCAGAGAAATTACAAAACTAAGTGAATATATATGTGCATTGTCGCAGAAAAAGAGAGGGAGAAGCAGGAGAAGACACACCTGGAAGCATCAAAATACAATATTGGTTCTCCACATCCACATTCAGATTCCCATAAACCAATCTGGTGAAGTCCTCGTCTTTCTAAGAAAGAGCAATATGATACCTCTCCCATTTCCACCTATGAGGAAAATTTTAAAGGGTACAATTTTGTATCAAGTCTAATTTTCACTTCAATATAAACAAGAAATGACAAACATATCTATTTCAGGAACAAATGGGAACTCACAATCATATCACAAATAGTGCATCAGTAATCAGCAAATATTAAAGTTAAAACAGCTAACCAATTCTGACAATGCAGTGAAATTATTTTTAGAAGAATTCAGAGGAGAAAAGTATTGTAGCTTTTGGCATGATTTGGTGTTTCAAAATTGAAAACAAAATACAGATAGAAACCCACAAACTAGCAGGTAATAACTTAATGAGATAAACACCCAATAAAGGTGACATATCCTCATAATGGGTGAAGAACCTAAGTGGGTGGCTGTGGATCTAACAAAATCAAATATACTGCATACTAGTTGCATATTTAAAAACAGCCAGTTAAAAGGAAATAAATTCAGCCTGAGAAAAGATAAAAGAAAAGAGCATTTTATAAGATGTATAATCCTTCGGAAATTTTATTCATTAACGCTGAAAAATCTCTTAAAATTCTTCATATTCCAAGAGAAATCAGGTGACTAGAGACATCAACTTTGAGCCATGCTCAATAAAGGACTATACAATAAAATAAGAAAATCGTAGCTCACCCTGAATCCTCCATTTTCCTTGCAAAACTTAGGGTGATCCTGAAGACATGGGAGTCAATGTTACCAAACTTGCTGGTTACCCAGTGAGTCTCCCAAGTCCTAATTAGGGCAGGTGTAATGTTCCCTATTATCAGTTTGAATTTTGTAGAGAAGAAAATCGATGGTTATGTGCCTAGGATTGGTCCTGTACGGATGAGGAAGTGCCTGGAGTGCAGTGATAGAAGCCGTACGGTGACTATATGTTGCTTGTAGCAGTCCGTACAGGAGTTAACAAGAGTGCAAGATTCTCAGTAGGAAACTAAGTCTGTACGGTGAGTAGGTGGGCCATAGAAGACCGTACGGTGGTATGTTTGCCGAAGGGAATGAGGAGGTGGCCGTACGGTAGATCACAAATGACCGTACGGGAATCACAGATCTAGCCGTACGCTGCACTATTATTATATTATGAATTGTGAATTATGAAGCGGGGCCAAATACAACACAGAGGAGCCTTACAAGCATGAGGAGAAAGAGTGAATGATGGAGGCCGTACAGTAACATTCCAGGAGGCAATTATCAATGCAAACTAATTGATAATCAATAGTTCAATTGCAAGAAAACTTACACAATTTGCACATGCAGAGACTAAGCATTCACCAACAGGAACAGAGATGAAATTTAGCCTTCAGATTGCTCGAAACAGACCAGGGACACAATCGGAATAGGGTGAGGGTTTTGTTCCCACTGAAACCGAGCAAGCCAAATAGGGAAGGTCTTTCACTTCCGAAATGGCGAACAAATTCCGAACTCCAACAGGAATCCACAGTACAGAGAAAATATGATCCAAAAACATACCTATCGACTACTACGAGCCGTGCTTAAATACCCATCAGAAAAAGCTTTCCGAGGGTGTACAAAGATTAGTCGACAACGACACAAACTAGTATGAAAAAATTAAATTTGGGTCCGAGTTAATTTAGACAATCGGCCCGTTACACAAAAAAATAATTAAATACATTTATTTCTGTTCGGGAACATTACAGCAGGCCTAAGGGAGGTTTTCTTCCTTGTTTCGACGGACTTGGTAAGCCTAGCTGAGTCTGGCCAATCTTGCTGGGTCTGGACCGTATTTTCCAAAAAAGTAAACAAATTTCATTTATCGTAATTTCTATTTTCATCTTTAGTTCTCAATTGTTTCTTTCAGAAACATTGTCTTTGAAAATCTATATAAGGAATTTTCATCTCCTCTATTTAATACAACTACAACAAATATTTTACCAATTACTTTGCGTAACATGGTATCAGCGAAAGTCAATGGGATTTCATAAAATTCAATCAAGCCTCTTCTGATCTGGAATTTTTTCCATAAATTTGTTTTTTCAATTTTTTTAAATAAAAACCATTAGAGATATTTTATGAAAATTTTGTGGTTCACTTTCGAAGATTTTTGCTGAAAATCGTAAGTTTGGTTAAGGGTTTTGATTGCACAATTTCGTAGTTTGGGCAAAAGTTTCTAATTTTTTAAGGTTGCATGTATTCGCATATGAGTTGCATGTTCTTGCATGTTGCTTGTATATGCATTTTTTTACTTGTACGCACTTGCATATTTGTTGCATGTACTTTCATAAGCTTGCATGTGTTTTTTAACCATGCGAAGTTTCGTTGCCGCATAAAGTTTTTTCTGATGGGTTTTCATAATTTTTCCCTTGAAAAAATTCTAATATGTTTTCATAATTTTTTCCCTTAAAAAAATTCTAATGGATTTTCATTATTTTTTCACTTATAAATTTCCGATGAGTTTTCATAATTCTTTCCCTTAAAAATGATCTGATGGGTTTTCATTAATTTTTCCCTCAAAAAATTTCTGAATTTGTATTTTGCAAAGTTGCATAGGATTCTTTTGTGGGTTTATAATTTTTTCCTCAAAAATTATTTGAGGGTTTTACCCAAAGAAACGTGAATCGGAATCGGATCAGAATCGGCAAGGCCGAATCGAATCGTGAATCGGCGATGAATTGGCAAATTTGAAAAAACCCTTTAAATTTAAAGATTTTAACAATTTAAAACTTATTTCATGCACCCTTTATTGAATATAACTTAAGCACACTATAACATCATCAAATAGAAGTTAAAACTTAACATACATAAACATGGAACATAAAATCCATCACATACGTAACTATGTTATCTAAAATGTAAATTGTAGGCTAGCTGAAGTAAATAGAAATCAAATGATCATAATGATTTAAATCATAGAATGTATGTAAGATGATCCATAAGACATCAAATCATAAATTTATGTAAGAATCTAAGATGAAGATCCATGAAAGTTTGAAACATATGTCTATCAATGATTCAGTATCAATATCTGTAAACAAAATATAAAAACAAGGCTCCAGCTCAAGCCTCAGGCTTATAGTCATCATCATCCTCAAGCTCGGCTACAGCCTCTGAGTATCCAGTCTGCCTAGTAGCAAGGCGTCTAATGTAGGTCCTAGAGGACTGTCGAGCCATATCTCCCGCATATAAGATGGGCTCACGAATGTCGCTAGGGCCTGTGTCTGTGCGTGCACTTGTGCATCTACAAATGCCTGAAGAACATGCTCTAGCTGCCTCAGCCTCTATATCCACCTGGTCAATCCACGCACGGTCTTCCTCAGTGAAGACTGGATCTACAACCTCTGTGAGCCACTCTGATTCTGGATCAATCTCCTCCAGAATGATCGGAGAGGAGTCAGTGCCCAAAATCTGTCTGATCCTAAGACGGAGGTTGTAATGAACGAAGACAAGATCATTCAACCTCTGCACTGTCAACCTGTTTCTCCTCTTCGAGTGGATGTGCTCGAACATGGACCAACTGCGCTCACATCCAGAAGCGCTGCTTGGCTGACAAAAAATACGAATGGCAATTTTTTGAAGTTTTGGGGTTGTGGCCCCAAACATTTGCCACCATCTATCTGAAATAAGGGAAAATAAAAATAATTAGTCTCATTTACAAATTACAAATTACAAGTTAACTCTAAAATTACATAATCAACTTTATGTTTAGAATCTAGATTCATGAACATTGAATATATTATTTAATTTTTACCTGGTTGTATTGTTTCCCGAGCATCTATGGCTACCCTGCTAGAGAAAAGTGGCCCTTCTTTATTATTGAACTTATCAAGCTCAATAATTGCAGCACTGCTATCCTCATCAGTACTAAACCTCTGGATCACTGTATATAATCCGGTGAGAACCTCCTCATCCGTCTTGAAGTCAGGACGGAAACGAAATGCCGAATTCAAAAAGTAAGCTGCTGCATGGATGGGTCTGTGGAGCTGATTCTGCAATCTCCTATCAATGATGTCCCAAATAGGGGCATACTTCTCCTGCACTCCTGCATACTGAGCTCTAATGGCCTCCTTGGCCCTATCCATGCCCTCATATATGTAGCCCATAGAGGGCTTCTCCCCATCAGCAGTTCGTAGGAGAGATACAAGGGGCTCAGTGGCCTACATATAAAGTAAAACAAAAATTTGAGTCAAAACTTAAACATAGAATAATTCAATAATATAACTTAAGGTAAAACTAAATCATTAAACAATTAGCATAGTAAACTGTAAAATATTAAATGTTAAATTGCAATAAAATTACCTTAAGGATTTCTCTAGCAGGTTTCCAAAAACCATCATCATCAAATATGCAATCCACCACATCTATCCCTGTAGTGGTCGTAGCATAGGAAGATGAAAACCACTCCCGCCCAACAAACATGCTCCTCAAATCATCCCTTGATGCCAACAAGGATTGCAAGGTGATGAAATTTGAGGCAAACCTCGTGATCCCTGGACGAGCTAACTCTTTGTCTCCTGTGTACTTCCTCATTGTGCTAAGGACAAATGAATGATTACAAATAAACTTGCATATGTTTTTTGCCCTTTCCACACATGACTTGACCCACTCAAGTTTGCCAATTTCCTCCAACATGAGGTCAAGGCAGTGTGCTGCACAAGGGGACCAAACTATGGTGGGGTGCCTCTCCATCAAAAGTTTGCCTACAACAATTTTAAGATAATTAGAAATTCAAATTTCAAACATGTTAGAACTTAGGAAACTTAGAAATTCTAAGTTAGAATTAGAAAAAGTTCAAAATTCAAATAAATTTATTTTCAAAACTTAAAAAGTTAAAAGTTTACCTGCAGCAACATAACTTGCTGCATTATCCGTCACCACTTGCACCACATGTTGTTCCCCCACCTCTGCTATAACTTCCTCAATAACCTCACATAAGTATGTGGCGTTTTTTACATGAGCAAAAGCATCAATGGATTTGAGGAACATGGTATATCCTACAAGTAACAAAACAACGAATTATAATTACTATTAGCAATCAACAAATCAAAATTTGAAATAGTCAATCACGATTCAAAATTATGTATGTAGGAAAGTAGAATGATCAATCACCTCCACAGGATACAAGAAAATTGAGGAGTGTTCTTCCCCTCCTATTTGTCCAACCATCAGTCATGATGGTGCAACCCTTTTCGATCCACTCCTTTCGGTTGTCCTCAAGCTCATGCCTCATATCCTCAACCATTTCCTCCAGGAGGTATCCACTCAACTCAGCCTCAGTTGGGGCTTTAAACCCCGGACCACAAATGGTAACTGCATCTATCATGTTCTGCTAATAAGGAGTCCTGTCACAAATAGATAATGATATTGATTAGAAATTTAGATGTCAAAAACTAAAATCATAAAACAAGTAGATATAATTAAAGTTTTACTTTTACTTTTAACTTTAACTTTGAAGATAACAAAGAAAAAAGAATCAATTACCTGGCTGTGATAAATGGAATGTTGCAAAAGTACCAGAATTTGCAAATCTCTTTTCTAGCAGCATCATGAATCTCCTTGTTCAAACCCATGCCCTCAAGCGTGGGTTGGGAGCCAGGAGTAGTGTGGGGCACAAAGTAACTATCCATTCTGTTTTTTCGCACTCTAGGCCGCAATAGGTTGGTGTTGGACTCTGTCTCAGTATGAGACCGACTACCACTAACACTCACATGAGCACTAACACTAGGATGAAAAGGAGGCCTAGAAGAACCCTCTCCAACACAACCTACGGATGCGGAAGCTGATGCAGATGCACTTGCAGATGTAGATGCGGTTGCGGATGTGGGAGCATGGGAGCCAATACCTCTTAACCCTTCAAGTTGCATTTTCTTAGTCAACTTGTCTTGTTCATTTTTTTCTAATGCCACTAAACAAGAGTGTTTTGCCTCAGCGGTTTGATGAGTGCAAACTGTGACATCATGGCCAGGTATGCCAGCAATGTGGTATTTCAATCTATAGATACCTCCCGAATTTATTTTTTCTTTGCAAAATATACATTTTGTTTGATATTTGGTTCTCCCAGGAAACTCTTCATTATATTTCCAGCATTCATCTTTTCTACCCATTGTGGAAATTGGAAAATGAAAGCAAAGCGCTGCTGCAATAAAAAAATTCATGTAAAAAATCAAAGTTTGCAACTAATAAACAAAAACTACAAAACAACAAACCCTAGTTTGCAATTTAGTGAAAATAAAAAACATTCAAGATTTGCAAATGAACACTAAAAAAATTTAACAAAAAATGCATACTACACTAACATGCAAAAAAAAAAACCAACACTTACCTCTTGCAAATGAGTTGAGGAGTGTTGATATTGACTCCTTAATGCTCCCAATGCAATTTATGGCCTCCCCAAATGGACTTCTGATCTCTTTGGTGCTCTTCCTTCTTGCCGGTTGGAAACCTATGGATTCTCTTTTCTCTTCTTCTCTCTCACTCTTCCTCTCTTCTACTCATACTAAGCAAATAGAAGGCTCTTTAGGGTTATAACAAAGAGGAAAGTCAACTTAGAAAGCAAATAAAACATGTGTTTTTTTTTTTAAATTGAACTTTCTATCCTTGCTGCCACGGCCGATTTCTGGAGATTCACGATGGCAATTTTGGCAATTTTTGCCATGAATCGCCGATTCTGGCGATTCAGGCGATTCACAAGAAAAAATCGCCACCAGCGATTTCCAATTCCAAAAAAATCGGGAGCCATGAATCTTATCGCGATTTCATGGCGATTTTTGGAACTATGGTTTTACCATTTTTCCTCAAAATGAAGCTTTGTATTCTCTGATCTGCGTCTCAAATTTTGAATAGTTTTGATTGATTTTTCACCTCAAAAATCATGTTCGGTTTTGATCAATTTTTCACCTCAAAAATTCTGTTGGGTTTTCATCATTTTTTCTCCTAAAAAATTATGGTCTTTTGCACTCTATTTTGGGGCAGCATGCTCATCTGCAAAGTTTGGAGGATTTGTTGTTTTCTCCTCAAAATCATGCTAGTTGTTCTCAGTATTTGTCTCTTTCTACAAGGAAAAGCAGTCCCACTATAAGTTTGAAATGATTTCTAGTCAGATTTTTTGTTGACTTTAGGAGGGTTAGTGGCAAACTCATCTCACTGGCAAAGTCAATGGCAGGCTCTTGTCTCTTTTTGCAAAGCTTTCTTAAGAAGGGAACACCCTTCTTTGTTATTTTAACATTTTGCAGATCCAAGGAGGGTCTCAGTAGCAACAGAAATTGTAAAGAATTTGAGACCAAAAGACAGTAGTTAGACGATAAACATTAAGGGAAGGTATTAGAATATTATAATGTTTCTTTAATGGTCATTTTAGTTTTTTTTTTAAGAAATTTCTATTTTCATCTTTAGTTCTCAATTGTTTCTTTTAGAAACATCATCTTTGTAAATCTATACAAGGAGTTTTCATCCTTTTGTTGAATGCAACTACAACAAATATTTTATCAATTACTTTGCGTAACAGTGGCCAGCATCTCCATGGCATAGAATCTTCTGCTATATTTAGGTAAGAGTTCCACTTCTTATCTATTGAATATGTACCTTGATAAGATAATCAAGATCTCTTCAAATATTAACTTTTTAAGTAGAATCCCCTCCTAAAGACATAAAGGAATTCTTGGTAGAAAATATTCAAGTGTTCAAGTCTACACTGGATAAAGTCTAGACCTAAAACAGATGATTTCAAGCCAAGTATTCAAATGATTTTCCAAAATTTGAGAATGTATCTCAATTAACATGCACTTAATAAACACCACAAAAGTTCATGATACACTCAACTAGGATATTAGACATATAATCTCCTCTTTTGAGTCCATCCCAACATTTATTTCAAGATTCTTAGGAAACAGCAATTTTATCAAATAGGAATCTGACAATGACAGTGAGTTTAAGAATTCAGTTTGACTCCCGTGATACTTTCTGGATGCAATTCTGCATTCTGGGAGCTCCCCAAACTTCTTGGAGAAGTTTACTATTTTCAGAAAACACTGATTTTCATTAAGTTTGTCATCCTTAGAGCTTGAGAATATTTTGGCACCATAGGAATTCATGCTCAATCCATTTTAATATTTTCCGCAATTTTGGCTACACATGCAGAAATTGAAAATGATGAAATAGTTAAATGTTAGTTGTCAAAAGAAATCAAAAGGCAATTTATATTAATTATTTTAAGAGGGAGACGTTAAGTGGCTTAATATTTCAATATAATGTCAGTCAAAAGGGAGCTAGAAAGATTATTATTTAAAGAGTGATTTTAAAATATAACTTTTTGAAAGTTTCATAGGGGATTTATGAAAAGAGGTTGAGGAGACTCATTTCATTTATTCTTGGTTTTTTCATTTTGGTGAAAGGCCTACTTGACAGTCTCCTATTATTAGCTATCCAGCCTATGACAAAATTCACAAGGCAAAAATTAGTTCCATGGACGAAAAACCTACCTTGCCAATCCTCAATAAATTATTCAGGATTCACAGGAATGCCACATATATTTAGTTTAAGTAAAGATTTCTGTTATGATATGATTTCCAGCTTAAAATAAAATAATGAAGAATTTCTTGAGAATAGTGACAAAGCAAATTATAGAAAAGATTAGGAGGAGAGACACAAGCTTCAGTACTATCATTTGCAACAGTTTCAGCAGCGAAATGGGACTTGTACAGTAGAAAAGAGTTTACCATTTCAATTATTGTTATTTAGAGCATAATTTGTTGGATTGTCATTGATTTCACCTTATATTTAGAGTTAGAAAGACAACACCATGCTGGGGCAGAATTTGGTACATTTATGACTGCAGTCACTGTTATAGGCATATTCTAGAAGCTACAACAGCAATTAATATTCATGCATAAATCAGAAGGGTTTCTAACTGCAGCTCTTACTATCAATATTATCGAATGAAAACAACCTCTAACAAATTTCTTGCCAGAAGATCGAGATTAGAAATCAATGTATTTATCATTTGCATTGTGAATGATAATATGTGATTCCTTATAAGTTGATATTTTTGTACAATGATTTGAAAGTATAATAATTTCTTAGTTATAACAGACAGGAATTTTATTCCTTTCATAATGTAGTGAACGACATTTTAATTTTCTGTCAACTGTGAAAATACTTGTTGACATGCACATAAGTATAGATTCTTGTCAACTGTTTGACAAAATGACGTGTTAGAATTGATTGTAATGATGATCTTGTGAGGTATTCACCACTTTAAATTTACTGTACTATCTTTTCCAAAATTGCTTTCAGAAATATTCTATGTGATAAGTCACATTTTCATGGAATGTGTGCAAACTAAAATCAGAAATATTGCAAGTTTTGGACAAAATTTTGTGATAGGGACTTATGGAAAAATATGTTGTCAACTCTCCAGTTGGTTTTGGACTCAAATTTTTGGGCCCTTTTTAGTAATTTTCAACAATGGTTCCTTCTTATTATTAATCCAAAACCCATTTACCATGTCCACCAACAAACTCCAATCCATGGGAACTTCAGCTTGTGGTCGTGAAAGATGTTCATTCTTAGAGCTTTGCTACTCTCAAAGAATGGCTTCACTTGTCCCCACTACGCTTGTTCCTAGTATACACCAAAATTGTTCGTATTTTGAGAGCAAGTTGCTTCTTTTTTCTATTGGCATCTTTATTGATATGCTACTTCTTAGTGAATAGATTTGTTTTTATGAAAATTAAGTGTTTGCTACATTATTTGTCCACCCAATAAAGACAAATGCTACCAGCAGTTGGAAAGATTGTCATTGCATTGATGATCTTCTTCTGTGTTTGAAATGGGCTGATCCCTCCTATGATATATTTTTGGGTTTTTGAGGTATGCTTTTAACTAGAAAGTAGAAAAGGCAAACTAACATCTATGCATAACCATGACACAAATGCCATTGGAGACTTCAGAAAGAAAAAAGTGAAGACAAATGACACCCCGATCATCCACTTAGACCTGCAAATGATAATTGTAATGTCCCCATCTTTACACCTGCTTTAGTGTCAGTACCAACTATGCATTGAACCCATCACTAGGTACCCGTAGGCTAATACACTGGATTGGGAACCCATTGAGGGGTCGTGTGGCCTTATGGGAGGTTTCAGAGACATCTCAAGAGCTCAGAGCCAGTCTCCTATTTTTTAGGAGGATGTCTATTTTTAGGGGAGACTGGCAGTATGTCTATTGACCACTAGAACTTTTGGAGCCTTGCAAGGGGCTTTATGAGCCTTTCCAAATGTATAGAAGACTATCTCCTATTTTTCCAAAGGATCTCTATTTCGTCAAATGAGATTGGGAGATGGTTTGTTAAGCATTATGAACCATTTCAGATGGTCAGAGACAGTTTCCTAATTGTTAGGAAGGGTTCCTATTTTTTAGGAGTCTGACCTGCTATATTTACACTTCATGGACCAGGTATGGCATCATTGTTCAACTAGAAAAGTCAAGTGATAGTTTCAGAACAAAAATTAAAATATTAAAGTTATTCTACAGGTAACTTTATTATTTTATTAAATAATGTGACTCCATTAAAAGCCAAAATGGGAAAAATAAAGTGGATGCTCGAGGAGGAATTGGAAGAGTTTTTAATAAAATGGACAAAAAAACTTTTCATTGCATGAAAAAAAATTAGTGTTGCAACCCTAATTAATGCACTCAAGTTGAGAAGGAAATAGAAACAGACAAGTGAATTCATTTTGGTATTATTGAGAAGTTTTTATTTTCGAGAATTCATCTTCTCTCAAATGTAGGGTTTGACAGGAAATATTTGTGAGAACGAAATTTTTCACATATCTAAATGTCTATAGGTGTAGAAGATCACCCAGGACATAATAAACAGGTGGCTCCAACCAGAGGTTGCACGTGAGTAATAAATTGAAGTATTGGTGAATTTATTTCAGAATTCACATTTGGTCGATAGAGTTCAAGGTCAGATTGAAAGTAATTGTGGGTTGCACATCTAAGGTGAGTAAGAGCATAGGTTTCAGGAAGCACAGTCAGTAGAAGAAATATATTTTCAGATTGCTACAAGAGTTCCATGTGCATCTACGGCCAGCTGCACTGAATTGCCTGCAAGTATAATTGTCTTAGGAGGTGATGTTGGGGTTTTCAGAACATATACAGATCAGAATTGTCTTTGCTACATCAAATTGTACTGATTTATCTGAATCCTATCCATCAGCAAATTATTGGTTCTTCCAATTGGGCATTGTAGATAGGGTATGTTTAGTTCTCAATTATTGCAAATAAAACCCTAATTTAGTATTTCCAGAATTTCTATTGTTGATTGTAGGCGATGTTCTGTGAAGTTACTGGATTCCTTGAAATAAAATCGAATTTAGGGTTTAAAGTTTGGTGTAGTTTGAAATCATTTATTCATGGCATTATCTCTCAAATGGTCTTCAAGCATCAAATGGTCAAAATTTGGCGAATTACCTCCAACCAAGACTAGCCACATTTTGACTTCATCTCTTTTCGATGCTCTCTAGATTAATACTTACCCCACTTTTAAATGTTCAAATTCCTCTTCCAACTAGGTGCAAAGGAGCCTCCACAAGAGACTTTGAAATTCCTTTGCATTCATTCAATTGAGGTATCATTCAAATTCATGACTCAAAGTATAGAAATTCCCCAAAATTAGGCTTTATTCAAGACTTCAGCAAGTCTTACCACTTCTCAATCAAAATGAAAGAAACCTTAGGAGATTGACATTAGATGCTACCGAGACAAGAAAACCAAAAGAGGCCAAGTGAACCAAACCTTGATGGGCAATGTGTGAATAGGTCACAACATCTGGCGACTCCATGGGTAAAATGTTGCAAGTATTTTAAGCATAAAAACTTATCCAAACTCAAAATCTTTGGTTAATAAATCTTATGCCATTGTAGAGAGAGAAAACAAACTCAAAAGGGAAAGAGAATCATGTATTGGATCAAGACACCTTCAATCCGCAATTACCTAAGTGTGTGCAAATGCATTAGTTCCCACTCAACAGGACCACTCAAAATTTCCAAGATTAACCATGACTTGTTATACATCCCTCTTGACTTAAAAAGCATCCTCGATACAGCCCTACTGCCAGTTAGGTGTCCATATCCCCAACAGAGTTGTCAATATAATACGCATGGAGATTGCTCTACTTTTGGTGGATTATTCTTTCATAAAATTGTAGAGATTTCCACATAGCCCCAAAAGCTTATTTTTTATCTTTCATTTCATTTTCGTTTTCTTTTCTTTTCTTTTTTTGATATTGCATTTCTCTTTCCTTTTGCTTGGCTCGTGAGCAATGAAGCTCACTATGGGTTAGAGAATTACAATGTGTTTACCGTACTGGTAAAGAAATCAACACATACAGACAATGGAACAAAATAGCAGAATTATATTCGCACATCCAGACATACATTATGCTTCATAATATCAGTAATAGTAGATGATTGATGATTTACAATGATCCCAGACGGGATATAAATACTACCGCCGAACCTTCCCGAAGGGTTCCGTCGGCCACAACATTACATCCGCTACAAACTATTTACCCGTCAGCTACAAAGTACAAACACTGCCGACAGTCAATCCGTCGGCTACAGAAACACCGCCGGAACCATCCAGTCGGCTAACACCATCCCCCCAAAAAGAAAAGTCGTCTCCGAATGACAATTACAAAATATCTGAGACAAATTAACAAACAAAATACATTATCAGAGTGACTACAAAAAGAACAGTCTGCTTCTGTCACATCACTTCCACATTCATCCCGTTACATCTGTAGCCTCTGCTAACACAATACTGTCTCCTCAAGCTGACCTTGATAGCCACCTATGCTGCTTTCTCTGTTTTCAATTCCTCGGTACCCTGAGCCAAGTGTCGCTGCACTGCCTCCAACTGGATGATCAGCTCCTCTCGAGCTCTCTACACATCCACCAAGGCAGCCTCACAGCCAACACCTGCTCCCACTGCCTCTGGTACACAGAAAGTCCATGCTTGTAGCAACTTCAACTCTTCTCAACTAGTCAAACTCCCAGGACTGATATCCGCAACGACTGGGGGTCTAAGGGGCAACGCCCTCGGCAGGGTCGAGGGGCAACCCACACAAAAATGCACGGAACACACCATTTCTATCATTTTCTGTCGATTCTGCACTTTTTCTGGCAACCCCTGATACTTCCTTTTCCCTTTGGCATCATCTGCTACTCATTCTGAGCTATTTGAATCTGTTGTCATTTTTTTTTTTAAGTAAATGAAAACCTCCACGGCGGAAGAAAAGAACGCCACCTCAGGTATCACAACCCCCGAAACTAGCAAATCCCAGCCAAAAAATCAGAACTCCCACGGAAATGGTCAACTGCTCCGCAGAAATATGGACTCCACCGGCCCAACACCGCGGGGACCCCGTAACAAATATCCCATCTCACCAAACCGCAGCTCCTCTAACACAATCAATCCCATCCAGGAGAGTCGCCATTTGTTTCCACTCATGCCCTTTCGAATCGTAACTCCAAGCTCCTCCTTTGTAAAATGCATAGACGCCATTAATGGCTAAAATACAAGAACAAGATGTCGGGCATCCCCTCTTGGGCCACATGCTCTCCAGACTACTCCAAATCCCAAATTCAAATCATAAACTTGCGCACTCTGTTTGAATATACCCTGCGAAGCTGTGACATGAACCGCGTATGCCACACCAAAAACTCTGCCTACACCTCTTCATCCGCAGGTAGGACAGACAGCCACGGAAGCAACCCTCGGGAAGCAAGCAACAGACTCTACGGAAGACAAGCACCGCGTGCGGAATGAAACAAGCTCGCGGAAGAGAATTAGAACCCCACGAGAGAGCGAAAAAAGAAGATCCGCGGAAAAGACACGCAGGAGTCCACGGGACAATGCCCGCGGGACAGGTGTCCACGGGACATCTTGCCCGCGGAGCACAGTCCGCGGGGACAATGCCCGCGGGACAGGTGTCCGCGAGACATCCTGCCTGCGGAGCACAGTCCGCGGGGACAATGCCCGCAGAACAGGTGTCCGCGGAACATCCTGCTCACGGACAGCCCTCTACTTGCTTTTTTTTTTTTCCAATTTTTTTTTTTTCGACAAAAATTAAATTAAATTAAAAGATAGCACCTCAATTTGCCTCCAGGCATCGCCATCCTGCAACGACAACGACAAGGGAATCATCTGATCATTTTGTGACGGTGACGGCATCTTCCTGGCCGTTGTACAATCCCGCGCAAAATGACCTCACAAATTACACGCTCGGCATTGAACGACCGACCGTCCGTTTGCATCATACTGAGTTCGACTTTGGCTCCCATTATTATTGTTATTGTTTGCATTGTTGTTATTTTTCCCTCTGTTATTATTCCTGCACCCTTCGGATGTGGCACCTGCGCTATTTGTATTTCCGCTACTGCCCGACGGGGAAGCCTCCTGTGTGAAAAACACCTGCGGAGATCCTCTTGTTTTCATGTTAAAGGAGCACTCTTTTGTCGAATGGCCCATGATCTGACAAATGTCACAGAATTGGTTCTTTGGACACGATCCTTTAGTATGACCATCGGTCTTACACTCCGTGCACCACAGCTCACTGCCTTTTGGCTCCTTCTGCATGTTTTTAAACTCCTTCATCATGTGAACCATATCCTTCTGTAGGGCACGAACCTTCTTGCTGCTGCCTTCGTCGTCGCTACTATCATCTCCGTCCGGCCCATCGTCATCCGAATCAGAGGAGCTAGTTTTCTTCTTCTTTGTCTTCTGCTCACTTTCAAGGTCCAGTGCTCTGTTATACACGTCCACATATGATGACGGTGGCACAATTTTCATTTTCCTCCGCAACTTCGAGCGTAGGCTGTCCACAAACCATCTTTTCTGCAATCCGTCCGCCAGCTTGCTTTCCATTTTGTTTATTAAGTCTTTTAATCTCTTGGCGTAGACGCGGACGGTTTTGTGCTTCCCCTGTTTGGTATTGAAAATCTCTGCTACGATTTCATTATCATCCCGCAAGAGTTTAAATTCCGCCAAGAACTCCTTTTTAATGTTATCCCAGCTATTTAGCTTTTGTGGATCCATATCTGAAAACCAATCAATCGCCACACCTTGTAGGGTTGCCGGAAATTGTCTCATCCAATCATCTTCATCAGTTATGCCATTTTCCCTCCAGATCGTTTCACATGTTTTGCAATGTCGAATGGGATCGGCCGTACCATCGCCATTGAACTTCGGCAGTTTCTCTTTTGGTCCCGCCATCACAATTGGTTTCTGTAAACAGGCGTTGCTCGGTCCTGCAACACTGGCGCTCTTCACTCCCACACCGGCGGTATGCACTCCCACACCGGCGGTCTGCACTCCCACACCAACAGTCTGTACTCCCACACCGGCAGACTGGTCTCCCACACCGGCGGTCTGCACTCCCACACCGGCGGACTGGTCTCCCACACCGGAGGTCTCGACAGCTACGAACCTTGGTGAAGAAGAAGGATCTTCTAAAGTTGTTTCCCACGGAAGTCTATCCCGGACGAAGAGGTCACTCCATGCTCGTGCTCCCTCTGATGCTCTTCCGTCTAAATTTTTTTCCCTCGGCAAACACAAATTCAAGAACTCCTCCCGTGCTTCTTCCACCAATTCCACCCACTGCCGAGTCTCCTCCAACAATTCCTCCACGCTTCGGTTTCTGTCGGCAATCTTCTGAAATCTCCGTCGGCGTTCGGCTTGCTGTGCCAGAATTAAATTCTCTTGTGCAGTATGGATTCCATCTTTTCCCTTCGCCTTATTTCAATCCTTGTTAAGCTGATTTGGCATTAATCTTCATTCCTCCCACCTTCCAGATTCATAAGGCAACGGCGCCAAATGTTTACCGTACTGGTAAAGAAATCAACGCATACAGACAATGGAACAGAATAGCAGAATTATATTCGCACATCCAGACATACATTATGCTTCATAATATTAGTAATAGTAGATGATTGATAATTTGCAATGATCCCAGACGGTATATAAATACTACCGCCGAACCTTCCCGAAGGGTTCCGTCGGCCACAACATTACATCCGCTACAAACTATTTACCCGTCGGCTACAAAATACAAACACTGCCGACAGTCAATCCGTCAGCTACAGAAACACTGCCAGAACCATCCAGTCGGCTAACACAATGGTGTTGAAGCAAGATTTTAAAATTTTCCCAAGCCATGGCCTCCCAAAGAAATTGAAATGACTTGAAGCAAATTATTAAGTGTGAAAAGATACAACAATGTCAGAGTTCATATGTAAAGACACATCATATGATTGACCTTTTGAGTCAAGTTCTAACAAAATGAAAAACATAAGAAAGACAATCTCGATTTCCAAGGATCTTCGTTAAGAGTTATCCAAGAAATTAGATAAGCATAAATTGGTGGAGCCTCTAGATTAAGTTAGAAACACACCTCACAAATAAAAGCACCCAAACCTTCAAGCTACTTGACAAAAACCAAAGCCAATACCAAAATGAAACGGATACAAAACCAAAACCATCTAAGATAAGTGACTCAAGAGAAAACAAATAGTAAAATAACAAAGCAAAAGTGACCTAAACTACGGCCAAACCAAAATCCAATAGAGGGATTGCGAAATAGGAAAGAAACAATAGGGGAAACAAACCAAAATCCCCATAAACTAAAAAGAAAACCAAAGGGAAAGAAAAACAAGGCAACCTAGGCTAACTATGTACAGGGTAGGCTTTTGATGGGAAACCTAAGGGCCAAAATAATGCTTGAGGAAAAATCCATTGAAGGATAATGGAACTTCCTCTCCTATCAGATCTTCACCTTAAATGCATTATCTTCCAATAACTCAATTCTGATAAAGACCCATCCATAGATTGTCAAACTTGTCGCAATCATCTTACTTTTCATGAGCCTTATCCCAGCAGAGAACCAAATCTGAAATTCGAAAAATCCTTGACATTGGCCATTCTGTCGAACCATCTTTTTACCAGAGCATGATGTTTTGAAAACTTTTCCACTGCTTGATTTCTTTTATCTTCCAAGTGTAGTAATTCAGTCAAGCACACCTGCACTCTATCTTCACCCTCTATAAATTCTTGTATGACCTACAATGTCAGGATCGTCAACTGAATCTAAAAAACAAGACCCTGTCCATAAACCAAAAGATAGGGAAATGTCCCTATAGAACTCAATCCCAATTCAATCTACCCACAGGGAAAATCTCAACTGTTTATACCAAATCTTGGGATTTTTGTCTAGAAATTTCTTGATTGCACTTAGCAAATTCTTGTTCATTGATTGAGCCAACCCATTTCCTTGTCCATAGTTATTTGATGAAAACTTCAATGTTATCCCATAGCCGAATGCTCAAATTTAAATATTCAAAGATTTAAATGCAAATCCGTTGTCACACACCAAGGCGCGTGAACACCCAAATCTAGTAATTATATTCTCTTCAAGGAACTTAATGACGACCTTTGTCATGCATTTTTTAACAGCTTGGGCCTCTAACCATTAAGTACAATAATTTGTAGCAGTTAGGATGTACTTGTGTTGTCTTGAAGAAGGTAGATTAATCGGACTGATTGAGTCTAACATTCACTTGACAAATGGGTTTACTTCAATAATGGGTTGCAACAGCATCATGAGATTTCTTTCACACACCATAGTAGGTCATATCTCCATGCCATATTTCTAAATGACGGCCATCCATTTTCTTTTTCTTTCTCCTAACTCATTTTTCATTAACAATTTCTTTTGTTGCGTTGGGAGCAATAACATACACCTTGCTTCTCAAAATATGTCGGAAGTTTGTTGTTGCCTTCATTAAAGCATATGCTTGTTTTTCAACATTTGAATACCTTAGTTCTAAATCCTATAGTGGTGAACTTATAAACGCAATAGGATGCTCACCTTTTTCTTCTAATTTTTGAGTGAGGATAGTTACATGTATGTTCCAAAGAAAATGAATATATGTAGAACGGCTTAGTGTAGCCCAGGATAACTAGCACAGGGTCAATCACAATAACTTGTTTTATTTCTTCAAATGCTCTCTTCGATGTAGGCATCCAGTCTATTTTTGCAACTTTCTTCAACATATCATTCATTGGCTTGACAATCTCAGTAAATTCAGTTATGAATTTCTTCACAAAGTTGATTTTACCAAAGAACTATTTCAATTCTTTCTGACTAGTTGGTAGTCCTATCTTTGGAATTGCTTCAATACATTTTGGGTCAATTGAGATTCCACACTCACAAATCACATGTCCCAACAATTTTACTTCAATGCCTGTGAACATGCATTTCTTTCAATTCAGTTAAATCCCATGTATTTTGCATCTCTTAAAAAAATCTTCAAATCACTTATGTGGTCTTCTCTTCATCTAGAAAACACAGTAAGATCATCCATGTAGATAATACTGCACTTCCCAACTAAATCTTTAAAGGCATAACCCATAGCACTCTGAAAAACATAGTAAGTGCAACTATTTGCATAGGTATTTGAACTATTAATTATTGAGTCTGTGTAGCCCCTTGTTGAACTTCTTGAGTAAGCACTTGTTGTGTGTGAGTGTTTTCTTGTGCTTGACATTGTGGTGGCAAAGTTAGAAATAATCTAACTTGTAGATGCTTCTTTCTTGCCTTGTCTAGGCTTTGGATCAAACTTTAGCTCTTGCAATTCTTTAGCTCTTGGAGTGGATCTTAAAATTCTTCGATGTACCTCAAGTGTGTTAATTCCTTGTAACTTTGACAAGACAAGTGTTCTGATTTTTAGATCATTCTGATCTAGATGCATGAGTTCCCTTAAGTATTACTCACTAGAACATATTGTCCCATCTAGACAGATCAGCATTTTCCTTGTGGCTTTTATAAGCCTTCTTATTTACTAATGTGGTTTGTTAGTCGCTAACCATTAGTAACTCTTGGAATGGGCACCAATCTTGAGGAAACAATTATGTTGTTAAATACGCCAACCTAGAGAGGGACATGTCCATTCAATGAACATGCCCCTTGAGTTAGGAAGGGAGGGTTAGATTGCAGATTAGAAGACACGCCAAAATCAATAAGTCTGCTCTTCTAGCAATCTGCCCAAATAGGATCATCTATAAAAATGTAAACAAATGACCAAGATCCATGAATTTAACAAAGCGAGACTGAATTGATATGCTCCAATATGTGTAACCTTGTGAGCAATATGTACTAGGGCTCTCCTTCTAGCGCAAGATTTTGTTGATGGCATGACGATGGAGGGTAGGTCTTGAAATAATTTCTACCTTTGATTATTATTCTTGTTCTTGATGACTTGAGCTGATTTATTGTTCGTATTCATGCCCTCCTTCTAGTGCCATTTTTTGTTGATGTGTTTTATGACTTGCCAATATGCTAAGATTGCAAAAAGATCATACGGGTAACTCCAAGGTTCCTTTCATGTTAGGTCTTGACCGTGGATAAGCTCAGTGGTAATTGTGATTTGTTGTTAATCACAAGTGTCCTTATGTTTGTTTCACTTGGATTGATTTCAAATCATACTAGATGGGAACTATCAAAAGCTATTGCAATAAGGTACTTTTTTGGGATTTCCATGAAATATGCAAAAAGCAAAGGATAACGGTTTAGGAATTCTACTCTACTCCTGAGGGTAATGACAACAACAAATACTGCTTTGATAAACAAATTCCCATAATAACCAAGCTCTACTTTACCAAGTGAAACTACAACTATGCAGCAAATGATGCAATTTCCAAGAGGTTATGCAAATGATTGTCATACCACAACGGACACCATCTAAACAAACAATGTGCATTTAAGAGACAAAACTCAAGCATACATAGAAATGCGTTCAGGCTAACTTTGGACAACTTACAATCAGTAAATTGTGAAAAGTATGAAGTTTGAACTAAGAAATTCATCAAAATACCATCGCATTCTCCATTGAAATCACAACAATTTATCTAACAATCTAATCTAAATGAGGGAGCTATGAAACCAAGCAAGCCTTAAGACATGTCAAACAATCTCCAAACTTCAATGGAAATTTTATTGTCTCAATAGCTCTTGGCAACAATCTCAGAGTTCTATTGCTTACAAATGAGAAATGAGGCATTATAATAGTCCTCAAATACAATGTGTGGCATAGATCGAAACAATAACCAATGGCCCAAATTTTGCTGCCTCAGCCCTAATCAAGGTTAGGGCAAGAAAAGAGAATTTGAATTAATGAAAACTGGTTCATACAAACCAACCAGGAGAGAGCCATAATCTTAGTGGGGTAATAAATTCCCACTACACATACTTATCCAGGGAGAGAGAGGAGTGAAATGAATGCCCACTATGCATTAAGTGCTTTGTCTTCCTTGAATAAATTATTCTTGGTTCCTTTCCTTGAATCCAGTGAAGTTTGACTAGGAGATGTTTGACTAGCCGGTAGAGATGATTGGGTGCTCTAACAACAAGCTAGGTATCAGGCAATATTTTTTTATTCCATCATTTTGTAACCTAGTTCAAACTTTGATTGCTTCTCCTTTTGATCATTTTCTTCCTTCTATGTAACTATTTGGAAATTTATCTTCCTGAAATGCATTGGAATCCCTCGTTAATGATTATGTCATTCTGGAGTTTCTTCACTTAGAACTACTTGACTATGATCTTGGACTTTCAGAAAGAATCCCTAACGTTATATCCTTCCTTCTATATATGTGCACTTGAACTTGGTATTCAAACATTGAACACCTTAAATTGTGTTTCTTAGAACTTTGGGTGTTGAACTGGATTACTTGAAACTTGGACACCTTCAATATTGAAACTAGAACTCTCGGACTTGAATGTCCTTAAACATCTAGAATTGGATTTCTCACCCCTACAAAACAAAACAAACGACAAAAGAACATACGAGGAAGGAAGATTAAATTTCTGGATTTGCAAAATGAAATTCAACCTTGGAGGAGAAAATTCTAATAATTCGTTATAAAATTTCCACCCTCTCTAGAAACCAATTTTCCTCCCCTCAAGAAGTCCATGCCTTTTCTCTAATTTCGCCAACTTTCTACAGATTCACTTTTCTGAAAAGAAATTTCCTCTCTCCAATATTCCCTCTTCAAAATTCTTGTCTCTCTCCAAAAGTCACATACTTTGCTTTTTTTTCATGGATACACATTCAAAGGGATTGAATTTGAATAATCATATGATGTTTAAGACTTCTATCTGTTTTTGCCATTTTCTATTTTTTGATCAATTTTGATGCCATTTGAATATTAAAATATTAAATAACATTCAATATTTAAGTAATATTACTTTCAAACCCAAAACTTGATTTATTTCAAAAATATTGATTCTTTTTCATTTTGTTCAAAATTTTATTAATTAAATATAAAATATAAAATTCAATATTTTATCAATTTACAAATTTAAATCCCAAAAAATGATTTGCTAGCATCTTTCCAATTTAAATCTTTACTTCAAACTTTCTCACGCACTTGATTGAAATCCAAATTCATTCTTCACAAGAGCAAATAGTCGGACACACAAGATTTTAATTCTGTTAGCCCTAGTTATTGAGTCACCATGATTAATCCTTTGTTTTTCTCTTCACTTGTCAAAATTCACCTTGTGAATTATACGTGGTTACCCCCCCAAGATATTGTTTTAACTTAGCCATAAAAGTCGAACCTCATTGTGAAATCCTTGTGAAGTTCTTTTGAACCTCTTTGAACCTTGGTTCAAAGTAGTTCAAAGTGGTTCAACCAAAGGTTTTTGGACTAACTTTTGTCTTACAGGTGGGACCTTCCAAGTGCGTCGTTGGTTTTTCTTTTGAACCACTTCGAACCTCTTTGAACCTTGGTTCAAAGTAGTTCAAAGGCAGTTGGACACTAGGATTCAGCACTTGCAAAGGTGAATGATGTCTGACATGACAGTTGTCCTGAAGGTTCAAGAAGTGGGTCCTGATGATGATGTTCATCGCCGCTTAGTACGGGTGATAGGTTGACAGTGCAAGTGAAAAGAGCCAAATCTTTTGTTTTGAAGGATAAATCGCGTTGTCAGGAGGATAATAATGATTGCAAAGACACTTCCCTCAAGCGAGCATTTAATGAAGAAACATCACGACTCCTTGAAGCGTGCATACTAGCCCGCAATAATATTGCCATAAAAACCTCATCATTCGGCAGTACTTTTCCTGGTACGCTAGCTTTTCTTTAAAACAAAGTATGAAGCTCATTTGTCTTTATCCTACTTTGTGATAAATCGAGAGCTAAACAACGGGAGAAGGAAGAGAAGTATTTTTGTTATTCAGCGGTCTACAGGTGAGAGTTGAAAAATCTTTCCTTTTTGCTTTTGTAATATCATTTTTTTATCGGGAGAAAGGTTTCGAAAACTTGCTTTTCTTTTAAAGGATGAAGTATATCATGCATTTTTTCGGAAATACCTCTAGTCTTGAATGTCGGAAACCTGTGATTTTCGATACTAATTTGATGGGGGTCACGGTTGAGAAACTACAAGAAAGATTCCTAGAGCAAGATGAGGATAAAGAATGTCTAGAAGTTCTCACAAGTGGTCTCCTCGAAGCAGCCGCCTTCCCTCCTGCATTTCTAAGTCCCGAATTACTCCAATTTTGTATAGACCATTATGATGTAAAAACTAAGAACATACTGAACAAAAATGGATAACCCTTGTTGTCTATCACCAAATTAACCATCTTGTCTATCCTGAAGTTGCCAGAATGTGCCTTTGCCAGTTTCAGCCCTACCCAATCCTTGGTTCAATACTGAGAGGACCCTTCAAAATACCGCAACAAAATGTACACGAAATGGACAGAAACATTTTATAGGGGAGGTTCAAGACTACCTATAGTACTCACTAAGGATCATATGAAACCCCATATACACAACTTGATGGTTTTGTTGCACAGAACAAAGGGGCCGGCTGATGTTTTGGTTTTCGAGGAGAAGATGTTTCATTAAATAGATATTGTTTTAACAGGTAAACAATTTCTAGACTAGGTAGAATTGATAGCCAGCTCATTGAGAAGCCAACTCAAGCACTCGCAGACATCTAAATAAGAGTTTTACATGTCATCCTATCTGATTTACTGCCTTGCATGTGTTAGTGATCTCACCTCTATCCCTCATGAACCCTGGAGTGAGGACATAACGATATATCAATATTGTCCCTTACTAAGGAAGGATAGAGTGTTAGAAGATTTCAGGAGGGTACATGATGTTTTTCTAGGAAATGTACATCTTAGTCTTGTTAAAACTCCTACGCGAAGGGTGTCCCCAGAGGTTCAAAGACTGATTAAAACCTATGGAAGTTTCTACATCCAGTTCCCTAGGTTCACCTATCTGAGAATAGGAGGTTTTGAAGAAGAACCCATTAAGTTGCCCCGTATGCTTTGGATTGTTTTGTCATGGCTGAAGTATGCAGACAAATGTTCTCTGTAGTAAAGGGCAATCTCTTTGAAGAGAGCTGAGAATCCATTTTCCCCATTAAACTCAGCTCCCTAGCTTGCAACACAATGATTAATGCCTCAGAAATCGGAAGTGACCTATTGAATTTCAATTTTGGGTTCTACCAAGGAAGGAGAAACTTTGATAATAAAAAGTTTGCGAGACTAGTGCTTGGTATAAAAGATCAACTTCAACTAGTGCCTCACCTCGACGATTTGTGGGAAGACTGCAACAGAGAAAAAGAGGTCCTTAAAAGAGATCACTCAAGGCTAACATTTTCTCAAGCCACCTCATTAAAGCTGAAGTTCAAACTGGAGGGACTTACTGAAGATAGTTCAGATGTTATTGAACCAGGTTGGGAAGAAATGAATGACTAGATTCAACCCAAGGTTGACTGGAACAGAGATGAGGAGGATGACATAAACCTCAGGACTAGACCCATCTTGGCTTGCATGGATAATTGGTTAAGAGAAAAAAGAACCAAGTCACCCAGCAAAGAGCAAATTGCAAGACCCACAAAGGTGGTTTCCTTCTCTAAATCTTTAACTTCTAACATCCCCCTTTCATCCGATGTTGCAGGTTGTGTTTCAATAGTTAAGAGGAAGAAAGAAGTGGTACCACCAAATTGACTGATAGCTCCCAGAACTAGGTCCAAAACTAAGTCTACAGTGCCGGCTCAAAAGACAGTTCAAGGGCTCAATCCTATGGATCAAGAGCAAAATAAAGGGGAAGATTTGGCACTGTCAAACAATCAAGAGATGGATGCGGAGGTGATAGGTACTACGAATGTAGTTTAGTCCAGCTTCATGACCCCTCGTAGAACCAACCAAGGGGTGAAAGTTGCTAGTACCATTCTTCCCTAGTTGTCTAATTCTATGAATAAGAAACGCAGCTTTCAGCCTGTGTCTATGCCCGTCAAAGACATAGTCACCAAATATGTCGCTCATACTCCAAAGAACAAGAAGGTAAAGAGCAATGCACATTTGACCAAGGATCCTATCACGGGGAAGGTAATAGCAAAAGTGGCCACCTATAGGCAAAAATAGGGTTCAAGTGAAGTCGAGGTTGAGTCCACCACAGATTAGGGGGTTCTTACAAGCAACACTAGCAACCACATCTTCAAGTTCTCAGTCGACCACATGTTGAGTCAATCGAAAAAGGACGTTAAGGAAAAGAGGGAACTAAAAAGATTGGTTGTCACCACGGCCGAATATATTGATTCTTTAATGAATGTTGGTGCTCTTCCCTTAATCCAAGCCTTGCAATCTTTTGACCCCAACTCCTCTAATAGTCAGCAGTTAGTCAAAAAGATGCAAAGGGGAAGACTATTTTAGAGGTAATTAATGAGTGGATTGGATTTGTAGCGAAGAAGGAAGTAAATTCATTTTGGAATTTACCACTACATATACAGAGGGAGAGATGCTACTTGGGAAGTCCAAACTCTAATTCCTATTTGGGAAATGGATCAAAGTTGATGCTAGGCGATTGTCTTTCAAGTGCATGAAGTAGAGAAATATGGGGTGATAAAATTCCTCTCTGAAAACCCCATGAAAACTATAGACCCATGCATGCTTTTCATTTTGAAAAGTAACACGAGTTGGAAAAACTCCCTATATAAAACTGTCATAGAAGAGATGCATGCAATTGAGGGTGAGATCACAGAGATGCATAAAGGGATACTAAAGGACATGCAGATAATCAATCCTACCAGCATTCCGCAGTTCGAAGATGGAAACATAGATCCAAAGACCTTAACAAAGAGTTTCCACGATACCATATTCAAGATCAGGGACAGCAACAATCCTACCCATCAAGATTTCACCACCTTGGCCAACATAGAATCTATGTTGTACTCAAACAGGGAGCTCATGCCCAGGCAAAGCAGGAGAATCAAGGAGCTGAGGTGGCAAAAAGACGCTTGCAGATTAAAGTTGCTCAACCTAAAGAATCTGCACTCTCACACAATTAGGGAATTCACAAGCTCTTCTAGAGCTGGAAGTTGGTAAAACAAGCCACGGTGGAAGATGATGGAACTTGGCGAAGAAGTTTAGTTACGAAACGGTTGTTCTTTTTAGTTTCTTGTTTTAAAAAACCATTTTAACTGTTTACACTTAGTAATTGTTTGTAACCGAGATGGCTGGGTTTTGATGGAGGCCTATCGGATTTTGAAAACTATTTATGCTAGGGCATAAAACTGATAAAGGGTTATCTTTTAGTTAGAGATAAGGGAATCTTAACAATAGTATTACTTTGGGCCTTTTTGAATAGTGAACGGTGGAAAGTAAGGATAATATGTGAATGCTGTTTTAAGACTTTGGGCTTAGAAATTTCCATTTATATATCAATCAATACATATTATAGTTCAAAACTTTGTGTTTGAACTCAGTTGTTGTTGGTTACTTTGTGAACTGTTATGCTGATCTTTGATGACATTGATTACTATCTGAAATTGCTGCATCTCATTTTCAATTTTAATTCCGCTTCATGTTGTTAAAGTATCTCAGTTTTTCCTAAGTTATGTTCAGTATTGAGGAGACTTTGTGTTTCTCAGTTGCTTTTTGTCGCTGAAAATTGTGTATTTCACCTCTGTACCCAAGAGTACGCAAGAGATCCTTAGGCACTTTCTAGTAAAAGTGGGTGCATGTGTTTACTATGTTGTTAAATTAAATTCATTGATAATCTATTCGAGGGATCTGTACCTCTTAAAATTCAGGGGGAAACGGTTAAAGAAACATTTACCCAACTGTTGTGAGATTAATTGGTTTCCTACCTTAGATGTAGAGCAAGTTATTTAACTTTAAAAAAAGGAAAACAATCTGTTCACTAACAAATTTATTAACATTTCCATAGTTAAAGCTTTTGTGTCGTAGCCTTTATCTTTTCCATGACTCATGCGTGTTTGTGCCTTGAGCAGACTTTCCCCTTTACTCTGAATTTTTTAAATATTTGTATCTTCCTCAGTTGTGGACTTACCATAGTCAAATAATTTCCTCCATTCCCATATATTTGCATTTGGGCACAAACTTAGGAAAAATTAAAAACTTTGCATCCTGCAAAATATTTTATCTGATGAACAATTATATCTAAAAGCTTCTCGTGGGTCCGTTCGGAAGGGAAAGATAAATTCCTAACTCCAATTATTTCTTCCTTTCATTACAAAAATGTGATGTGACCACAATTTTGGGGCTCACGCAGATTATTTCCTTTTTTCACATTCCACAACCCAATACATTTTATGTTGGGAGCATGATTTGGTTATTGTCGTGGAATTTCACTTTAGTGTGATTCCTCTACCATATTATGAAAATAGATAGTTTCTATTTCTATTCAATGGTTATTTATTGAAATCCATTGTAAATATTGGAATCTTTGTAATATTTACTTAGTTGTTAGTTATCTATTAGCTAGAATAGAATGCTTCTAATCTTGACGATCGTTTCCTAAGGAAACATCGTTTATTCTTTTGTATATTTTGATCTATTGATCTCTGTTAATAACAAGTGTTTTACTAAATACTTCCCGTAATATGGTATCAGAGAAAATACTTATAAAAAATCAAATAAAAATTAATAATTTCATTTTGAAATTATTAGTGCCATTTTTTTCAAAAATAATTATCAGCCTGCGAGCTAGGGTTTCCTGGTGCAAATCTCGACCATTACTGGTCATTCGGTTTTGGTATGCAATCTGTTTTAAATGCTGGCCATGATTCTCTGCAACTAGCATCATTTTTCAGATGCGTCTCTCACACGCCTGAATGTCTGCAGATTTTTGTGGTTTCGAAAATAATTTTCAGCCCGCGAGCTAGGATTTCCTGGTGCAAATCTCAACCATTACTAGTTGGTCATTTTTGGTATGCAATTTGTTTTAAATGTTGGTCGTAACTCTCTGCAACTAGCGTCATTTTTTAGATGTGTCTCTCACACGCCTGAATGTATGCAGATTTTCATGGCTCTTTTCCTACAAAAATCTGGGTTTGTTTGTGCTTGTTTGGATGCATTTATTTGCTATGTATAGGCCACAACTTGTAGCAACTTTTGCCTGCATTTTTCCCTCTGCATATTCGTACATTTTCTAGAAAAATTGCCATCATTGGCATCGTCTAGGGTTTTCACAAACCCTTTATCATTGATTTATGGCCAAAAGCTTTTGTTTCCATCATTTTTCCAGTTGAAACTATCAGTTTTTGGGTTTTTCAATAATTGTTAAATATTAGGATTGCTGCAAATGTACTAACAATTGCCATTGTATTGATTGAGTTCCAAATGCAAATGAAGGCTTATAAATATGAGAGTAGAGATGTCCCATGAAGAGACGTCTCTACAATTAAACATCACTAGTTAACATATTAATATAATGGTAATACAAATAACCATTTATGCAATATATTATTATATTATTATATAATAATATATAATAAATATAATATATATTATATTACATATATAATATATATTATATATATAAGATATTTATCTTAAGGGTGATTTACCATCAACAAGGTATTGTGAAAATTAACACTATTGCAGTCACTGATTATTAATCTCCTATCGTAAACGATTATTAAACTGTTGAAAACAAATTCACAACTAATATCGAAAAATAACACAACTGCAACTTCACCAATAAAATACGGAAAGAAATTCAGAACACAGAGAACACAATATTTTGAGACAAATCGTCCCTGGAAAAACCCCTAAGGGAAAACCGGTTCTGTAGATGGAAAATATATTAACTTCAGCAAATCAAGAGATACGAAATTCCTTGCCTCTCACTAACAGAATTCAAACAACCTCCTAATTTCTCCTATTGATATTCCCCACTACTATCCCCAACGCTATCACTATGCCCTTGCTAACACTACAAGACTATTTGCTATCACTGCAAACTCGTTTGCTAACACTGCAAATGCTTCTACAACTTTCGTTGTTATTTGTTATATATTGTTTACCAAATGCCTCCCTTGACCTCCCTTTTATACTACCTAACCAAGAGGTTTCTAGTTGCTTCTTGATCAAGACAACTTAACCAAGAAGTTTCTAGTTGCTTCTTGATAACAAACTAACCAAGAAGTTTCTAGTTGCTTCTCGATTAAAACAACCTAACCAATAGGTTACTAGTTGCTTCTAGAAGGAGTTAATTAATTAACAAATATTTGTCGTAACTAACAATTATTTGCCAATTAATCACATATGGACAAACAGTTGTCCAAGCTACCTAAAACTAACACTCCCTCTTAGCAAGGAAGTTGTTCTACATGACACCTAACTTATCTCTAAAGAAGATGAATTTAGCCTTCCTCAATGCCTTGGTCAGAATGTCTGCTACCTACTCCTCTGTAGGTATGTTCTGTAGCTAAACAATCCCCTGTTGTACACTCTATCATGAAGTGATATCTGACGTCTATATGTCTAGACCTATCATGAAACTCTGGATTCTCAGACAACTTGATGCAACTCTGATTGTCACAGTGTATCACAATAGTCTCAACCTTCTGACCAAACAAGGCTACTAACAACTTTCGAAGCCATATAGCTTCACATGTCGCCATGCTAGCTGCTATGTATTCTGCTTCTACTGAACTCAGAGCCACAAACTTTTGCTTCCTATTGAACCAAGATACAACTCCTGATCCTAAATTGAAACAACACCCTAAAGTGCTCCTTTTGTCTGTTGTACTTCCTACCCAATCTACATAAGTATAGCCCATCAACCTAATACCTTCACCTCGAACATATCTGATCCCATACTCAATTGTTCCACGCAAGTAACGCAATACATGCTTGGCCACTGTCCAATGCATTCTCTTTGGTTCAACCATGAACTGACTGAGAGAGTTTACTGCAAATGCTATATCCGGCCTACTGTTGACCAAATACATAAGCGAACCAATCAACTGCCTGTATAAGGTGGGATCTACATCCTTCTCCTTAGATGTATCTACCTTCCTCCAATTCGTGATCATGGGTGTAGACATGGCTTTACAATCCACATCCCAAATCTCTTCAAAATTTCAATGCAATATTTCCCTCGACCAGGGAAAATCTCTCCATCTATCTACTACACCTCCATGCCTAGAAAGTAGTGCATAAGTCCTAAGTCCATCTCAAACTCTTCTACAAGGTCCCTCTTGCAGTCTTCTATGAGCCCTAGTGAACCTGTAAGAAACAAGTCGTCCACATAAAGAACAAGAATGAGAATCTCAACACCAACCACCAAGTCGTAGAGATTAGCATCCGCTTCACTCTTCACAAAGCCCATTTCCTACAAGTATGTGTCAATGCGCTCATACCACGTTCTGGGAGCTTGCTTGAGTCTGTACAATGCTTTCTTCAATCTGCACATGTGGGTCTCTTTGTTGTGTGCTACAAAGCCTTCGGGTTGCTCTATATATGCCTCCTCCTTTAACTCATCATTAACAAATGTTGTCTTGACATCCATTTGATGGATCTGCCATACCATATGAGTTGCAAACAAGATCATAGCTCGCATAGAAGTATACCTGGTCATTAGAGCAAATGTCTCCTCGTAGTCTATTACCTCCTTCTGAGAGAACCCCTAGGCCACGAACCTTGCCTTGTATTTCTTGATGCTACCATAGGCACCATGCTTTATCTTATAAATCCAGCGTGACCCAACTACTGCCCTATCTATTGGTCTAGGAACTACCTCCCACACATCATTTTGCATTATTAAGGAATACTCCTCAACCATAGCATCCCGCCATACCTGATGCTCTGCAGCCTCTTGATAGCTGGAAGGTTCACTATCTACCAACTGACTAACTAATGCCACATAGTCATTGAACTTGGTTGGTTTTCTCCGTTGTCTAGTAATCTTCCTAGGAGCTCCCACAAACTCCTGAGTATCCCTTAGTGTCTCTTGAATCTCGCAGTTCCTGCTGCCAACTGTAGAGGATGAAATATCAACCTCTAAGTCTTCTAGATGCATTTCCTGTTGCTCCATGCTCTGTAAATCTTCACCACCTAAGCCTACACTTGTACTGGTAACTGTACTTGTGCTTTGTTGCCCTTGACTAGGCCTTGAAGCTTCTGCTGGCTACTCACTTTGATCATCTATTGGCAAATATCTGGACCTTCTAAATGCCTTGTCCTCTGTAAACTTAACATCACATCTGACAATAATTCTTCTGGTCCCAGGGATAAAAATCTTATATGCCTTTGAGGTTTCCCTGTACCCAATAAAGTACCCCCTCTTTGCAGTCCGATCTAACTTTGTACGTGTATCACCTGGAATATGACAATATGCCAAACTCCCAAATATTCTGAAATGGCTAACATCAAGCTTCTTACCCATGAAAGCTTCCTCTAGTGTCATCCTCCCTAGTACCTTGTGTGGAACCCTATTCTGAATGTAGACTGTTGTACTACACGCCTCTTCCCATAAGTAGCGAGGCATATCCTGGTCATGTAGCATAGCTCTTGCCGCCTCCGCTATAGAACGGTTCTTCCTCTCAACAACTCCATTATGTTGTGGATTGTAAGGAACAGTCCACTCTCTCTTGATTCCTTCCCTAGTATAGAACTCCTAAGTTATTTCCTTTGTACTCGCCTCCATTGTCTGACCGAAGAACCTTTATCTTCTTTCTTGTCGAGTTCTCCACAAGAGCCTTGAACTCTTGGAATCGATTGAAAACCTCATCCTTGGTCTTCAAGAAGTATATCCAAGTCTTCCTGGAGCAATCATCGATAAAAGTAACATAGTACTCATATCCTTTGAAAGACTTTGTCGACATCAGTCCACAAACATCTGAATGTACTAGATCAAGAACTCCTTAATATCTAGTGTCACTCCTTGGAAAAGATGCTTTCGCAAACTTCCCCAACACGCATCCCTTACATACATCATCATGCTCTATGCTCACCTCTGAAACACCTGACACTGTCTCATGAAGCAATTTGAGTGCTCCATGATGAATATCGCCCATCCTCCTATGCCATAGCTCTCAAAGATCTCTAGGATTACAGCTGCTCATGAGTACCTTAGGAGTATCAAACTGCAACCTATAAAGGCGACCACTCCTAACTCCAATGGTTATGGGTGATTTCCAATCCTTGTGCTTAATCAACACGTGTCCCTCTAAAGAGTACATTATACCCCCTATCCTGAAGAACAGATACAGAAATCAAATTCATACGTAATCCTAGCACATGCAACACATAATGAATTGGAATTATCTTTCCATTCTCCCTCTGAAACTGAACAGTCCCTTTCCCAACTGGGTTGAGTTTGGACAAGTTTCCCATAGAAATCTAGATATTGGTGTTCTCCTCCTTATAACTGGAGAAGTACTCTCTAACTCCTATCACATGAAATGATGCCCCACTATCTATATACCAGATAGTCTGTGAGGTTGAGCTCACAATACAAGCTATAAGTGCAAACTCATCTTCCATTCTATTGGAGAGTTCTTCTACACTTGCTAAAGCTACCACCTACTTCTTTGCCTTCTTCCTTTCTAGGTAATCACTGACATAGTGACCATACTTGTGACATCCAAAGCACTTGACCTTAGAAAGGTCCTTCTTCTTCTTCTCGCTTTGTGAATTCGATCCTTTGCTAGACCCCTTCTTTGCTTTCCCTTTCCCTGCTAGGGCAACGTTTTCCTATTCCACCTCACTTTTCTGACTCTTGTTGGCCCCATTGACAAGACTTAATCTAAACTCCTCTTGAGTGAAATCAATCCATAGTCAATCCCAACTCAGAAAGGTATCTCATCCACTGACAACTTGAACAAAGACACTCCACTGTTTGGAAAACCCATTTAGGGCTGTTCTCACTAGCTCATCATCACTGGGACTACCTCCAACAACTGCTAACTTGTCATTGACAACTCTAAGCCTGGTGAGGTAACTTGTAACATCTTCTCCCTGGTTCATCTAGGTATTCTTCAGCTTCTCTCTAATAATCATCTTCCTGTTGGTGGTAACATTTTGGTATAGATTCATAATGGCATCCCACATCTTCGCCTTGTCTAGCTCTGAGATATGTGGAACAATATGATCCTTGACAACATCAAGGATAATCCTCCTCGCCTTGGCATTGTCCTTCTTATATGTTGCAAATTGTGTCGCATCCATTGGTACAGCTACAACACTAGTAACATAATCCTTGATACCATTCTCTTCCAACAATAAAGTTTTGGCCTTCCAAACACCAAAATTCGAGGCACCATCCAATTTGTCCTGATCTCTCAAACAAGCTAAAGCCATCTCAAGGGATCAAAGCAATAATATTTCTAAAGAGATCACATTAGGTTATATAAACCCTTAATTTCTTTCCTAGGGAAAAACACTTCTACCCTCAACAATGCTCTCATACCATATAAAAATTAACACTATTGCAGTCACTGATTATTAATCTCCTATCGTAAACGATTATTAAACTGCTGAAAACAAATTCACAGCTAATATCAATAAATAACACAACTGCAACTTCACCAATAAAATACAAAAATAAATTCAGAACACAAAGAACACAATATTTTCGGACAAATCGTCCTTGAAAAAACCCCTAAGGGAAAACCAGTTCTGCAAATGGAAAATATATTAACTTCAACAAATCAAGAGATACAAAATTCCTTTGCTCTCACTGGCAGAATTCAAACAACCTCCTAATTTCTCTTGTTGATATTCCCCACTACTATCCCCAACACTATCACCGCGCCCTTGCTAACACTGCAAACTCATTTGCTAACACTGCAAATGCTTCTACAACTCTTTTTGTTCTCTGTTATGTTCTATTCACCAAATGCCTCCCTTGACCCCCCTTTTATACTATCTAACCAAGAGGTTTCTAGTTGCTTCTTGATTAAGGCAACCTAACCAAGAAGTTTCTAGATGCTTCTTGATAACAACCTAACCACAAAGTTTCCAATTGATTCTTGATTAAAACAACCTAACCAATAGGTTACTAGTTGCTTCTAGGAGTCAATTAATTAACAAATATTTTTCGTAACTCTAACAATTGTTTGCCAATTAATCACATATGGATGAACAGCTGTCCAAGCTCCCTAAAACTAACACTCCCTCTTAACGAGGAAGTTGTTCTGCATGACACCTAACTTATCTCTGAAGAAGATGAATTTAGCCTTCCTCAATGCCTTAGTCAGAATGTCTACTACATGCTCCTCTGTAGGTATGTACTGTAGCTGAACAACCCCCCATTGTACACACTCTCTGATGAAGTGATATCTGATGTCTATATGTTTAGACCTATCATGAAACACTGGATTCTTAGACAACTTGATGCAACTCTGATTGTCGCAATGTATCATAGTAGTCACAACCTTTTGACCAAACAAAGCTACTAACAACTTTAGAAGCCATATAGCTTCACATGTCGCCATGCTAGCTGCTATGTATTCTGCTTCTACTGAACTCAAAGCCACAGACTTTTGCTTCCTGCTGAACCAAAATACAACTCCTAATCCCAAACTGAAACAACACCCTGAAGTGCTCATTTTTTTTGTAGTACTTTCTGCCCAATCTACATCTGTGATTCTGTATAGCCCATCAACCTGATACCTTCACCTCGAACATATCTGATCCCATACTCAAATGTACCACATAAGTAACGCAATACATGCTTGGCCACTGTCCAATGCATTCTCTTTGGTTCAACCATGAACCACCTAAAGAGATTACTGCAAATCCTATATCTAGCCTAGTGTTGACCAAATACATAAGCGAACCAATCAACTGTCTATATAAGGTGGTATCTACATCCTTCTCCTTAGATGTATCTACCTTCCTCCAATTCATGATCATGGGTGTAGACATGGCTTTACAATCCTCCATCCCGAATCTCTTCAAGATTTCAATGCAATATTTTCCTTGACCAAGGAAAATCTCTCCATCTATTTGCCACACCTCTATGCCTAGAAAGTAGTGCATAAGTCCTAAGTCCATCTCAAACTCTTCTGCAAGGTCCCTTTTGCAGTCTTCTATGAGCCCTAGTGAACTTGTAAGAAACAAATCGTCCACATAAAGAACAAGAATGAGGATCTCACCACCAACCACCAAGTAGTAGAGATTAGCATCCGCTTCACTCTTCACAAAGCCCATTTCCTACAAGTATGTGTCAATGCGCTCATACCACGCTCTGGGAGCTTGCTTGAGTCTGTACAATGCTTTCTTCAATCTGCACACGTGGGTCTCTTTGTTGTGTGGTACAAAGCCTTCTAGTTGCTCTATGTATACCTCCTTTAACTCACCATTAAGGAATGTTGTCTTGACATCCATTTGATGGATCTGCCATCCCATCTGTGTTGCAAACGAGATCACGGCTCGTATAGAAGTATACTTGGCCACTGGAGCAAATGTCTCCTCGTAGTCTATTCCCTCCTCCTGAGAGAACCCCTTGGCCACGAACCTTGCTTTGTATTTCTCGATGCTACCATCAGCACCGTGCTTTATCTTATAGATCCAGCATGATCCAACTACTGCCCTATCTATTGGTCTAGGAACTACCTCCCACACATCATCCTACATTATTGAGAAATACTCCTCAACCATAGCATCCCACCATACCTAATGCTAAAATCATGTTAAAATCAACAAGTATCTCATGTTAAAATCAATATGACAGAAGCTACAACCTTAACACTCCCTCTTAGCTAGGAAGGATTCATAGAACACATTACGCTCTCAAGAATATGAAGAGATATCATCTCAGTATGATATTCAATTCACTATGAGGCTAAATTCCTAACCTTTCATAACACACAATTGAAGCCATTTCCATAACTTTAAAATGCCAACTTATGTGTGGTCTATAGCAGTATCTATGTCATGGTGTTCGGCAAGATCCAGCCCAAAGAGCTATAACAAGTTGGTTATCATGGTGTCCTGCAAAATCCGTCCCAGAGAACCATGATAACAGGTCTACCATTTATAAGATCTCCACCTTACAACGTTACCTTCTGTCTGTTCGTTATCATGATTTCCAGCACTCTGGGACAACAATTTAATGAAGTCAGTCATGATAATAGGTCTACCATTTATAAGATCGTCATCTTATAATGGTTATTTTTTGTTTATATGTCAATGAAAGATCGTCACCTTTCATTACATATCATATGTGAAATAGTAACCACCATGAACCCAATCAGAGGGTGGTACAAAGGTTTTCACCTTAATTTTCTCTCACAAAGAAGAATGCATTACAAGGAGTTTCATTTAGAACGTCTACTCATAGAGAAGATATCATTCACAAAAGATTGCACCTCAAAAAATTCTCCCTCTAAACAATGATCCTTAGAAGTCAGGTCCAGTAGTTACTCCCTTAAAGGCTCTCTTCCCCCAAGGATTCTTGTCACACTCACTCCGAATCTGATATCAATCTTTTAATTTTTTAATGATAAGTCAATACTTCCTCATGATGCACTCAAGAATAGGCCCATCAAAATCATACAGTCACACACATGTATTTTTAGACTTCCTCTAAGCATTAATCTTCTAAGTTGTCACATAGTATTCAAAGAAGTGTCATACTCCCTTTTAATGTAGAAGGATACTCATAATTTCAATCATCAAAGGTATTTGCTTCAAGAGCCTCACTTTTTATCCATCTTGATCATCAGTATCTTTGGTAGCATATTTAAAGTTCCAACCTTATTTTCCTGTAAGTATATCCTCAAACATAAAGAAAAGATCAAGGCAAATAACCCTTATAGTATGTATAGAATTACAAATAAGAGAAAGACTACAAAGAGTAGATAATTAAAAGATAAAAATACTTATCTACACAAGAAGATTCAAAAATTGTTTTTTTTAGATTATTTGAGAATGGAACATATACCCTCTAAATAAGGTTCAAGTGGGAATGGAACATTGACAATTATTCCACCCACAATGTAAAATTTCCACTCATTTTTATATTGTTGAACAATTTTGTATCAAATATGACAACTACTTTCTAAGTTCCAACTTTCTCTTTTCGTCCATTGAAGGTCCAAACATTCATTTAGTTAAACAGTAGACACGAACATGTCTTTCCATTTTATCAAACTCGTCCACAATACGTCGGTATCTTGATTAAGTATGATTGTGCCACATGAATAACTCTACAACTCATACATCAAGTTTCATTCATCAAGAGGAGACTCGTAGATGGTTCAAATGAATTCTTAAAAACTTCATTAATGTCTCACAACAACTCAAATTTCCTTACAGTAACTTTTGTAAATACAAGTGACATCATTTAGAAGTCATCACTTCCTCGTGATGTACAAAGGGGTTAGGCCCAATTAGCCATGAAGTATATTCATGAATCATAGTCCTCTTAACTACTATAATTTATTGATAACTAGAGAATCCATCTCAACATGGTCTACTCCCTCTAAATCAATATGACTGAGATCACTAAAGTTTGACTGAACCATATCCTCTATCTTCTCCCTCTCTTTCAAGGTTGCCTCTAAATGTCAAGCTCGCTTTGAATCTCAATCTCCTTCTTCTTGCAAGAACAAACTCAGAGAAAAGGATCAAGGAAAATAACTCTTACAGTACGTATTGAAAATATAAATAAGAATATTAACATTAATTAGGATGTTAGTAATTTAACTCATGCTTATTACTAACAATAACATAAATAATAGTAATATAACTCTTTATTTTATATTTTCAATAATAGAACGATAACATAATACTCAATATTTACCTTTCATGCTCTCGCAGTGAAACTTTTTGTATTTAATAAACATTATATCAAATTATTAAATATCATTTTGAATGAATGTATATAATTCAAATGCAACCATATATAAATACATATATATAGTTTATTGCTACATATATTCTTAATTATAATATATAATATTTATTAAACATAAACGAATATAAAATGGACATGACTCATAAAGCATACCTTATTACTTTCCTTTATTAGCTCGGTAACCCACCCCTACCTTCCCAAAGCCTTTGTTCAAATTTCGCATCAAGATACTGATTCAGCATTTGATTTACCACCGTATTACATATTCAATGCTTAAGGTATGACGCTTATCCCACTTATGTTGCTTAGTATTATGTCTAGATATGAAGGAGATTTATCATACCCCATGGATGCCACAAAGGTGTTACTTGTGTGGTTATTCTTTTATACATAAGACCTCCTTTTCTCAATCAAGGACGACAATTTTATCCACTACATCATACCCATCTTAGCGATGCATCCTTTCACAGATGTTCGTTTGTGTCTTGAAATTTTTGCTAAGAATTTGACTGTTTCCCTGCCATGCATTTCGAAGTCCTCCGCACCACCACGTCTATAATTCACAACTTTTGAAGGAAGATAGATCATTTTTCTTGGATTCCATGTAGGGAATGCATTATAAATGGAATATTTTGTGTTTATTTTAATAGATTAAAAATAGATTTTGAATGGGAGCACCATTTCTGAGACAAATGACATTGGTTTTGGAGCATCTTAGCAGATAGCCTGTTGGGATTTATCCTACATCGCCCATGCAATTATCTTTCTTAATGTATATATGTGCTCACACAGTCTTAGTAAGAGTTATCAAAGGCTCCCAAGGCCTTTTGGTGAGGAGATTGTATGTGCGTGGGTGATAGGCCTTCTCTGTGCCACCTTATGCTTGTGTCCTTCATGCTTCAAGAGTTATGTGGATTCTACATAAACTAGCATATATCAATTGCTCTCTATAGACCCTCTTCATTTAATATTGTTGGTTGATTATTTTTGCATTGGTTATGCCTTGACTGTTATGTGCCCTTCTTCTATCCTCTTTATTCTGGACACCTTTACTGATTAATTAATAGTGTTGAATATAGACGTTCTTTCCTTAATCCATCCATAGATTAGATTGTTATATTCGCTGACCAGATTTAAGAGATTCAATGTCAATAACATTAAGATCTCCTATCATTAATTTTATTCTCTTACATTTGCAATCCAGCTCTGATACCATATTAAGTTCTAGGATCATTCCAAATGTACTAACAATTGCCATTGTATTGATTGTGTTCCAAATGCAAATGAAGGCTTATAAATATGAGAGGAGGAGACATGTCTCATGAAGAGCCATGTCTCTATGGTTAAACATCACTAGATAACATATTAATATAATAGTAATAGAAATAACCATATATGCAATATATTATTATATAATTATATATAATATATAATATATATTATATATATTATATTACATATATAATATATATTATATATAAGATATTTATCTTAAGGATGATTTACCATCTACAAGGTATCTCATGTTAAAATCAATCCGACAGAAGCTACAACCTTAACAATAATGACTAGGGTTTCATTCGAAACTCTTAGGTTCTTGGTCATGGTGAAAAAATAATTGCAAATTCTTGGTAGGTTTTTCAAGAGCTCAACTAGTTTGTCGTCCATTTTTTCTAGGTGCTTTGATTTCTGAGCCAACAAATCCAAAATTCAACAACATATTCCTTCTAGGTTTTTCAAGCTTTCTTCTAAGTGCCTATTCATTTTTTTGGGTCTGCTATTTTTTACCTCGAAGTATGTGTCATTACAAATTTGCACACTTTTTAACTGAAAAATGTGCTATGGCATCTTTAACAAATATTTTTCTCAAGGAAAATCAAAAGTTCAATGGTCACAATTATGGCATGTGGAAGCGACAGATCCTAACTATCTTTGAATATCAAAATACTGATCAAATTGTTCCAGGTGCTACACAGCCTTTGTCTCCAACTGGTACTGATCAGGATACATGTGATATGAATAATCGGGAGGCGATGATGCTTCTCAAATTATCCGTAGCTAATGACTAGCTCCCTCATATTTTATCCGGCAAGACAACTACCTAGATATGGGAGCATTTCAACAAACTTCATGAGCCTACAGACAAAGGTAGGACCTTCTTTCTTAAGAACACTCTTTTTTCTATTTTCATGGATGAGCAGAAATCACTCCAGGAATAGCTGAATAGGATTTAGGAAATTCATGATCAGTTGCTTTTTATTGGACACAAGATGGAGGAAGAGGACATTGTGGTAATAACCCTCAAAAGTTTACCCAAGTCCTATGAGCATTTTATTGAGACTCTCAACATCACTTCTACTGGTGTTGATCTGAGGTATACTAATCTTTGCACACTTTTGCTTAGCAAGATGGATGGAAACAACAATTTGGTCACACTTCCACCTCCACCTCCACTTCCACAAAGCAAGCCTTTGTTGTTAAATGCTTTCATAAGGATAAGAGCAAGTTTCATTTACAGTAGTCTTCTTAGCAAAAGTCCTCTGCTCCAACATCAAAAGGCTCCAAGAAAAAAAACATTCAATGCAACTACTGCCACAAGTATGGTCACATGAAGGTTGAATGTCAAAAACAATTAGCTGTCCTATCTAAGCAATTCGGTTCACAGCCAAAAGTGAATAGTACAGAGCACACTGAGCAGACCGAATTTGTCTTTTACACCTTTATAGCTAAAAGACCCATAGATCATGTGAAGTTGTTTGTCTAATACATTGATTCAGGTGCCTCTCATCATTTCATCCACCATAGAGATTGGTTCACTGACTATTAGCATTTTTTAGATTCAATTATTTTTGGTGGAGGGGAAGAGTGCACTGTTGTCGGCAAAGGCAACATTTAGATTCAATATGTTAAGAGGAATCTCATTTTCCTCAATGTGTACTACATTCCAAGGATGGAACTAAATCTACTCTTAGCCAGTCAGTTGTTGCGACACTCCATAATTGGATGTCACCTTCAGTTCACATTAGTGTAGCATTACTAATAGCGAGACTCGGTTTGTTGTTGCAGTTGGCCTTGAGGATCATGATCTTTTCAAACTTGTTGATTCTGGTGATTCTCAGGACTTAACTATGGCTGCTCAGTGGTCTTCTGTTAGTTCACTTTGGCGTCAATAGTATGGGCACTTAAATGTGCATTATCTCTCTTAGCTTGCTCAAAAAGAGCTTGTCCTTAGATTGCCAGAGATACAGACTCAGCAGCTTGGAGTTTGTGATGCATGTCAAGCTAGGAAAGGGGTGACTGGTTGCGGGCTTCTCAAGTACTTCATCTTCTTTATGCTAATATTTGCGGCCCTATGGCTATTCCTTATGTTCTTGGGTCCAAGCATTTTCTATCTTTTGTTGATGGTTTCAGTAGAAAAATGTGGGTCTATTTTCTTAAAAAGAAATCAGAAGCATTTGTTGTATTTCAAAAGTTTAAACCTCTAGTTTAAAAAGAGTCTGGGAAATCTATTATTGCTCTTAGGTCAGATAATGGGGGGGATTTTTTCCTATTGAATAATCTAGCTTCTGTGATATTCATGGCATCAAAGGCTAGTTAACCACACCCACACACCACAGCAGAACAATGTAGTTGAATGTCGAAATAGAACAATCACTGAGATTCCTCGATCTATGCTCGATCACAAACATGTTTTGAAGAAGTTTTGGGTTGAAGCAGTTAACACTGCAGTTTACCTTTTGAACCGGTCACCCACTGTGGCGGTCAAAGGTAAGACTACAGAGGAGGCCTGGTCAAGTCACAAGCCAAAATTAGTCACCTAAAGGTTTCTAGGTCTCTTGTCTATGTTTGGGTCCCTGATGTCTTACACACCAAGTTGAATGCCAAGAGTCTGAAAGTCATGCTTGTTGGATACAGTAGTCTTCACAAAGTCTACCACCTGATCGACATTGAGACATCTCGTCTCCTATACAATTGTGATGTAGTCTTTGATAAGCAGTGATGAACATTCATGTTTGTTTCTCCTATTCCTGATCCAGCAAATCAGCCCATGAAGGCTCATGATTTGGGAGTTCAGCTTCTAGTAGGTCCACCTGATGGGAGGGCTCCAACAGCTCCAGTTATACCAATGATTACTATACAGACACCTTCGACTTCTCCTGCAAATCACCTAGATATGTAGATGCTTCACCTAATTTTGATCTAGATTCTTCTAATGAGGAACCTGATCATAAAGCATCTCCTACTACCAAAGTTGGTCCTTCTCCTCTTTGGCCAAAGTGTTGGGCTAAGACACTTGCTGATCTTCGAGATGGTTAGCTCATCGATGGGAGAACTTCTCGAAAAAAGAGCAAACCTACTAAGACAGTTGATTTTGCTCTCATGGCCAACGTTCATAGTGTGTTTGAACCTCAAACATACTCTGAGGCTAAAGGAATTCCAAAGTGCAAACAGGCCATGAAGTCTGAACACCAAAGCCTGTTGAACTATAACACCTAGGTCCTTTTTGATCTTCCACCAGGGAAGAAACCCATTGGTTGCAATTGGGTCTAAAAAATAAAATACAAGTCTAATGGTACTTTGGGTAAGTCCAAAGCTCATTTACTTGCAAAGGGTTTTTCTCAACATCAAAGCATTGATTATGAGGAGACCTTTTCTCCTACAGCAAACATGAGCACTATCAAATTATTCCTAGCCATGGCAACATAGTTTGGCTAAAGGGTCCATCAGATGGATGTCGAGAGTGCTTTCCTAAATGGTGACCTCCAAGAAGAGGTATAAATGACACACCCTCCTCATTTCAAGGTTGCTGGTAAAGAGAACAGAGGAATATTGGACATTGGTCAAACGTGGGAAAATGGCTCTGCAACTTGTACATCTGTGTGATGATGTTTGCGTGTGATTTTGTGTGTTGTGTGTATACATGTTGTTCTAAGGAAATAGGGAGGTATTGGTTGAGTCAAGTGTCCTATAGGTGCTTACGTGCTCTTGTACTAAGTGGTTTAGGGATTTCGAATGTGTGGTTTTATTGTGCTTTCGTTTGCTTTCAATTTTTTTGCCTTCGGCCTGGTACACTCGTGTTATGGGAGAGCCGAGCCATGATGAAAGGGAGGGGGATATTATTATGGGAGATGGCTCGGAACATGTTTCTTTGAAGGTTGGTACTGAAAAGGAAGGTGTTAATGCAGTTCAATCAAGAGAGAAGCCATCATATAAACAGATTCTTGCCGATAGTGGCCCTATTTTCTTTGCCTATAGTGGGTTTGATGGAACTTTCCGGAGACTTCCAGTGGAGGCAGAGGGTGTTTGTGCTAGGGGAAATGGAGGACGGGCCACAGCCAATGGAAGTGGACTCGTCCAAGGAGGAGATGCCACCACTGGTGATGACGAAGGAGAGAATGGTAAGGTTTCTTCTCTCAGCCCGAAGATTCTTTCTTTATCCCCCAACGAGGACATAATTTCTGCTATTTAAGGTGAGCAAACTAGGCTTAAAAGCATTGCTATCTTTTTGTTTATCTGGATAAGGATTTTATGCCGGCCAGAAAATTTTTTGATGACTGGCTTGCTACAATGTGGGGAAAGAAACTTGGATTTTTTGTGACTTACTGTCATATGATTCAAAAAGGTATGTTTGTTATGTTTTTTAAGAATCATATAATGCAGGAAAGAGTTCTTGAAAAGAAGTTTTGGAATGTGGGTAGGTCATTATTCAGGGCGTTTCCATGGTCTCCAAAATGTAATATTGAAAAAACAGTTGTTCGGGCCCCTCCAAATTGGGTGGAGATAAAAAACCTTAATGTCAAATTTTGGTCCTTTATTCCACAAATTCTTAAACCTTTAGGGTCTATACTGCAAATTGAACAGTCCCGAGTTACCTTGCCACATTTGAATGCTAGGGTTTTAGTAGCTTTGGCCCTAGAGGTGGATTTTCCAGAGAAAATTTCCCTAGAATTTGAGGGGGAATCCTTCTGTTGGGATATCTCCTTGCTAGGTAACCCTAGTGCTTGCTTCCATTGCAGATGTAATGGTCATACGAGGAAAGACTGTCCGGTTCTTACGAATTTACAAAAGGAAAAATCTAATACGGTGAATAATAATGAAATTAAAGATAAAAAGAAGAATGATTTGAATTCAGTGGTGGGTGAGAAAAATTCTTCATCTATGTCTGCTAACAATAAGAAGATGCTTGGTGATGTGGATGGTAATAAGAGTGGTAAATTGCAGTCGAGGGATTCTAATCCTGTGGATACCCCAGTTTCTAACAAATTTATTTCCCTTGCGAATCCTCTCTTCGAAGAAGAGTTTGAAGTTGTCCCTGCTAATAGTTCTGCTTTAGGTGTGGCTTCCACTCCCTCAGCTACCACCCTGCTAGGAAACGTTGGCTGAGAGCCCCTTATGATAAGGCTTTAGTTCCAGTCTTGAATGCTCAACAGCTGGCCCTTGCTAACATTAAAGAAAGGGCTTGTAAATTACAATTGGATAACAAACTGTTGCTCCCCTTGTCGAAAATGCTAGATACCTCATCTAGACCTTTGGCTTTAGTTAGTCCAGAACAAGATAAGCAATTCACAGAGGTTGTAAAAAAAAAGAAAAGGAAGATTTCGAAAAGAAGTGCTCTTCCTAATGGAGGAAGAGGTAGAAAGAGCTAGCCGGATTGTTTCAATAATTTGTGTAAGAATTCCAAATCCCCTCCTAAATCATGATGATGCTACACATTCATAGTTGGAGTGTCCAGGGGTTGGAAATGGCTGATAGAAAGTATGTAGTTAGGAGTTGGTGTAATAGATTAGAAGCTAAAGATGTTGTTTGTTTACAAGAGATTAAAGTAGTAGGGTTTCAAGCACATTCTATGTTGAAGTTCCTATGGGACAAAGCAGTTGGTTTCCACTTAATCATGAAAGAGGGAAAGGTGGGGCGGCTATTCTGGTCAACCCTAAATGGGAAAATCATATTATAGATCATGGTTGTTCTCCCTGTCAGAGAATTATATGGGTGTCATTGAAAAGGGATGAGACAGTATATGGTATATGTAATGTGTATGCTTCTAATAATTATAGAGAAAGAACCAAATTATGGGAATGGTGTTGCTCTAATCTCCCTAAAATCCATTGGATATTTGTTGGGGATTTCAATATGGTAGAACATAGAACTGATAAATCAGGTGGTTTGGCACACTCATGGAAAGGAAATGAATTATTTTTCTGGCACAAATTTAAAAGAAAATTTAATCTGACTGATCCTATGGAAAATATGCATGGGAAATTCCCAGACATCTGGTTCACCTAGTGCAATAACCAGAGAGGTAGGCAAAGGGTGTATTGTAGACTGGATAGAGTGTATGGGGAAGTGAATGCAGTATCTTTTAAACAAGACCGATATCATGCCCCTGTTCAAGTTTTCCCTGCCTCTCTTTTTTATCATTCTCCAATTTACACTTGTTGCCACCTTGGAGGTGATAAGCATAAAGAGGAGAGGAAGAGGAAGGTAAATGTTTTCAGAATAAATATTTCTCTTTTGGATGATTCAGATAATTTAGAAGCTATTTAGATGGTCTCGGATCTTCCTAGCATGAGTAATCCCCTTTTGAATGCCATAGAATTATGGAATCTGAAGACTGAAACTTGGAAAAATCTTTGTCAAGTTATTGGGAAGTAACAGGCCATGGATAGGAATAGAGATGAAACCTTCTGGCAGAAGGAGCTTAATAATGCTGAAAAAGATCTACAAAGTAGAGAGAATGATGAGTTATTAGAAGCACATTTGGCAAGGATTAAGTATAACCTTAATATTATTCAGAGATACAAAATTCAAGGTCAGAAAATCAGAGCCAAGATGCATTGGATTAACAAAGGTGATAAGGGGTCAGGTTACTTCTTTAATATTATTAAAGCCAAACAAAGTAGGGAATTAATAAAGGAGATTCAAGTAGAGGATAGAATCTTTAAGGAGCCAGAAGATATTCAAAAAGCATTCTACCAGTTTTATAAAGGCTTGTTTTCCTCAGAAATGGGGGATGAGGAGCACTTAAAAACGGAGGAGTGCCTTAGGCTTATCCCACTAAAAGTATCGACAATAGAGCAAGACTCTCTCAATAAAAATCTTTCAATAGAGGATATTGATGCTGCTATAGATTCCCTATCCTATGGTAAATCCCCTAGAATAGATAGTCTCCCGGCTGAATTCTATAAGAACAACAAAAGCTAGATAAGTGTTGAACTTCTAAAAGTATATGAAGAGGCATTTTCTAAAAAGTCTTTGGGAGAAGATATCAATAAAGGTGTCATTAAACTTCTTCCTAAAACCGGAGATAAATCACTGATTAAAAATTAGAGGCCAATTACTCTTTTAAACCTTTCTTATAAAATTCTAGCCAAAGTCTTAGCCAGGAGAATTGCTCCATCGGTAAGCAAATTCATTTCAAAAACTCATACTAGGTTCATACAAGGTAGGTACATCCTGGAAAATCTCATTACCAGCTGGGAAGCAATGCATTGAGCAAAGGAGAATTGGCAACAGGTGGCAATGATTTTGTTAGATTTTGAAAAGGCTTATGATAGAATAGAATGGTGTTTTGTTATTGGCATGCTAAAGGCTTTTGGATTTCCAAAGAAGTACTGTGAATGGATTAGCAGCCTATTTAATGAGGCATCTACTGTTATAGATATTAATGGCAATTTTTCAGAACCGATTAGGCTGCAAAGATCTATTAGACAGGGGTGCCCGATTGCTCCTCTATTATTTGTTATTGCAGCAGATGCTATGTTTTATGTTTTAAGAGCCTCTGAACTAGGACATCCTGTAAAAGGGATCTCTCTCCCAAACAAGGATGAGTTGATCAATGTTCAGTTCGCTGATGATACTTCTCTTTTCTTAGGGCTGTTTGAGGGGAACTTTGATAATGCCATGAGAAGGTTGGAGTTTTTTTGCAAGACCTCGGGATCTAAAATAGCACCATCTAAATCCACAATTTTGGAATGGTAGCAGGACCCACCAGATTGGTTAGTAAGGGCTGGAATTGGACCGGGCCCAAGAAGGTTGTAAGGTATTTGGGGATTCCATTTTCAGTTGAGCCTAATTTGAATAGCATGTGGGATTGGATCTACAATAAGATTCGCCAAAAACATGTTAAATGGCAAACACACTCACTTTCTTTAGCAGGTAGATTCTAGGTGGTGCAAAAGGTTTTAGCAGCTCATCACTTATATTATGCTTCGGCTTGGTTATTTTTGAGTTCACAAGTTAACATGATTGACAAGATTCTTAGAGACTTTCTATGGTCAGATGGAAAAGGGAACAGGAAAAGGCATTGTGTCAAATGGGATTGGTGTTGTCAAGAGAAGAACCAGGGTGGACTGGGGCTAAAAGATATTAGAACTCAGGGGTATGCCCTGGCCTATAAGTGGATGGTTAAAGCCTTATGGGAGAATGAGCCTTTGAAGATTCTTATTAGAAATAACATCCTAAGATCTGTCATTAGAAAAGGAAAACCATGGAAAGATATTCCACTTGTGGACATTGTATTTGGTGACTTTAATATGAAGCTATTTGGTTCCAAGGTTTTTCAAGTTTTCTGGAAGGCCTGGATTCATGTGAGGCAGTATATTCCGATGAGGGGATCAGTAGGAGGACCTCCACACTATCTGGTCAAAGATAGATCTATTTGGTGGGGGCTTTCCTACAATGGTAAACCTCTGGCTTTAACACAAAGCTGTTCGGCCAAGGCATGGAATGTTAAGGGGATATCCTTGATTCAGGATATTATGGAAGGGGGGTAGTTAAGGGAGTGGGTGGGTATCAAAAGCAGATTTAGCATCCCAGATTTGCAGAAAAAGGCATACTCTCTTATTAAGAAAGCAATGCCAAGTTGCAATCCCAAAGATATCATGGATACTAATGAATTTTTAAGAAAGATTAAATGGAGTGATGGTAATCTGTTGTCTGAAAGCATGACCAAAAATGTCTACTTCTGTATGAAAAATGACTCCTCTCTCATAACTAGGGTGTCCCAGTGCTAGGGGCAAATTAAACCCTTTTCAAGTTGGTCTTTTTTCTTTGATTATATGTGGAAAAGTAAAGCAGAGCCAAAAAAACTTTGTTTCAAGTGGTTGTTATTACATAAAAAGTTAGCTGTTGGGAAAGTCCTTTCTTTAATTGGTCTTGCTCCTATGTGTTGTAAAATTTGTAATGTTCATGAGTCATTCGAGCATCTTTTTTTTGAATGTTTATATTCACGTAAGTTATGGTCCATTTTTTTGGGGTCTCCATGTTTGTGGAACTGTACTAATAGTTTTTCTTGGTCAGAAGTCCTTGCTGGTTATGTGGATAGGTTTGATTCTAAACTCAATAGTTTTTGGTCTGTGCTGACTATTGAGGTGTTATGGACTCTATGGAAGGACAGGAATAAAGAAATTTTTCAAGCCGAAGGGAGAAAGCTTACTGAGTTTAATTTTAAACTCACACATTTCTATATTATGTCATAGGTATCTCTGGTTCTCAATATCACACGATCAGATTTCATGAAGCTTGTTTGTGAAGGGTGTCTAATGATAAAGAAAGACCAAGTGCAAGCAGCAAAATATATATCAAGATTCCAATCATTATTGGCTCCAACAGAAATGGAAGACTTGAACAATTTTATCAGTGAATGGCAGCTGCAAGATGGCCCTCAATTTGGAATTTCTCAGGCAGGATGGGATTATGTTAACAACCAGGATCAGGAGCAAGTTGGTGCTGCTCGTCCCGGATGGGGAACTGATCAACAAGTTGATAGAGGTCCAGTCCAACTTCATGATGAACAAGGTGTAGTGCAGCAGGAGGGGTGGAATCTAGTGCCCAACCAAGGTGACGGTCAGAATGAAGCTGAACAAGGGATCCATCAGGAGGTGTCTAGCCTCAAGGATGGATGGGGCTAAATTCTATAGATTAGTTTCAGTTTTTAAAATGTGGTTCCATGTAATGTCTCAATAATAGTTATGGAGTGGTAGTCAAAAGAAATACTAATAACGTCACCCCCCTAATTTTGTAAGTGTATATATACAAGGGGGGTGTGAATAGTTTGCTCTTTCGGTTGTTTTTGAGATACTCTGAACTTGTAGTGTAAATATTTTAAACTATTTTAATAGAAAAAAGGTTGCTAGTAAAGAACACCAAGTTCTTAGAGTAGTGAAAGCTCTCTAAGGTTTGAAGCAGGCCCCTGGGGCATGGTACATGAAAATTGATAAGTACCTCAATGACCAAGGCTTCCAGAGGAGTTCTTCAGACTCAAATTTATACGTCAAGACGACTGATAGTGGCATCATCCTTCTCGTCATTTAAATGGATGATTTGATCATCATTAATAGTTCGGCGTCTTTGATTCAGGGAATCAAATAGAGTTTGTGCCAGTCTTTTGATTTGACTGACCTTGGGCTCATGCATTATTGCCTAGGTATTAGGTTTGGCAGCAGTATTCTAGTATATTCCTTTCTCAGTCCAAATATGTCAAGGCTCTGTTAGACAAGTTTCATATGCAGGATTGCAAACCTACATCTATGCCCATGGTGAAAGGTTTGAAGTTATCAGCCAAGTCTGATTCTCCTCCAGTGGATGATACTGCATACAAGCAACTAGTAGGCAGCATCATCTACCTCTTCGCTACTAGACTCGATATCAACTTCACGTCAGCTACATCTCACACTTCAAAAAAGCTCCCAAGGCAAATCATTGGATGGCAACAAAGCGTGTGCTTCATTATGTGAAGGGCAGTACCGATTATGGACTTCTTTACTCCCAAAGTTATTATCCTAAACTCAGTGGGTTCACAAATTCAAATTGGGCAAGTTCTGTTGATCATAAAAAGTCAACTTTTGGATATGTGTTTAGTATGGGATCCAGTGCCGTCACATGGACAAGTAAGAAGCAGCATGCAATTTCTCTCTCTTCTACAAAGTCTGAATACAAAGGGACGGTTAAGGAAGGTTATGAAGTTGTTTGGCTTCGTCGAATGCTTAGGGATATACAGATGTCACCAACAAGACCGACAACTTTATTTGTTGATAACGAAGGGGTTATCAAGTCAGCACAAAATCCAGTCTTCCATGAAAGAACCAAACATGTAGATGTTCATTGTCACTACATACAACAATTGGTTGGAGATGGCACAATAAACTTGCAATATTTCCTACAATAGATCAAACTACAAACATTTTCAACAAGCCTCTTGGTCTAGATAAGTTTGTCAAATTCAAAGGATAGCTTGGTGTAGTGGATAGATTAACCATTAAGGGAGGATATTACGAAAATAGATAGTTTCTATTTCTATTTAATGGTTATCTATTGTAATGTATAGTAAATATTAGAGCCTTTCTAATATTTAGTTAGCTATTAGTTATTTGTTGGCTAGACTAGAATGTTTCTATTCTTGACAATTGTTTCATAAGGAAATATCATTTATTCTTTTGTATATATTGAAAGATCCCTGATGGATCTCCGCTGTAGATTTTTTTTTTTTTTTTTTTTCCTGTTTATTAATGTTTTCTTGTAGAACTAGACGGAAATGCAGAAGAGTTTGTTTGTTTTTGTGTTTTTGATGATTATTCAACATAGAAATGAGAAGTAGCAAATGGCAAAATAAGAGTCTGAAAATAAATAACAATATGCAGTAAAGTCAGAGTTGATACAAATCGTACCAGGCAGATCTCTGAATTATAGAGCCAAATAAAGGATCCAGTACATTTTCCCTAACAATGACGCCAAACTGGTTGATGGAAAAGGACTGTGAACATGCAAACGTCTGCTGCTGATTATCCGACTCTCTATATTTCAAAGTGCTGCAAATGGCGGCTACTGCTGCAAGGCTCACTTTCCCATGTACCAATAATCGTGCCCAGCTAAACAATACTGCAGACCCAAGCTGAAATGGTGTCCTCCTTCCCTGATAATAGTTAATACCACTGAAAATTCCAAGACCAAATACTACTGAGGGTTACGTCCCAGCCAGTAAATATCCTGGGATTTGCGTCCCAGAATAAAATCGCCCAAGCAGAGCAAATTTGTAAACAAGTTTAAAATGCATAATATGAATGAGGAATGGCACCTCCATCTCCTTATAACCCCTTCCAAAGCAAATCGAACCCTAAAGTGACTCCAAAAGGCGTTGGGTTACAAAAGTGATTTAAGTCTTATTTTAAAGTGGCAATGTTACTAAAAATGACCCTTTTTCTCCATAGACATAAATCCGTTCACTGAATCGCCCTGAGACCAAAGAGAAAGATTTAGAAAAGTTCAAGACCTTTCCAACGAGCTATCACACCAAAGGGTACGCATCCAGATGAGGTCAAAATTCCCCTTATTACTCCAAAATGGCTATTAACTTAACCTTATTTAATTATTAAACGCTAACTTAGGAAATATTAAAAATATTACCCAAATAGCTACAAAATGCCCAACTAACATCACAAACCATAAAATCATCTTGTCACCTGTCTGTGGCTGAAGTTGGAAATCAGGGATCCACTGGCAGTCTCATCCCTAAAATCTAGGGATGCTCCTAAATTTTAGGAAACAAGCTCTATCCCTCTGAAACTGAACCCAAAGAGTAAACTCATGGAAACCCAACCCTGTGCATGATCATACCTCCTAAAAAGTAGGAATGAACCCCATAAATATAGGAACTGTCTCCTAAAAACAAGGAACGTCTCCCAACTGATCAATAACCGCCAGAACACCAAGTCCCCAACATTGAATAACCATACTGGGTCTCTATCCAACCCTGTCAGCCTACAAGACCCCATAATAAGCTAACTCACATGTCTCTGCTAGACTGAGCTAGAGTGGGGACATGACAGTCCTCCCCTCTCGGAGATGCTTGCGCACAAGCAACTGTAATGCTGGATGCTATAAAATGCTCTCACCCTCCCAGGTGGCATCCTCTATGGGAAGATCTCTCCATCGAACCAAATACTCTCGAATCACCCGGCTTCTCAGCCGTCATTCCCTCACCTCAAGAATCTCATCAGGGACCAAAATCAATTTACCTTCCTCATCCATAGGAGGTAACTCGGGTGAAACCGTAATATGCTGTCCAAGGGCCTTTTTCAGGCAAGATACATGAAATACATTATGAACTCTGCTGCTAGGTGGTAACTCAACCTCATATGCAACCTCTCCCACTCGCCTGAGTATCCTGTATGGACCATAAAAACGTGGTTTGAGCTTCTCAGCTCCCCCCCTTTTTAGGGTGCTCTGCCGATATGGTTGTAAGCGCAGAAAGACCATATCATCCACCTCAAATGCTCTCTCAATCCTGTGCCTGTCAGCGTACATCTTTTGTTGATTCTGGGCCTGCTGTAAATTCTCCCTAAGAGATCTCATGACATCCTAGTTTTCCTGTAACCAATCTTGAGCCAAGGGTACTCTACTGTCACTAAATGCCAAATCAATGAAAGATAATGCCTCATATCCATAGAGAGCTCTGAAAGGCGTCATGCCAATGGACATATGATGCGTAGTATTATAACAATACTCACCCAAATGCAACCAACGCACCCATGCTTTTTGCTGTCCTGACACATAGTTACGCAAATATCCCTCAACCCACTTGTTGACTATTTCTGTCTGCCCATCAATTTGAGGGTGGTAATTAGTACTAGGTGTCAACAAAGTACCTGCTAGCCTAAAAAGTTCCTGCCAAAAAGAACTCATGAATCTGCTGTCCCTATCACTCACAATGGTCTTGTGAAGACCATGAAGTCTAAACACCTCTTTGAAGAATAACTCAGCCACCTGAGATGCTGTAAAATCTAACGCAATCAGAAAGAAGTGGGCATACTTTGTTAGCCTATCCACAACAACGTAAATGCAATCTTTCCCCTGAACCCTAGGAAGACCTGTAATGAAATCCATTGAGATCCCCGTCCACTTCTGTTCCGGTATAGGTAATGGCTGCAATAATCCTGTTGGGTAGGTATGCTCCGACTTGTTCTGCTGACAAGTCATACACTCACGGACATGGCGTAAAACATCATCTTTGAGACCCTTCCAAGAGAATCTCTCACGAACTACCCTGTAAGTCTTACCATATCCTGGGTGTCCTGCTGTAGGAGTATCATGGAGAGCATGCAAAATTTGTTTCTTCAACTGAGAACCTGGAACAAGGTAAACCCTGCCTTTGTAGTAGATAATATCATCTACCACACTGTATCTGTCATCCACTATCAACCCTTCCAAGATCTCACAAGCATACTGATCCTTGGAGTACTCAACTAAAAGTTGAGCCTTCCAATCCGCTGAAATCTCGCTCAATGAACATAGGGCAGCCAATGAAGGTTTCCTAGAGAGTGCATCAGCCACAGTATTATTCTTCCCCTTTATGAATTCGATGTCAAAGTCATAAGCCTGAATTTTGCTAACCCATTTTTGTTGTCGATCATTGAGCTCTGTTTGATTTAGGAAATACTTCAGACTGTTATGGTCTGTTCTCACCACAAATTTGCTGCCAACAAGATACTGTTTGAACTTAGCTAACGCATGCATAATAGCCAACATTTCCTTATCATAGGTAGAGTACAACTTTTCATTGTTTTGCAGCTTCCTACTCTCATAGGCAATGGGGTGTCTATTCTACATCAACACTGCTCCTATACCCAAACCCGAAGCATCACACTCGAGGACAAATGGCTGCGAGAAATCAGGTAGTGCCAAAACGGGGCAAGTACTCATAACCTCCTTGAGTCTATCAAAGACCCCCTGTGCTTGTTCTGTCCATCTGAAAGCCCCTTTCTTAGTGAGATCTGTCAAAGGTGCTGCCAACTGTGAGAAACCCTTCACAAATCTTCTATAATAAGCACACAATCCAAGGAATCCTCGTAACTCAGTAATGTTCCGAGGAACAGGCCAATTCTGAATCGTCTGAATCTTCTCTTCATGCACCTTCACCCCCTTAGCACTGATCACATGACCCAAATATAACACCTCCCTCAATCCAAACTCACATTTGGAGAGCTTAGCAAATATACTCTCCATTATGCTAAGTACCTCCTCGAGATGTCTGAGGTGGTCCTCCCAAGTACTGCTATAAATCAATATGTCATCAAAAAATACTAGAACCGATTTTCTCAACTGCTTGTTGAAGATATGATTCATACAGGACTGGAAAGTCGCTGGTGCATTGGTAAGGCCAAAAGGCATTACCAGAAACTCATAGTGCCCGTAGTGACAACAGAAGGCAGTCTTGTGTACATCCTCTGCCCGTACCCGTATCTGATGATAGCCTGAATGAAGATCAATCTTAGAAAAGTAGACAACCCCATGTAACTCATCTAACAACTCATCAATGCGCGGAATGGGATATCTGTTTTTTATTGTCTTCTTGTTCAAAGCTCTATAGTCTACACACATCCATAGAGTCCCATCCTTCTTCTTAACCAGCACTATAGAAGAAGCAAAGGGGCTAGAACTAGGCCGAATGAAACCCATGTCCAATAGCTCATGAATAGTCTTCTCAATTTCATCCTTATAGGCTCTAGGATGACGGTATGGAGTAGTAATCACTGGCTTCGCTCCATCCTCCAACTCTATACCATGCTCAAACCCTCTATCTGGTGGTACTCCAGGAGGTATATCACCAAACACTCTACCGTGACGACCCATCACTGACTGAATGTCCACATGAAATACACGATCATCCTGAGATATGGGTGTTTTGGATTTAACCAAACAGTGTGTAGCCCAAAGCACATCATTATGCCTAAGGAGTTTGCATACGGTAGTGATCAATAATGTAACGCCCAATACCTTGTAACCACTCCATGCCCAAAACCACATCATAATCTTCTATGGGAAGCACATAGAAGTCATCAGTCAAAGTATAATCTCCCATCTGAATACTAAGTTGTGGAATCCGCTTGGTACAACCCAAGATAGCACCATCAGCCACCTTCACTCCAAAACCACCAAACTCCTCGTACTGTAAGCCACGCCTCTCAACTAATTTCTGATCAATAAAGTTATGCGTAGCACTTGTGTCTACCAAACTGGTGATCTGCTTACCCTTAAGTGTACCTTTCAACCAAAAGGCATGAAACTTAGGATAACTAGAGAGGGTAGCCATAGCTACTTTAGCTGATGCCACAGGCTCAGGGGTGTCTAACTCCAACTGTGTCTGAAACTGCTCAACATCCTCTGTATTATCCTCAATATCAGTATCAGGAACCTCCTCATCCCCTAACTCAGAAGTCACCTCAATCAAATGAACCTTTCCTTTACCCATACAACGGTGTCCTAGTTCCCATGGTTCTTTGCAAGAAAAACACAACTTTTTCCTCCTCAATTCATTCCTCGTCTCCTGATTCATCCAAGGAGTTTTAGATGAGGTCCCTCCTTTGTTCTATGACGTATTGGCCTTCTATGCAGGCCGTGAATCTCTAAATGGTTTGTTATCTGCCTAATAAGAAGTGGGAACAGTATCCAGTCTCAATGTCACATCAATAGCCTCCTTAAGAGTAGCTGGTTGGAAAGCACGTACCAACCCCTTTAACCTATCTTGCAAACCCTCAATGAACAACATCACACTGCGTTTCTGGGGCATATCAGGTACCATAACTGCAATATGCTGGAACTCATTAATATAGGCTTCTGCATGACCAGTTTGTTTAAGGTGAGCCAACTCTTTGTAATAAAGTTTTGTATCCTTACGGTCAAACCGTGCAATGAGTCACTCGGTGAACTCAGCATAGGAGTGAACTAAGGCATGATCCTAGGTGACCAATCCATGGTGCCACCAATCATAGGCAATCCCCTCTAAATGCAACACAGCAAATTGAATAGCCTCATGCTCAAGCATGGGCCTTAATGAAAGATATATGTCTAGCTTGTGGACCCAAGCTCTTGTGCTAGCGTCTCCTGAGCCATTATATGGGGCCAATGTAATCTTCCCAGTAGCTCTGTTGAGGTCATAATTCTGTTGCTGCTGTGGTAGTCTATTACCACGATCTCCCCTGAACCTGTTTGTATCTCTATGCTGTGCACAATATTGGGGAAGAGGGAAGACGTCCCTAACCTCAGGAGGTAGAGCTCTCCACTCAGCTATGGCCGCCAAAACTGACTCCTGAAACCCCACTTTTGGTGGTTCCACCTTTGCTGGCCGTTCACCTGGTATGAATTGGGGAAGCAATGGCCTATTTGTAGTAGGTGTATGATGACGATGCCTCCTACTGGAATGAAGGGAGCTCCCAACTGAAGAATGGGACTGATGGCTGCGCTGACTACCAGCCACTGAAACTGATCTACCTTGCCTGCCTCTGTGTCCACCCATCTCCAAACGCTCCAAGGTATCTTGTAATCTGTCTAATGCCTGAGCAATCTTGGGCTAAGTAGTGAATAGGGTCCGCACCATCTCTCTTTCTTCTGCCTCTATAGGCATGCCGTCGCTAGCAGCACCCTGTGCCTCACCCATAGTTGGTATCTGTGTGTCTCTGGTGGCCTCTGCTTGCCACTGGTTTCTCCTGCGCTCGTAGAACCTGTGTATTTCTCCACCAGGATGCATAGATTTGTATTCAATCCACCAACTAGTGACTACCCAGATGCCAATATGAATTATCAAAACTTTTTAGCCAGTACCCAGATGCTGAAATGAATTATCAAAACTTTTTATCGAATACCCAGATGCCAATATGAATTATCAAAACTTTTTAGCCAGTACCCAGATGCTGAAATGAATTATCAAAACTTTTTATCCGATACCCAGATGTCAAAAACTGTTGTAACAATTTCTCACAAACCCTACAGGCTGGCAGGATGTAAGCTCTGATACCACTGAAAGATCCCTGATGGATCTCTGCTGCAAATCTGCTGTAGATTTATTTTATTTTGTTTTTTCCTGTTTATTAATGTTTTCTTGTAGAACTAGACGGAAATGCATAAGAGTTTGTTTGTTTTTGTGTTTTTGATGATTATTCAACATAGAAATGAGAAGTAGCAAATGGCAAGAAAAGAGTCTGAAAATAAATAACAATATGCAGTAAAGTCAGAGTTGATACAAATTGTACCAGGCAGATCTCTGAATTATAGAGCCAAATAAAGGATCCAGTACATTTTCCCTAACAATGACACCAAACTGGCTGATGGAAAAGGATTGTGACCATGCAAACATCTGCTGCTGATTATCCGACTCTCTATATTTCAAAGTGCTGCAAATGGCGGCTACTGCTGCAAGGCTCACTTTCCCATGTACCAATAATCGTGCCCAACTAAACAATACTGCAGACCCAAGCTGAAATGGTGTCCTCCTTCCCTGATAACAGCTGATACCACTGAAAATTCCAAGACCAAATACTGCTGAGGGTTTCGTCCCAGCCAGTAAATACCCTGGGGTTTGCATCCTAGAATAAAATCACCCAAGCAGAGCAAATTTATAAACAAGTTTAAAATGCATAATATGAATGAGGAATGGCGCCTCCATCTCCTTATAACCCCTTCCAAAGCAAATCGAACCCTAAAGTGACTCCAAAAGGCATTGGGTTACAAAAGTGATTTAAGTCTTATTTTAAAGTGGCAATGTTACTAAAAATGACCCTTTTTCTCCATAGACATAAATCCGTTCACTAAATCGCCCTGAGACCAAAGAGAAAGATTTAGAAAAGTTCAAGACCTTTCCAATGAGCTATCACACCAAGGGGTACGCATCCAGATGAGGTCAAAATTCCCCTTATTACTCCAAAATGGCTATTAACTTAACCTTATTTAATTATTAAACGCTAACTTAGGAAATATTAAAAATATTACCCAAATAGCTACAAAATGCCCAACTAACATCACAAACCATAAAATCATCTTGTCACCTGTCTGTGACTGAAGTCGGAAATCAGGGATCCACTGGCAGTCTCATATCTAAAATCTAGGGATGCTCCTAAATTTTAGGAAACAAGCTCTATCCCTCTGAAACTGAACCCAAAGAGTAAACTCATGGAAACCCAACCTTGTGCATGATCATACCTCCTAAAAAGTAGGAATGAACCCCATAAATATAGGAACTGTCTCCTAAAAACAAGGAATGTCTCCCAACTGATCAATAACCGCCAGAACACCAAGTCCCCAACACTGAATAACCATACTAGGTCTCTATCCAACCCTGTCAGCCTACAAGACCCCATAATAAGCTGACTCACATGTCTCTGCTAGACTGAGCTAGAGTGGGGACATGACATATATTGATCTATTGATCTTTGTTAGTAACAAGCAAGTATTTTACCAATTACTTCCCATAATATACCGTAGTGAATTCACGTTGGGTGCACATGGATACTCCTATCAAACTATTTCTTCTTACCATTATTCCCTAACATTGCTAGAGTTGCACTCTAAGCGTGCATAGATCTCCACTTGTGGGTTATTGCTTTTAATAATTCCTTAACATAGACAAATTTGCACTTGAGCACAATTTGGAGGGGTCCATAGATTTTCCTCCATTCCAGAGTTTCCCTCACTTATGCTAATTTGTACTAGAGCGCGTCTGAGGGTTGTTGGCAGATATATTTCATTTGTTCACAACTCCTTCACACTGCTGATTTTGGACTCAAGTGCAATTTGATATGGATTACAGATTTTCTTCTTTTTTTATGTTTTCCAACCATGATTGAAATGTATCACAGTGCATATAAGGTCACCTTGAAGATTTCCTTCGTTTTGAATAGTTCCTCAGCTATCGTTGACTTGCATTGGGCACAACTTGACGCCTCTGGAGGATGATTTTTCTGGCATTCTTTTCATTAAATGATGTAAAGTGCTCCTTCACTTAATAATTTTCCTGCTTCATTTTGTATCTCCCTTCATTCAATTGAAGCCATGTTGGAAGCGAACAAAGATATCTTATGGATTTTTCATTTTTGATGTTTCCTTTACTTCTCAAATTTGTGCTCTAAGGGCATGTAGGCGCTTCTCATAGACCTCTCTCATGAGGCGAGCCTTTGTGTTAACTGCAGATTGGCGTCTTGGGCGCTTTTGAGAGGAAATAGGGGACTTTCCTTGGCACTATCATTTCCATATCTCTGTACAGAAACACAGTACAGAAAGGCCCAACCATGTTGAAATTGGCATTCAGCGAAGGATCTTTTGCTTTTGTCAGAATAAATTAATTATAGTCTATGTAGGTGTTTTTAGCCATCCAATACACTCTTCAATGCAGCTGCCAACTCCATGTTCTTGGTCAAAATCATTGCTAAAGCAAGCTGTAATTGGCACACAGTTTAATGCAGCTTTGCTTATAAATAGAATAATGAGCCTGTATTCAGCATGCTCATAGTTGAGTATCTTTTTCTTTTAGTGTGGTTTTTTATCATGGTATCAGAGCTATCTAGTTGGACTCCGTAGTTTGTTTGTTTTGTGGCTTTCGGATTTAAGTGTTTCTTGTAGTAGCCGCCATATCAGCTTTCCATTGCTTTCTGTACGCTAAGGGCATGTGCAGGTAACTGTCACTGCAGTAACACAGGCATTTGCAGCTCACATGTATTGAACTAAGGCATCACAACAAACCATTTTTTGGGGAAGATATTCAGGCTCAGCTGCTATTATTTTCTAGCATTGGTTCCAACTAGCTGGTGTTTGCTTTATAAGTTTATAGTGTTGTATGGAAGAAGGGATCCATTCCTTTCATTGACAAACATATGTAGCTTTGTGGGCTCAGACCTTTGTTTTTTTTCCCAGCTTAAGTGCTAGACCTTTAACCCATCTTTGTTATTCAAGGAGCCTGTTCTTGCTTAAGACCAGTTTAAGAGCAAGATTAGGGTGCCAGTTGCTGAAAATGTTTTAAAGAGTGCTACCGTGAGCAGAAAGTTGGCCGCCATTGTGAAGAAGGATACATCCTGCATTAAACGAGAAGCTTGTAGATTGTCCTATAAATTGTTGAAGATATTTTGCTACTGCCAAGAAAATTTAACTGTCCAAACTGAGATCGCAAATTTCTGCAAGGTGCAGATTGTTGTAAATCATTGAAGATAGATGTCTGTCAATTGGCTGAAGAAAGGAGCCCCCTAATCAGATCAGCTAAGGTTATCATAATATGTTCTTGTTTAGTCTCTTTAATTTCACTCACTGTTTTTGAAGCCATTTCTTAGAAGAAAACTAAAGAGTGTTGGGCTACTGCTAACTGTTGGCATTGAATTGGAGGTGAATTTGGATTGGATTTTGATTTGACTGCTAGTGGTGGATTGTCTCAAGGCTTTGATTTTTTGGTCTTATTGTGTTCAAATGTATTGAATAGTCACACTTGTTGAAAGTGAAGGTAAAAGCGTAAAAGGGTCAGATTGTAATTTGTGAAGAATTTGATCAAACTCTTATTCATTTGTGATTTACAATTTTTTTATGGAAGTCCTTGTTTGTTTGGCTCATAAGAAGGCCGACATCAAGGCACGATAATATAAAGTTTTTCAGTCTGTGTTGATAGGGGCTTTACTTTTAACCCTCACGTTTGTGATTCTTTTTGCCATGGCTGCTTCTAAGAGCACTCATATTATGGTTAGTGAAAAATTGGATGGTTCCAACTATGCTAATTGGAAATGTGAGATGGGATTAATTCTAAAAATGAAAGGCTTATGGGAAGTAGCAACTGAAGAAAAACCTGCCGATCAAAAAAACATGAAAAATGGGATAAATTAGATTTGGATGCACAAGTAACTGTTTTATGGCAAATTAGTCCAGGAATAAGGCCTCATGTAAGAAATCTAAAGTCAACAAAGAATATATGGGAAACTTTGAAGACAATGTATGAAAGAACCAACAAATTAAAAGTGGTGGATATTAAAAGACAATTAACTCATTTGAAAATGAAGGCAGGAGATAATATTAATGATCATATTGCAAATTTGAAATTTTTTAGGAATCAGCTTGTGATGATGAAAGTTAAGCATCAAGACTCTGAAAGTATAGATTCCTTGATTGGAAGTCTTCCAGATGAGTACCATAATTTATAACTGGAAATTGAGAATATAAAATTCGAATTAACTGTATGGTGCTTTGCTAAATGAAGGGGATGGACTTAAGAAATTCACTGGCCAGTCTAGCAAGAGTTCTCAAGCATTTATGGCTAGAGGCAAATATAAGAAACACATTCAAGATAAATCATATCAACAAAAGTAAAATCAAGAGAATCTACAGAAAAATAATCAAAGGCAATGGAATCAACCAAGGGAAACTCATCATAGGCATAAAATTTCAAAGGCAAAAAAGTGAATTGAGAAGTTACAAAAACAATATCAAATGTTATAAGTGTGAAGGACATAAAAGTGATGAATGTCAGAAATCACAAAGAAGATTTAATCAAAGAAGACAATCAAATTTTGCTCAAGAAGAGGTTGATATAATATTATGATAACTTCTTTATCTACTCAAGGAAACTTAAGTAGCACATGATATATTGATTCCAGAGCTAGCCAACATATGACTTACAATAAAAAATTCTTTGGTTCTTTAGAAGAAACAAAGGGTGCAAGGATATTTCTTGGAGATGATAATCAAATGCAATCGTAGCACTAGGTTCAATATCCATGAAAAGACATGATGGTAAAAAGATGCATTGAAAATTACAGATGTGAATCTTGTGCCTAAGTTGAATAAAAATCTTCTCTTAGAGAGTCAAATAACTCAACATGGTTATAAGATTGAATTCTATTCAGATTAGTGTTTAATCAAAAATATTAATGATGATTACAAAGTAGCAATGGGGGGTTGAGAGTAATGGTATTTACAATTTTTTGGCATCTGTTGATAAAACAGCTTATATTAACACAAGATCTTCCATAAGTGAGCTATGGCATCAAAGATTTGGTCACTAAAACTATCAAAGTTTGGCTATGCTTTCAAAGATGAATATGGTAGATGAAATTCCTTGGATAATAGTAAATACAAGTCTGTGTGCAGGATGTATGGTTAAACAACATAGAGATTTGATAAATCTACATGGAGAGCTAAAAAATCTCTTGAACTTGTCCATAGTGATTTATGTGGGCCTATGAATCCCACATGAAAGGGAGGAGCTAGGTACATCTTGATTCTTAACATTCATTGTGATTTTTCAAGGAAAGTGCATGTCTACTTAAGAAAAATGATGAAGTGTTAAACAAATTTGAAATGTTTAAAGCATTTGTGGAAAACCAAAGAGGGAATAAGTTCAAGCGATTAAGAACTGATAATGGTGGAGAATATGTAAACAATAAGTTTCAAATCTTTTTGTGAGGATCACTGGATCAAAAGAGAAATGACTAATAGATATACTCCTCAACAAAATGGTGTTGCTGAAAAAACGAATAGGACATTAGTAGAAATGGCACAATGCATTCTACAATCAAAAGGTCTTCCTTTGTTTCTTTGTGTTGATGCTGTTAAGACTGCATCTCATCTTTTGAATAGATCTCCCACTACTTATTAACAAAATATTACTCCTAAAGAAGTTTGGAGTGGAGAGAAGCCAAATGCTTAAGTATGTTAGAGCATTTGGGCAAGAAGCTTTTGCTCATATACTAGATGAAATCAAAGAAAATAAATCTGATAAGAAAAGTGTCAAAGGCATCTTGTTAAGTTTTGCCCAGAAATTAAAATAAACAGCAGTACGGAAGAACAAAAACAGGTACAAAAGACATGAGATTATCCTAGGAAAACCCTTCAACTTGAAGGGAAAACCCAGCTATACCACGAAAATATCACTTTTATTGATAATAAAATGTTCGAGTACAATGCTTCACTTGATACAATATATATACAGAATAGAGAACCTCTTCATTACACCACTGAAGGTTTCTACAATTTCCAAATATAAAACTCTTCATATTTCCATATGCATACCTTTTTGCATGACACATGACTCTTTATATAATATTATCTCAAATATTATCATAAATGTCTCTTTCAACTGAAGATGGCCATAATGGTCATAACAGCCATATTACTATTTCATAAAATCAGAGATAAAGATCTCTATTGCAGCTACAATCTTCAACACTCCCTCTTAGCAAGAGGGAGATATTTAGTAAGGCACATACACATAGCTGAAGCCAAGGATCTTGATAATAATTTTTCCATCATATAGATTCTCATTAAAACATGTTATCTTAGCATAACATAGTTCACCATAGTTACTTTATAAGCACATAAAAAGAAAGTCAAGACTTTCACCATGCCTACTCGCAGAGGGTGGTCCAAGGGCTTTCCGCTTTAGCTCAAGAAGGCAAAGGTAGACAAAACCATTTTGATCTTTGTGTTTAACATATAAAATCTTGAGTCAGTAATATGGTGGCAGGATATGATTCACATTCGCAAAACTCCATTGTGCGATTCAGGGAAACATAGTTGTGATATCATTATATGGTTGAACGAGTGCACTAGGGTTTCTGGCATCCCATCTAGGGGTGCCAAAGTGGCCAAGCCCTTGACTAAGATACTCGCCAAGGAGAAAGACAGGTTGCTCAAATTAGTATGCCGAAGCAACCTCTCACTAGAGCAATACGATAGTCTATTCAATAGAAAACAAACCACAGGGTCAAAAAATCTTCCATTGCAACCCCAAAATGGAGTTGCATTCTTGACATAGTAAATAGCCGACTCATAGGAGTAGCAGGGCTTTAGATTTAGTTGTTTGGATGCTACAACTCATGAATGGCGTCATGATGAGAAGGTTTATTACAGAGCGGACCTTTAATCAGAATGCATTTGGGAGTTTCTAACTCTAAAAAATAAGACCTTTTCGCATGTGTCACCACACCATTACACTTTTCCTTGAGGCACTAAGAACCCAACTACCAATTGACCAGTGGGGAAGATCTTGCCTCCCAAGTGGACCCCAACAAGCTTTCCATGTTCTATTGGACCCCTCTAGACACACTTATGGCCAAAGGAGAAGACAATCGATCATTTCAAAAGAAGAGAAGGAAGGTCAATTTAAGGCTAGACGCAAAGGAGGATGACAGTTGTGAGGAAGAGAAAACAACTGAGGTATCATCTTCCAACACTAAGAGCGAGGACGAGTCCAACATGGTACACCATAGAGAGTAGGGTGGTAGGGAAAGTTAATGAGGCACGAGTTCACAAAGATGGGATGGAGGAACCAGTTACCGTGGAGGTAGTTGGGAAGCTATACCACCACCACCATGAGTTGCAATGACCAAGAGTAGGGTGAGGAGAGCTACGAGTGTGGTGATTGTACTACCACAAGTGTCCCCTACAGCACACCTGGTGATGCCACACAAAAATGAGACTTGTCCCCTTTGACGCATGTGTCGACACCTAGCACACTACACAACCCCATATCACAGGGAGTTCAAAAGGCAACCCTGAGAACTATGTTAGAAGCCAATACACCTGCAATTGAGGGTACCATATTCATGATCAAAGATATGGCACCTATAATTAAGAAAGCCGCACTTGTCGTAGGGGGTACCACACCTAGAAGTGTTGTACCTAAACTCGAGAGTGTCAGGGGGATGGCGATGGCACATGATATAGCTATGAGACTTGACAATGTTCTAGATAGGTTTGATATGGGTATTGTCGAGACTCTACCTTCTCCCAACTCACTAGCACCCACTTCTAGAAAAAGGTAGACACACGGCACAGGCTCATATTGATAAAGCCCCTCGAAGAGCAGGAGATATCAGTTGCAATCAAAGAGGTGATTAAGACTAAGTGGAGTGTATATCAAGGAGATGGCTTGCTACACCTAGCGATGTTGATAGATGAGTCAAGCAATAAAGAGGTACGTGATGGCTACATTCAAGTCTCAAAACACAACCCACAAAATGCTCTTGAATCCATAAAGAGATACTTGGCATAGTTGGAGGGGCTAGCAATAGTTGCAAGAAGGGAGGTCAATCTCACCCAACTCACTAGTGGGCACCCACTTCTAGAAAAAAGTAGACACAAGGCATAGGCTCATATCGATAAAGCCCCTCAGAGAGCAGGAGATATCAGTTGCAGTCAAAGAGGTGTTTAAGACTGAGGAGAGTGTACATCAGGGAGATGCCTTGCTACATCTAGCGATGTTGATAGATGAGTCAAGCAGGTACATGATGGCTACATTCAAGTCTCAAAACACAACCCACAAGATGCTCTTGAATCCATGAAGAGATACTTGGCGGAGTTAGAGGGGCTAGCAATAGTTGCAAGAAGGGAGGTCAATCTCACCAAACAAATGGATATTGGATCTGCCTCAACAAAGGTAGAGAGATTGCTTGCTTTCATGAGGAATGTTTGCGAGGAGTTCGCCCAACACTTTATAGCCCAAGGGTGACTAGTGAAAGAGACACTTGAGATGATGAAGGCATTGCACAGGCTACACTCACAAGAGGGGCAAGGTAGTGTGATAGATACCCTATACAGTATGGAAAGCATGTTTCGAGACACATTGTTTTGGTTGTGGAAGGCAATCCACTTGATTGCTAGGCCAAGATGAGGAGAGTGGTCATAGTAGAGCAGGTAGTAACTGTTCAAAACAACTGCAGAGACTGACCACCACTAAGCGCAATCCACCACTAAGAGAGAGTGGAGAGCAGTCTGGTTAGAGCAATTGGAGCAAGAAAGGGCAGCCAAAGTAGAGAAGGTCCAACTCAAAGAGACGAAGGAATATTTGGCAGAAGTGACTAGAGAGCTCGAGAGTACCAAGGACTTAATGGAGGTCATGCAAATGATGAAGATAGGACGTGAGAGGCAGAAGGTAGCAAAGTGGGATCTACTGCTCCATTTTTAGCAGTTTCTCAATGCACTCAGGACAGCATCCTTTATTACTCCAAGGAAATCCTCAAAACTTGCTTCTCAATAGTAGATGTTGTAGTTCATGAGATCCATTTTTTTCCGTTTGGAAGACAACTTTTTTGGGGGGCCTAATGTGGGGGTTGGTTTTGCCAATAAGAATAAATAATGTTTTGCTTACTAAATGGCAATGCAATGGATTATAGTTCTTGAGTATTTGTTAGTTACTGACGATTGGCACTCCTAACCAAATGTCGATTGTTATATAGTTCTATTTTGTATCGAGAACTGATGACACTATCGTTGTATACATTACATGTTGATAATAAACTTATACCTTTCTGCCATATTGGTGCATCGTTCTTGAATTATTGGATGGACTAAGTTCATTGTTACACTTTTGTTTACTTTGTAAGTCACCATTCACAATAGGGAGTAAATAGGCCTCTTCACAAATCCACCACAAAACCAATGCAAAAACTTTATATCTTGCATGTGAGGAAGTAACACAAATTTGTATGGAATAACTTGAAATTGCACACCAAGAAAGTAGTTAGCAACCACACTTCCAACCAAAAAGGAGCATGATCAGTCCTTAAAATGCAAAACTCTCCCAATGTCTCCTTCTCAAAGGATGAGATAGAAGATAGGTAGTGGATACTCAAGGAAAACACTTTTGTTTGCAAATTTATTGAGGCTTCTAGATCTATGGAGCTCTAGGTAATGTTCAAGTGCTAGTTTCTACTAGTTATCTCTACTAAGAAAGAGAAGGATCTTGTGTTACCAGTAGGGCCTTAAATCATGAAAAAATGAGACTATTGTGAAATAATAATTCCATATTCAACCCAATAGAGAACTTACCAAGGGAAGTTTTCATTTGCATCAGGCTTCCATGACTCCCAAGTGAATGCTAGAACAAGTCTTCCCCATACAAAATTGAATATGAAATTGGTAATGAATAGTTGCATCCAGAGTAACGAGAATCGCCATAAAATCACCTGAATCGGCGATTCAGCGATTAGATTCAGCAATGGCGATTTTTTTGGAGTCGGAAATCGCCATTGCCGATTTCATCAAGTGAATCGCCTGAATCGCCGATTCAGGCGATTCATCCAAAAAATCGCATGAATCGCCCGAAAAAATCGGCATGAATCGCCCGCGGCAAATAAAGTATAGACTTGTAAAATTTAAAAAAATTGCTTTTTTTTTTACTTTGTTTTTGACCTATTCTCTTTGTTATAACCCTAAAGGGCCTTCAATTTGTTTAACATGAGTAGAAGAGAGGAAAAGTGAGAGAGAAGAAGAGAAAAAAAAAGCCATAGGTTTCTAACCGGCAAGAAGAAAGAGCACAAAAGAGATCAGCAATCCATTTGGGGAGGCCATCAATTGCATTGGGAGCATTAAGGAGCCAATCTCAACACTCCTCAACTCATTTGCAAGAGGTAAGTGCTCTTTTTTTTTTGCATGTTAGTGTATTATGCATTTTTTGTTAAATTTTTATAGTTTTCAAGATTTTTAGTTTAGATCTTGAATGTTCTTTATTTTTACTAAGTTGCAAACTAGGGTTTGTTGTTTTGTAGCTTTTATTAGCTTCAAACTTTAATATTTTACATATAAATTTTTATTGCAGCAGCCTTTGCTTTCATTTTTCGCAAATTAACAATGGGTAGAAAAGATGAATGTTGGAAATATAACGAAGAGTTTCCTGGAAGAACCAAATATCAAACAAAATGTATTTTTTGTAAAGAAAAAATAACTTCTGGGGGTATTTATAGATTGAAATACCACATTGCTGCTATACCTGGACACGATGTTACAATTTGCACTCACCAAACTCCTGAGGCAAAACGCACTTGCTTAATGGCATTAGAAAAAATTGAAAAAGACAAAGTCAATAGGAAAATGCAACTTGAAGGGTTACGGGGTATTGGCTCCCATGTTCCCGCATCCGCATCCGCAGCCGCATCCACATCTGCATCTGCATCAGCTTCTGCATCTATAGGTTGTGTTGGAGAAGGTTCTTCTAGGCCTCCCTTTTATCCTAGTTCTTCTGCTCGTGCTAGTGCTAGTCGGTCACATACTGAGACAGAGTCCCACACCAACCTATTGCAGCCTAGAGTGCGGAAAAACAGAATGGATAGTTACTTTGTGCCCCGCACTACTCCTGGTTCCCAACCCACGCTTGAGGGCATGGGTTTGAACAAGGAGATTCATGATGCTGCCAGAAAGGAGATATGCAAATTTTGGTACTTTGACAACATTCCATTTATTGCAGCCAGGTAATTGATTCTTTTTTCGTTGTTTTCTTTAAAGTTAAAATTAAAAGTAAAAGTAAAACTTTAATTATATTTACTTGTTTTATAATTTGAGTCTTTGACATCTAAATTTTTATTTGTGACAGGGCTCCTTATTGGCAAAACATGATAGATGCGGTTGCTATTTGTGGTCTGGGGTTTAAAGCCCCAACTGAGGCTGAGTTGAGCGGATACCTCTTGGATGAGATGGTAGAGGACATGAGGGCTGAGCTCGAGGAGAACCGAAAGGAGTGGATTGCAAAGGGTTGCACCATCATGACTGATGGTTGGACAGATAGGAGGAATAGAACACTCCTCAATTTTCTTGTATCTTGTGGAGGTAATTGATCATTCTACTTTCCTACATACATAATTGTAAATTTTGATTTGTTGAATGCTAATTTGTTGATGATCCATTTAATTTTAATATTCTAATTCGTTGTTTTGTTACTTGTAGGATATACCATGTTCATCAAATCCATTGATGCTTCCGCACATGTAAAAAATGCCACATACTTATGTGAGGCTATTGAGGAAGTCATAGCAGAGGTGGGAGAACAAAATGTGATCCAAGTGGTGACGGATAATGCAGCAAGTTATGTTGCTGCAGGTAAACTTTTAACTTTTCAAGTTTTGAAAATAAATTTATTTGAATTTTGAAATTTGAATTTCTAATTGACTTAAAATTGTTGTAGGTAAACTTTTGATGGAGAGGCACCCAACCATATTTTGGTCCCCTTGTGCGGCACATTGCATTGACCTCATGTTGGAGGAAATTGGCACACTTGAGTTTGTCAAGTCATGTGTGGAAAGGGCAAAAAACATATGCAAATTCATTTATAATCATTCATTTGTCCTTAGCACAATGAGGAAGTACACAGAAGGCAAGGAGTTAGCTCGCCCAGGTATCACGAGGTTTGCCTCAAATTTCATCACCTTGCAGTCCTTGTTGACATCAAGGGATGAATTGAGGAGCATGTTTGTTGGGCGGGAGTGGATTTCCTCTTCCTATGCTACGACCACTGTAGGGATAGATGTGGCGGATTGCATATTTGATGAGGATGGTTTTTGGAAACCCGCTAGAGAAATCCTGCAGGTAAATTTATTGCAATTTAACATTTAGTATTTTACTTTTACTTTAAGTTATATTATTTTATATTTAAGTTTTGACTCAAGTTTTTTGTTTTACTTTATATGTAGGTCACTGAGCCCCTTGTAGCTTTGCTACGAACTACTGATGGGGAGAAGCCCTCTATGGGCTACATTTATGAGGGCATGGATAGGGCCAAGGAGGCCATCAAAGCCCAATATGTAGGAGTGCAGGAGAGGTATGGCCCTATTTGGGACATCATTGATAGGAGATGGCAGAATCAGCTCCATCGACCCATGCATGCAGCAACTTACTTTCTGAATCTGGCATATCGTTTCCGTCCTGAGTTCAAGGCGGATGCGGAGGTTCTCACTGGCTTATACACAGTGATTCAAAGGTTGAGTAGCGATGAAGATAGCATTGCTGCGATTGTTGAGCTAGAACAGTTCAACAATAAAGTGGGGCCACTTTTCTCTGGCAAGATGGCCATAAATGCTCAGACAACACTACAGCCAGGTAAAAATTAAATAATATATTCAATGTTCATGAATCTAGATTCTAATCTTAAAGTTGATTATGTAATTTTAGAGTTAACTTGTAATTTGTAAATGAGACTAATTGTTTCTATTTTCAATTTTTCCCTTATTGCAGATAGATGGTGGCAAATCTTTGGGGCCACAACCCCAAAACTTCAAAAAATTGTCATTCGTATTCTGAGTCAGCCAAGCAGCGCTTCTGGATGTGAGCGCAATTGGTCCATGTTCGAGCACATCCATTCGAAAAGGAGAAACAGGTTGACAGTGCAGAAGTTGAATGATATTGTCTTTGTTCATTACAACCTCCGTCTTAGGATCAGACAGATTTTGGGCACTGACTCCTCTCCGATCATTCTGGAGGAGATTGATCCAGAATTAGAGTGGCTCACAAAGGTTGTGGATCCAGTCTTCACTGAGGAAGACCGTGTGTGGGTTGACCAAGTGGATATAGAGGCTGAGGCAGCTAGAGCACGTTCTTCAGGCATTGGTAGACACACACGTGCACGCACAGGCACAGGCCCTAGCGACGTTCATGAGCCCATCTTACATGCGGGAGATATGGCTCGGCAGTCCTCTAGGACCTACATTAGACGCCTTGCTACTAGGCAGACTGGATACTCAGAGGCTGAGGCTGAGGCTGCAGCCGAGCTTCAGGATGATGTTGAGGATGATGATGATAACTATGAGTCTGAGGCTTGAGCTGGAGCCTTGTTTTTATATTTTGTTTACAGATATTGATACTGAATCATTGATAGACATATGTTTCAAACTTTCATGGATCTTCATCTTAGATTCTTACATACATTTATGATTTGATGTCTTATGGATCATCTTACATACATTCTATGATTTAAATCATTATGATCATTTGATTTCTATTTACTTCAGTTAGCCTACAATTTACATTTTAGATAACATAGTTACATATGTGATGGATTTTATGTTCCATGTTTATGTATGTTAAGTTTTAACTTCTATTTGATGATGTTATAGTGTGTTTAAGTTATATTCAATAAAGGGTGCATGAAATAAGTTTTAAATTGTTAAAATCTTTAAATTTAAAGGGTTTTTTCAAATTTGCCGATTCATCGCCGATTCATTGCCGATTCCGATCCGATTTCGATTCTTGTTACTTTGGTTGCATCAGAGTTCTTCAGGAAATCTAGGAGTCTTAAGTTCCAACAAATCTATACAAGTCTGGAATTATATAAGCCATAGCACAATTGTCTTATGCTACACGTGGAAGGAATTGATTGGGAATAATCCAATGACTGAAAAAAATCATTTGGACATTAAATCTGCCGTGGGCATGGGCATCTTGCAAAGGTCTTCTTCACACATGAAGCCCAAGGTCCTATTCAACCTCACATATATGACCAAATGGAACAGCCAATGTCAACAACTTTTCAGTTATGTAATGTATCCTGATGTAATCTCTTAGGTTTTGGGAATATTTTCTTAAATTTCAATTGCAAGAGACTCCTTCCATTAAAGTCTTTACTTACAAAACAAAATTAAATATCGTCATACCTTGCAAGAATTAAAATTGTTGATAACGCTTGTATAATGATGATAATCTTTATACTCGAACAATTGTGAACTTATGTGTATTGAATGCACTATAATCAGATGTACAAGATTGATCTGACTTATTCTATCTTTATGAATCTTGTATCATTCAATATTCAAGGATTATATCAATACAATAGATCAAAGTATATGCAATGAATATCATTGATATAAGTACTATATTCTGATCTGCACTATATAAACATTATCAACTTGATGTTATGGAGTTTATCATGCTGTTCCATGTAGATGACCTTAAAAGAGGCCTCAAATGAAATCATGGATGTACAACAAGGACACCTCTAGCTAAAAAATGTGTCCACCAAGCACAATTATATGACAACCCATTAAGCAGATAAACAAAGTAACTCATAGGGGACTTCACCAAAAATTGAACAAAGGAAAGAATGTAATGAAATAACTTGCATAAGAGAAGAATATAATACGAAATATGCTGCAAATGCTTGATAATACTTGAGGATACTAAACCAATTGGGAGTAAACCTCCAAAGGTATCCAAGAAGAACACAGTTCGTAATATGATGATAACATGCTGATGGAAAAAGAGGAAAACTAGGGAAAAAGTGGTCACCTGCTCTGTACTTTCACGTGTAAATAAAAAGGGAAAATCATGCAAGATGTTAGCATGTTTCATTTGCTTCTCCATTCTCTTACATTCTTCCTTGTGTTCTTTCCAATGAACTTTCTGCACAAACAAGACAACAAACCTTCATGTCAACTTAATTGAAATGCTTACCAGTACATTTAACTAGAACAAGAAGTATGATAGTATCTACATGCAAGTATCTTCTGCTTATATGGCTGACTTAGTTTCATTGGCATTTTATTCTTTAGAGCTTTCATACACTACTAGCTCTACTGAATTCCAATACCCTGCATAAATATTCAGTTCCAAAAAAGTCAGACTAAGTCAGCATCTCTAGATAAGCTGGAATGTCAAAGTAATACCAACAAAGGTAAAATAGTGGACAATATTAGAGAAAATACCAACAAAGGTAAAATGGTGGACAATATTAGAGAATTTTTTTATAGTATCAACCTGTCATTGGTTAGAATGTAATGTCCCCTTTTTAGCATTCATAGCATGATGTTGTCGTTAGCCTATTTCCCCATGGTCCCGTAGGCTAACCAGGACATTAAAGAGGCTTAGAGGCCATTTGGCTTAGATAGTTTTAGTTGCAAGTCTTTTTGAGGGGTTTTGAGACAACTTTGGGCATACTTACTATTTATAGTAAGTCATCTTGGATATGGTCGGACATCCAGTGGCAGCGGTATGTTGATGGTAATTGTTTAAAATTGACAAGAAGACTTATTTATCATTGATAAGATTTGTTATGCATTGATAAAGCTATTTTATAAAGTTAAATTTAAATATTTAACTTTATTAATGCATAGACTATAATTTGTGGGAAATATTTAAATTAAAAGAGTCCCCTTTATTTTATAACACATTGGAGACATAAGTTACATAAAAGGAGTGATGTTTTATCCCACATTGAAAAAACAAAAGATTGAGCTCTTGTGAGAACACTATAAAAGAAAGGGAAGAGCTTCTTTTTAGTATGCTTGAAAATATCAAAGAAATTGGAAAAAAATTTGGAGATTATGTCTCAATAGTTTGGAGGACGAAATCCCTTCAAGCTGAAAATCTTGACGCCATTGAAAGATATGGTCTTGAGATTCAACATAGTAGCAGTCCGAAAAAACGAAACTGAAAAAGCAAGCTGAAAAAGCGGGTACGAAAAAGAAGTCCGAAAAAAGCGGAACCGAAAAAGCAGGCTGAAAAAGCAGGTACGAAAAAGCAGTCCGAAAAAGCAGAACCGAAAAAAGCAGGCCGAAAAAGCAGTTCGAAAAAAGCAAAGCAGAAGGGGCAACATAGAAGGAAATTATTACAGCCATCTACAACCAGGTTCTTTTGTTAGTATTGTTTTTTAGGGTGTTATAAGCTTTCAGCTGTAAGTGTGCATTATACCAGCATTATCATTTTGTAATCCATGTAAATGCCAAAGTCTTGGCCATATTTGATGAGCATTGTAATTTTCATTGCAATTAAGAAGATAATAGTTGCTAGTGTCATTTAAGAAATTTAATATCATTATTTATCAGCTAGTTAGTTTGCATACCAACTGTTTGTAAAAATGCCAGTTGGCTGTAGGTGTTCATTTCTCATGCTTAGATCATATATATGCACTGAATATTGTCAAAATTAGTAGCACACTCATGTTAGGTGATTGTGTAGTCCATTGTAGTCTTCTAGCACAAGATTCTCATTGATGCAAATTGAAGAAAAAGTCATTTGAAGCTAGCTGAAATACTATATCAGTCATACATCCCTTGCATGTGAATTGTTTGATGAAATTCCTTGAGCTTTCATCAGCATTTTTGAGGGCAGATTTTAGGAGGGCTATTACAGTGGTATCAGAGTTATAAGTCCTGCCATCCTGTGGAGGTCTTATAGGGAATTTGGAACAGCCGAATAGAAGGGAAAAGTGTTTGACAAAATGTCAAAACACTAAAATCAAAGTGGTTTCCTGCCATCTTGTGGAGGTCTTATTGGGAATTTTGATTAGCCAGATAGAGAGAAAAATGTTTGACAAAATGAATGCCAGTCCAGATCAGGGAAAGGAAAGATTCTTACAGTTATTAGACATCTTAGCACAGGGACAGCGATCAGCAGAGCAGAGAGCACAGGAACAGAGTCAGAGATTGGAGCTTATGATGCAGATGTTGGCTCGTCAAATGGGGTTGAATGCTAACGTAGGTGGAAGAAATAATCAGAATGGTAATAATCAGAATGGTAACAATCAGAATGGGAATAATCAGGATGGGACACATAATGGAGGTGAACAAGTTGGGAACAATTTCGGTCATGCACCCCAGCAAGCTAGGACAGTGAGTTCGAGGCCCATGATTCCCACATTTCCTCCTAGAGCTCCAGAGCAGCCCGTACCAGAGCCCCAGATCACTGATATACAGGACCAGCTGAGGAGAGATTGGGAATCCGGAGGTCCAGATTTTACTGCTGCAATTACCTTTAGAGAATATATAGATGTGCGGATGAAGCATATGCCACGTGGACATGACAGGAACCAGAGCTATGAGCTACGGAAGAAAGTAGGAAAACTTTAGTTACCATATTATGATGGCTCGGGGAAGTCTACAGCAAGAGCTTGGGTTCAAAGGCTTGACAGATACTTTCAAATGAACCCTATGCCTGAGGAAGAAGCTATTAAGTATGCAACAATTCACCTGGATGGGTTAGCACACGAGTGGTGGCATCATGGTATGGTCACTATGGGTCATGCACACATTACCTCATATGTGGAGTTTAAGAAGAGACTGATTGAACATTTTGATAGGCCTAAGGATCGTACCTTCCCTATGACAGGCAGAAACTTGTATGAGGAGTTTAACAGACATGCTGATCCGATACAGGGAGACATTAGCATATCTTCAGGTAATGGTTTATCTGCATCATCTTTACAGGTAGAAGGGGTTACAGACGTTGTGTAGGTTAAGCCAGAAGGTGATATCACAGGCACACCGGATTGTGCAATTGACACAGATAGTGATTCCAGTACAGTTGGGCTAGATGAAGTTACAGCAATTGAGGATACTGTCATGTTTGAGGATAGTACAGTTGATCAGAAAGTGAGCATTCAGGACTTTGCAGAAAGTGAGTATCAGGCACAGTTGGATGCTTCTTCACATGAGATAGAGGCTAGTAGCTCTTTACTTGGTTTGGCACGCCAGCTAAAGACAAGGGACAAGAATATTGTCACGGCTTTATCTCATCATGATAGGATACATGGATTGATTGAGAATCACATTTGGATGATTCAACTGCAAGAGAGACAAAAAGGAGTCACAACAGGTTCTTCTTGTGACAACTTACAGCAGATCAAAGAAGGCATGGAGGCAATGAAGTTGGCTCTCCAGGATTCTGAGAGACATGTGGATGAGCGTTGTCTTGAGGTGAGTTCAGTTCGGGAGTTAGCGCATATAGCAGGGACTCAGTTTCCTTTTACAGTCAGGTCACATATTGATGATGATATGAGTACGTCTAGCATTCACACTCTAGATTCAGAGACTGTAGGCAAGTGCGTGAAGTCAATTGGTATTGTTCACATTACTCAGGTGAGAAGTTTACTTGAATTGCCAATTGGTTTCTGTTCATGGATTAGATGTTGGGATCCTTATCTTAGTACTTGGGATCGTTTTGACCGGAGATATTTATCATTCTTTGGTAGTAGTATCTGTTGCACCATCATGAACTTGATTAGTAGCTTGCCAGGTGTAGTTCTCATCCATGCCAGCAGCTTGTTTGATGCTGGAATTAGTTTTTACACATTTTTGTTGGGCATTGTTCATGTATCCAGCCGACCATTCTTGTTGGAATGGGTTGATGATCTCTTAGATATGACAAAGTTTACAAAAGAGTCCCAGGATCTGATTATTATAGATGACACCCAGGGGGATGTTGTGGACAGTTTTGAGGACTTAGTCTCCTCAACAGTTTCCTTTGATATGGAGGTTTATGTTGATGCCTCAGTCACTCCATTTGATGATACAAGTTCAGCAGTTGGACTGCAAAATTTGGATGGCAGTATTACAGATGATAGCCATTCTGAGGTTACTCCTTTGGACAGTGTACCAGGGGTAGAGTATAGGAATTTGACCAGTCAACACAATCACGTGTCTAGTCAGCTGAGAGTTTGCGAGCAGGAAATTTCTATCGCTTGTGAGCATTTCGATGCTGCTCGTCAATTGTTAGCAATTCATGGATGGGGTTCTCCTGCTAGTGATGAGCAGGGAGGCAGTTATCTTTCCTTGACAGAGATCCACTCTTTATGGGAGGCTATCCAGATTCTAAGACAGAATTATATGCAGTTGGTAGCCGATAGAGATTATCTTATGGAGTGGGGCAGTACAGCATATGACGCATTATTGGTCAAGGAAGATGAGGTGAGTAAGCTTACTCAGCAGCTTGAGGTGACTTCTGAGTTTCTTGAGAGTACACAGTTGGCTTTCGAGGAGTCACAGTTTCATTTAGCTAAGGTGACTGTGGAGTTGGAACGACTTCAGTCTTTACCAGATTCTGTACAGTCACTGACCGTGGTGTCTGGTGATCCGAGGATGTCCATGGTCGAGGTTGATAGAGGCAGTGGAGATGAGGATATATCTATCCATGACACTAGTATTGGCATATTTGGTCCGTTTCCACTGGAGGCAGGTTCAGCTGAGTTGGGCGCTGCAGCTGAGCATTGTGGTATGTTTGACTTGGAGGGCACAAAGACTAGTGATGTTGTTGATTCTACACTCTTGGCTATATCATCCTCTGACTTAGCTGATGATCAGTCACAGTTGGTTGTATCACATCTGCAGGATGAGTCTTTGACTGGGATTGGTTCTTTTTATCGACATTATACTGTAGGATATGTTCATCGGTTTGCTTTTGATCCATGTGTTGAGGAGTTGATGGCAGACAAGTTTGGTCTGGGCTCTCGTTTTTGCTATCTATCGTGTAATGACTATTCACCATCAGCAGTGCATGGGTGTTATGGTTATGAGACAGTACCCGGTGATCTGCAGAGTTGTGTTAATTGCAGTAGGTGTGCAGTGTGGATTCTCTGTATTTGGTGCAGTTTCATGCGGGAGTATTCATCGTTGTTGCATAACTGTATTGTACATTCCACATAGGCTAGTGGGATGTGTTGATGGTATTTACTATGTTAGCAGTTTGGGTTATCTACTCTACTTGGGTTCTGATATTTCGAGAGCTTGTTTCGCATGGGTTCCTGACTTTGGAGTTTGGGTGAGTTGTATTCGCCAATTTGATTATGGATTCCTCTTGATTAATTTTCAGAGGTTGTTGCAGGAGCCTATGTTGACTAACAGCAGTATAGTTCATGACTACATTTGGGATCCAGGTGGATTGATTGGGTTGTTCGACCATTGCTTGGGGACAAGCAATTTTGGGAAGGGCAGACTGTAATGTCCCCTTTTTAGCATTCATAGCATGATGTTGTCATTAGCCTATTTCCCCATGGTCCCGTAGGCTAACCAGGACATTAAAGGGGCTTAGAGGCCATTTGGCGTAGATAGTTTCAGTTGCAGGTCTTTTTGAGGGGTTTTGAGACAACTTTGGGCATACTTACTATTTATAGTAAGTCATTTTGGATATGGTCGGACATCCAATGGCAGCGGTATGTCGATGGTAATTGTTTAAAATTGGCAAGAAGACTTGTTTATCATTGATAAGATTTGTTATGCATTGATAAAGCTATTTTATAAAGTTAAATTTAAATATTTAACTTTATTAATGCATAGACTATAATTTGTAGGAAATATTTAAATTAAAAGAGTCCCCTTTATTTTATAACACATTGGAGACATAAGTTATATAAAGGGAGTGATGTTTTATCCCACATTGAGAAAACGAAAGATTGAGCTCTTGTGAGAACACTATAAAAGAAAGGGAAGAGCATTTTTTTAGTATGCTTAGAAATATCAAAGAAATTGAAAAATTTTCTGGAGATTATGTCTCAATAGTTTGGAGGACGAAATCCCTTCAAGCTGGAAATCTTGACGCCATTGAAAGATATGGTCTTGAGATTCAACATAGTAGCAGTCCGAAAAAAGCGGAACTGAAAAAGCAAGCTAAAAAAGCGGGTACGAAAAAGCAGTCCGAAAAAAGCGAAACTGAAAAAGCAGGCTGAAAAAGCGGGTACGAAAAAGCAGTCCGAAAAAGCAGAACTGAAAAAAGCAGTTTGAAAAAAGAAAAGCAGAAGGGGCAGCATAGAAGGAAATTATTACAGCCATCTACAACCAGGTTCTTTTGTTAGTATTGTTTTTTAGTGTGTTATAAGCTTTCAGCTGTAAGTGTGCATTATACCAGCATTATCATTTTGTAATCCATGTAAATGCCAAAGTCTTGGCCATATTTCATGAGCATTGTAATTTTTATTGCAATTAAGAAGATAATAGTTGCTGGTGTCATTTAAGCAATTTAATATCATTATTTATTAGCTAGTTAGTTTGCATACCAACTGTTTGTAAAAATGTCAGTTGGTTGTAGGTGTTCATTTCTCATGCTTAGATCATATATGTGCACTAAATATTGTCAAAATTAGTAGCACACTCATGTTAGGTCATTGTGTAGTCCATTGTAGTCTTCTAGCACAAGATTCTCATTGATGCAAATTGAAGAAAAAGTCATTTGAAGCTAGCTGAAATACTATATCAGTCATACGTCCCTTGCATGTGAATTGTTTGATGAAATTCCTTAAGCTTTCATCAACATTTTTGAGGGCAGATTTGAGGAGGGCTATTACATAGAATAAAGACTGAAAGCAACATACTAAGCAAAGACTCTGACTTTACTGCCTTTGGAAATGGAATATATTCAATCATGTAATCAATAAACAACAACTACACTCATGTGTTCATCATGCATTTTGATGTACAGCTGCTACAAAAGTGAATATAGCATCTGAACTAGATGAGACACCATCATACTGCAATGAATGATAGAGAACTTCTACGGGCACAAACAAAAAGTTAACAGGTTGAATGCATACATAGACACTCCTGAAAAATTCCACACAAGTAGTTATAAGTTTCTCCCCCAATATTTTAATTCTAGAATTTTTCTTTCCACTTGGGCTCTGTGCCTATAAATTCCATTATAACTAACTAGAGTTATTTGTCTCGCCAAATCATTGTAAACTTTAATATCAACATGTTTTACTTTTTCATTATAAAGTATAAATACACGGTGAAAATTATCTATGTTTAATTAAACAGAAACCTTTTAGAGTTCAGCCAGTAAATTGAATCCTCCTATCCGTAACCAAATGCATCAAAGTTCAGTACCTCTTCCATCATAATTTCTCAGCTAGAAGTATTGCAAAGAGTGGAGAATATCATTCTCCTCAACAAAGTAGCAAAAAAGGGGGAAAAACTAGCAAAAAATCATGAGCTATCTGGGCTCAGACCTATTAGCGCTCCAATCAATTTATTTGTCAATTCGGGCACAACTCCTGAGGCAGCAAATAAGTAATGGCTCATAATTTAATCAAGAATTACAATTTAATCACAAGTTTCTAACTAATCAGGAAACTGTAATATAATTTTAAATCATAACAAGAGAAAAAGTTGCCTGCAATTTTTCTCTATTTTTTTGTGCTTTTTGAATAATATTTAATTTCCTGACGTTTTCTCAGTTTTTCCAATTAAATCCCTGATTATTTGAAATATTGCTATCTTTTTGTTTCCCAAATCAGTCCTGAGAAAGATTTTTGCTACTATGGACTCCTTACCATGATAAATAGCTAAAGTACATACTTTCTATATTAGGTCTTTGAACCAACGATATACCCATTATTACTAAATTCAATAATTATCAAATGCATATTAAATCATTGGTATGCAGATGCATATAAGCTTGTACAAATGTCTACATATAAACAGTCACTTATTAAAATTAAATTTCTAAAATGTACACAAAGTCTAAACAAAGAATAGTCATAATTATATTTATTATCCAATAAACATTCAATGATACTTATACTAAGGAATCAGACGGTTGAATTATTTTGTTTCTTTTCTTTTATATTTCTCTGTCAATGATTGAATGAATGAATGTGGATTTGATGGGGTGACACTTACATAATTGATATTTGAATGATGAATTGATTGATGATGATTTGATTGCTTGTTTATTCACTTTGGTGAATTAATCTTTTCTAATCGATAGATTGTTTGATTCAATCTTTTCTGATTCATAGACTGCTTAATTGTGTGATGCATTGATTAGTGATGATGTATTGGTGTTTGCTCAGAATGATCTCCCCTTTATAATGTACTAGTGAAAAGGTCACCAACGTTCATTAGAATTCAGTCACCACTTTCCATTGTTTCCTTCAAGAACAATATATTATCCTCCCAATTGATCTGTCCTTTTGATGTCATTTCAAATGCAACCTTCTCCTTTTTAATATCTCATTTGAGTGTAAAGAGTCATCCCCTTTCATTTGTTTAATGCCCTTATTAAAGAGTCGCACCTTTGATTATGAAAAGGCACATCTATTTGCTTTCACTCCTTTAATTTTCACCTATCTCTCAATTCTAAAATCTGCACTTATCCCATTTGATATCTGCATATTCTCTTCTTCTAAATCTACATATCTCATTGTGTTCTTCCCTTCTTGATTTTTATTTCAGATCCCTCCTCATACTTCTACTCTAAATCTGCTCTAGATCTCCTCTACTCCCTTTTCTCCCTTCCATTAGATCCTTCTTCCTCTTTATATCTTTTTGTGAGGAAGAGTCGCACTTCTTCACCATGTCTGCCCTTCACAAGACATACCCTTTCATGATTTCCACCCCTCAAAAGGGTCATAACCTTTCATCATTGCTGCCCCTTTGGAAGTTACTTCCTTATTCTCTTGCCCTCCCTTCTTCTTCCTTCCTTAACTCATATGCTCCCCTTTATGTAAATCAGAACTGTCTTATATCTCAGAACAGAACTTACTATGATCCCCTTCTTTCATGCCTTCAACAAATGACTTTCCATCCTATTTATATCTTCATAATGGGAGACTCGCAACCTTTCAAGATAGTTACAATCTTTCATCCTTTGCGCCCTTTGAAAGAGTCACAACCTTTCATAACTGCCACCTTTCAAAAGAGTCACAACCCTTCATCATTCATGTCCTAAAAGAGTCGCCTGTAATATCCCTTTCCGGATATTTTCCCAATAACCGTTGATATAAATGTGCAGTTTTCAAAAGCGAACAGAAAACCAATACTTGATACAATTTCCAGAACTTTAATAGATTTATAACCAGCAGATTTGAATACAAGAAAACTCAAAAAAGTTTGTTTATTTCCTCCAATATTCAAAAATACATATATAAATAAGGAATTAACACAAATAGTTGCCAAGTAATGTTAATGTATTATACAACAGCAGTACAATAACGTGCAACAATCCAAGAATTCCAATTTTATAAACAGAAAATAACAGTCAGATTGGCAATGTAGATGAAACCTATAAGAAGGCTAGGTTTGCATCCAACTTTCGAATGCTTCTTCAAGAATTTGCGTCCTAGAAGAAATAACCAGCAACTATTTCCAGCTCCTAGATTAATATTTGTTTTGAATATTATAATCTTCATATCTTCACATGTGAAGTCTGATGTACCTTTATCACTTTTCCCAATGTGATGCACGCTCTTTTAAGCAATGTGGTATAAAGAACCTTTTTTGTCCTTTAGTCACTTAAGCGAACATAGTACCTTTTTAAAATAAAGTGACAAGTTAAATGAACTTCAAAAGTCGCTTAGTCAATAAACCATATAATCGTCAGGCATTAAAATAACTGACCAAATGAACTCAGATAAGCATGTGCAATAGCTCGTTGGAAAGCTCTCAATGAGATGCTTCCAAAACCAACACTGAGATATCAAGAATATTGAGCTCTAATTACTTACTAAAAATACTAAGCATTCGGACAACCTGCCAAAACTACTCTGATGAGTCTGAAACTAGAAATGTCTAGGTAAAATATCGAATGGAACCCTATAAAGAACCTCCTTGCCCTTGAAACCTAGGCGAAGTGAGCCAGCAACATTGAATTATAATGTCCCAGAAAAAGGGGACATTACAAGGCCTCCCTTCTCAAAGATTGCTTGCCCTCAAGCAATCCGCTCATACCTGCAGAAATCAAATGCCAGGATCCCATACTCGCCTCGAGAATGAGGTTCTACTGCTCAGTCGATGTACCCCGGCATGCATCTTCCCAAACTCAGAATGGTGAAATAGTACAATAGGAATCATTGTGCCAAATAACTGAATGCCAAGATCCCACGTCTCACCCTAAAGGGACACCAACTGCCATGTGCTACTACCCTATGTGCCAATACACTCAATCAGGATGAAAACCTCACTCAATGAGTGACCCTGTGAGTCTCTAGTGTCAACTGAAAATGGGGGCTCAACAATATACCCATATACACCCCAAAATGATAGCAACCAAACTCTCTTCCTGGCTCCCTGACCAAGGCAATACCTAGGGATGCTCCACCCGGATCCCAAGTGAGGACCTGTACGTTGTCTAAGATATCACTGACCAGTTCCTATAATACCTGCACCACTGTACCACTCCTGTAATATTTGTTTCGATGTCAATGATAGATCTGGCCAATTCGACTCCACTGCCATATCACTTTGGTGTAAGTGGAATAGTCCTAATCTCTAGAACTCTGATATGTCAGAAAACTGAAACACACAGATCATAATCATGTGTCTGTGTAGCAATACAGCATAATCCACTAGATGTAAGATACTATTAACACCTGGATCCCCAACTTCCCAAACAATAGGATCCTAGGTAAATGAAAGAGTGGTTGGTGAATCCCCAACATCATAAGTGCTAACACTGCATTCAATACCCTGCTGAAATAAAAATGTAGACACCTCATGTGGAATGTAGAGTAATGTGTGATCTCTCCACTCACTTGCAAATAACTTGTTGACCCTGGAAGGCCAAATAGAATTAGCGAATATATTACCAACATACACAGGCAAATCACTGATTGGGGAAATATACCAACAAGAAAAATCACCAATCAACAAGTAGGCCGTGGCCATCTCATAAGAGCTAGGTGATAAAACTCTGGGCAAGCTGAAGATTCCCTCAGGGCATGCTAAGGATAAATCTGAACTTCCTATTCCACCATAAGTACTCTCGCTTATGTCAAAGTCTTTATAAAAGGATGGTTCACCATTAGCTGAAAACTCTGAATTATCCTCACTTGTTGTATCACTAACCATGTCTTCCTATGAAAATGTACAGCTGCTGTCATAAAAATCAGAATTTTCAGTCTTATCAACTTGCTGATCCATAAAAAAAATTTGACCATAGATAGTCTCAAACGGAAAATACGTGATTGAATCACATTGCTTGCCTTCACATCTACCCACTTTATGAATTCTTTCAATGATTTGCGTAATTTCTTGTGCCCTTGAACCACTGTCATCTTCTTCATAAGTGGCTGCCCCACTTGTTTGATTTTCAGCTTTGTAGATGGAATAATGTGTTAAGCTCAATTGAAGACATAGCTCATCTACCTCACTCTCCTTGTCCCTTTCAAATTTTATTGCTAGATCTCTATCCTTTAATAGTTGCAATTACTCATATTTTATCATCTTCAAAGTTTCAAAAATAGTACGTAAAAGAGGACTTGTGATACCACATGCATTCTCATGCCTCTCTTCTATCACAATCTTCTGTATGAGATCTTCAATCAAATTGGAAGAATCATCCATCCTCCGCAACACTTGGACAATCTTGTCCTCTTTGACCAAAAGCATATCCAATAAGTCAAGGAGTGATAATAGTTTTTGACCATCTCCTTCAAACACAAGTGGGTTGTTCTCCATAGAATTTTCTGATTTTTAATCACTTAGGGAAACAAGGAAACAACATTTTCAGATATATCCTCTATCTCAACATGTGCTAGATCATCTATCCTGCCAACATTGCAGTCCATTTGCTCCTCAATATTTGACATAATTTTCAGCCTAGTATCATCATAAAATTCACCAACGTTGGTGGTTTGGTCAACTCTACTACATAGGCCATTAACCTACTCATCAGAAGGACCAGTGTAAACAGCTCCATAAGATACTTTTGTCTCCCAATTACCTATTAGTATACTTGTGCCATTATTAGTACTACTATCAGGTTGATTGATATCTTCCCTATGCAATTCACTGTAATTGTCCTCTGCAAGGAGATCTCGAGCCAATTCATAGTATTTGTTTCTTATCGTATCCATCTTGTTTTGCAGCTCTAGCTGAAAGTCCACATATTCCATGAAGGGTAATTCTTTCTGAATCTGTGGAAGGAATTTGTTGTACTCATCATATATGTTCATTATTTCAGTCCCCATATCGGATTGAAAATTTTGGGCTAACTGCTGTTGCGATTTAACAATGTCTTTCTTAACCTTTTTGTAGCCATATATTTTCCCCATTTGCAAATTTGTCTACTTGATGTTAACTACAGCCCAACACAAAAATTAACTGGATTGATAGAGGAAGGAAATAACTCTCAAACTACTTAATCTCAGCTTCAATCCATAAAGGACTCTTCCCCATATAGCAGCCTTGGATGTAGGAAAGACCAGTATTACCAGTGTTGAACAAACAAACAATACGCAGCAGAATCTAAACAATGACCCCTGAACCTTTTCGTGCCTAGCGGGGTTCTTTCTTTACATATGAGAGAGCTTCCAAGTAGCTTGCAAATGACCTGCAAATATTTTATTTCTCCAAATTTGTCTCCAACGGAGACTTCATAAATTTTGCGCAGGATGTAGTGAGCTTCCCAAAGTCTATAATGAGCTTCCCCATTTATATATATCTATTTTCTTTCAATAAACACTCTCAATAAAATCAACATAAACCACTAAGTCTGCAAATTTGTTGAGAAAACAACAACGCCTAGAGACTATTAGCAATTGTGTTCCTCTAAGGCCCTTGCATTATGTATAAGAAGTTCTTACCACATTCAAAAGTTGTATCAAACCATAAGATGACTCAGATTGTTGTTTCTTGACTCCCAGCATGGTCATGTTTGAGAAAAGAAAACGCACAATCAGAACTTTAATCACCTTAAATATTAAAGTCACCCATTATTTATAATGATCATTCAACCCTTCTTGCAAAAACATTGTTGTTTTGTCTTCCCCGCACTTTATGAAAACTTAGCCTCACTGTTTGTGTATTTTGAACCAAAATGTCTTCCTGCAATCACATAATAGCAACAACTTTCCTGTGACAATGTGAATATGCAAGACTCGCTAACTCCAATCGATATCTCTACAAATTTAGAAAAAAAGAAGTCTGGCCCGATTTTTATTCTTTGCCCGTTTCACAATATTAGCTTGAATAGCAACACACAATGAGTAGTCCAATTTCTCCTCAATAGTTTTGCACCTCACTTGAATAACTTGACTCTTCATGTAATAGTTCTGCCTTAAAATAATATAAGGAAATCTGCTCTTGGTCTTTTCGTGGAAATAAACAATTGCCAATGTCTTCCGCAACTGAAATTCTACTCAAAACGATTGTTAAGCGCTTCTGAATAAACCAATGTGCAGTCTATTACTGCACCCAGGCGACCATCCGTTATACTTGGAAATGTTCGAGTATCGTGTGTGTCGTGAACAGAGCTTCCTGCATTGTTTATGTTGTCTATTCGGGTTAATACGGCTAGGACATAACCTGCGATCACCTTCCTTATTTCTGCATCACCTTCATGTGTTCCAATCAGTCACTACCATTGAATAAATGTAAACCCTTGTGTCTTTTCTATAAACCTACCCTCCACGGTTCTTGTCTATTGTATGCGACTTGGTATCAATCACTTTGAATGTTGTCTGGTGATAACTGGTCTAGCACGTCTGCAAACATTGGTCGACCATCCCTCTATATTTTTTCTAGTCCACATGCAACGAGAAAGGGCCACGAACTTCAACCCGTGGGTAGGAGTTGGCCACTGGCCACGGTATCCAAAATGATGGCGGTGCTTGTGGATTTACCAACGTATCTACAGTCTGGCATTTGCGTCGCCTCTAATGTCTGAAAAAAACCCTAGACCAACTTCTATTCCATTATGCCGACTATCCGCAGCTCAGCCCAAGAGTGTTATATACGTTTGCTGTTGCTCACGTGACTGCTCATGGTCACTACCAGACCCTTGCTCAGACGCCCGACTAGTGCAACTCGTCTGGCCACCCTTCACGCAAAAAGTACTCCTAGTTGGATTTCTAGCCGCTGCTAGTCTCTGTGCTTCACTCTTCAAAACGTTACGTGTCCAGCTGCCCAGGTATATTCCTTGCGACGTATGAGTGGAGGTGTTACGTTCTTACAAGCTCTACTAGCATTAAGATGTCGTGTAGACAAGGATAGTTTTTTAGACCCTCAGAACTTAGTGCCTAGTTTCAACTGTGGTGAAATTTTGTTCTATCTGCCTATTCAACAATTTTGGCAATTTTCCTTTTACTGTAACCAAGTCATTCACTCCATAAATAAACAATTGCACTTATTTCATTTGCCAATAAACTCTCAATCCAAACACTAATTTACTTATCTGACAGAGTGTCAGACTTCTCTGTTAAATTTGAAAATGTATAATGTTTCATTACAATCCCACAGTAGAGTAGAAAGATTTGTATCACAACCTAGTTCCTCCAATATATTTTCTCATTCCCACAATATTCATTAAGCTTATTCACAGGAGGCCCCACCTGAAGAAACTGATAACTTCATCATAAACAATCTGCAATATTCCCAATAGAATGGCAGGCTCGGTGCTCTGATTTTACTCCATAGGATGGCAGATACTTAGCTCTGATACCACTGTAATATCCCTTTCTGGATATTTTCCCAATAACCCTTGATATAAATGTGCAGTTTTCAAAAGCGAACAAAAAACCAATACTTGATACAATTTCCAGAACTTTAATAGATTTATAACCAGCAGATTTGAATACAAGAAAACTCAGAAAAGTTCGTTTATTTCCTCCAATATTCAGAAATACATACATAAATCAGGACTTAACACAAATAGTTGCCAAGTAATGTTACTGTATTATACAACAGCAATACAATAACGTGCAACAATCTAGGAATTCCAATCTTATAAACAGAAAATAACAGTCAGATTGGCAATGTAGATGAAACCTGTAAGAAGGCTAGGTTTGCGTCCAACCTTCATCCTAGAAGAAATAAACACCAACTATTTCCAGCTCCCAGATTAATATTTGTTTTGAATATTATAATCTTCATATCTTCAAATGTTAAGTCTGATGTACCTTTATCACTTTTCCCAATGTGATGCGCGCTCTTTTAAGCAATGTGGGATAAAGCACCTTTTTTGTCCTTTAGTCACTTAAGTGAACATAGTACCTTTTTAAAATAAAGTGACAAGTTAAATGAACTTTAAAAGTCGCTTAGCCAGTAAACCATATAATCGTCAAGCATTAAAATAACTGACCAAACAAACTCGGATAAGCATGTGCAATAGCTCGTCGAAAAGCTCTAAACGATAAACTTCCAAAACCAACACTGACATATCAAGAATATTGAACTAAGAGTACTTACTAAAAATAGTAAGCATTCGGACAACCTGCCAAAACTGCTCAGATGGGTCTGAAACTGGAAATGTCTAGGTCAAATCTCGAACGGAACCCTGTAAAGAACCTCCTTGCCCCCAAAACCTAGGCGAAGTGAGCCGGCAACACTGAATTATAATGTCCCAGAGAAAGGGGACATTACATCACCATTGTTCTTAGCTACCATCTTTTGAGAGAGTTGCATCCGTTCATCAATTCTTCCATTCCAATAATCATTCCTTAGTTCTCATGATCCCTTCTTTCATCGTTTTCTCATTCTCTCCTTTCAAATGAACTCTCCTCCCTAATATGTATTATGTTTAAAGGGTCACAACTCTTCATTATGTATCCCTTGACCTTTCGTGAACTTAATTAACTTGTAATTATATTAAATTATATTTTATTATAATTTATCTACTTATTTGTATTTATAACAATTATTTATTATTTAATTCCTATTTCAGAAAGGGGGTAGCACATCTTGTCACAATAGGCAAATGCACATCTGTTGGAGCAAATGCAACCTACTAAAGGGGGGCAAACGTGTCCTATATAAGGCAAATTTAAGCAACATGGTGTGGAATTTACCATTTTCCCAACCATTTATTTTTTGTTGCACATTAATCTTCCTCACTCCCTCCCAAAAACAGTTAAGAGCTTCTTTCTCTGAAACTCTAAAACAGCTGAGCTCTATCTCTCTCCCCCCCCTTCAGTAAAACCTTCGATCTTGTGAGCGATCTTCCTTTTTTTCTTGGAAGACCTTGATATGCTTCACCATTAGCTAGAAGCTTGGAAAGATAGAATGTATTCTTATATAGCTTTGGTGCTTGGAAATAACTTCTGAAGTCTAATGATCTCTATCCTAAACCTAGTAGCTAGTAAGCATAAATATTTTCTTTGAATTATTAAATGAATTTGAAGAATGTGGTTATGCTTGTTTGTTTCCATTAAGGGTTATTTGCATCTTCTTTCTTTTAGATTTGTGCATCTTGTTGATTGATAGTAAGTACACTGTCATCAATATCGGTTCACTTGTGTAGTTGTGCATTGTTGTCTTATGCTATGGTTCGATGTCATTTATATCCCAACATTATTGTTCAATAAGTGTGCATTGCGGCAGCTTTATATTGCATTAGTTACTATGGAAACTTGTTGTTTTGACCTGTTAATGTCCTTAGTAAATTTTTGGGCGTTAAAAATTATAAATGTACATTAATTAAATATGGGCAAAGCACATTCTACTCTTCTAGATGTTTCTACTACCTCAAAAAGTATCTTCCATTTGTTCTCAATAAATGTTTCGACTCCAAATTCCTGATATTTTTTATTTTTAGTGGATAAGCCTATGATCATCAGTGCCCAAAATGTTAGCCTTCTTACTTCAAGTCAAGAATTGAGGAGCATCAATGTTACTGAATTGAATTCAAAGTATATCTTTGCGCCAATTGTTTTTCTCCACATGCCATTACTTGTCAAGAATTGAGAAGTATCCGTGTTAGTGAACAGAACTCATAGCATATTTGCACCAATTGTTTTTCTTCTTCTACCATCTATTTCTAAATTATGGGAAGTTCTTATAGAACATTCCCGAAAAGTACCCTTCGTACTTTACCCTAACCGTTGTTCCTATTGTACAAGAACTATAAGGATAATTACTGCATTCTAAAGAATGTTTGCCGAGCAAAAGAGAGAGTGATATGAAAAGACACAAGTATAAGAGAGTTCACAAACACAGAGAAAAGTAAAACAGAAATTAATTGAGAGGGTTCACCTGGTGTAAATGAGAGCAATAACTAACAGCTCCGCAAAGCCCACAGCGTATATATGCGGGACCTGTGCATGCTACTCCCATGCCTTTTCCTGCACATTCCTTTGCTGGTAACTTCGTCCCCATTTTCATTCAATCCACTTCGTTTGTCTGCAAAACTTTGTTGAGGACAATCATGTAGGGAAATTGCGTTGGAGAATTTAAAGCTTTCGCAGTTCAATATGATTCACTCTCCTTTTCAGACTCCGATAGTGGCTATTGAGTTCAATTGCATGTAATCGTGGTATCAACGGTACCTCCTTTTACTGACAAACGAAAAAATTTACCTGTTTTACCCACAAATAAGGTGACGTTTACTTACACAATTAATCAAAATTAATTAATTTTTTTACAAAAACAAAACATATCTTAACACTTTTATTTGTGGTATTGAATTTTTTTTAAAAAGTCAATGGGCCATCAGTCTAGTGATGAAGTTGAAATATTCTTAAAGAATCTATTAGAAAACTCGTCCTCCTTAAAATGTCCTTAAAGATCATTTTACCATCTTTTGTAATTAGACTTTTGAGACTTTAACATTGTTTTATATTTCTTCTCATTTTGTAGTTTTGCATAAGTACAATTTTGTTGGATTCACAAAAGCTATGAAATAGTGAAGGCATCACAGTTCACAGAAGATGTATGTAATTTGAAACTAGAATCAAGTGAAAAAGTGACTTGTCGACCTTTTTCAAAAGCATATCACTGGTGGAAAAGGGTTTGTGGTAAAATAGAGGAAAAATTTAAGTTGATCACTATTTCGTAGGATGTCAAGTATAATATGAATAGAGAAGTTGTAATTTAGAGATAAAGATTAAATATAATTGTTGTTTCACAAACTTCAAAGTACAAGGGATGTTAGATAACTATGAAATGGTGATTTGTCACCCTTTCACAAAAGCACATTACTATTCCAAAGAGGTTCATGTCAAAATAGAAAAAAGATATAAATTGATTGTTATTTCGCAAGACATCAAGAATAATAAGAAGAGAGGAGTTGTGGTATACCCTTCATTTGCATTATATTTGTTGGCATTATATTGTATTTGTCATTAGTGACAACACTTATTCGATTCTGAATGATTATCGAGTTCATCACTCAGTCTACAGTGTATACCAAGCATTCAGTGGTTACCTTGTAGGTTCATCACTTAAGTAGTTCATACCAAGCATTCCTGAAGCTACCGAGTGAGTGTGCAGTCCAGCAATTCATACCGAGCATTCATGAAGCTACCGAGTGAGTGTGCAGCCCAACAGTATCTACCGAGCCTACAGTGTTCATCGAGCTTCATAGTGTCTACCGAGTCATCAGTTTGTGTGATGGAAGCCAGTGTTTACCGAGTGATGGAAGTGTAGTGTTTACCGAGTGAAAGCAAGGTAAATGAAGGATTCAGTTTTTACCAAGTGATACTATATCTACCAAGTCTCCAATGGTTAACCAGTTCCAAGCTACGTTGTGTGATTAGTATGGATCGAGCTTCTACTTCTACCGAGTGCATGATGATGTCAAGTAATGCAGTTGATGCCGAGTATCAGAAGGTTACCAAGTCATCTTGAAGAACCCGAGTTTTCTACTGTTTGGCCGACTCAATAATATTTTGTTCACTTGTGTTTTGGTCGACCTTGCAATTGTAATTATTGGAATGGTATATATGCAATGTATTATATCATTTGCAATGTATGAGTATGAAAAGGAATGGACATGTAATGCTTTGAGAAGGATAAAAAGCGAATCAGCAGCAAAGCAGACTATTCAGCAAGGTCTACAAGGAATAGTAAAGATTCATCAGTCACAAGAGGTGATCTATACTTCAAGGATCTAATCAGCAATCAAGTTGTAAGTAGATCCACTGTTTCATCCTAACAGGTGAATCAATTTTGTAAATCCTTTAACAAGGTAGACTTAACAGTCTTTGTATAAATCTCCTAACAAAGTGCATACTTCATTATATGTTTGTAAATCCTCTAACAAGGTGGATCTAGCAGTCCAAATTTCTCTTAACAAGGCAGATCATCAGAAGTGATCAATGTAAGGCCTAACAGGCTAACTTCATACTGTAGTAACGAAGTTTTGTGGGTATCATCCCCACCCCAGTTTTACTTTCTATTTGGAAGGTTTTTGGGTCACCAAAATTATGTGTTCATGTGTTGTAAATGTTTATCTTTCTCATGCATATAGTAGATTAGATGAATGAATGATGTATGGATCAAGTATTGAATTGATTTAAAGTTTTTTGAGGTTACTGATTCACCCCTCCCCTCTCAGTAACCTAGCTAGTCCTAATTATTTCCAACAATATTGTCATGTTTTGGCTTCAGCCCAAATAATTTTATCCCTTCCTCTCCTATAACAATATTTTTGTTTGCTAAAATTATCTTAAGATTATCTACAACATCTCTTGGCAAGTTCATTTTTTCCATCGACTTCCTTTTTTAGCCTAGGAAGAGTTTACTATTTTGGCATTCTATGTAGTCTCTTACATGATATCCTCGTTGCTCTACTTATATCTCTTTGAGATTGTTTATAATCATTAAGTTCATTATTGCTTTGTACTCACACCATGAATCATTCTAGAAAAGGACCCTATCACTAGATTTTATATCCCAAATAAGCTTGTATAAAATAATTTTCTTGCATTCTAACAAGGAGTTCCATACTCGAGAGCCTTTGAATAGAAAAGCAATCATGCATATTCCTTATATATGCTCATCTTTAAGATATGGTTTGGAATTTTTACCCATTATAGAGATGGATTATGAATCATTTTTCATACTAGTTTTGTCATTGGGGCTCTCTTTTGCATTTTCATGTTTTTTATTCCTAGTCCACCCTCCTTAGTTGGTCTACAAATATTATCCCATTCATTGTTACAATTTTCTTTTTTTCCATTGTCTTTTTCTAATAAAACACTATTAGTTTGATTTCTATTTTCTTATTTGGTAATTCTTGATGGGACATTTGAATATTTGGTATTATTGAAAAAAAAAATTGTAAGGTTATTCTACATGTATTTGTGAGCCATTTGCCTTTCCATGTTTCAACTTTCCAGATTTGTTATGAACTAATCTCCTATTTTGTTGTTTCTAGTTCCTTTATCTAAGGGAAGGCCTACATACTTGCAAGGTAGCTCATCTTTTTTTTAAATTCAATATACTACATATTTTATCCTCCTCCCTATAAGACATTTTTTTAAAAAAAATATTGATTTGTCCATATTAACCTCTTGACATAAAGCCTTGGCATAACTGGTAAAGTTATTCTGGATATGTCTTACTTCTTTTTCTCTAGCTCCACAAAGCACTATATCATCAAAAATATTCTAATATGTGATGGAATCTAATTCACTAGTTACTATTGCTCCCATGATCAATTTATTTTCTATAATTTTTTATCAGGGATCTACCCAATGTTTCGACCATTGTGAGGAAAACAAAGAGGAAAATTAGATTCCCTGCCTCAATCTCTGAGGATGATAAACAAACCTTCAAGCGTCTCATTAACTAGGACTGATATCCTAGGACTAGAAATGAGTTCAAAGATAAGGCTAATGAATTTCTTAGCAAATCCAAATGCCTCTGCCCACTTACATAATAATATCAAGCCAATTGTATCATATGCTTTCTTTATATCTAGTTTGATGAGCGTACATGGTTTTTTATTTTCTTGGATGAAATGAATTACCTCTTGGGTAATCATTGCCCCATCAAAAATAGATTCCCTGGGAATAAAATTAAACTATTTGTGCCATAGAATTTTTTGTAAAACCCCTTTTTTTTATTGCTTTTACAAAGATCTTATAGATTGCATTGCATAAAGAAAATAGTCTATAGTCCTCTATTTTTTCTTCTTCTTTGGGGATTAGTGTAATTAAATTATTATTGATTTCTTTAAGTATTCTTCCTAAAAATTTCATGACTTTTATTGCCTCTTTTAGTTATTCCCCTAAAAATAACAATAATTTGGGAAAATTAGTAGGGAACCCATCATGTCGAGGGGCCTTATCTGGGCTTAACTATTTCACTATTGCCTCTTTGATAAGTTTCTCTTTCAACTTTTTTTGTAGTCTTTAGTTATAATTTTTAGAATTTTGTTAAAAGATATTGTTTGATTCATTATATCATATCCTTCCCTATTATTTAGTAATTTATTATATATTCCTAGAATCTCATTAGAAATTTATATTATATCAAAAAAATTATTAGATCTGTTATAGCCTCATTGTTATTATTTTTTAGCTTTCTGATCCTATTTTTAGCCCTCCTTGTCTTAGTACTACTCTCTCTCTCTCTCTCCCTCCCTCCCTCCCTCCCTCCCTTTAAGTTGAAGATATTGCCAATTTATTATTTATTCCAACTAACAAGCTTTTTTAATTCCCTTTCACTTAGTTATGAAATTAAATGTTTTGTATCTCATATGAACCTCTTCTTGCTATCATATTTCTAAAGTTCTCATTCTTCATTGACATTTTTTCAAATTTGAATGGACACATTTAGAGACTATTATCCTCTTCTATTGTTAATAGAATTGGAAAGTCATCAGAACTAGTATAGGATAGTATGACAAAGCTCAAATTATGAAAAAATTATGCCCAATTTCCTTTTTTTTTTTAAACCTATATAGTTTCTCAACCATGTTGCTAAAATTATATCTTCTATTGTTCCATGTATAATTTCCATGTTTTTTGTTTGACCTCAATTGAGTTATTTTGCATAACCCAATTTCTAAAATATTTTTGGGACTAGGTATCTCTTATGATTCCTATCCTTTTTTTTGAAAGATCTAAAATGGCATTGAAGTCTCAACCAATCAAGTAGTTTTGATCTGGATTGTTATTATTGAAGGCTTCAATTATATCCCGAACCTCCTTTTTATTGTTTTTATGAATAAGCCCATATACATTTATTATAATGAAACTTAATTTGTTGTTTATACTTTTTATTCTCCCACTCAACCAATTTTCTCTCATAAACTTTTGGTATGAAATCTTCCTTGGATCCCAAAGTAATCCTAAAGCACCTTCAAGCACCACCATGTCTAACATCCTCATTCCAATCCTTTTACTATTTGTCTTGATTTCCTCATTTTTCAATTTAGTTTCTTGTAATATTATAATTTCTGCCTCGAATGTAAACATGCATTTTTCTATTGAATGCTTCTTGTTAGTAGTATTCATACCCCTAACATTCCAACTGAGTATGTTCACGGTTCCTTGGGAAGGAACTTCCCCTCCCCTGAATTGAGTAATGTTATTGTCTTGGTTTGATCATTGGTTGCAACATCCTTTTGTCTTAGTGTTGTCATGGATTTCTTACCTCCCTTTTTTATTGATTTGGCATATTCAAGGGTACTTTTACCTTGTTATACATATGTCATTCTTAATTTTTTGTCCTCTATGTCATTTTAATCTATCCACTCTTCACCTTCTTCCTCATTTACACCCTCTTCTTTATTCAATTTATTGAAAGACATTTTTGCCAAAAATTGTGTCGGTTCCTTGGACAGGGTTTACTCATAATTGAGACCAATTAAACCATTCATCCATGTAAAGAAATTTAAACTCTAATAATCAACATATAACAAGACTTGAAATAACTAACAAGGAATACTCAACCCTTCTACACATAAGGCTCTACAAAATGTAGGAGGGTAATCCTTTGATTCTCAACCATTTTGTCACCTTTACTTTCAGACCTCTTGCATCCCTAGGCCCAGACAGGTTTCCTCCTTTATTCTTCTAAAAAATACTAGGAAGTGGTTGGTCAAAAAGGTTTTATGGGCTACCTCGAAATTTTTTTCTTCATGTGCTATCCTTAGGGAATTTTAAAATACTCTCATCGTTATCCTTCCTAAAGTTGTTAGAGCTAACATAACGAAGGATTATTCAACTGATCGGTCTTTATAGTACTATTTATAAAAAAAAATCTAATTTTTTGGTCTTTGGACTTAAACCTTACCTTTAATGTCTTATCTGCCTAGACCATAAGGGTTTTTCCTTCAAAGACAAATTATTGATGTTATTCTTAGGATGCATGAATTGTTCACTCTATAGAGAAAGGTGTTGGAATTACAATAGGAAAGGTAAACTTCAGAGGGGGGGGGGGGGGGGGGGGTGTGTGTTGTGAATCAATAGTTTAAACTTTGTCCCTTACAGCATTCACCATACATTCATTTCATACATTTACTAAGTAAACTGAAATACCATGTAAAGCATGTACACTTAAAACATGAAAACAAGTAAACACATATGACACCATATATGATTACCTAAAAACCCTCCAATGAGAAGGTAAAATTGGGGTGGGGATGATACCCACAAATCTTCACTGTTGTAGTAATAAAATGTATCCAATGAAGGTTACAATGTTTTGATCATGAGACATGATCTACCCTATGAAAGGTCTACCCTATTAAATGCTTACAAAGACTGTTAGGTCTCACCTTGTTAAAGTATTTCAACACCCTATTAGAAGTGTGCATGGTTAAAGGACTTCAAATCATAATTAAGAAAGTACCCTATTAAAGGATTTCAATACAGCCTATTAGGACTACTCTATTAAGAGATTTAACTAATTCACCTGCTAGAATGACTTAGCAATGATCCTGTAGTTAGCACTTGATTGCTTGATGACAAATCACTTCTAAACTGATGTATTCTCAATCCTTCGTAACCAAATGTCTCTTTGTTGTATGCTATCTTCTTTTTTTTGTTCTCCTTTAATTGTAATCTCAGATCATAACTCCTTAGCCACCATGAATGCTCTACTTGCACATGCAAACTTCATTCTTCACTCCTTCATACACCTTCTTCACATTATAGATAGTTTAGAGTTTGTCCTTCTTAAGAAGATTTTGGTGACTTAGGATTAGGTATGAATCAACGATTGTGATTCATCCATTTTGTAGTTTAAACCTTCCCTTTTTTTCTAATTGGCTACATGTAATGCATTGGGAATCTGAATTAGGATTCATCCTTATCTCCAAATATCATAATTTAGTCTTTAAGTTGACTCAAAAAAATGGTTTACATAGTTGTTTGTGCCATTACAAACAACTATAACAAAACTGTCTTACTCGGCATCTAAAGTCTCTAATGTTCGGCATATACTATTTTCTATACTCTGACTCAACATTTGTATCACTTAGCATGCACTGCTTTCTCAACTCATGAATTACTTAGCATACATTCTTTGCTTGGCACTTGAGTGACTCGGCACATAAGTGGCTCAGCACTCACTTTGGACTCAGCATGCTATATTATATACATGTTGTGCTCGACATGTACTACTTATTCAATATGAATTAAGTAAATGACTTAAGTGTGTGGACACTCACTTGTCAAAACCGATCTTAGATCAACAATCTCCCCTTTGACATGCGTATCAAAAACACTTGCTCACGTACTAATATCTTTGTTCTTACGAGCATAACATATCTCTTATTCGACTTATATACAGAACTTTAAAATTTCAAAATTTGGTAACAACTTGTACCTCAAAATCTAATAACTCCCCTTGAGTTGATAGGTTTGTTTTGTATCCAAAATTCTATACTCTTGCCGAGTAAATGTGCCTCAACTAATGCTCTTTGACTTCATGAATTACTCAGCATACACTGTCTGCTTGGCACTTGAGTGACTCGGCACATAAGTGGCTCAGCACTCACTTTGGACTCGACATGCTCTATTATATACATGTGCTCAACATGTACTACTTACTCAGTATGAATTAAGTAAACAACTTAAGTGTGTGGACACTCACTTGTCAAAACCAATCTTAGATCAACAATCTCCCCCTTTGACATGAGTGTCAAAAACACTTGGCCATGAATTAATATCCTTGTTCTTACGAGCATTACATCTCTTATTTGGCTTATATACAAAACTTCAAATTTTCAAAATTTGGTAACAACTTTTACCTCAAAATCTAATAACTCCCCCTAAGTTGATAGGTCTATTTTGTATCCAAAATTATGTGCTCCAGCTGAGTAAATGTGCCTCAACTGATGTTCTTTGACTTCATGATGTTTGTTCTTGCTCCCCCATAGCTTATTCTTTCCTTTCTCTTACTCTTTGCTAGAGCATCTTCCTCTTTTTATTTCTTTCTCCCCCTTTGCTCATCTCCTTCTTCTTTTTTGCTTCTCCCCAAAATTGTATATCTCCCCCAAAATCTATATATCTCCCCCTTTTTGACACTTATGTTAAATGGGCTATACATTAGTTGTGTGTTTTTCCAAAAAGGATTTATGGACATCTAGGATGATTTTGAGAGCCACATCCCAATTTTCATGTGCTACATCTAAAGACTTGATTTGGATAGCTAGCTCGACAGCAAGGTGAACTAGGCCATCTAATGTTGAAAGATTTGGGTCTTTCTTCATATGTGTTTCAGCATATCCTAATTCCTTGTGAAAAATTTCCATGTGTGGGGTCAATGTTGTTTGGATGCTAATTAGTTTAGCCCTTATATTGGCTTCATCTACTGACAATGCCACTAACTAACTCTGGGTTTGTAACAAAGTTCTGAAGTGCTTCTCACTTTGAGCTAGTGTCATAAGCAATTTTGCACTTGATGCACTAATCTAACTTTCCAAACACAAAAGGTGACTTCTTATCTCTTGTGTGAAGAGTGTTGGATTGCAAAATTTAGTGTACATTGAGAAAATATTCTCAAGTACCTTCTTCACACTTTCTACCTTTGTTGCTAATGCAACTTGCGTGAGTGCTATGTCACCTGATATTTTCTCATTTACTTTTCTTTGAAATTTCTTTTCTAACCATTCTAATAATTTTACATTTGTGTTGAGTTCTGTATCACTAACCTTCTCCACTATGTTTTTCAGTTGTTCAATCAGTGGCTTGGTTTCATCTAGAGTTAGTATGTTGAATACATCTAAAAAGATCTCTTTGATATCCTACAACTCTTGCTTCTACCTATGCTCCTTTCTAAGCAGTTCTTGTCTTCTCTTCCTTGCTAGGGCTTCTTGCAATATGCCCATCTACTCAATCATCATTGTGTCAAAGTCATACTTTGGTAACACAATCTCTTCATCAAGGCTAACATCTCCTTATTGGATTACTTCTTCAACCTTTGATGAGCTCGAACTTGGCACTGAGATTTGCAACAGTGTTGCATCTGTGCTTGGCTTCTAAAGAGGGTGACTAGAAGGAGTGTCAGATTCTGGTAAAGTTACCAAGGCTTGAATTACTACTTGCTCCTTCACCTTAGGTGTCAAATCGGTCTCTTCAGGTTTGTCCTGTTCTACCACAATGTTTTGACTTGCACCTTGTGCTTGTGCTATACGTGCAGATAAGTCCATCTGACCTGTTTAACTTTGTTCTTCAGTGGTAGCCTGAGTTTCCACTTTATCTGCTTCAACTGTATCAACCTTTTCTAATATAGCTTCAGGTACTTTATCCAAAGATTGTACATGAGTGACTTGAGGGGTGATGATAGGTGGTTCTTGAGGATTCACCTCTTCCCTTATAGTTTCAGTCACTTGTTTATGCAATTCATCCACACTTACCAATATGGGATTATCACATAGTTTGGCCTATAGTATAGACTGATCAAGTATCTTCTTCAGATCCTCCTCTATAAGGGGATTTTTTTTTTGAGTTCTAACATCAAATACATCCTTAACTGTAACTTTTTCAGTATTTACACTTGGTGTTTGATGAGGGGTGACATCTAGCCATTATGTATCTTGTACACTCTGTTCCTCTTACTGCTCTACCTTAGCTATTTCCTAGTTGTTTACTTGTATCTCTATATTTCCCTCAACAATGTCTTCATCATTATCATCTTCATCATCTTTCACCTCAATAGGTTCCTGTTCTCTTGTTTTTAGTGTTGCTAAACCATATGCCACTTTCCACATCCGAGTAGACTTCTTCACAACATCTTCAATATTAGTTTGCAATATGCTAAAAGCTCTATATTTAGGTACAAACCTAAATAAATATTTCTTCATGGCCTTAGAAAATTGTGCCTTGTTGAGTTCAGGCATGACTTGTGCAAGTGAAGTTTCCCTTATTTGTCTTTCTAGGTTTAAGCAATAGTGTCATTTTTGCTCAACTCTTTCATATAGGCTCTTAGGTATTGAGTTGAAAATTTCTAGTGGGCATCTTTTAAAATTTTCCATCATGGCATATACAACTTCCTCCACTTGATTTTTCTCAACTTTACCAAGATTATCAGAATCAACATGTGAAAATCTTGATAAATCTACACTATTCTTAATATTTTCACATAGATTTTCTAAGTCTGGTAGAGGATTGTGACTCACCACTTTGAATTGGCTATTGTCACTTAATTTTGTTTTCTCCTCATCAGATTCAACTTGTGCAATGCACTTTCTCCTTGGTCTTTTCTGCACTTCACCTCTCAGTTCTATAGATTTTGTCTTTTCTTTTTTCTTTAGTGCAGTGACACGTGCACTAGCCCTTGTAGTACGTGTTGTAGGCTTGGCTTGGCTTGGCTTGGTTTAACAGTCTTCTTAGCCCTTATCATAGGTTGTGCCTTAGCCTTCCTCTTCTTTTGTTCAGTGGGTGTAGGTGCTTCCTCGGCTTCTTCTCCATTGGCACCTTCAACAACTTTTGTCTCCTCCTCTAGTTGATCTTCACCCATTCCTTCTATTAAAGATAGTGGTGCTTGTGCCTGGATGTCTTCTTCCTCTTCATCCTCTTCTTCTTCTTCCTCTTCCTACTCAGTACCTTCACCAAATTTTTATTTCAACTTCTTTACCAACTTATCCTTCTTCTTAATAACAAAGGCAGTCTTTAGTTCCATAGTGATTTTAGACTTGGCCATTTCATAATTTCCAAATGCAGTAGCATTTTTGTCTACCTCTTTTGACAGTAAAGTTGTTATAGCTATAGAGGCCTCATCTACATTTATTTCATATCCAAGTGGCCTCAACCATCTCGTCCTTGGTGTTGCTGCTTGAACAAAAGTGTAATCAACATCCACTAGAAAACAAACATCATCATAATGTTTCTCCACTAAGGATAATGGTATTCTCAATCTTTTCTTCATTGATTGCTTAAAATCCTCAAAGTAGCTAGTCATAACTAACTCAAAGTTCTCACCTAATTGTTTAATGAACTCACCAATCTATATTGCCATTGACCTGTTGGTTTTCCATGCAACTGTGCCAAATGTAGTAAAAGTATTTTGAACATAAAAGAAAATGCATATCAGAATAGAACCAAATTTACATTGTGCACTCTTTGTCTTCCTTATTGCTCCTAAATTCTCAATCAGTTGCTATAGTTGTAATTCTACAAGATCATATGTGTGATCTTTCTTGACAATTTTATATCCAACATCTACTATAATACAGGGCACACTATTCAATCTACTAGATTGGCAAAACTTGTGTGAAATAACTCTTACTACAAAGTTTATCAAAGGATCTGTAATGGTATCAATTGTCATTCCTCTCTTGTTCCATATAGCTCCAACGTTTTTCTCAATAACCTCTTTTGAGTCACTTCTTAGGGTCTTAGGGTGATCTACCCTGTTACCCTATGGATTATCCTTTTGGCTATCTTAAAGGGTCCATTATTCAACCATAGTGAATTGTCATGAATTCTGCTCAATACTATCCTAATCCATTTTGTTTTGAACACATTCGAGAAATCTAGGGCTCGTGTTAACCTTTTCTTTTCTACAATTTTGTACTCTTCTCTTAGCACACCATTTTGACAAAGTTTTTCATATGCTTTCCTAATCTCCATATCACCTATATTTCCAATTTTACAGTTATAACATTTCGTAACATCTTGCACCATTAAAAATTTTGGTGGTATCGTGGATAACACACCAGAGGGGTCTTGTTTGTAAGTGATGTCTGGAATGGCTTTGAATATTGGTTGCTTGACCTTGTTACTAACCAATTGAACATTCAAAACTTCCTTCCCCTTTAAATTCATTGAACTTGATGCTATTTTGTGAAACTAGGGTTTATGAAAATATAAATAGTGTAACTCGACACTTGATAAATACCTTGTAAGATCTGATGAAATGATGTAGAATCACTACTAAAATCTTCTGCAACTACTTTGGATGATTTTTTTGATTGCCTTTTGCTCTCCTTGCTCTTTCTCGATTTCAACATGATGAAAATGAGTCAAAAATTGACCAAAAACTCTCTGAAACCCTACAATTAATGCTAAGTGCTTACACATCTGTAAGCTCGACATAAACTAATTTCAAGCTCAGTCAACGTCTATTATCATTCCATTTGTTCAACAACCAGTACAAGCTTGGCATCAACTAGCTAGTCTATTAGCTCGGCATCCTCTAGCATTTCACTCGACAGTCATAGGAAACATTTCATACTTGGTAGTAACATGAAAAAATTAGAGATTTTCTTGGATTCCAAATAACATCTTGCATCTTTATTCATGCTTATATAGTCTTTTCAATGCTAAGTCCTTTTGTAATTGATGTATGATATAACCTTTAAATAGCAGTCCCACATACCTCTTGATTGCTTAATTTGATGAGGTGTGATCACCTGACCCATTGGGTGAAGTGATCCCTTCTCTGTTTGATGTGTTGCAATCATCCTTTTTCTTCCATGTCTTTTTCATCTCATCTCTAACATTTTCAACATCTACCTTGTGTTTGCCCTTATCAAATTCACAACTTGGTGCCTTTGACCTTGTTGGGCAATAGTGACTAATGTGACCAATCTTCAAATAGCTAAAACATGTGGTTTGACTCAACCACCTTTTGTAGTCACCTCTGAAGTGTGTCCTAATACAATTTTCAAGAACATGTCCATATTCTTGACACTAATGACAACTATATCTTGTATTGTAATCCCAATTATAAAAGTTTCCATTGTTCCTTACCTTTATTTTCCTATTTGATGACCACATGGGTTTGGATCTGCACTCAAAAGCTCTATGTCCATACTTCTGATAGTTATAACAATATCCTTCAAATCTTTATGTGTGCATGGTCTTGGTTTTGCATTCATGTTCCTAATGACCTTATTTGTTGCACTTATGACATTGAACCATGCTTTTATGCTTAACATTTTGATTTACAGCCTTGCTCCTTCACATATTAGTAGTATGTCCTTTCTTGCCACAATCATTACAAATAGGTTTAGAGTTCTCATCTTTTTTGTTCCTTTCTTCAACACTTTTGGATGATTCTCCTTCTTCAATACTTGTGTATCCCAATCTAGATGTATCATTATTGGATCTAGGAGATCTCAATATTTTCTCAAAGTATTTGATGGCTTTATTAGGCTTATTGAAACTCTTAGCAGATTGTTTTTCCCTTTTTAGGTCACTCTACAATTGCTCATTGTGCAACTTCAATGTTGTTATCTCAATGTCCTTGACATTCAACTCATAATTAGCATTCATCATTTGACTCAAAGTATCCAATTACATGTTGGAAATCTTGGTTATCTCTGATGATTTCTCTTCCAGTCTACTAATCAAAACTCTTTTGTCTTCTTGAATCATGGCTTTGTCTTCCATGGCTTTCTTCTTCTATTCAGTCACCTCACATAGCAATATGGCTTGTGATTCTTGTTCCAACTTGAGATTTCTGGTTTCCTTAGCTTGGGCTCTGTTCTTTTCCATTAGATCTATAATAGTTGTGTTAAATTCATTGGGGTCTCCATTAGCAAATAGCTTAGTAGTGTCTATCTCTTTGTATTGTGTGTCATTCTCCTCAATAGCAATTTCCTTCCTTCTCTTCAAATATTTCTTTAGTTCTTCTCTTGCTTCATCCAATTGATGTAGAATGGGTTGTATTTCAATTCTTTGATTCTTAATGATCTTTCCCAACTTGTAGACTTCCATTTCCAAGATCTTTCCTCAAAGCTACAAATCTTCTCTTTCAGAGAATTGTGGCTCTAATACCAATTGTTGGAATTACAATAGGAAAGGTAAACTTCTGAGAGCAGGGGGGGGGGGGGGGGGGGGGGGGGTTGTGAATTAGTAGTTTAAACTTTTTCCCTTAAAGCCTTCACCACACATTCATTTCATACATTTACTAAGTAAACTAAAATACCATGTAAAGCATGTACATTTAAAACATGAAAACAAGTAAACACATATGACACTAGATATGATTACCCTAAAACCCTCCAATGAGAAGGTAAAACTGGGGTGGTGATGACACCCACAAATCTTCACTACTGCAGTAATAAAGTGTATCGAATGAAGGTTACAATATTTGATCATGAGACATGATCTACCCTATGAAAGTTCTACCCTGTTAAAGACTTACAATGACTGTTAGGTCTCACCTTGTTAAAGGATTTCAACACTCTATTAAAAGTGTACCCAATTAAAGGACTTCAACTCATAGTTAAGAAAGTACCCTGTTAAAGGATTTCAATACAACTGTTAGGACTACTCTATTAAGAGATTTAACTGATTCACCTGCTAGAATGACTCAACAATGATCCTACAGTTGGCACTTGATTGCTTGATGATAGACCACCTTTAAATTGATGTATTCTCGATCCTTCTTGATCAAATGTCTCTTTGTTGTATGCTATCTTCTTTTTTTTGTTCTCCTTTAAATGATTCTACAATGTGGTCTCAAATCATAACTCCTTAGCCACCATGAATGCTCTTTTTGCACATGCAAACTTCTTTCTTCACTCCTTCATACACCTTCTTCGCATCATATATAGTTTAGGGTTTATCCTCCTTAAGAATACTTTGGTGACTTAGGGTTAGGTATGAATCAACGACTGTGATTCATCAATTTTTTTGCTTAAACCTTCCATTTTTTCTGATTGGTTACATGTAATGCATTAGGAATTTGAATTAGGATTCATCGTTATCTCCAAATATCGTAATTCAATCTTTAAATTGGCTCAAAAAAATGGTTTACATAGTTGTTTGTGCCATTACAAATAACTATAACAAAATTGTCTTACTCAACATCTGAAGTCTCTAATGCTCAACATATATTATTTTCTATACTCTGACTCAACATTTGTATCACTCAACATGCACTGCTTACTCGGCTCCTATATTACTCGACATACATTGTCTAATCAACACTTGAGTGAAGTTGGACTTGGCATGCTCTATTATATACATGTTGTACTCGGCATGTACTGCTTATTCGGTATGAATTAAGTAAATGACTTAAGTGTGTGGACACTGAGTTGTCAAAATCGATCTTAGATCAACAAAAGGCAATAAAGAAAGTATGATTCTTAAGATGGATATATCAAAGGCCTATAATATGTTCTCACATGACTAGAAGAAGAGGAATCCAATTAGTTAACAAATTTTTTTATGTAAAAATGAAGGAGAAACTATCTCTCATGTTCTTTTCTCTTGTCCTTTTGCTTGGGAAATCAGACAATATATTATGGCCTTAATTAAATTTCAATGGTGTTGGAGTAATAACCCTAAGGAGGTGGCTAAATCTTAGACATCTCCCTCTAATAATCCCTTTACTAAAGAAATATTGTGGCAGTATCTTCTTTGTGGGATTTGGTCCTTGTCGAAAGAGAGGAATAATTGTATATTCATAGACAAGATAAAAGATGTTAATGTTAGAATTGCTTTAGAATAACTGAGGCGGGGGGCAGGGGGTGAATTAGTTATTCAAGGTCTAGATGTCCCTTTTACTTTTCTCTGAGTGTGATAAATCCATTCAATCATTCATTCATGCAAACTTTAATTTTTCTAATTAGCAAGTTACTGTAAATCAACATGCAAGTACAACACACAAGAAATCAACACATGACACAATGATTTACGTGGAAACCCAATTTGGGAAAAACCACCAGTAACATGCTACTCAATTATCACCCTTTTGAAGGGATGCCTTGTGAAAGACCTGCCCTATTAAAGGCTTACAACACACACTATTAAATATGACCTTGTTAGAGGATTTAACCACCTTGTTAGAAGTGGGCCTGGTAAAAGGACTTTAGATCATTCACTTGGAATGCCACCTTGTTAAAGGATTTACAAATGGTTTTTAGGCCAACCTAAGTCCATAGAATTTTCAAATCTAATACAATTGCTAGAGAGTATTAGAAAATCTTGACCTGACTACAACATACAACTTATCTTGTAGATTTCAGATCACTTCTCTGCTCATATCCATGTCTGGCCTTCTATCTTTGCAACTCTTAACTGCTTGTCTTTTCTTTTAAGCTTTGTCTCCTTGAGTCTCCATACTCAATATACCAGTACAACCATCTCTTCATGACCACTTGTAGAAGTAGAGCCTCTATGCTCTTCCTTCTCCTAGATATCTCCTTCTTGGCACCCTTTCAATCACTTCGCATATTTTGGCACTTCTGTAGCAACAGGATCAGCAGCTTTTTGCTTCTTGGTCTATGACTTCTTAAATAGAATTTTTGGAGTTCCTTTTTCCTGCTCGATTCTTCCATTTTTTGATTTCAATTCGCATGGATTAGGTAGGATATATTGTATCTATTCCATATTTTGTTTCCTCTAGAAACTTCTTGAATAATCCTTTAGAATTCGTCCAAAAATGGTTTACATAAGATTATGTGCCAACAACTCACCATCCTTATCTTCCAACTTGTTCACAAAATTCAATGCAACCACTATGTTGGTTTAGATTTGGTGAATCTTTATCATTTGAAATAATGCAGCAGCTCGGCACTATTGAAATACTAGTGCTCAGCACATACTGTGTTATTTGGCATTAACTATGTTTTTCCTAATGCTGGACACCTGAAGATTACTCGGCACATACTAAAAAAATTTTGATGCTCGGCACCTAATCTTTTACTTGGCACTTGAATATCACTCAGCATCAACTAAGAATTTGCTCAGCTTCAACTAACTTGCTTAACACCAACTAATGATCTTGGTTAAGCTTTGTAGTCAACCTTGTTACAACTTCTTCCTCCAATTTATCTAAGTGTGACCGACCTCTATATCTTTGAGTATGTCATCAATACATTATTTAACCATTGTCTTAACTAATCCTTGTACTTCATTACAACATCATAACTCAACCTTTCCCTTAGGTGCTCTTGTTACATCTTGTTGATCAAATCCTCTTCATCAATCAACTAAGTGATAGTGCATGAATCTTATAAGAAAATATCATCCCTACAAATAGCAGGTTTGACATCAATGGCAAAACAATGATTGAAAACAATCTTTTACAACAATCTCCCTCTTTGATCTTCAACAACAATGAGCTTTTCAATCAGATTTCCAGCAGTTAATTCGGTATTCCATGCATTGACTTACAATATCAGAGAGAATATGTTGATCATTCACCCTTCTGGCCAAAATTATCCTCTGGGTTCTATTTATTGGGACATTGCTATAAGTTGGAACCTTTTTTATTGTTTAAAAAGATACAAATTCCCTAAGGTTAGTTTAAGAAAAATCATCAAATAAACCCCCCAATTACGAGATGGATCAAATTGAATTTTGATGGTTCATCTCTTGGAAACTAGTCTGCCTCACAATAGGTGTATAATAATCATGCTCTACGGCATGCTTAGGAATAGTGTATTTAATCTAAGGATTATTTTTTCCACTATGAGGTGCATTTAATCTTGTCAACCCAGGGATGTATACTTGAAATGGTTAGCACAGTATGTGCACTAGGTCTCTTGATGAGTCATTATGCTTATGCTATAGGAAAGTAAAATGCAAGGAAAATAATCTACACTATCGTTGAAGGAAACTAACACACTTAACTGGAACAAATACTCAAAATGTAATGAAATGTTAACATCTATTCCAACTCATTTCATCTACTATAACTGTTCTCACAGATGTTGTAGGAACATTCACAAAGTATGATGCTACAAGAAGGAACTTACAACTTCTATGTGCAATACTAGAAATGCTGGAAAAGAAATCTATACTACTCTAATCTAATCCACCTCCCAAGTGGGCCACATTGGTTGGCTTCTACTAATCTACTAACATAGAATAGAAGCCAAAAACTATTTCATTATGTTTCAAAAATTTAGTACATGGGAACAATACATTAGAACTATAAAAATAACTCACTGCAAAAATTAACAATTTCTTGTCGTAAACTTTCTCCTTCTAACTAAACTAACACATATTGTTCAATCCCTATAAATAGAAGATTAACATTTATTCCAAAACTGAAAAGTAAACAACCTAGCTATAAATCTGTAGGAGAGAAAGAAGGAAAATAATAGCCCAAGGTGGGAATAAAAGATAATAGTTTAAGGTGGGAATGATAAAGTATGGACAACCACTTTGACATAGCAATAAATATAGAGAATATAGCGAGTCTTCATGGCTCCTCCATACTCGCAGTTGTGTCCTTCGGTACTTTTATGACTTTTCCACCGTGGCTAAACTTCAACGTCCTTCTCCTTGAATGTTTTTGGTTGTTTTCAACATTCATCTTTGAATTCTTCCAATCATCTTCAGCTTCATTGCTAACAGGTTAGTTATAATGCAAAGATATTTGCGAATAAGCATTATCAAATTAAATTCAAATATAAGAACACACATTCTGATAATTATATGAAATACTACATCATATATATGATATTGGCAAAAGATGACATACTATCTACCCATAGGTTAATCATTGGTTTAGGTAAACATAAGTTCACAAATGTTTTGATGAAAATAAAATAGAGTATTAACAAAGTGTTTAAAACTATCATGAAATAGAGGCAATAATTAGCCTCATCATCTACCCCCTGGTAAATTAATGCTTGTCCTCAAGCATTGCATTTCCTAGTTAGTGACCTGAACTCCCCAACTTTTGTCCTTCCTTTCTTGCTGCTCTTGAAGGTATAGTAAAATCCTCTTGTTCTTTCCCAAACTTCCCTTCTATTGTCCTCCTATAGCTTGAAGAGTTTGTCGACATTAATGTTATATAAAGGCCACATGAGCATTGGAGGTTGCATAGTGAGTGGGCACCATAATTCTGGTCTAGCTTGTTTCCCTACCTCTAGATACTTTGGAGCTCGGTGAAGGGCAGCCTCCAAATTGATGGGACTATGTGGCTTTGACCTTTTAAGTGACTCAGGTAATTTAGCCCATCTACTTTAAGCACCAGCCATAGCTCTCTAGAAGGCAAAGTAGGGTAAGTTCTCATAATCAACATAGGCCTTAGTTTTGGCAGTGAAGATTCTATCCCTTACTCTCTTTTTCTTATCCCCATAAGTTAATTTGAACCAATCCCTGAGAACTTCTTCTGGTTTACTACTCTCAACTCTTAATGGCAGGGGCTTTGTCCTTTCCTCGTCTCTATAATTATTTAGTTTCCTATCATAGTTTGCATCATTAGACATCCAGGACATTAAATCTCTTAAATGTATATCCCCTATATAGAGTAAAGGATTCCATTGGATTTGTAAAGGGATAATAAAATTATGCACATATAATTCACAAAGAAAATTATGTTGCTAGGATGGTAGAGTCTGGTATAAACCATAGAATTCTTGGGCCGATTTGAATACTACATTAATATCCTTAAGGGTTAGCATAAGTTAGAATAAAAGAAACTGTTCCTTTAAACAGAGAGCATAGATCTGTGGCAGTCATCTATAGGCAAGTGCTTGATTAGTCAATTTGAGAGCATGATCCATTCATTGTTTTTATTTGCTAATTGCTCCTTTAAATCTATGATTTCTTCACCTTGGGATGCTATGACTTTCTTCATATTTTTCCTCTCCTCTTCCCATAAGGCCTTAGCAAACATAAGTTGTCCAAACAACTGGAAAAAGAGTTTCTACAAGGTAATGGAACCTCTATCTTCTTCATAATTTATTTTCCTCTTCCTCTATTCCATCGAAGAATGTTCTACAAAATCAATAAGCCATGTTGATTTATAGGGAACTAGGGTAGTGTTTGGCTAAACTTGCTCAAGAACTATTTCATCTTTACTACTTGAAGTACCTGGTTGGCCTACTAGGGTATCATTTGGATTTTTGTTGACTTCAACCCTACATTCATCATTAGGGTTCTCAGGAATGTCTGTAGTTTTAGGATGAGGAGAAGAGTGATTAAAAATAATTTGTATAGGGGATTCTTTAGTAGATAGCTTGGACAAAGTGGATTCTTTAGAAATTTTCCCTCTCATTCTAGGGCTTCTTCTTACAAGGATTTTTTCTTCTATCAAAACCTTTTGCATACCTCTTCCTTTTGGTGTCTTTGCTGTAGGAGTAACTATTGTGGGACCCTTCTTAGTTGTCTTTTGCCTCACGACTATAGGGTTTGGCTCTTCTTTTACTAGAACAAAGATTTCTTCTTGCAATTTTCATTTTCTCTTTGCTCGACTAGATGTAGGTTTTTGGGTTTCTTGAACAGGTAAAGGCACAATCTCTTGCACATTTTCTTGGATATTTTCTTGTACATTGCCTTGCACATTTTCAGCTTCACCCTCTTGAGTGCTTTTCTTAGTACTACATTCTCCTCACTAGGCTATTCATTAAGGGCAGCCTAGGGTTGTAGGGTTTTATCTTGGACAAATTCATGGGAGAAACATCCCTAAGTGACCTTTCTATGAGTAACTTAATTAGGGCATGATGGGTGATAGAATTTTCCTTCCCCTTTTGGGTTTCTTCAACACTAATACACAACATATTGTACAAGAAATTGGGAACAATTACCAGATGATTAGGTCTTATATGACTGAGCAATTTGAAATGGTGTGCATGTAAATATGATAATCTTCCTTCACATGTGAGGTACCTGATAATGTGCATGGCCAGCTCGTTGTATGGCGGCAAAAGAGATGTTCTTTTGCAACCTTGCTTGGTAATATTCATCTGAGGATCAGTTGGTATGACAAACCAAGCTCTGGCTGATCTTGCATCATGCATATTGGGATAATGTTCTCTTATTTCCAGCAACCCAGTTACTTCTACTATACACTCTTATGTAGCAATCACTATTAAACCCCACATAGAAGCTTCTCCTTCATCAAACATCCTTGTGAATTATGTGGCTACTTCACATCAAACACAGTCAAACTTAGGAAATATCCTAACCAGCCGCACTCATTAAATCTCCTTACGACCTCTACATCTAAGAGCAAAATAGTATGGTCCACTAGTTCTCATCTCTGTAATTGTCCACCCATTTCTGCTTAACACTTGCATTGTTTCTTCCTTATGAATCAGGCTTCTTTTGTTGTTTTACAGACCCATTTTCACATTTCATTTGATAGGTAATTAATGTCATAATGATTCGTTATGAGCAATAATATGGCTTTAATGAGAGTAAATCATGAATATTTGTGAAAATTGTCCAAAAATGGAATTTAGATCACTTAAAATTTAAATACAAGTCACATCACAATCTGACAATAAAATCATTCAAAATAAGGGGTACAACACTTAGACACTTGTGTACTTATGACAATTAAATTCCATTAATGAAGGAAATATGAAGTTTTGGAAAAATCTTTACGAATAAATAGGAATGTCATTGGGTTTTAGTAACCTACCTGCCCCCTATGAAATATGGACAAGTGTCCACACTTGTCAGACTTAGTATGAGGTATGGAACTGGCATAACACCACCATAATATAAAGAATGTAGTATTAAATATAATCAATGAAATCTGTGTACTATAAATGAATAATAATTTGAAAATCTTATACCTTTTAAGTGATCATTGCACATACCAAAAGGTCGCAAAAGTTACATCAACATTGACAACATCTGTCAGCAAACTTGCAGTGTTTATTGAAAGCATTTATAAAATAATGACGTGGAAAGTGGGTGGGTGGAAGGTAAAAAAATGAGATGAGGTGGATGGGTGAAATGAGATGAGATGAGAAAGTGAATGGAGAAATCTAGAACTTTATGTGGACATAAAGTTTTGATTATGAGCATGCACAAATAAATTAGTGTTGAAGAGCGACAGACGGAAGGTTAAGACCTTTGGTTGTAGGAAGAGTTACCTAGTTTGTATTTGAATTTTGCCGCTAGAACTACTATAGGAAGTCCTTTTTTTGTTTGGGGCCATTTATATAACTTGAGTCTGTGACCATTGACTAATAGTTTAAAAGGCACTGGATCAATGGTAGTGAATTGAACAACTCCATTATCAAAGACATGATTAACTTCATATGGACCCAACCATCTTGTCTACAACTTTCTTGGCATATCTTTAAATTTGGAATCATATAGTAGTGCCCAGTCACCAACTTGAAATTTTTTATTGATAATGTGGGAGTCATGCCATTGCTTTCTTTGTTCGTGTACAATTTATGTGCACTCCAAAGTAGTTTTTCGCATTTCATCCAAAGAGTTAAGATGTAGAAGACATTCTCTCTATGCCACAGGAAGTTCAATGTCCAACTCCAATGCAATTCTTAAAGTTTTATGTTCAAATTCAATGGGGAGCATTGCTACCTTACCATATAGGAGCTCAAATGGTGTGAATCCTATAGTAGTCTTCCATGTTGTTCTGTAGGCCCAAACAACTTCTTGTAATTTGCTGGTCCAATCCCTATGGTGCAAATGAACCATTTTTGTTAAGATATTCTCTAGCTCATGATTTGTGACTTCTTCTTGCCCATTACCTTGAGGGTGATAAGGATTGGATTTTAGGTGCCTGATGTTATATTGTTTCATCAGTTCTGAGATCAAATTAGAGGTAAATTGTGCACCTTGGTTAGTGACTAGCTCTTTGGGTACACCATAGCAAGTAAAAATTTCTTCATACGAAAATTCTACAACTTTTTCATCACAAGCATGCTTGATGGCTTTGACTTCAACCCATTTTGTCAGGTAATTAGTACACACAAGAATATAGGATTTCCCATTAGATGGAGGATCAATTGGACCAATGAAGTCCATGCCCCATTTGTCAAATGGTGTTAATTCCATCTATGGGTTAAGAGGCATTTCATCTATTCTTATTGGTCGGCCCATCCTTTGACACTTATCACACTTCTGTGTATAGTTGGCTGCATCTTTGTGAAGTGTAGACCAATAATAACCAGTTGCCAAGATTTTCAAGGCTGTTCTTTTTGCTGCAAAGTGCCCTCTACATGGTTCATTATTTGTGCATGTAGAATCTCATATATCTCTGTAGACACCAAAATTTGTCCAAAACCCATTTCCTAGTGAATTAAATAGATATTTATTATCTATTTAATTACCCTATGTTTAATTAAATAAATTTACATTTATTTAATTATATTCCCCTTTCCTTGATTTAAATAAACTAAGGTTTATTTAAATCTTAACCTATTCCCCTTGCATCCTAACCTATTCCTTTTAATTAAGTACTTCGTTTACTTAATTAATTCCTTGCCTAAACCCCTTTGGAATTAAATATTACATTTAATCCTATTTGAGCACATGGCTCCTACATTTAACCCTCACCTAACCTCACTAGCCTACCTAACCCACCTTGCTAAACCTACCCACTTCCCTAATCATGTTTGCTTTGCATAATCACCTAGCTAATCACCTCTTAATCCTAAGTGTGTTCTCACACATGTGTGAGGAATCCTCACACATGTGTGAGAGATGTTCACACTTTCCTCATCCCTCATGTCTTGCATGTCTCTTATACACTTGTCCTCTTGCATGAGAGTCAAGGTGTCTCACACATGTGTGAGAAGCCATGCCTTCTCACACCTCTTGCACACTTGCCCTCTTGCATGAGAGTCAAGTTGTCTCACACATGTGTGAGAAGCCATGCCTTCTCACACCTCTTGCACACTTGTCCTCTTGCATGAGAGTCAGGTTGTCTCACACATGTGTGAGAAGCCATGCTTCTCACACCTCATTGATCATGTCACCATCAAAGGTTGCTCACACATGTGTGAGCATATTGCCCCTTTTGAATGGTCAAAACCCTAATCCATGTGGATTTTACTTGTCCTCCACCTCATTGACACCTCATCAATCCTGAGGGATCCTAGCCCTCCATCTTGCATTCAATCTCAACCGTTCGTTGCATCCATTTTCCTATAAATGGAGAGCCCTCTCCTCATTTTGACAAGCACCATCTACCTCATTGTTATGCTGCTGCATTTGTGAGCAACCACATCCCATGAGCAAGGAAATCATCTACACTTGATGGTTTCATAAGGTTTGCATAGTGCTATTTTTATGTTCATGTTATCTTTATTTTACATTATTTTCTTTCATATTTTGAAGTTTTGCATGATAATGTAGGAAGATGCATTAGTTGCTTAGTGTTATTCCTTAGTTACATATTTATGCAACACAATCTCATCCTCTCTCACACATCTTCTCATAACTTGATTAGGTCTAGTATAAAACAAGAGATTATCTATCCAAGAGAAATGAAAACTTTTCTCTACAAGCACCTTCTTTTCCTTGTAAGAAAAATGTTCTGGCATTTTATTAGCTACAATTTAATTAGCAATGTCTACATACCACAGAGTTTGAACAACAATATGAAATAAATGCTCATCTGGAAATGTGTCATCTACCAGAGTAGTGTCATTATCATCATGATGGATTCTTGATAAATAATAAGCTACAATATTGGCTCTTCCAGGCTTATCAACTACAGTTATATCAAATTCTTGCAACAACAGTAACCATCTTGTTAACCTACCTGTTATAGTAGGTTTTTTCATGAGATATTTAATTGTTGCATGATTAGTATGAACAAATATGGGATAGCCAGTTATGTAGTGACAAAATTTGTTCAAGGCATAAACTACTGCTAATAATTCTTTTTTAGTCACTGTGTAGTTCAATTCTGGTCAATGAAGGCTCTTGCTAATATAATATATTGCATTTTCAAGATTTTGAGATTGTTGCCCTAGAATTGCACCTATGGCATAGTCAGAAGCATCTGTATATATATGAAAAGGTAAATTCCAACCAGGCTCTTGTAAAACTGGGGTTGTAGTTAGAAGTTTCTTAAGCTATAGGAAGGCTTCATTACATTCGAATGTCCAACTAAATTCAACTTCCTTTGTGAGTAATTTATATAAGGGACTAGCTATTTTGCTGAAATCTCTTATAAAACACCTACAATATCTAGCATGACTTAGGAAAGATCTTACATCTTTTGATTTTTTAGGTATGGGCAATGTTTGAATTACCTCTATCTTAGTTGAATCCACTTGTATTCCTGCAACTAATATGAAATGACCAAGTACTACACCTTCCTGTATGAGCATGCAACATTTTTCACTGTTAAGTGCCAAATTATGTTCTTGACACCTTACCAAAACCTTTTCAAGATTCATCATTGCTTCCTCAAATGTGACTCCAAATGTTGTGAAATCATCCATATATATTTCCATACAATCATGTGATATATCAACAAAGATGCTAATAACAACTCGTTGAAATGTTGCAGGAGCATTACATAGACCAAATGGAAAAAAAAAAATGCAAAAGTACCCCATGGGCATGTGAATGTGGTTTTGTCTTGGTCTTCAGGAGCAATGTTGATTTGATTATAACCACTATACCCTTCTAGAAAAGAGAAATACTTCTTGCCAACTAGAGTGTCTAGAACTTGGTCTATAAATGGTAAAATAAAGTGATCCTTTTTGGTGACCTTGTTCAATTCTCTGTAATCTACACAAATTCTCCATTTTCCTCCTTTTTTGGGCACTATGATCGAGGGTGACACCCATCTACTATCAGATATAGGATAAATGAAACCAACATTAAGCAATTTTTTCAATCCAGTTTTAACTATTTTCATAAGGCTTGGATTTATCCTTCTCTGAGGTTGACAGAGTGGAAAACACCCTTCATTGATGTATATCCTATATGTGCACAATGTAGGACTCAACCCTTTTATATCACTATAATCCCATGCCAATGCCTTTTCATGCCTTTGAAGCAACTCTTGTAACTGTTCCATTTGTGTGGGTGTTAATTTGGGATTAACATGGAGATTATGACCTTTAAATAGTTCAATGGTAGTGGTAGACTCTATCATAGTACCTTCAGAGATTGGGCTTGCTTCTAATTCACACGATAAGAGTTGATGAAGAATATTAGGTTCTTTGAGTAGAGTACAATTCTCATCACATTCCTCATATGCGATTAATTCCAACACAGAACTTTCAGATACATCTTTTTCTACCACACAACTATTAGTAAGAATACTTTGAAGTACTGAATCTTCCTCCTGTAGTTTTAGAAAGAATTGTCTACGTAACATCATGAGTTGTACTATAGAATTTAATTCTTCTTCTTGATCCCCTAAATTTGGACAAATAGATGTGCTCAAATCTAGTAATGGTTGTGCTAGAGGATATAAATCAAATTTATTTGTTTCTTGGCCATTGGATATGGTCATATTCCCTAATCTACAACTTATATTTGCATCAGTTGTAGCTAACCATGGTCGACCTAGTATGACAAGGTAACCAGATACATTAACTTTGGGGGACAAAATCATGAAGTCTGTAGGCTACTCTAGAGAGTCTAAAGTCACAACTATGTTTTCTATCATCCCATTAGGGGTGATAGTAGAACTGTCTACAAGTTCCAGAATTGTTGGAGTAGCCCTTAATCCTTCTATTTTCAACTTCTTCATAGTGTCTTTGGTCATGAAATTTATAGTAGCTCCAAGATCTATTAAATCATTTTTAATAGACTAACCATTGATACTGACATCTACAACTAGACTACCTAGATCAAAATATTTTGGTGTGATCAATTTTCCTAACATAATGTCAGCCAATTGTCCCACAACATGAACTATGGTAGGGTCCTTTTTCTTCCTTCTAGGCTTCTTCAAACAGGCTTCTCTAATGGATTCTCCATAAATTGGAACATCTTTAATGGCTTGGAATAGAGGTATTTGGACATGCATGTTCTTCAACTGATCAACAATATCAAAAGGTTGTTCCTCTATTTGTACAGGTTTCCTTTGTATAAGCTTTTATGGAAAAGGAGGTTCCACTACTGGTTGAGCTTGGGTCAAAATAGTGACATTGGTTGGGTCAACTGCTTTAGTAACTGGGGGTTCTAATGCTAAAAGAGTATCTGGTATTTGAGTTATAAGAGGTGGTTTAGGCACTGGTAAAGTTGTACCAGATCTTAGATGTATATTTGCAACACTCAGAGTGTAAGCAGGATATTGCGGAGCATCAACACTATACATGGGTTGCTATGGTTGTTGGCTATTTCGATTTGGCTAAGGTTGTGCAGGTAACTATATTTTTTTTTGAGGTCTAGGATTTCTAGGTGGTGGCATTATGGTAGGTTGTTGAACTAGAGGTGGTAATTGTGGAGTATTGGTATTTTGGTTAGGCCACTATTGAGATCCCCTCCATTTGTTTGTAGACTGCCAATTCCCTTGGGGTGGTTGCCATTGGTTCTATTGGTTTTGCTAGTAGTTCTGTTGGTTCTACCATTGGTTATTCTATTGGTTAGGCTAGGATGGTTGGGAATTCTGAGGCCATTGGGGTTGTTGCAAATTGTTTTGCCCAACATTATTCCAATTAGGTTGATATTGTGGAGGACCTTGGGAATTACAGTTTTGCCATTTATTACCATACGAATTTGAATTTTGCAAAGGGTCTTGAGGCATACCTTGACGTTGGGCCCATGGCCAGCATTGAGCAACAAAAAATACTTGCTCATCATCTCCATCTATCTTGAGGTACTCAGCTGGAAGATGTTGGTTCTCCATGCTTGCAACTGGTTTGCATTGACAATCCTTCTTTTGCTTCTGAAAATGAGGGCAATATTCAACTAGTTGCAATTTAGCTTTTGCATGCTTCTTCTTTGAAATCATTGTGTCAAGGTATGTAGCAACATAAGTTATGATTTCTTGCTTGAAATCTAACAATAGATTAGATATCTCAAGCTTTGAAATACCTTGACTGATTCCTTTAGTGATTGTGGAACAAGGTCCTTTCTTCATAGTTAACCTTGAATAGTTTTGATAGATCTTCTTGAGGTCATCCCAAGAAGCTTGATATACATCACCACCAAACATCAGGTCCAATGCTTCTAGAAAGTCATCATTCACACCTCTCAGAAAGACTAGCTTTTGTGAATCCTCAAACAACACATGCTGAGGGTTCTTTTGCAGTGTATACAAGAAGTATGAAACATAGTCTTCCAATGTTTCTTCCTCCTTCTATGATATCCTAAAGACATCATCTCCTCTTGAACTAGATGCTTTGCAATACTCCTTATATTTATCCAGAAACAAAGTTTGCATTTCATCCCATGTTCTTGTTGCATTAGCTCCTAAGTTCATGAACCATCATAAAGCTAACTCCTTTAATGTTGCTGGAAATAATTTGAGCTTATGGGCATCAATGTTGTAGTCAAAACTATGATAGAGTATATCAAACTCAAACAAGAAAGTATCAGGGTCTTCAGTTGCAAGGCCATAAAACTTTGGGAGAGCAGTTGGAGGTATGTTTTTGAGATTAGCATTGGTTACAAGACTTGAAAGAGGGAATGGAAAAGTAGGTTGTACCATTACTGGAGATATTATATTTTGAGGTTATTGCTAAAAAGGAACATTGGGTACTGGATTATTAACAACCGGTGGATTTAAAGCAGTATTATCAAGGAAACTTGCCAAAATTTCAGCCAAAGGTTGAAGACCACTTGTATATATAGGTTATGCTCTTGAAGATGATTCTATAGGAAAAACAAGGCTTACATCTTTAAAAGGCAACTCAACTTCTTCTTCTTCAATTTATTCATTCAAATTAATAGACTCCCATGGAAGAAATCTACCATATTCATCTCTTCGTCTTCCTCTTCGATGCATGCAATTGAATTCTTCACACTGGTGAAGAAAGTTTTAAAACTATAAATTTCTAAAAACTTTATCTAAGAACTATGACTTAAGAATGCTCCTAGCTTGATACCATCCCCAACAATAATACCAAAAATGGTCCACCTCACAATAGGTGTATAATAATCATGCTCTAGGCCATGCTTAGGAATAGTGTATTCAATCTAAGGATTATTTTTCCCACTATGAGGTGCATTTAATCTTGTCAACCCAAGGATGTATACTTGAAATGGTCGACACAATATGTGCACTAGGTCTCTTGATGAGTCATTATGCTTATGTTAGAGGAAAGTAAAATGCAAGGAAAATAATCTACACTGCCACTGTAGGAAACTAACACACTTAATTGGAAAAAATACTTGAAATGTAATAAAATGTTAACATTTATTCCAAATCACTTCATCTACTATAACTATTCTCATAGATGTTGCAGGAACATTCACAAAGTATGATGCTATAGGAAGGAACTTACAACTTCTATGTGCAATACTAGAAATGTTGGAAAATAAATCTATACTACTCTAATCTAATCCATCTCCCAAGTGGTCCCCCTTGGTTGGCTTCTACTAATCTACTAACATAGAATAGAAGCCAAAAACTATTTCATTATGTTTCATAAATTCAGTACATGGGAACAATACATAGAACTGTAAAAATAACTCACTGCAAAAGTTAACAGTTTCTTGTCATAAACTTTCTCCTTCTAACTAAACTAACACACATCGTCCGATCCCTATAAATAGAGGATCAAAATTTATTCTGAAATAGAAAAGTAAATGGCCTAGTTATAAATCTGTAGGAGAGAAAGAAGGAAAATAACAACCCAAGGTAGGAATAAAAGATAATAGCTTAAGGAAGGAATGATAAAATTTGAACAACCACTTTGACATAGCAATAAACGTAGAGAATATAGCAAGTCTTCATGGCTCCTCCATACTCGCAGCTATGTCCTTCGGTACCATTAAGACCTTTCCACTATGGCTTAACTTCAACATCCTTCTCCTTGAATGTTGTTGGATGTTTTCAACATTCATCTTTGAATTCTTCCAATCATCTTCAGCTTCATTGCTAACAAGTTAGTTATAATGCAGAGATATTTGCGAATAAGCATTATCAAATTAAATTCAAATATAAGAACACACATTCTGATAATTATATGAAATACTACATCATATATATGATATTGGAAAAAGATGACATACTATCTACCCATAGGTTAATCATTGGTTTAGGTAAACATAAGTTCACAAATGTTATGATGAAAATGAAACAAAGTATTAAAAAAGTGTTTAAAACTATCATGAAATAAAGGCAATAATTAGCCTCATTAGAAACCTAGGCCAAGTAAGAGGGGGTGAGCTCATTATAAATTCTAGAGGTAATGTGTTGGTAGCATATGCTATTAATATGCACATCAAGACTATGTATGTGGCAAAGATGTTAGCCCTTTTTCATGGAGTCCAAATTGGGCATGAAAAGGGTTATAAGAAAATTGTGGTGGAAGGTGATCCCTTTGATGTTATAAATATCTTGAATCAAGAAGCTAATGTTGACTTGCAAGGAAGGGATGTCATCAACAAAAATATGTGTTTTCTTGACATGATATACGAGGTTACGTGTCAACACCTCTATTGTGAGGTTAACAATGTCATGAATAGGTTGGTATCTTTTGGGAAGTACATAGAGTACTTAAAAATAAGAGAAGACATGTGATCTATACCCATGTAAGATCATATGGTAATTTTGCAAGATATTTACATTTCTTGCAAGATATTTACATTTCTCACAATAATAACAATGTTATCAATGTTATTTAAGGAGATCTTTATTTATATTATTTCTTGGGTTTTGGGTTTTCTTACCTTTTTCATAACCTTTCGAGATTTTTCCTTATAGGGTTTCTAGTTGTGTCTTCTTGTCTAAAACTTTGTGTCACCTTGGTTAGATGTGTTTTGTGTTTTTTGGGTCTCCATCTTTCCATTCTTTGAGGAGAGAGGTTTCTAGGTTATGATGGGTGGAGAATTATATTAAAGTGAACTAGATAGATGTGGGAGTTTAAGAATAACACCAAGGTATGGTAGAGTATTGAAAAGGGAAAAATGGTGAGTTATGTTGATGACATGCAGGGTTCAACCTGGAGTTATCTCAAAAGCTTATGGAATATTGGGAGGAGGGTAAGGTCACCATAGGGATAATTTCTTTATTGTTTATGCTAGAATCTATTGATGTAGTTACAAAATTGAGAATGGAGGGTTATGAAATCCCTAGGAGTTTCCTTCAAAGAATATTTCTTGTTTTTCTTGGACCCATGGGAGAAAATTCTAAAATTATAGAGTAGTTTCAATCCTAAGTAGTTGTTGAGTGAGTGGGAAGTGGTGGCTAAACTTTGGAAGGAAGGTACATGTGCTTCTATTCCCATCATTTTCTCATGCTTAATCAATTAGAAGGAATATGAATTTTTACAGTTTGCTCTATTGGATTTTCTTGTCTCCATATCTTTCTATTAACAAAGCTAAGGTTAAGGGTGGAGCCCCTCTTTACAAGAGTTTTCTTTACTAGCTTTATGAGTTTTACCATGTTTTGACCCCTCAAGCTAGTCCTACCCCTACTTTATCTATTAAACTCAATATCATGGTCTTTACCCCTATTTCTTCCTCATCCAAATAGTTATAAGCTCCCCAAGCCCCACAAAATGTGCCCTCTATTTCAAGTACTATATTTTATCTAACCCATAAAGCTAAGTCTAGGAATGCCACAAAACAAGAGTAAAAAGATGACACTATGGAATTTTTAGATGATTCACCTTCTAGCTCTTCTTAGTCTACTAAGTCAGCTTGGAACCTAGAGTACTCCACCCCTTTTTTCCGAACATTTCTTCCACTTCATTTTTATTGCTCTCCCCTAAACCTCAACTTAGTTATCCCAAGGATCCCCATATCCCTTAGCCTACTTACTAAATACGGTGATGAAGGTATTGATCTAGAGGCTCCATCCCTCAAGTTTGATGAATTGTGCATCATCATAATATACTCAAAGTTGTTGCAAATGGATTTTCTTTTGGCTTCAAATTGCAAGAAAAAAGATTAATAAATTGGAAGCTCATTCTAAAGTTGAATTCAAGGTGGAGGAATGGACCAAAGGGAAGATGGATGAGGCACTATGGGAAGAGATTTTGGGGATAAGTTGCACAACTAGGAGATGTTGGAGGAGAATATTGTGAAGATTCATTCCCTCATGTATTCATAGGAATAGAAGAATGAGATCCTCATATATTTAGTGTCAATGAAGGAGTCCCAAGTTTAGCTGGGGGATCAAATCAAGGATTTGGCTAGTTAGTAGAGAGCTTCGAGGATAAAGTTAAAGAGGCCATTGATAGTATTCAAGGTGAGCTAGAGGAAAGGAAACAAAAAAGAAAAAGAAGGGAGGAAAATCATGGCAAAGAGGAGGGTCTTCAACTAGTTTCTAAGGAGGCATGCCCTATGAATGTGGCTTTGTCTAGGCCTTCTAATTAGTCCTCCTTCCCAGAGAAACTCAAGGAGATGAGTAAGTAGTGATCATTTACTGTGGAATTATTTTTTCACTAAGGATGGTGTTGGTGTGTGTCTACTAGTTCATTTCTATCAGTTTAGTAGTTTAGTTTTTTGGCTTTTGTTTTGGTTTGTACTAGTCTTGTAGTTAGTTTGTTGGTTCTTGTATGTTTCGTAGGGTCTTACTTATTGTGAAACCCTATCTTTACATCCACTAATCTTGGTGTTTATTTTTTTAAGGGTTTGGACCGTGTCTTACTTTATTTAGTCAAAATAATTGCACATATTCTCTAAGTAACTACTTGCATTATGTCCTTTACTAGCATTTTATTCTAAGACCCATGACTGCAAATAAAGATCATTAGATACAAAATTTCATGCACAAAGATGATGTGATTATGGCCAAACTAGTAGTTAAGGCTAGTTACACATTACTCTTTTAATCTTAAACATATATCTTAACCCAAGCCTTAAATTCTTGATCTGTTGACCAATCAAAAACTATAACTTTTTCATATTTCTTTATGTAAGGAGTGTACTTATCTACAAATTGGCTAACCTCATTTTCAAAACTATCAAATAATATCCCATTATTGATAATAAAAAAATCCATGTCACCCTCTACATTTCCAACATCTAGATCATCACATATTTGATCATTTCTTGCCTTAATATTTACTTTGGCCTCATTGTTCCATATTTTTAGAGGCTTCACCCTTTCATTTTGATCCATGATGCTTTGTAGGAAGGTTTCCTTCATCTCATTTACACTAGTAATTATCTCTCTCATCCTACCCTCTACATGTTATTTAAGCACCTAGAATTCTTTTAGTGTCTTGACAAATAAAAATGTGGCTTAGATCCTTGAGGGCCTTTCTTTTTGGTTCTTTGAACCCAAAATTCTTACCTCAAGTTATCATCCTTTTGTATCTATTTATCATATAGTGGTTTAGCATCATACTTATCTCTATCAAAACTATGGAGTACTTCAAAATAATAAAGAACGACAAGAGTGAATACTAACTAACTTCTCATCTACTCTTTCATTTAAAAGGTAAAAAATATTTTGAATGATTTATTTTTTCTCAAAAAATAACATATGCTCACCCTGAACAATTTTATCATCTAATTCTTTAATCTTCTATTTTAATTACCCCTGCGAGGAGTCTACTGAGTATTCTACTTTTTCAATACTAGGAGGAACAAGATAAGAATGGAAGAAGCCTTATTAACTACCTATGGTGATATAACATTTGAACTAGAAGGAACTACTACTGAAGAGGAAAAGGGAGGGCTATACTTGTAGGGAACAAAGCCTGCAACTCTATAAGTATCTGATTTAACAAAGCAACTTGGGCCTCTAACTTATTAATCATTTTTGACACTCTATTATTCCCTACATTAACGGTAACACCTTAATCTGTATTCCCTGGTTCGAGCCATTTCTCTCCTTGTGACACCATGAGCCATAATGGTCATCTCCATCAAAATCTTGTTATCAATTACTCATTCTATGTTAGCTGCTCACTTGATTATGACACTTCCCCTCACATTTGAGTTCACATGTGCTATATTTGGTTTTTTTCTCTCAAGGGATAATGACCAAATGACCAATGTAGCATAAAAACTACTATAGTATTCCCCTTTCATGGAAAGCTCAACTTTCTTTTACTCTTCTCCATGTATTATTATACTTCTCCTCACAACATCAAAAGCTATTACATCAAAATTGTTCTATTCTAGGAGAATCAAGACCATTGTTTGATGAGAACTCTTATTCCATTACTATGCGGTGATCTCCTTAAATTCTTTTTGCATTTCTAATATGATTTCACTCTTATTTTCCTCCACTAAACCATTAAGTTTTTTATCCTTTCTCTCCATGCACCTCCTATGGTATTTATATTCAAGTTCATACTCCAAATTAGTTATTGGAACATGGTGGATTTTACAGTACTAGAGTCTTTAAGGAATGTAGTAATTGTTTCCTTTCTCATGTTCATATGTACTTTTGTTTGTACTATTGGGGCAAAAGGTGAGGTTGGCATTCCGACTTGAAAGTAATGCTTATATATTATGATATAATCCTTGCTATTAGAACCACTCTCATCACCACCCTCCCCATATTTAATCATTTTCACTATATTTTGATCTTTCCCTTTAGACTTTAGGTGTTAGGAATTAAAGAGACAAATAAAAATTACATGTAGATATATGCAATATCAAAAAATAATAAATCACACAAAAGAGATCACATGACACAAAGACTTAGCATGGTTCACCCAATCCCTGGGCTATGCCCACCAATAACAAGCCCAATATTTTTTTATTATAATGTGATTACATCTTGACTACATTCTATAATCCTTTATAGCTCAATACCATTATAAGAAGCCACTATCTGATGACACATTATGAAATCCCTAACCCTAAGTAATTTTATACAAGTTTTTTGTCGTTTACAAAATTAGGGCTAGAATCATTACAACAAGTTGGCCCATGGAAAAATAATTGATAAAATAGCCCCAAAAAAAAACTTCTTGGGGGTTCTCACCCTTGAACCCTCAATTAAATTGGGAGTTTTTGCCCTCAAACCTTTGGTTGAGGCCCCACCCAACCCCAAACTCTATTGAGTAATTATGATGAATCACCAAAACTAAAAATCTCCCACTTGGGGACTAATCAAGCTCTACAGTAGAAAAAAATATCCCACTTGGAGACTGATTGTATATCAATGGCACTATCCATGAGGCTCTCACTAGATCAAAACACCCTAGACTCAGTTGTTCCTTTATATTATTCAGCCTAGAAGACAAATTGAAGCTGAAGAGGAATTCAACTTTTCCTTTGTTACTACCTTTGTAAACATATCTGAGGGATAATCGTCTATATGTATCTTGTCTAGCTTTAATTGTCCATCATCCAAAACTGACTGAATGAAATGGTACCACAACTATATGTGTTTTGTCTTTGAATGTAGAGTAGAATTCTTGGCAAGATGAATGACACTCTAACAATCACTATACAAATAATTATCCCTATGTGGATGTCCCAATTCTTTCATGAAGAATTGAAGCTATATTATCTCATTGGTTTCCTTGTAGTGGATAAAACATTCACCTTCTGTAATTGAGAAAATTGACTCACTATGTTCCCATTAATAGTAAATACATAAACTGTAGTACTCCACCTAATATCAAGATCCCCTACCAAATATTAGTCAACATATCCTTATAAATCAGTAGTAGAGCCCTCAAAATGTAAATATTTATTGGATATTCCTCTCAAATATCTAAGAATCTACTTAACTACATTCCAATGCTCAATCCCATGATGACTCATATACCTACTTATGACTCCCACTACACGTACAATATCTGGCCTAGTACATACCATAAAATACATCAAACTTATTATTATTGAAGCATAAGATACCTTGGACATTTATCCTCCTCTCCTTGTGTCTTTAGACACATCTCCTTAGTCAATTTGAAATGACAAGGCAAGGTGTGATGCTATATTTGGCATTCTCCATAGAGAAATGTTGTAACACCTTCTCAATATAATCAACTTGAGATAGAGTCGATTCTACGTTTTTCTTATCTTTGCAAATTTTCATACCAAGGATTTGTCTTGCTGGCCCCAAATCCTTCATAGATAATGAATGTACTAACTATTGTTTCAATCTCTTAATGTGATCCATGTTAGATCTAGCTACGAGCATATCATCAACATATAAACATAAAATATTATAGTTGTCATCATTCATCCTCTTAAAATAAATAAAATGGTTTGAATAGCACTAAGTATAACCATGATCATTCATAAAATTGCCAAATTTAAGATACAATTATCAAGGTTATTTTTGTAAGCTTTATAAACTTTTCTTCAATCTACACACTAAAGTTTTCTTACCTTTGACCTAGAATCTATGTGCCTGTACCATATATATTTCTTCTATTGGGATTACACTTGGAAAAATTGTTATGTTGTCATTGATGTCAAACCTTATTGGTGAGACAATTTTTATCTGAGTAGAGTGTCATATCAAGATGATTGATGAAGAGGATGTGAGAAGAAGAGACAACAAAAGGACCTAGAGGAAAGGTTGAGTTATGTGAAACTACAATGGAAACTTCAACAATTAGACCTTGATAAGATAATTCGATTGTTTAATCATAACACTAAGTGGAGAAGATAGTTGTATTGAATCCTAGAAGGAATGATCAAAGGAAGACCAAATACATAGGCTTGACTAAAAAAGAGAGCATAAGATTAAGGTACTAAAAGTATATGTTGAGTGATGCTAGTGTTGACCAAGTGATAGTATAAGCCAAGCAAAACACAATGTCAAATGAGCATCAGTATCAACTGAGTATCAAAAAGTATGCCAAAAAGAATAGTTAGTATTGATCGAGTAATTTAGTGATTACCGAGTGTCAGAAGACAATGATGACTGTGTTTCAACATTTGATAGTTTGTGAGGAAATATTGATTCCCAGCTAACACAATTGAATTCTTGGAATATGTACAATGTGTTAAAGATAAGGATAGATGACCTGGAGCATTTAATGCATGATAAACCATGTTTGTGCACTCCTAGGCATAAATTCAAAAAGAAGTATCTAGAAGGGGAGAAGGAGAATGAAATGGTGAAGGGATTCAATGAATATGACCAAACCCTAAGATCTACAAAGATGTTTATGCAACAAAAGATCAATGCTACCTATTTAAGGATGCACAAGGGAAACCTAAAATGTTATAGCCATTTGTTGCCACTATTGATTGGCAAATTTAAGAAGGAGGCTGAGAAGAGTTGTAAAGAGGCAAAGTGTGATCACTTGATGAATATCCATGCAAATTAGAGATAGAAATGATAATGGAGGCCAATCAGTGGATCAACATATGAGCTACATTGTGATATGTATTTGCAAAGTGAGTTGTATTTATCATATCAACTTGATGTTACTTTCTAACCATTGTATTGAAGTTTGAAATCCTTTAATCAAGGTCAACCTAACAATCATTTATACATTATTTAATCAAAGTGACATTGTATTGGAATATTTTAAATCTCTCTAATCATGCCACTCTTAATAGGGTGATTAAATCCTTTGATAGGCCACACCTAACAATGTATATTGTAACCTTTAATAGGATTGGCTCCTCATAGAGCTCACTTTAGTAGAGTGAAAATTTGGTAGCATGCTACTGGGGGTTTTCCACAAATTGTGTTTCCACATTAAATCTTGGTGTCATACTTGTGTGGATGTTATTTGAGATGTTTTATTGTTAATGTTTAACATTATGCAAGTTTGTTACTATTAGGGCACTGGACTACAATTTTTATGTTACTAATTATTTTCTATAGAGACTGAGCTAGTTTATGATTAGATCTTAAATATTTGAAGTAATTAAAAGTTGAATTGGTCCATTGAATCCTAATGATAACTGATTCACCCCCCTTCTTAGTTATTCTAAATCATTATAACAATTGGTATCATAGCATCTGGTGCTTGTAAAGAAAATTTTGAAAGTACTTGAAGATAAAGATCAAGATGTAAAAAAAGGAATTGTTGAGGCTAAGCTAGGAGAACTTCCCCACATGACAAAGTCTGATGAAGTTGCATCTAGTAGGAATTGGAAAAGGAACAATATACTATGTGGAACATGTATACATAGAGGTACCAAGACATATGGCATCCCAATGGATGAAAGAGAAGCAAAAACACAATCAAACAATGTTGGAGATTGCATTAGCCTTAAGTTATACTGAGTTTGATGATATAAAGGAATGCACTAGTGTCAATAAAATGTGGGATATACTGCAAACTATCTATGGAGGAGACACACATGTTTTAAGATCAAAATCAAAAAGCTTGAGACCCAAGTTTGCTGAGATGGGAATGAAAGAAGGTGAAACTATTTCTCAATACTATGGACAAGTCAAAGAGGTGGTAAATGTTATAAGAGGATCCAATGAAAATATTGATGATGAAACTATGATTAGCAAGGTACTGAGAATCCTACTTCCTATTAATGATAGTAGAGTTTCTAAAATACAACAACTAAGATGTACTCCTAGTAACAATCTAACTTTGGCAGGATTAGTTAGCAAACTTACTACTTTTGAATCTTCAAATTTGATAATTTTACTCCTACTATTGAATCAAATTTCAAGTCTTAATTGGTTCTTAATAAGAAAGGAAAAGGAAAGTGTGTGAATAGTGATAGTGATATCTTCGATGATGATCTTGATGAACTTGAAGCATCAATGGCTAGGAGACTTCTAAGAGGCAAAGAAAAATTCAAAGGTAAACTTCCCATAATATGTTTTTCATGTAACAAAGTTGGTCATATTACTGCAAGGTGTCTTAATAGAGAAGACAAGGGTGAAAGAAGGGAAAACAAGTATAAAGGAAAAAGACATTATATAGATAGTAGAAGAAAAAATGACTATAAAGATAAAGGTAAGAAATCTTGTTATATTGCTGAAGAAGAAACTAATAATGAGTCTAATAGTAATGATAAAGAAGTTATCTATGTTGCTATGAAAGATGATTATGATGAAGATGAGAAAATTGCATTAATTTCATATGTGAGTAAAGGTGATAGATGGCTAATTGATAGTGGCTTCTCACATCACATGACTAGTGAGAAAAGTAAGTTTGAAATCTTGGAACACTATAAAGGTAACTATGTCAAGTTTGGTAATGATGCACCATGTCTTGTGAAAGGTAAAGGATCAATAAAGTTGACTACTAAGATCAATTGTGATAATGCTTATTGGGTTGAAAAATTTAACTATAATTTTTTGAGTGTTGCACAATTAAACATATCAAGATACCAAGTTTAATTCCATCATAAGAAGGCCAATATATTTGATGTTATTGGCAAACTAATTGGAAGTGGAGAACAAGAAAGAGGTAACTTGTTCTATCTAGATTTATCTGATGAAACATGCTTGTTTTCATTATTTGATGACATATGGTTATGGCATAAGAGGTTATGTTATGTGAACTTTGATAATTTGGTAAGCATTAGTAAGATGAAAAGAGTAAGAGGATTAGCAAAATTTAGGAAACCCGATAATGTTATGTGTAAACAATGTTAGTTGTGTAAAATGACAAAGTCTAGTTTCAAGAGAAAAACCTACTCATCTAATGATATTTTGGAATTGGTTCATACTGACCTTTATGGACCTATTATAGTAAAAATCTATTGTGGTGATAAATATTTCATTCTATTTGTTGATGACTACTCTAGAATGATGAGTGTGATGTTTCTAAAATAAAAATCTGAAGCTTTTCAATTATTTAAGTGGTATTCAACAAGAGTTGAAAAGGAAATAGGAAAAATTCTAAAGTGCTTGAGATCTGACATAGGAGATGAGTTTATCTCTAATGATTTTAATATATTATGCAATGATAGAGGAATCAAGAGAGAGATGTTAACACTCAGGACCCCTCCATAGAATGAAATAAGAAAACAAATCAATCATGGATTGTGCTAGAAAAATGATGATGGAGAAGAATGTATCACAAAAATATTGCAGAGAAGTTGTAAGTAAAATAATTTATAGTTTGAACCGAGTACAAGTCAAGAAAGGTACAAATGTTACCCTTTGAGTTATGGTGTGGATTTACACCTAATGTGAAATACTTTAATGTTTTTGGAAGTAAATGATATATACTAAAGGATAATAGAAATGGAAAACTTGATGCTAAAAGTGAAGAAAGCATATTCATAGGATATTCCACTAAGATCAAATCTTATAAATGTTTGAATTCTAAAACTAACAAAGTTGTGGAAAGTGCAAATGTGAGAGTTGATGAATATGTAGAAAATAACAAAGTTGAAGACACAAAGGAACCTAAAGATTATAACACTTTTATATATGTCAATGAAGGTGCACCTTTCACCTTACCTGAGCTAGAGAATAAAGTTGTCAAGCAACATCAAACTATGAATGTTGAGTTGCAGCAATAGGATACTGAGCAACAAATTGTGGATGCTAAGCATCAACATAATGATGTCAAGATACATGAAGAGGCTATCAAGCTTTGAGAAGCTAGTGACAAGAAACCAGAAGAACAAGTAGAGATACACAAAGCACAACTTGAAGTAAATCTACAAGATGAACCTAAAGAAGAAGAAGTTAGAAAATAGCCTACATTAGCAAAACATGTGATAAGACATCATGCACCTAAGAAAATTATTCGAAACAAATTCTTTGGAGTTATGATAAAAAAAGACTGAGAAATGATACATGTTTACTTGGTGAGTTTGAGCCTAAATTAGTGAAGGGTGTTTTGGATAATGCATATTAGATTCAAGTAATGAATGAAGAAATTGAACAAATAGAGAAGAACAAAAACTGGTTACTAGTACCTAGTGTTTACCGCACAGGGCAAATAGATCAATGCACATAGACAATAGATAAGAATAATAGAACTCCTTCTATTATTTATATATGCCAAAGACATTACATTATGCTTGATAAGATGATTTAAAATGATCCCAAATGAGGTTTAAATATTTCCCACTGAACCTTCCTGAAGGAGTCCATCGGCCACATACAACATGTCGCTACATAACAAGAACCTTCCCAAAGGAGCATATACCGACAGGATACATCTTGACACACACCCTGTCGACTTTACAATATTTATTGATGACATCATCCCCCTAAAAAGAAAAGTCATCTCTTGGTGACTTTCAAACTAACAAAAATAAGAGACCACAAAATGCAATAGAGAAAGAGTATACACTAGAGAGGAGGCTGTGATCCTGAAGAATGCTATTGCCAACGCAATTTGTAGAATTGCTCCATCCAAATGCTCAAATCCTTCTGAATTTGAGTGTTAACTTCTACAACCTCCTTCAGGACAAGTGCTACATCCATAGCCTAGGTCTTTGCTAACTGTAATTCCAGCTCAGTCACTTCCTTATCCTGTAACAGTGCTACACACTCAGCTACCCACGCTACTTGTTGGCTGGCCAAATCTACATTTACCTTTTCTCTAGCCTCCTTCTCTACTACTAGAGACCTCTTTGCTGCTACCATGTATGCTGCCCTGTCCACCTCTATACACTTGCGAGCATAGTAGACTTCTTTGTACAATCCTACTATCTCGTGCCCCAACTTCTCCATGGAAGTGTTGCATGGACCCAACTCCGGCTCAGTGGCCCAATTTGCTAATATCTCTAGCATCTCAACTGCTGGCCATCTTCTATCCTCACAACATGAATGAAACTACTATAAAAAAATCCCCCTAATATAAGCCCAAACCAAATGCTACTCTCTCCATTGAGTCATAGCTTGCAATGCCATATTGTGTCCCTTTTGCAGGGCAGTCTGCATAGCCCTGAGGTAATCTTTGCATCTGTCCTCATCTGACCCATAATCCTCCTTTGACACATCATTCATGGTCCACTCCCCATCACTATTTGTCTCTGCTACCACCATGGTAACCATGTCTACATCTGGTGCCACCTCTTCCTTCCTGGGTGCACCCTCCGACTATAGAATTGCCACCTCTTATAGCTCTGATATGGTTACTAGTCCTGGAGGGGCTCCTCCATGACTCAGGGACTAAATGGACAGTTTGACCTCTTTAGGAATGAGCCACAACTACTACGTTAGAAATTTTCTTGCTTTATCTATCACCTCCATTCTCTCAGGCTGCTTCGACTATGCCTCTTCTAATAAAGAAGATGAAATAGTGACCACAACATCTGAACCAATCACATCCAAATGAACTTGGGGTTTAGGCTCTAGCACTAGAAACTCTATCAACTCTGGCTTTACTAGTGCAATAGGGTTTGGTGTAGGTACACCCTTGGGTGGAACATTTGCTATGGCCATCGAAAAAGCAATCTCTATAGTGGCCACTAGTGCAACATCTATCAACTGTGGGATACTGTCTGCCATTGCCGATGGAACATCTGCTACTGCTCGTGGGGCCACATCTGCTACTACTAGTGGGGTCATCATGACCAATGCATGACACTGACCAAAAGGAGGAATGTGTGAAGTGGAGGTGGACAAGTGCGTTGAAGTTGGCAACTGTGGTAGGGTGAAAAATGTGGACTAGCTAACTACTGATTCATTGCCAACTTTTGCAGAAGTGCTCTCTTCCTCATACTCAGCCCCACTACTCTATGAAGTGTCCTCTCATCTGTTGTCTATGACCCCATGAGCCCCAAATCCTCATAATACCTTCTTTTTCTTGCTGCTATTCCACCTGTGTCCAAATGTCTCCAATATAATATTGGAGGTTCCCCTTGTGCCAAATTTTTCCATGGTGGAGCCTCAAAATCATCCATTGGTATCTGATTAACGGTTGCCTCCAAAAATAGGTCAATGACATGGTGTGGCATAAAGAATGTCCGGTGCTAGAGTGTCATGAACTCCTCCATCCAGTTAGCAAGGACTATGGCCTAATCATACATTTTTCCATTCATGATGCCATTCATGAATACAATCTGTGGCAATGCTATATCCAAAGCCGAGTTGCCCCTATCAACTTGCTCTTAATGAGATCCATGATGCATCGCTAGTGGCCCTCTCGAATAAAATCTCACCAAAGTCCTCTACACTTAGACCTCTTTACTATTGACTCCATCTCCTCAGGTGAAAGATCGTGGCCTACCAATCTTATCCAATATTCTTTCCGTTCTTGAGACAACTTGTGGTTCTTGATTTCTACCTTCCTACCTCCTATGCCAGGGATGCCAAAAACCTTAGTGAAATCCTTAGGTTTAAAAGAAATAGTCATTCGATGCTTTTTGTACAAAAATGTGTTGGTTCTGTTGTGCCGATTATATGCTTCTATCATAGTTCACAAAACTAATTCAAACAATCAGATGGAAAAAATTGGAAGCTAGATGACCCAATGCACCTATGCTCGTATCAAAATCTATTTAATTACCTCTATATCCAGATTCTCTTGCCGCCATTTTTGGCATTCACTTCCATTGAGCCCTTCAAATTGAACTGTGAGATGTATGAGTTTGGGCCTTACTTTTTTCCTCTTGCTAGCAGATGCTGATGGCCCTACAACTCAGATTCTAGAAGCTAAAACTCTGACATTCTTTTCCATACTTGTCTTCAGCTAGTTCTTCTACTGCTTTCATTTCTCTACCGATTCCATATAATAACAACTTCTTTTGTACTTTTATAATATAGGGTTCCTCCTTTCATTACTTTTTCTTTTCCTTTTCTCCCACGATGTTGGAAGGAAGTCTATACAATGCCCGTAGCTGTGAATATGTAAGATATCTCCAACTCAAATTGAAACACCGTCCGTGGAAAGTTAGAACAAAAGTCATGAGTTTGGAAAAAGATCTCACAAGAACAAGAACTCTAAACAACCACCGATCAATGCAGCCAATTGAGGAACATAACCATACGCCACGAGTAATTAAAAAGATCTAACTGAGATTTACAAGTAGCCACTTAATCTGGGACATCGTGTTCTTGGGATTCATAAGTGTTGAAGATGTTCCCACTATGTTGATAAGACATTGTTTCTCGCCGAAGCAAATGTTACACAAGGAAATGGTGAAAACATTAAGACCATGGATGCTTCAGATTCCAATGTGTTCAAATCTACTTCTAAACAGAATGGATTTGCGGCTAAATAGAATGGATCTATTTCTGGGCAAAATGAATCTGCTTCTGAAAATGGTGTAACTAAGCATTAAGATGCAAATAGAATTCAAACTGTATCAGATAGAAACAATGAAAATGGTGATGTAAAAAGTTCTCTTATGCCAACATCTAGATGAGTTTCATTACAGGAGAAGTTAGATGCAAAGGCTACTAAAGAAAGGGAAAAAGAAATGGAAAGGCTTGAAGAGCTGAAGAAAATGCAAGAGAAAAGAATTGGCACAAAAGGCGTCCATGGAAGAGGAGAGTTACACCGTGGGGAAATAAAGACATCCGCAGGGAAACATAACTCAAGGCAACCCACAATCATCATGCAACCCTTAGAAACTAGGAAGTTGCCCGTGGACAGAAAAGCAAGTGCACAAAAATAAAAGGGAACCCAGGGAGAAAGGACACCATCACAGGTGAAAGAAATTACCATCGTAAAAAAGTGAAGAGGTGGCTGTAGAAACAAAATTAAAGCCACCAATAGCCACCCATTCGCAGGAAAACACTAGGCACCTATGGGAAAGAAAGGCACCCACAAGGTGACCACGGGACCACTCACAGAACATACTGCCTGCGGGGCAAGTGTCCGCAGGACAACTTGCTCATAGAGCAGTAGTCTGCGGATGTGTTTGTGGGCACACCTTGGTTTTTTTTTTTTCCAAAAAACATACAACAAACTCAATTTTTTCCTCCAAACTTTTCCATTGGATGATGATAAGGGAGTTGTGTGGACTTTGTCCTTTTGTGATGATGAGGAAGTCTTCCTGGCATGGTATATTTTTAGCTTCGACCCGTTCACTGCTTGAGACACTTCTTGTCCATCCAAAGTCTACAATTTTATTACTCCATTGTCACCTACCTCCTGAATTTGGAATGGCCCGACCCATCTGACCTTAAACTTTCCTAGTTTGATTTCATTCCATCTATCATACTTTAGTACCAACTACCCTGGTTGAAACCTGTTGAGTTTCAAATGCTTATCATGCCATGCCTTATGTCTATTTTGTGTCACCTCTATGGCTCATTATGCTAGTAGTCACTTCTCTTTGAGCTTATTCAAATTATGCAACCATTCCCTTAGGTTTTCCATGTCACCCAACTTGTTTTCTAGTGTAATCCTTAGGCTTGGTATCATGAACTTTGTTGGTACCACTGCTTCCTGCCCAAACATCAGTTGGAATCATGTGTTCCCTGTTGTCACCTTGTATGATGTGCGATAAGCCCAAAGGGTAGATGGTAATTTTTCCTCCCAATCTTCACCTTCAACCACACAAGATCTGTAGATAATTGATACCAGAATTTTGTTTGTAGCCTCGACCTATCTATTTGCTCTCGAGTAGTACGGACTCGAGAATGAATGATAAATTTTGAATTAAGTGGTGAGCAGTTGGATAACATGGTTAACAAAGTGTCCACCCCTATCACTTGTTAACTATAATGGAACTCCATACCTGGTAATGATTTTCTCATAAATAAATCTTGTTGTGTTGATGGCTGAGTTATCTAGTAGTGTGCTTGCCTCCACCCATTTGGTCAGGTACTCCGTTGTGACAAAAATGTATTGGCACCATCTAGTCTTGCTCACCTTAAGGGGTTTGATGAAATTCGATCCCCACCTTTCAAAGAGTTTCTATGCATGGGAGGGGTTAAGTGGCATGAAGTCTCTCTTCATCAACTTCCCGGCCTATTGGCAAGTGTCACACTCGACGACCCATTCTCGCGCATCGTTGTACACTGTTGGCCACCACAATCCTGCTAACAACATCTTCCATGCCATGGTATTAGGTTCCATGTGTCCTCCTGCTGGACCTTCATGTGTTTCCTTCAACACCTGTGGTATTTCTTCCTCTAATATACACCGTTGTAGGATGTGATCAGGCCCCATCTTGTAGAGCAATCCGTTGAACAACTGAAAGGTACAGCTCCTGATTATCAATTTGTGCCTTTCATTTGGTGTCATTTCACTTGGAAACTATCTTGTCGAAAGGTATTCTCCAATGCTCTTGTATCATTCTGGTAGTACTACAATCTGAAACAACTATGTGTTAGGAAAGTCATCGTTCACTCCGTCCATCGATTCCCCTATTTTGATTCTCGATAGATGGTCTGTGCTGACATGTTTCTTCCCTAGTCATACAATGATTTTGAAGGTGAACTCTTGCAACAAAAGAAACCAGCTGTTGATTCTTCCTTGAATGATAGGTTTATTGATCATATACAACAGAGCCTGATTGTCAACATAGAACATGAACGGTGTGGCCAAAAAATAATGACAAATTTTTGGCACAATGTAGACCATTCACAATGCTTCCCATTCTGTTGTGCTATAGTTCTACTTCGCTTTTGATAGCAATTGGCTGGCAAAGTATATCGGGTGATCCAACTCGTGGCTACCAGTCTGCGCTAGGGTTGCTCTAATCACATAGTTGGATGTGTCAACATGAGCATGAAATTCTTTGTTCCAATCTAGGTATGCCAAGATGGGTGTTGTAGCCAGTCATACCTTTAGTCCTTCAAATGCCTCATCCTGCTCCTCCCATATGAATGATTCTCCTTTGCAAGTTAACCTACCCAGTGGGTATGATACCTTGGCAAAATTTTTGATAAACTTTCTATAATAGCTTTTGTGTCCTAGGAAAGACTTTACCTCCATTATATTGGTGGATGGTTGCATTGCTAATATGACTATGACTTTTTCCGGGTTTGTCTTCGATCCTTCCTTACAGACTATGTGTCTGAGCAGTCTTCCTTGCGAAACTATGAATTTGCATTTCTTGGGATTCAAAGCTAGCCGCGCCCTTTGACATCTTTCCATACATTCACCGAGCACTACGAGATGTCTGTCCTTAGTGCTGAATACATACCAATTGTCTAGGAACGCTTTGAAGTTTTTGACAAACATTTTGTCAAATATGTGTAGTATGATCTACTGGAACATAGCCAGCGCATTGCACAGGCCAAATGAAATTTGGTTTTATGCATACACCCCATCTTCTACGATGAATGTCATCTTCAATTTTTCCTCTTGTGTTATGGAAATCTGATTGTATCCGAAAAACCCATCCATAAAGGAGTAAATTTTACGTCCGGTGACCTCTTCCAATATACTATTTGTAAATGGAATCAGGAAGGGATCCTTAATTGTGACTGCATTAAGGCATTTGAAATCAACACATATCTAGATCTAGGTGGTGTCTTTCTTCAGTGAGATTACTATGGGTGACACCCATTCACTTGTTTGCACTTTGAAAATAATATTGGCTTCTAGCATTTGGTTGATCTCCTTTGTAACCTGTGTTGCATAGTTATTATTCATCATGTAGGGTCGCTTCCATATAGGTATTGCTCCTTCGACCAGCGAGATGTGGTGCACACACAATTACAATGATACTCCTTTCAGATCTTTACATGTCCATGTGAATACATCTTTGTATTCCAAAAATATCTTGAATGTCACTACTTTTAGTATTGGGTTCCAATTATCTCCTACCAACATGTTCCTTAGTTTAGTCTCATCTCCCAAATTCATGGTTTGTAGTATGGCTTTGTTGTATTTGATTGGCTCCCCCTCACTAAATGCATAAATGGGTGTTTCATCCAGTGGCACATCCCCCTCTTTCATTTCTTTGAATTCTCTTAGAAATTCATCTTTGTTGTGGCCTTCCTCTATTGTCAGTACATTGCAGCTCTAGAACAACTCATAGTCCTCTATCTGTTAGTGGTAAAGACTGTTGATAGAATCCAAATCGTCGTCTGTTGATCCTCCTTCCAACTGTAGGACTCCCTCTTGATCTAGTTCCATATCCTACCTCCCTTCATCTTCTTCTTCAGAGTCTAATGATAGAGCTTCTTCCCCCACCATCAGGGTGTGCAAATCAATGACAAATTTCCACCCTTTTCTTTCAAGTGATAAAGTATTTTTCTTCCAGTCATTTTTAACTCTAGCTTAAATAAGCCATTCACGGCCTAGAATGGCATCATATCCTTTTCTCTTCAGTGGGATCATGAAAAATTCAAGTAGGAACAATTGTGTGCCAATCGTCATTGGTTGTGCCATCAGGACCTTGAGAGGTTTAATGTCATGTTGGTTCGCTGTTAGCAACTGAAATGTAGGTGACCACAACATTGGCTATCCCAACCTCTTCTAGGTGTCCTCGGGTAAGACATTCAGGCCGGACCCTCTATCGACAATTGTGTCTGTGAGAACATTTTTGAAGATCCCCATCTTGACAACCACCAGATGCCATCTAGATGTGAGGGCTAGCAACATTGGGTCTTCTCTGCCTATGGAAATTTCCTTCCCTCTACCTGGTTCTCTTGGTAACTTGGTAGTTGGGGCAATGTTTGCGAGTGCAGATCAAAGCTGAGGCATTGTGAGAAGTAGATCATTTATTTTGATTGGTACCTCCATTTGTAATATCTACTATACGATGTTTATTTTGTGAAGTTCCTTGTTGAGGTGCTAGTGGTGTCCTTCAACTGAGATGTCCCCACCTGCGTTGCCTTTTCAATTTTTGCCCGTGCTTCCTCCAATTTCCTCTTTTCTTCCATCAGGTTGGGGTAGAATTTTGCTTGCCTTTGTTTAATTTTTAGAACCTCATCTTCACCCATCTCGACGGTGATCAAATTTACTTTGAATTTTGGGCACTTTTCATCTTCACGATTGCCAGGTCTGCACCATCTGCATAATAATTTTGGTGTATTTTCCATTGTACAATCCTAGGAAAAGTGGCCCCACAAATTACATGCTCGACATTGAACGATGGGCTGCCTATTTGCATCATACTAGATTCAACTATGACTACCATTGTTATTGTTATTGCTTGCATTGTTATTGTTGTTCTACCCCCATCTATTATTTCTATACCCTTTCGATGTGGCACCTGCATTATTGGTGTTTCCACTACTGCCTGATGGGGAAGCCTCCTATGTAAGAAGCACCTGTTGAGGTGATTTGGTTTTCATGTTGAAGGGGTGTTCTTTTGTGGAATGTCCCATGATTTGGCAGATGTCGCAGAATTGGTTCTTTGGACAAGACCCTTTAGCATGATTTTCCGTCTTACATTTGTGCACCATAGCTCAGTTCCTTTGTTTCCTTCTACATATTTTTAAATTCCTTCATCATGCAGATCATGTCCTTCTGGAGGGCGCAAACCTTCTCGCTACTATTTTCATCATCGTTGCTATCTTCTTTGGAGGATGCGTCAGCATCAAAATAAGATGAACTACTCTTCTTTTTCTTTTTTGCCTTTTGTGCGCTTTCCAAGTTCATTTCTCTATTGTATGCTTCTATGTATGATGATGGTGGCACAACCTTCAAGTTCTTCCACAACTTCAAGCATAGGCCTTCCATGAACCATCTTTTTTGTAGCCCATCTGCTGACTTATTTTCTATTTTATTTATTAAGTCTTAATTTCCTTGTATATACTTGGATAGTTTCATTCTTCCCTTGCTTAGTATTGTATATCTTCCCTACAATCTCATTATCATCCTGCAACATTTGAAATTCTGTGATAAACTCCTTCTTATCCCAACTAGTTAACTTTTGGGGATCTATATCAGCAAACCAATCAATTACAACACCCCATAGGGTTGCTGGAAATTGTTAGACCCATTCATTTGTATCTGTTATGCTATTTTCCCTCCAAATCATTTCACATGTTTTACAATGTTGGATTGGATCAGCCATACCATTGCCATCAAAATTTGGAAGCTTTTCCTTTGGTCTTGCCATTACTACTGGATTTTGTGCATGGACATTATTTGGTTGTGCAACACTGGCACTGTTCACTCCCACTCTAGTGCTTTATACTCCCACACCGGCAATTTGCACTCCAACATCGTGGTTTTGCACTCCCACACTGATGATCTGCACTCCCACACCAGCACACTCTCCAACAATTGTCTTATCTCCAATAGCTGTGTTTTGTGTTGAAGAAGGGTCTTCCCATTTTGGAAGTGTATTGCGAATGAAGAATTCACTCGACACTCATGCTCCCTCAACACTCTGAGTTGTGCAAGTTAATTCCCTTTGATCTAGATTCTCTTCCCTCAGTCAATATAGCTTCAAAAATTCCTCCCTTGCTTCTTCCGCCAATTCCACCCACTGTCAAGTCTCCTCCAACAATTCCTCAATGCTTCAATGTCCATCAGCAATCTTCTGAAACCTTCGTCTACCTTCGACCTGCTGTGCCAAAATTAAATTTCCTTGAGCTGTGTGGATTTCATCTTTTTCCTTCAGCTTATTCTTATTTTTATTTAACTAATTTGACATTAGTCATCATTCCAACCTTTGTTCCAGGTCCATCAGGCAACAATGCTAAATGTTTACTGCATGGGGTATATAGACCAATGCACCTAGACAATAGATAAGAATAGCAGAAATCCTTCTATTATTCACATATGTTGAAGACATTACATTATGCTTGATAAGATGATTTACAATGATCCCAGATGGGGTATAAATACTTCCCACTGAACCTTCCTGAACGGGTCCGTCGGCCACATGCAATATATCGCTACATAACAAGAATCTTCCCAAAGGAGCATATATCAATGGGATCCATTCTGACACACACCCTATCGGCTATGGGATATTTAAAATGTTTACCACATGGGGTAAATAGATCAATGCACACAAACAATAGATAAGAACAACATAACACCTTCTATTATTCACATATGCCAAAGACATTACATTATGTTTGATAAGATGATTTACAATGATCCCAAATGAGATATAAATATTTCCCACCGAACCTTCCCGAAGGGGGCCATCGACCACATACAACATGTCACTACATAACAAGAACCTTCCCGAAGGAGCATATACCAACAGGATACATCTTGATGCACACCCTATTGGCTATACAATATTTACTGACGGTACCTAGATCAAAGGGAAAGAATGTTATTGGAACTAAGTGGGTATTTAGGAACAAGTCGAATGCTAAAGGAGAAGTCACAAGGAACAAAGTTGAATTGATATGCAAAAGAAGAAGGCATTGACTATGGAGAAACATTTTCCCTAGTTGCAAGATTAGAAGGAGTTAGAACTCTACTTGCATATTCTTCTTACAAAGGATTTAAAGTTATCAAATGGATGTCAAATTTGCATTTCTAAATGGAATACTAGGAGAAGAGGTCTACATTGAACAACTAGAAGGATTTATTGATCCAAGCAAGAAGAAAATGGTATGTAAATTGCACAAAGCACTATATGGACTTAAACAAGTCCCTAGAGCATGGTATGAAAGGTTGCACAACTATTTGGTAAATATTGGTTTTGCAAGAACTAATGACCATAATAATCTTTACTTGAAGACCGAAGGTGGTAAAGCGATATTGTTAACTAAAATATTTGTGGATGATATCATATTTGGAGAAAAATATGCAATATGAAAATCATTTTCTAATGAGATGCAAAAGGAATTTAAAATGTCTATGTTTGGGGAAATCAAATTATTTGTTGGTTTGTAAGTATATCAGATGAAGAAAGGTGTCTACATTACCCAAATTAAATATATTAAGGAGATATTGAAAACCTTTGGGATGAAAGATTCAAGACCAATCATTACACCTATGGCTAGTGGACATAAGCTCTGTAAGAATGATGATTCTACTGATGTGAACTAGACATTGTATAAATCAATGATTTGGAAGATGCAACATGTTGTTTAAAATAAACAAGATATAGCATTAGTAGTTGGGATTGTTGTAATATTTTCTACAAATCCTAAGGAGAATCACATGATGACAGTGCAAAGAATACTAAGATATCTAAAATGAATATAAGATTATCGACTATATTACAAAAATAATGACAAGTTTGAATTGAAAGTGTATACAAATGCCGATTGGAAAGGAAATATTGATGACAAAAAGAGTACAAGTGGTGGATCTTACTTTCTAGGAAAGAGATTGGTTTCACGGACAATAAAGAAGCATAGTTACATTTTAGAATCAACAATAGAAGCTGAATATGTAGTAGTAACAATTAATTGTTCTAACATTATGTGGATCAAGTGATTATTGAAAGGAATAAAGGAAGAGATTACTAATCTGGTTGTTATCTATAGTGATAATATAAGTGCAATAAATATATTAAAGAACGTTGTGATGCACACAATGAATAAAATATTGCTATCAAGTTATTGATCTTAGATTGGTTTTCACAAGTGAGTGTATATACACTTAAGTCATTTACTTAGTTCATGTCGAACAAGTAGTATGTGTTGAGCACATGTGTAAGTTAGAGCATGTTGAGTCACTCATGTGCCAAGTCACTCAAGTACTGAGTAGATAGTGTATGTCAAGTGATTCAAGAGTTGAGTAAGTAGTGCATGCCGAGTCATAGTATTGATATCAAAATATGCTAAGTATCAGGGACTTTAGATGCTGAGTAACACATTTTTGTCATAGTTGTTTGGATTGGTAGAAACTACTATATAAAGCATTTTTGAGCCAACTTATAGATTGAATTATGATATTTTGGTGATAAGGATGAATCTTAAGTTGGAATCTCTATGCATTGCATGCATCCAATCAAGTAAAGGGAAGGTTTAAGTGGCCAAATGGATGAATCACAACCATTGATTAACACCTAACCCTAAGTCACCTAGGTCTTCTTAAGGAGGAAAAACCCTAAATTTCAAGAGAGAGTGAAAAGGAATGTATGAATGATCAAGGAGAGTTTTGCATGCACAAACTAGGACATTCATGGTGATTAAGATGTTATGATCTAAAATTGTAATGTAGAATCAGTTAAAAGAGAAAAAAGGAAGGAAATAGTGAACAAAAAAGAGACATCTGATGAAGAAGGATAAAGTGTACATCAGTTTAGAGGTGATCTATTATCAAACAACAAAGTGCTAACTACATGATCAACATTGAGACATTCTAACAGGTGAATCAATTAAATCTCTTAACAAAGTAGTCCTAATAGGCTATATTGAAATCCTCTAACAAGGTGCTTATTTAATTGTGAGTTGAAGTCCTTTAACAAGGCACACTTTTATCAGGGTGTTGAAATCCTTTAACATGGTAAGACCTAATAGTCTTTGTAAGCCTTTAATAGGGCAAACCTTTTGCAAGGTAGATCATGTTTCATGATCAAACATTGTAACCTTTACTGGATACACTTTATTACTACATTAGTGAATATTTGTGGGTGTCATCCCCACCCTAGTTTTACCTTCTCATTGGAGGGTCTTTGGGTAATCATATATTGTGTCACATGTGTGAATGCTTACTTATTTACATGCTTTACATGGTATTTTAGTTTACTTATTGAATATGTGAGATAGATGGGTGGTGAATATTTTATGGGTCAAATTTTGAAGCATTGATTCACCCCCCCAAGCAGTTTACCTTTCCTATTGTAATTCCAACACAAGTACCATTACTTAAGGGAACTAGTTCAAGATAAAGAAGTGAGATTGGAGTATGTGAACACTAAGGATAAAATAGATGATATTTTCACTAAGGTTTTACCTAAGGATGCACATGAACTTATCTAAGAGGTAAGTTAGGGTTGATTCCCCTAGCTGAGGCCACTTAAACTAAGATGGAGCTCTGCATCAAATGTATAGATCAAAATATCTTACAAGTTGATGCAAAAAGTCATATTTTAGGAGTTGCCTAAAGTAGTGAAGATAAATGTATAAGATGTTGTATCTGTTGTAAGAAAATATGATAGATGGAGAATCACATTCAAAGCATTGACATGAGGATATCTAAATGCTGAAGATTTATGAGAAAGATGATGTGTCTTGGGCTTCTTCTATCTTGAAGGCCTGTTGGATATCTTCATCAATGGATTCCTCCTCCAAAGTCTTCTTAAAATTCTCTACTACTACCTCAACTGGCAATAACTTCTCTCATTCCTCATCCTAAAAAAGTCCAAGCATGCATCACTATAGAGTTTCTCTACTTCCAAAATTTTCTCTCGGGCTTGCTCCTTTAGCTAATGAATCTCCTCGTGTAATGTTCCCATTACCTTATTACTATCTGCTATCTTTTCTATCTAGTCATCAATCATATCAAGCTCTTCTCCTATATATACATAAATCAAAAGCTAGTAACTTTTCCCCTTTATGGCTTGTAGAGTTTGAAAATCCTTATTCCAGGCCCATACATCATCCATAATACTAAAGTCTTGCTTCAAAATTACTAGGATCTTATTCATATTCTCCCACATAGCATGCAATAACTTCAAATTTTCCATAATTATCAAGGCACCTTTCTCCTCAAGACTTTCCTTCAAAAATGGATTCATGTGCACTGCTCCCCCTTCTCTAAGAATAGTATTTAGAGTCTTCTTGAGGTGCTCAGGATCTAGGGGACCAACAACTTTGGCTAGATATCCTTTTAGGATCTCCACATGCCTTTGAAGTGTTTGGATTTTTGCCTCATCTTGCTCCATGTTCTTGAGGACATCTTTGACCCCCATGGTCATCATTAGTAGGGCTAAATCCCATTTAGGTCTTCCCAACATAACCACTTGTTCAAAAAATTCCTAGTTTCGTGTGTCAGTGACAAATGCCAACCGTGTTGCCTCACGTGATGGAGACTCAGGTTTATTCAAAATCTCTACAATGTCACAAATGTCATCCTTTGAATCACAGAATTGGGGCTTAGTACTCATTATTTCCTTCCAGATCCATCTAGGGATGTGCTTTGCTGAGGAACTAGCTCTTGATGATGAAGGGATGCATTCTGCTACTTCCTTACCCTTATCGCTCCTACTTGGAGTTGTCTCTTATTATGAGGGCTCCCCTTCTATAGCCTCAGTCTCCATGGATCTTACAGGTTGCACATCAATGTCTTGGGAAGATGGTTGAGAATATTCCACCATTTTTCCCTCCTTTAACACTTCATCAGTCACCATTTTTTCTGGTTGCTCCTCTAATGATGGCTCCTTCTAAACCTGTTCTTCCTCCAAACTCTGAGGTGGAAGAATTGATGAGTCACTATCTACCACCGTAATTTATGGCAGAGATGGGGGAGTAAGACCAGGACCCTATGTATCTGGTGGCATCTGCATCTAGTCTTCTTGTTGATGTTCACCTATAGGGGTGTCCCTGATCTTCTGTACCTATGGGCATAAAATCAAAATCTGACATTGTGAAAACATCATCACCCTCATTACTCTACTCATCCACCCACTACTGAACTTCATCTTTTGAAGAAGAGAGTTCGAAGGGTTTTTCTTGGGTGGATGGTGAGGTACCTGTGGCATTCTTTCTCCTTTGTAGCTCAATGGCTCTTGCTAGCCAAGTTCTTCCCTATAGGGGCACTTGTTCCTCTTCCTCTTCTAATACTTCTTCTTCCTCCTCTTCATCCCATTCCAGAATGGTTTTGGGAATAGATGGGGAAGGTACCAATCTTCTATTGATCCTTTGCCTCTTTTTCATTTGGATCTTAATCCTCTTCTTTTGTTTCTTGGAGGTAGGAGGAGAAGCTGGCTCTTCTTGCACAAGAGGAATAGAAACATGTGGAATCTCTCCCTCTTCAGGTTGGTTGGGCACAATGGGAAGCAATTGAGGTTCATCCTAGACTTGAGTAGCTCTAGTATCTTGGGACCCTTGCGCACTCTCCTCTTGTTTCTAGGTAGGCACCTATTCTTCAGCCTATTCTATTTGAACTCTTTGAGGGGAGGTCCTCTTTCTGTTTTTCTTTGCCTTCCTTTTTGGAGGGTGATAGTATCCAACTGGGTGATCAAGCTGGTATACCATCTCTAGCTTGATAGGAGACTAGGCCACAAACATAGGAATTGTTACTTTCTTCCCTCTACCTCTTTCTAGGCTAGCATGCACATAGAAGATTACTATATCAAGTATTGGATGAAGTGGAAAAGGTTTCTTGATCCAAACCTTCATCATTCTGATGACATGCCTCACCTGATGATTAATATCATCAGCCTCCTCCTTGTCAACCTCAGCATTCATAATGGGTCTTTCACCTATTTTTTCTCAGTTGAACAGGGGGTCCAATAGCTCCTTCAAATCTTGTTGCCTTATCTCCTCTAGGATGTTCAACTGGAGAGCCTTCTCTACTAGATACAAAGTCATTCTACAATAGTCCCTTATGTGGACATCGTAGTCATTTTTTGTGTTCATCCAGTGATCCTCAACAACATCCTCATGGTGGAATTCCTTTCCTGCCATACTCTGGACTCTCTCGATATTATCAAAATAGGGTCGGGGAGAGTTGTACTCTTCAAGGGGAGAATTCTCCCACTCCCACTCAAAAGATAAAATATCTTATTTTTGCTTCACCTGATATTGTCCTATGACCAATGGCCATGCCCAACAAGGTCTTCGTTGTCTCTTTATCTTCTCATATGCCGACTCAATTTGCCAAGAAATTTCCAATAGTAAGAGTTTGTCACTTGGACACTTTGGGAGCTTCTTAGGATTGATGGAGGCACTAGCTACCCTTAGATATGTGAATGTTTTGAACTAGATGAAGTAGGTTTCGAGAACTATAATCTGTGCTTTTATTTCATCAAATAGCATCTTTCTATAATCTCCCTCAATGAATTAGATGATCATAAAAATGAACACATCATTCATGATTCTATACTCCTTGCTCTGTGCTTAGAGCTTCTTCTTTACTAGCTGAGGGTAGATGATGTATGCCTAGGCATTAGGATCATACATACTGCCTCTTGTGTACAAACCAAGGTAGTTTGTTTCCCTCGCTATGAGCAGGTATACCATGTAAGAAGTCATATAAAACTTCTTCTTGTCCTCTACTATCCTCAATTCCTCACACAAGTTTTCAGTTAGTGTGGTGGCCCAGTCCAATGGTATCTTTGCTGCTCTGATAGTCTTAATGAAGTTGACCATAAAAGTGCTGAGGTGGCCTACTGCAAGTAGACCCATGACTCTACTCAAAAGGATGATGGAATACCCAATGTCCTCCTTCATGTATCCCCGAGTCATATCCACTTTTCTTTTTATCTTTCCCTAAGGAGGCTTCTCAATAAGGTAAGAGGATTGTATGATGTTAGTTGCCTCCTACCGGTGCTCCCTGTACCATCTTTCAACTACTTCATATGAAAGCCTAATGAACTAGTCTACTCTTGGGAGATGGAAGACCCTCTCAATATTGTCGAGTCCTAGGTCCAACATAACCTCTCAAGTGACACTCTTGGCTACCCTTTCTTTAGGAACAAAATGCTACACAAGGGCCATAATTAGTTCTGATGACTATATTGATATAGGATGCGACACTGTGTTCACCAACCTAGAATGGATCAATGAAGATACCAAAACTGATCTCTCAGTTGGTTTGTTACAGATTCTAAGGAATTCTCTTAGATATGTGTGCCCTAAATTAGTATCCTTGATTTTTTCATGGTTATCATAAAATCTTGATTTGGATGGTATGCCTTGAAATTTGAAAATGACAGGTTTGGGTGCCATTCCAGATGTGGATGCCATTTTAATCTCCTACCTGTCATAAAAAAAATGTTACTCAATTTATGGTAATGAAAACCTAAAGAAAACATAAAAAAACATTATTTTGTTAATTAACCAATTAGTGATGAAAAGAAAAAAGTGAAAAGGAGTGCATCTTTTGGAAGCATGGAATTGTGTGTAGATGGTGTGAGCGGAAGAGTGTCATGAGTAGTGCATGCAGAGCTCATGGTATGGGTTGGGCGTACAGTGCCATGTTACCAAGGGTGCGTGGTGCTATTATGGACGAGTGCGGTGCATTTAAGAAGAGAGCACATGATGTTGTTGTTTAGGAAGGCATGCATGGTGCCTTCATGAAGAGCATGTGCAAACGATGCCAAGGAGATGCGCGCAGTGCCTTCACAAAAGGTGCACATAGCACTACCAAGGAGGCACACATGGCACCTTTGCAAAGGGCATTTGTAGCATTGTTGAGGGGGCGTGTGCGACTTCTTCACAAAGGGCGTGCACAACACCATCGAGGAGGAAGCACATGGTGCAACATAAAAGGGGCATGATTTGTTATTATGGGTGCTTAACTTGTGCCCTCAGTAAAAAAAATGACAAGGTAGAATGGTGAAGTGAAGGCAAGGGGTAGGGGTTTTATAACCCCCCGCCCATTCGCGACCTCACGTGGGTGCGCGAACAAATTTTTTAAAATTAATTTAAATTAATTTAATATATTTTTTTAATATATTTGTTGAATTTTATAATTTTTTAATATTTTTTGCATTTTTTGATTTTTTTTTGGGTTTTTTTATTTTTATTTTTTTGTTCTTTTATGATTTTTGACTCTAACATTTTCTCAACTCTCAAACTGTGAGTTTGAGAGTCTGAAAAATGTAGGGGGTCCCCATTCCTAGTGAGGAATGGGGTGTGTGTTGTGGGACCACAACTAATAGCTCCAAAAAATGGAAGAAATGACCAAGGTATTTCTTCATCAGCAAACATTCTTCTAACATGTGTCAAACACCAACTGATCTTCGAACACCTCGAGTATATTTCAGATGACTCTATAATCAAAATCCTGGAATTCAAAACCTTTAGGCTTAGTGTATGATCCATGTATTCATTCTCTTTGACATCTCAGGATGCAATCTATCAAAGTTTTCTGACAACTTAGAAACAATCTTCTACTCCTCTTGGTTCATTCATTTAGAATCTCTATGAAGGCTATTCATCACTTATTTGCTTGACTAGATGAGAGAATTAGTTCGAGGGCTCTTGGCGGGATGCCACGTTCTTTTAGCATTCTAGAAAATTTGAATAATCACTTTATGCAGTTCAAAATGTTACTCTTTAATGAAGCAATATTTTGGATACAAGATAATTTGTTTTGAAAGCGTATCTTTTTCTATTTCAGATCTTTAGAATCCTTCAATCTTAACACCATATTTTCTTTTATTTTCATTTTTTCTATTTTTATCTTCAGAGGTATCCTGACTATGCTTAGACTATGTAGTCAAGACACCAGTGTCATTTCTTAGATTTGATCTCTTGTGAACATTCCTTGCATTCCTCTTTTAGAACTTTTTAGAAACTCTCACACTAGATAATGATCTTAGCAACCTTTCAAGAAGACCCTTCTTCTTTGAACCATTTGAAGCTTAGATCATCCTTCATCATCTTTGACTTCATTTTGACAACACCTAAAACAATTGACTTTTAGATTTGAAAAGTGTTGAGAACTTGTTGGTCTAGACTTCTGATTTCTAGACTGAAAATCCCCTATATTCGCAAGGAATGTCTGTTGCTCAGTTGGTATAAGACACCCAATTGTCCAAATATCTTGACAAAGAAATACCTCTTCCTGAAATCAGAACCAAAGAAGGGTTAGTAAAATCTTGAGCGAAAATCTCAAGTACACCTTATCCCCCAGGACTGACACAACTTTGAAAAGTAACACATGACTGAAAGCAAACACACAACATGAAAGCAAAGCACACTTGCAAAAAATAAACACACTTGCAGGAATAAAAATCTAAGTTAAATGTAGAAATAAATTCTAACTAATTTTTTTGTCTTTTAGGCTTCAAAATAATACTTTAGAAATTGCCCATTTATGGGCAAGGGAAGAAATTCCCCTATAAGGAACTGAGCCTAAAAGTGTTTTCTCCAAGAATTTCCATGATTTGATAATGTCCCGTCCACAAATGTTGAAACTTGGTATGACCACCTGGCTTTTCCTTTGCCTTATCCTAGAGTAGAACAAGGTCAAAAATCCTAAATGATTTAATTGTGGCTCTCTTGTGAAACCATCGTTTAACAATAGCTTGATGTTTAGCCATATGCTCCAATGCAACTATCCATTTCTCATCCATTTCTAAAAGATTCATCAATATAATTTGTACTTTGTCAACATCTTCAGTGTACCCACTCATGAATTTCAAAATAGTCAAATCCTGAGGTTAAGTTGGAACACTGGTTCTTGTCCATAGACAAGCAAATACAAAGAAGTCCCCAAAGCATTTTTAACTCTCACTTGATCTATCCATAAGGAATATTTGAGTTGCGTATGCCAATCCCTAGGGTTCTCCTTCAACAATCATCTTATAATCATGATCAAGTTTTTGTTTGTAGATTTTGCTACCCCATCTTCTTGTGGGTAATAATTCAAAGAGAACTTGATAGTGACTTTATTTTCAAATGCCTATTGGGTCAAGAATGCTGATGCAAAAGCATACCCATTATCACATACAAGGGCAAATGGCATTCTGAACCTAGTAACAATGTGTTCTTCCAAGAAGTCCTCTACCACCTTAGTATTGTAATTTCTAAATATTTCTACTTCCATCCATTGTGTGTAGTGAGAATAAATGGATGTCGAGTTGATGATGGTGGATTGATCAGACCAATGAAATCTAGACCCCACTTTGCGAAGGGTCATATCTCGCACATAGGCTATAAGGGCATCGCCAGATTCCTTTCTCTATTGGAAATGGTTTGATAGATATGGCAAGATCGTACATGTTCAAAAGTGTCTTTGAATATCGAGTGCCAAAAATAACTCAATCTTAGAATCATGTGAGTTGTTGCTTCTACTAAACCATGTCCTATACCATACTTGTCATGAAAGTGTTCTAAGACTTCCTTTACTTCCTTATGGCCTAAACACTTTTTATAGATCCCTTCATGATTTATCTTATACAACTTGTTGTTACATAGCATGTAGGATTCACACTTCATTTTAAGTGCCCTACATTGTGAACTATTCATCCAACTAGGACATTGGTCCTGTAGAAGATAATAAACAAAGTCTTGATACCAAATGTCTGTCACCACTCCTTGACCAATATCAACTTGAGATACAATCTTTTTGTTTTTATCGTCCTCATTTGTTTCACTATTGAACTTGAACTCCTTTTCATCTCTATCTTGGTTATCAGTTGTTATTCTTGACAACCCTTGACCTCAAACTAATCTCATAGGTTGAATTTCCAGATTGAATTCTTGAAGTATGGCCATCCATTTACCTCTCCTTTTAGCAAGTTCATTCTGCATCAAAAGTGTCTTTACTACTGGATTAGGTACAATTGCATACAACTTACTTCTTAGTATGTAATGACATAACTGCTTCACAACCTTGATTAATGCAAAGGATTGTTTATCAAGGTTTGAGTATTTTAAGTCAACATTCTTCAAAGGGAAACTCATAAAATAAATTGGTCTTTCATCTTCCTTTTCCTTCTTTTGTGTTAGGATCCCTGCACAAGAGTGTTTTGAAGCAAAGGAATAAATCTTAAAAGGCAACCCATACTCAGGACTGACCAAAACTAGACTTGTAGAAGTGGAAACCTTGATATCTTCGAATGATTTCTTTATCTTTGGAACCCATTCTATCTTAGCCCCTTTTTTGAGAAAATCATTAAGGGGACAAACTATCTCTATAAATTTGCTTATGAATTTCTGCACAAAATTTATCTTTTCGAAAAAAGATTTTAGTTCTTTTCGACAATGCAGAGGTGCTAATTTCAAAATGGCTTCAACTCTATCAAGATCAATGGAGATTTTGGCTTCAAAAATGAAATTTCCCAAGAGCTTTCCTTTAGTAATGCCAAACAAGCATTTCTCGGGGTTGAGAGATATGTCGTATTTACGACATCTATTCAATACCCACCTTAAATCATCAATGTGAGTGCTTTGATCTTTTGAAAAGATGGTTAAATCATCCATGTAGATAACTATAAACTTATTTACTAATCCCTTAAAAGCTTCATCCATGGCTCGCTGAAATGTAGCCCTTGCGTTAATTAGTTTGAAAGGCATTCTCTAGCAGGCAAAAGTTCCCCATTTGGTTGTGAAAGCTGTCTTCAGTCTGTATTCTTCATCAACCATCACCTGATTATATCCTGAATATTTGTCTAGGAAAGACATCATTTTTGAACCATTTACAATTTGAAGAACCTCATCAAGTGAATGTAGAGGATAATTGTCCTTTTGAGATGCTTGGTCTAAGTTATGAAAATCAACACAAAGGCAAATCTCTCCAGTCTTCTTCTGTATGGGAACCAAATTGGCCATGCATTCAGAATGGTGAATGGGAAATATGATCTTGGCATCCAGTAACTTCTTAACTTCTTTCATTATTAGGGGTTCGGTGATAGGATTAACAGGTCTTTTCCTTTGTCAAAAAGGTTTGGCATCTGGTTTCAATGGGATGCCATGAGTTATAATCTTGGGGTTAGAGGTCTTTAGCTCCTCATAGCTCCAAGCAATAACATCTTTGTACTCAGTAAGTAACTTAAGCATTTCTTCCCTTTCTTATGCATTGCATGCTTTCCCTATTTGGACCATCCTTGGCTCTTCTTTAGTTCCTAAGTTGTATTCATCACACTCCTCAATTCCCTTTTCTTGGATCATTCTTTTGTTAAGTGTTGATTCATCGTGATAAAAAATGCATTCTAACTCAACCATCCCCTTAGGAATGGTGTTAGTCTTTAAATTCAGGATCCCATTTTCATCTTCAAGTTCGTCATCCTTAGGCTTCTCATCAATTTCTTTCCCGTTAAAGTGACCATTACACATGATAAATTCAAGTATGTGTTGATTATCCTAAAAGACTTGAAAGTTTGTAATATTGTTTGGAAGAGATGGGTCAACAACCAATTCTATTGAAAATATTTTCAACTTCATTCTTTTGATTGGTTGTAATGTGCTTGCTGAAATAGTGAGAGCATCTACCACCATGTTTTTCCTCCTTGGAATGGACCTTATGTTTAGAGCTTTAAAATCATCCAGTAAGTCCCATACTCTTTTCTTGTAAGAGAGTAACCTTTTGTCATTGTAAGAGTATAATGATTTTACTCACCAAATAACCAACTGAGAATCTCCTTCAATTATGAGAGCCATGACTCCTTTCTCAAGTGCAAAGAGAAGTCCTCGGATCAATGCTTCGTATTTTGCAGCATTTTTAGTACATCTAAACTGTAATCGATATGCTATGTAAAAGGACTTACCTTTTGGATTAACCAATTTTATACTTGTGCTAGCCCCTAATTTGCATATGGAACTATCAAAGTGGAGTGTCCAAATCAAATCTTCCTTGGGTTTTCTAACCTTGTGCTTATTCATTCTTAACTTCTCTTTCACTTGAGAGTTAACAGATTATTTCTTGGGAACCCATTGCAACTTCTCGCAGGGTGGACTTGATTATTCTCCATTGTAACAAGTTGATATAGGAAATGTATGTTTTTTCTATTTTTCTTGAATTTCCTCTATCAATTCTTTACTTTCATTTATTTTAGGTTTAGGACGAATGACGATTGAAGTCCACCCTTGGCCTTTCACATACCGTCTTCTTCTTTGAATCTTGATCATTTTTGGGAGAGGAGAAGACAAATATCCACCATCAAAAGATGTATCACTATATGACACATTTAGATCTTCACTTTCCTCTTCAATATTTTCAACAAGGTTGGATGAGTTCATTGGATTTTGGCTTTCTATCATCTGTTGAGGTCTTTTAATCCCTGTTTCCCATTATGTGTGTCAATACTTTTGCTACTGCTTCTTGACATGATGAGCATTCGAATTCTGAGTGACTAACTTTATGCAACTAAAAAAATCTTGGAAGGAGGAAGATATTGGGATCAACTTCCTCTCCCAAACATTGTAAATTAGTCACCATACTATCTATGAACTGTGTCACAGTTTCACTTTTGGGTATTGGCACTTTGGGTTCTTTATTTTGATCTTGAGATGCATTGGTTGGAAACATATCCAATACCATTACTTTGTATGAACCTAAATCTGATTGTAAGAATGCTATCTCATTTAGGGCATTGTATTCTATAATCATTGTTTTCAATTTGGGTTCAACATCTATCTTGATTTGATTGTTCAATCCTTTCCATGACAACCACAACTGAGTCAAGTCTATAGAAAACCATCCTCTTAGACATTTTGTCCATTCTGTACTTAGAAGCAATTCGTATGTTTCTAGGACATCAACCACATGTATATCAATGACGTCCTGGATTAGAGTGTCAACTGTTAACTATATTTGCACATCTTTCAATACACCAATGAACTTTACCTCTATTTTATCCAACTATATTACTACTCGATTGGAGGGTTGAGGACTAACTCCTAGCTTCTGAGCTGTTGATAATGGAATTATGTTACATGAAGCTCTTGAATCAATAAGGAAATTATGAAGATTCTTCCCATATATCTTGATGCTAAGCAAAAATGGGGGTACCTCAACTTTTTCTTTGAACATAGTGGGCATCGCCTCTGCAACATTCACTTGTTGAGATATTGTCTTTTGAGGAACAATATTCGTATTGTGGGAAACCTTTATATGATCCAATGTCTTCATAAGAGTTTCTCATTATTGTGGACAATTCTATAACATGTCAAACATGGACATATTGGCCTTAGTCCTTTTCAAGTCCTCTAACACATTGTACTTTTCAGTAGACCAAGCATGATTTTTTAGTATTTCTGGTACATTCGCTTGATTCTAATTCTATTGTCTTCCATATGCTGGTCTTACTAGTGGCAGATTGTTACTTGCACTTGGATCAGGTGGAGTTGGTTATAAAGCTAGAGGAATTCCATTTGTCAAGGGCTGCTTTCTACTTCTAAGATTATATGTGTTTTGATTATCATTGCAAAAGGAAAACATCTCATCATGTTGAAGGTCTGGTTCTTGGCTAAATGGAAATGAGAACTCCTCAGCCGTTGGTTGTTCCACTTGTGTATTCTGTGTAGAATCATAGGATTCCAATAGCATAGCATTACATTTTATAGGAGGAGGATTGTCATTTACCTATGAGCTTTGATTCATATCTTGATTGCCATTATAGTATGAACCATTATTGTTAGGTGCATTTTGGCTACCATCATACTGAACATTGTTGTTGTTGTTATCAGTACGAATGCTTCCATTATTCAGATGGGTGTTCCATTATTGGTTCTGCCTTTAGAAGCCATTATTACGATCAAGAGGATTGAAGTTGTTCCCTCTGCTATTATTTCTTGCATTGTTGTTGTTGTTCCAATTAAAGTTCATGTTATAATTTTTGCCAAAATTGTTGTTTTAGGGACAAATGTTGTTTCTTTGGAAATTGTCATTCTATCCTTGTGACAATCTAAGATGTGTCAACTCATTGTTCATTTGTGACATAGTCTTCTTCATTTGACCAACTTCTAAAATAAGGCTATTATCTGTTTCCATGGGAACTATTTACTTTCTTTCAAAGAAAGTTGTTTTTGGAGGCTCATACCCTAGATATGTTATTGCAGAATTTTGTGGAGTGGGTGCCTATTGTAATGGAACTGGATTCATAGGTATGAATTAGCTAGGCACTGTGGGTGCTCCAATATGGTATGTTGGTATTGTGGTGACTACTTGCATTGGAAGCATCATTCCTCCTCCATTAGGATTAGCTTGCTTAGTGAAGGCAATTGCTTCTGTGAAGACTTTATCCAAGGTGTTGATATCTATCGCTGGAAGTCTTCTCGAGAAAATAGCAGTAAGATGATTCGTAACATTCAAATAAATTTGAATAGTGGCTTCAACTGGTATAGTGTATGGCACCTCTAGCTTGTGATAAGCCATATGAAATTGATGGTTGAAGTGAGAAAACATCTCAACTAGATCTCTTTTGATTGATATGAATTGTTGATGTATCATAGCTAGGTTGATGAATGTTTTGAATTGTTCTAGGAATAAATTTTTGAAAGTATTCCAATCTCCAACACATCCAGGTGCCAAATTTACGTACCAATTGAAAGCAATTTCCTCTAAAGAGTAGGGGAATAAATGAAGAACCACATCCTCATTAGCAACCTATTTGTGGTTGCAAATTTCCTTGAATACCTTGACATGATCTTCAATAGTTTGTGTCTCACCATAGATGAATGTTGGGCAAAACTTCTTGGGATTCTTAAGGTCATGGAGTGCACCTCTCAAATTTATTGGTGAGTCTACAATGTTTTTGAAAAAGGTCATTGGAGGGTTTGGTAGACCTAAAGGTGGTTGTTGAGGAGTAGCTATTGGAATATGTGGTGGTCCACCAGGTGGTTGGAGTGGAGGTGGAGTTGAAGAAGATGATGAAAGTTTGAATGGAAGTGGTTGAATGTAGGGTATTCCCTTGTCACTACGTGGTTTGTGGAAGTGGGTGAGCTCAAGGAACTCGTGTGCACTTGGCGTAGATCTTAATGCTCGCTAAAATGGAGATTTTGGATCAATATCCTCTAGTTTGCATCAATTTTAGAAAAAAAAGTGCACCTCTATAGAAGTACACTTTCTCACCTCTCTGAGTTTTGTGCACCATAGAGTTTTGCACACTTGTGAACCTACAAACTTGTAGATCCATGGACCTACGTACCTATGGATTTGTGGACTTGCGTACCTGCAAAGCTGTGGAGCTACGAACTTGAATTTTTCAAAAACTCAACAAATTTTCAAAACTTGAATTTCAAAACTTTGGGAAAATTTTCCACTTTTCTCTAAGATCTAAAAGTGTGGTCCTCCTTCTAGTGCCACTTCTGTTGAGCTATCATTTTGTACAATGCTAAATGGCAGGAATTCTTGTGAATTCCTCTCTTGAAAAGCTAATTTTGTGAATCAACTCCAAGGTTTCAGGTGATCTTGTAACCTACTAGAATTTTCTCAATTGAAGATAAATTTGAATGTTCACGAGGAGGCCTTTGCTAGTTCATTTTGATTTTAGATGAAATGAAGAATCTGCACATTGTTTCAAAAATAACACTAAAAAAAAGCTATGTTTTTTTATTTTTATGATTTTTATGAATGCAATCTAACCATGCAGATAGTATGAGATCCTATTCTAACAAAGGGTTTAATAAAGAAAATAACAAGAACTTAAAGCAAATAACATGAAATTGAAAGAAAATAACATGAAATTAAAATCCTAATAGACATAATCTACAGAAAACAACACACTATGAGTTAAGCTTTTGAAGAAATCAGTGGGTAACCAATGAAAATAGGAGCAATGCTTCCTAGATTTCACTAATGCAATCGTCTATAGGAAATTTCAATAACCAAATGATGTTTCACTCTTCATCAAATTGCAAGGCCACAGAAAGTGCACTCATGCGAGACAAAGAGTTATGCAAGCACAATTTGTGATTTCTTCTCAAGCTTGATACGCCAATGGAATTTGTAAATCTGTAGAAAGCACTAGAACTAAAAGATCGCATAACCAGAAACAACGCAATAAACTTTTGGCTCAATCATGATCTCATGAACAAAATTCACAAAACAATGACACATTTAGGCAAGAATGACTACACTCCAAATGCTAGCACCAAAAGAATAATTTTATTGCATAATAATGGTGGCCCTAATTACATATTACAATAGGGTATTTATAAGAAATCATGTCCTCAATTTGTGTTGAGAATGAGAGATATTCTTCATTCAATAAAATTCTTTTAAACAATAAAACAAACTAAATATATACAAACTAACAATTAATCTGGTGCTTAGTAGGACTCCATCCACATTTTATTCATTAATTGGATGCATGAGCCTTTACATGTCAAAAAAAAAAATTATGAGAGAAGAAAGAGGAGGAAAGCCTTTAGTCAAAGTAGAAGTGTTTGGAAGTGCCAAAAATAGAAGCTGGTCCTTTACTAGGTGTGCGTCGAAGTTAAACTACTATTAGAATGCATTACTAATACATGGAAAGTACTATTTTTGGAACAAGGAGTTAACTATTGGTGCACCTCTGAATTGCAGAGCTGCGTACCTACGGACCTGTGGACTCAATAGGTCAAAAATCTCAAAATTTTATTGAGTGTCAAAATTGAAATTCTAGTATCTGGGTTTTGTTCTTCTTCATCCCAAAGCTATGTTTGGATGTTTTCTCTCAAATTTCTCTATCATCTCAATAATATTAGCCACATCAAGTAGATCTAAAGCCTCATATTTTTCTTTTACCTTTTTTCTATTATTATCTACCTCAATTCGGGTGTCAGCAAAATCCTTGAGTTTGGCATCCAATTCTAATAGGGCTTGTTCTATCTTGAAGGCTTGCTAGATACCTTCAACACTGGATGCCTCCTCCAAAGTCTCCTTAAAATTCTCTACTACTACCTTAATCAAAAATAACTTCTCTCATTCCTCATCCTAAAAAATATCCAAGCATGCATCACTATAGAGTTTCTCTACTTCCAAAATTTTCTCTCGGGCTTGGTCCTTGAGCTGATGAATCTCCTCGTGTAATGTTACCATTACCTTATTGCTATCCACTATCTTTTCTATCCATTCATCAATCATATCAAGCTCTTCTTCTGTATATACATCAATCAAAATTTGGTACCTTTGCCCCTTTATGGCTTGTAGAGTTTGCAAATCCTTACTCTAGGCCTGTATTTCATCCATAATACTGAACTGCTACTTCAAAATTACTATGATCTTATTCACATTCTCCTACATAGCATGCAGTAACTTCAAATTTCCCATCATTATCAAAGCACCTTTCTCCTGAAGACTTTCCTACCACTCCTGATAGGCTTTCAAAAATAGATCCATGTGCACTACTCCCCCTTCTCTAAAAATAGTATTCAGAGTCTACTCGGGGTGCTCAAGATCTAGGGGACCAACAACTTTGGCTAGATATCCTTTTAGGATGTCCACCTAAATTCGAAGTATTTGGAGTTTAGCCTCATCATGCTCCATGTTCTTGAGGACATCTTTGACCCCCATGGTCATCATTAGTTGGGCTGAATCCCATTTAGGTCTTCCCAACATAACCTCCTTCAATTTGTAATCCTCAAGACCAAGGCCTTCCACATCTATGTCTTTAGGAGGGATAGCCACTTGTGCAAACAATTCTTTATTCCTTGTGCTAGTGAAAAATGCCAAGGGCATTGCCTCATGTGATGGAGACTCAGGTTTATTCAAAATCTCCACAATGTCACAAATGTCATCCTCTGAAGCATAGAATTGGGGCTTAGTACTCATTATTTCCTTCCATATCATTCTAGGGATGTGCTCTGCTGAGGACTTGGCTCTTGATGATGAAGGGGTGTGTTCTACTACCTCCTTCCCCTTATTGCTCCTACTTGGAGTCATCTCCTATTGTGAGGGCTTCCATTCTATAGCCTTAGTCTCCGTGGATGTTGTAGCTTGCATGTCAGTGTCTTGGGAAGGTGGTTGAGAATATTCCATCATTTGTCCCTCCTTCATCACTTCATCGGTTTCCATTTGTTCTAGTTTCTCCTCTGATGATGGCTCCTTCTGAATGTTTTATTCCTCTAAAATTTGAGGTGGAAGAGTTACTAAGTTGCTATCTACCGTTGTAATTTATGGTGAAGATGGGGGAGTAAGATCAGGACCCTATGTATCTGGCAACATTTGTGTCTAGTCTTCTTGTTGAGGTTCACTTGTAGGGGTGTCCCTGATCTTATCCCCATTTAATTCTATACCTACGGGCATAAAATCAAAATTTGACATTGTGAAAATGTCATCGCCCTCATCACTCTGCTCATCCACCCATTGTTGTACTTCATCTTTAGAAAGAAGAGAGTTCTAAGGGTTCTACTTGGGTGGATGGTGAGTTACCTGTGGCACTCTTTCTCCTTTGCAGCTCAGTGGCTCTTGCTAGCCAAGTTCTTCCCTATACGGGCACTTGTTCCTCTTCCTCTTCTAATTCTTCTTCTTCCTCCTCTTCATCTACTTCCAGAATGGTTTCAGGAATAGATGGGGAAGGCACCAATCTTCTGTTGATCCTTTGCCTCTTTTTCATCTAGATCTTAATCCTCTTCTTTTGTTTCTTAGAGGTAGAAAGAGAAGATGGCTCTTCTTGCATAGGAGGAATGGAAACTTGTGGAATCTCTCCCTCTTCAGGTTGGCTAGGCAAAATGGGAGGCAATTGAGGTTCATCCTGGACTTGAGTAGCTCCAGTATCTTGGGACCCTTGTGCACTCTCCTCTTGCTACTGGGTAGGCTCCTATTCTTTAGCCTATCCTGTTTGAATTCTCTGAGGGGAGGTCCTCTTTATTTTTTTGTTTTCCTTCCTTTCTAAAGGGTGATATTATCCAACTGGGCAATCAAGTTGGTATACCATCTCTGGCTTGATAGGAGATTGTGCCGCAAAGGTAGGAATTGTTACTTTCTTCCCTCTACCTCTTTTTGGGTAGGCATGCATGTGGAAGATTACTGTATCAGGTATTTGATCAAGTGGAAAATGTTTCTTGATCCAATCCTTCATCATTCTAATGACATGCCTCACCTAATTATTAATATCATCAGCCTCTTCCCTATCAACCTGAGCATTCATAATGGGTCTTTCACCTATTTTGTTTGAGTTGAATAGGGGGTCCAGTAGCTCCTTCAAATCCTATTACCTTATCTCCTTCAAGATGTTCAACTGGAGAGCCTTCTCTACTAGATACAAAGTCATCCTACAATAGTCCACTATGTAAACATTGTAATCATTTGTTGCATTCATCCAGTGATCCTCAACAACATCCTCATGGTGGAACTCCTTTCTTTCCAAACTCTCCACTCTCCCAATATTATCAAAATAGGGCTAGGGAGAGTTGTACTCTTCAAGGGGATAATTCTCCCACTCCCAATATGGTCCTATGAGAAATGGCCATGCCCAACAAGGTCTGCATTGTCTCTTTATCTTCTCATATGTCGACTCAATTTTTTGGGCAATTTCCAATAGTACCAGTTTGTCACTCGGATACCTTGGGAGCTTCTTAGGATTGATGGAGGCACCAACTACCCATAGATATGTGAATGTTTTGAACTGGATGAAGTAGGTTCTGAGAACTATAATATATGCTTTTGCTTCATTAGATAACCTCTTTCCATAATCTCCCTCAATGAATTGGATGATCACAAAAATGAACGCATTAGTCACGATTCTATACTCCTTGATCTATGCTGAGAGCTTCTTCTTTACCAGCTGAGGGTAGACGATGTATGGCCAGGCATTAGGATCCTGCATATTGCCTCTCATGTACAAATTGAGGTAGTTTTTTGCCCTCGTTGTGAGTAGGTATACCATGTAAGAAGTCATATAAAACTTCTTCTTGTCCTTTACTATCCTCAATTGCTCACACAAGTTTTCACTTAGTGTGGTGGCCCAGTCTAATGGTATCTTTGCTACTCTGATAGTCTCAATGAAGTTAAGCATAAAAGTGCTGATGTGGCCTACTGTGGGTAGACCCATGACTTTTCTCAAAAGGATGATGGAATAAAAAATGTCCTCCTTCATGTATCCCTAAGTCATATCCAATTTTCCTGCTATCCTCCCCCACAGAGGCTTCTCAATGAGGTAAGAGGATTGTATGATGCTAGTTGCCTCCTATTGGTGCTCCCTATACCATCTCTTAGCTGCTTCATATGAGAGCCTAATGAATTGGTCTGCTCTTGGGAGATGGAAGACCCTCTCAATGTTGTTGGGTTGTAGGTCCAACACAACCTCTCTAGTGACACTCTTGACTACCCTTTCTTTAGGAACAAAATGTTGCACTAGGGCCATAATTAGTTCTGATGACTGTACTGATATTAGATGCGATGCTGCATTCAACAACCCATAATAGATCAATGAAGATACCAGAACTGATTTCTCAGTTGGTTTGTTATAGATTCTGAGGAGTTCTCCTAGATCGATGTGCCCTAAATTAGTATCCCTAATTTTTGCGTGGTCATCATGAAATCTCAATTTGGATGGTACACCTTGAAATTTGAAAATGATAGGTTTGGGAGCCATTCCAGATGTGGATTCCATTTTAATCTCCTGCACATCATTATAAAAAAGCATTAGTCAATTGACCATAACGAAAACCTAAAGAAAATGTAAAAAACATTATTTTATTAATGAACCAATTAGTGATGAAAAGAAAAAAGAGAAAAGGAGTGCATTTTTTGGAAGCATGGAAGTGTGTGTAGATGGTGTGAGCAAGAGAGTGCCATGCATAGCACATGTAGAGCTTGTGGTATGGGTTGGGTGTGCAGTGCCATGTTACCAAGGGTGTGTGATGTTGTTTGTTATTATGGGTGTATGGGGTGCATTTAAGGAGAGTGCGCATAGTGCCATTTTCTAGGAAGGTGCATGCGACATGTTCATGAAGGGCGCACACAAATGTTGCCAAGGATGTGTGTGTGACACCTTCACAAAGGACATCTGCAATGCCACCAAGGAGGTGTGCATAGTGCCTTCAAAAATGGTTCATGTAGCACTGTCGAAGGGGCATGCACAACATCTTTGCAAAGGGCGTGCGTAGCAACGTCAAGGATGAAGCACACAACACAAAACATAAAAGGGGCACGGTTTTTTATTATGGGCACTTACCTTGTGTGCTTAGTAAAAAAATGACATGGTAGAATGGTGAAGTGAAGGTAGGGGGTGGGGGTTTTATAATCCCCTACCCATTCGTGGCCCTGCGTGGGTGCATGAGTGTGCGGTGCGCACCTCTCGTGCGTGCTTATGTGCAAATTTTTTTTAATTAATTAATTTTTTTGACTTTTATAATTTTTATATATTTTTTCATTTTTATTTTATTTTTTGGGTTCTTTTAATTTTAATTTTTTTTGTTCTTTTATGATTTTTAACTTTAACATTTTCTCGAATCTCGAACTATGAGTTTGGGAGTCTTAAAAATGTAGCGGGTCCCCATTCCTAGTGAGGAATGGGGCATGCATTGTGGAACCATAACAATATGTATCTTCTTTTATGTTTTGAATGCATTTCCTACATTTGGTATTGTTGGATGGAAGACAAATAGGTTTGTTGTAGTTCAAATAGGAAAATTCATTGAACAATTAGGTGAAGCTTTTGTGTTAGTAATGACTAGTTATTTTCAGGATTTCAAACAATCCATGAAGAAGAGATTGAGGATTCCAGTATCATTTTTTGAAAGATATTACGATGATATTTGTTTCATAGTTGATGTCGATCACACATTTGTTAAGGCAATAATTCCTAGAGTAAGATGGCTAAGGCCATTGGGTTATGAAATCAATGTTGATTTGGCCTCTACAATAATTATAGCATTACTTGTAGAAGAAGTAGACAAAGATACCAAAGCTTATGGTAACTATGAGATGGCCAAATCAAAGATTACTATGGAGTTGAAGACTAACTCTATCATCAAAAAGAAGGAGAAACTGGTAAAGAAATTAAAAGAAAAATTTGGTGAAGGTGCCAAGTAGGAAGATGAAGAAGAAGAGGATGAAGAGGAAGAAGACACTCATATTCAAACACCACTTGCATTGACACAAGGTTAGGGTGAGGATCAACAAGAGGAAGAAATAGAGATTGTAGAAGGTGCTGAGGAAGAAGAAGCCAAGGAAGCACCTATTCCTATTGATCATAAGAAAAAAAGGCCAAGGCACAAGCATTCACAAGACCTAAGAAGGTTGCTAAACCAAGCCAAACAAAACTTACAACACCTACCACAAGGGCCAACACACATGCCATTGCACCAAAGGCTAAAAAGAAAGCCAAGCCTATAGAGAAAGAAGGTGGAGCATAGAAGAGACCAAGGAGAAAATATATTGCTCAGGCTGAAACTAATAAGGAAAGAATTGAATTTGATGAAAATAGCCAATTACAAGTGGTGAATCACAATCCATCCTCAGATCTAGATAACTTATGTGAGAATGTTAGAAACAATGCAGATTTATTAGGTCTTTCTCACATTGATCTTGAAGAAATTGCTAACTCCATGCCTAAAAGTTTATATGAAAGAGTTGAGAAAAAATGACATTATTGTTTGAACTTAGAAATTTAAATTAGGAAGACATCCCTCACTCAAGTTATGCCTGAACTTAGTAAGGCACAAATAGCTAAAGCCATAAAGAAATATTCTTTTAGATTTATTCCTAAATATAGGGCATTTAGCATATTGCAGAATAACATGGAAGATGTTGTAAAGAAGACCACACAAATATGGAAAATTACATATGGGATAGCTATAGTCAAAGTAGGAGAGCAAGAGCCTATTGAGGTTAAAGATGATGAAGATGATGATAATAATGAAGGCAAAATTGAGGGAGCTACTGAAATGAATGTAGCTGATCAGACATCACAATAAAGGATGTTTCTAATCTCACTATTTAAAACATCAATCCCCTAACATAGGAAGACTTGAACAAGATACTTGACCAATCTACACTACATGCTAAATTGTGTAACAACCCTATATTGGTGAGTATAGATGAACTTCAAAAAGCAATGCCTAAGACCACAAGGGAGGAGGTGCAAACACAAGAACCACCTACCATCACTTCTCAAGTCACCAGTGTTAGTACACACATAGGTGCCATTCCAATCTCTGAAACTATAACGAAGGATGAAAAAAATAAGGTTGAGACAATTGGAGAAGATAAGGTGGAGACATAGAGTCAAATAGGTCAGATAGATTCCTAGGCACCTCCAACACAAGCTCAAGGTGTAATTCAAAGCAATGAGGCAGAACTAAACAAGCCTAAAGAGACTAAGTTGACACCCAAGCCAAAGAAGCAAACAAAAATTCAAGCATTGGTAACTCTACCAGTATTTGGAACTCCTTCTAGTCACACTCTTCAAAGGTTGAACACATATGCAACACCTTTTAAATTCGCAGTGTTGAGTCCAAGTTTGTCAAAGGCAGAAGAGGTAATAACATATGGAGATGTAAGCCTAGATGAAGAAATTTTTTTGCCAAAAAATGATTATGAAACAATAAAAATTGAGTGGATGAGTATACTTCAAGAAGCCTTGGCTAGAGAGAAACATCAAGAACTACTCAAAAGGGAACATAGGTAGAAGAAAGCTTTGCTTGATATCAAAGACATCTTCTTAGATGCATTTAGTCTACCTACTCTAGATGAAACCAAGCTAATTCTTGAACAATTGACCAACATAGTGGAAAAGGTAAGTGATACATACCTTGATACTAATGCATAGTTATTTGAATGGTCTGAAAAGATGTTTCAACACAAAATGAACGAGAAGATATCTAGTGAGATATCACTTAACAAAAGTCGAATTGGAAACTAAGATAGATAGTGTGAAGAACGTATTTGAGAACATTTTCTCTCTATATACCGAATTGTGTAATCCCACACTCTTCACACAAGAAATAAGGAATCACATCCTGAGCTTAGAGAGTCAAACACAATCATCTAAAGCTAAATTTTCCATGACTCTAGGTCAAAGTGAGAACACTTTAGGACCCTATTGCAAACCCAGAGTCAATTAGTAGTACTATCTATAGATGAAGCCAACATAAGGGCCAAACTAATAAGCTTCTAGACTACATTGAGTCCTCACATGGAGATTTTTCACAAGGAGTTAGGCTATGCAGAAAATCTTATGAAGAAAGACCCCAATCTTTCTATATTAGATGGCCCAGTTCATCTTGCTGCCGAGCTAGCCTACAAATTAAGACTTTGGAGGTAGCTTGTGACAATTGGGATGCCACTCTTAAGATTATTCTTGAGGTCCATAAATCTTTCTTGGAAAAGCACACTATTAGTGTATAACCCATTGCCATCATTGTCAAAAAGGGGGAGAAAGAGCAAAGGGAGAGTAAGAGCATGCGAGAGCAAGCAAAGAACAACAAGAAAGTGAAAGAGTATCAGTTGAGGCACATCTACTTAGAAGGAGTAAGATTTTGAGTACAAAATAGATCAAACAACTCAATAGGAGTTATAAAAATTTGATGTATAAGTTAGTTGATATTTTGATATTTTGTATAAAAGTCGAATAGTTATGTTATGTTATGCTCATAAGAATAAAAGTATTAATACATGACCAAGTATTTTTGACACTCATGTCAAAAGGAGAGATTGTTGATCTTAGATTGGTTTTGACAAGTGAGTGTCTACACACTTAAGTCATTTACTTAGTTTATGCCAAACAAGTAGTATATGCTGAGCACAACATGTATAAATTAGAGCATATCAAGTCACTCATGTGTCGAGCAGACAATGTATGTTGAGTGATTCAGGAGCTGAGCAAGTAGTGCATGCTAAGTCATTTAGATGCCGAGTCAAAATATTGAAATTAGTATATGCTGAGCATCAGGGACTTCATATGCCGAGTAACATAATTTTGTCATAGTTGTTTGTATTGGCATAAACTACTATGTAAACCATTTTTGAGTCAACTTACAAATTGAATTACAATATTTTGGTGATAAGGACGAATCTTAAGTTGGAATCCCTATGCATTACATGCATCCAATTAGGTAAAGGGAAGGTTTAAGCGGCAAAATGGATGAATCATAGCTATTGATTCATACCTAGCCCTAAGTCACCTAGGTATTCTTAAGGAGGACAAATCCTAAATTTCAAGAGAAAGCAAAAAGGAATGTATGAATGATCAAGGAGAGTTTTGCATGTGCAAACCAAGACATTCATGGTGACCAAGATGTTATGATTTGAAATTGTAATGTAGAATCAGTTAAAGGAGAACAAAGGAAGGAAATTAGTGAACAAAAAAGAGACATTTGATCAAGAAGGATCAAGTGTACATTAGTTTAGAGGTGATCTATTATCAAACAACAAAGTGCTAACTATAGGATCAACACTGAGACATTCTAATAGGTGAATCAATTAAATCTCTTAACAAAGTAGTCCTAACAGGCTATATTGAAATCCTATAACAAGGTGCTTACTTAATTATGAGTTGAAGTCCTTTAACAAGGCACACTTTTATCAGGGTGTTGAAATCCTTTAATAGGGTAAGACCTAACAGTCTTTGTAAGCCTTTAACATGGCAAACCTTTCGTAGGGTAGATCATGTTTCATGATAAAACATTGTAACCTTAATTGGATATACTTTATTACTACATTAGTGAATATTTGTGGGTGTCATCCCCACCCCAATTTTACCTTCTCATTGGAGTGTCTTTGGGTAATGATATATTGTGTCACATGTGTGAATGCTTGCTTATTTACATGCTTTAGATGTACATGCTTTACATGGTATTTTAGTTTACTTATTGAATATGTGAGATAGATGGGTGGTGAATATTTTATGGGTCAAAGTTTGAAGCATTGATTCACCTCCCCCACCCCACCCCCCTAAAGAAATTTATCTTTCCTATTGTAATTCCAACACAAGTATCATTACTTAAGGGAACTAGCTCAAGATAAAGAAGTGAGATTGGAGTATGTGAACACTAAGGATAAAATAGATGATATTTTCACTAAGGTTTTACCTAAGGATGCACATGAGTATCTAAGATGTAAGTTAGGGTTGATTCCCCTAGCTAAGGCCACTTAAGCTAAGATGGAGCTCTATATCAAATGAATTTATCAAAATATCTTACAAGTTGATGCAAAAAGTCATATTTTAGGAGTTGCCTAAAGTAGTGAAGATAAATGCATAAGATGTTGTATCTATTGTAAGAAAAGATGATAGATGGAGAATCACATTCAAAGCATTGACATGAGGATATATAAATGCTGAAGATGTATGAGAAAGATGATGTGTCTTTGGCATTGTTTTCAAAGAGGGAGATGTCATGTAGTTACCATCAATTATGAAAAGACAGAGAAGTAAAGTGATGTTGAAAAGAGGTAGAATGCATTAAGAAAGATAAATTAGTAAAATGTTTTTCCAAAAATCAAGGAACTTAGAAGTTTAGGAGTTGTATATCAAAGAGGGAGTTGATTGATTTCATTAACTGATATGATAGTGGGAGTCTAGGTGTTGTTATACCCAGAGGTGCTATGTACCAACATTACATGGATGAGAATCAAAATGAAACTAAAAAGGGCAATTATTGGACACTGAGATGCAAATTAGAATGAAACTAAGGATATTAATAAAGATCTAGTACTAAGCACATAGGGATATTCTTGAAGTAATTACATGTTTTTTTGGATTTCCTGGTAACTAGAGGTGTTGCCATCAATGCCAAAGAGAGAGATTGTTGAGATTACAATTAGAATAATTGTTATGTCTTCATTCATGTCAAACCTTACTGGTGAGACAATTTTTATTTGAGTAGAGTGACATATCAAGATGATTGATGAAATGGATTTAAGAAGAAGAGATAACAAAAGGACCTAGACAAAAGGTTGCGTTATGTGAAACTATAATGGACACTTGAATAGTTAGAACTTGACAAGATAATGTGATTGTTTAATCATAATAAGTGGAGAATATAGTTGTATTGAAGCCTACAAGTAATGATCAAAGGAAAACCAAATGCATAGCCTTGACCAAGAAAAAGAGCAGAAGATTAAGGAGCTAAAAGTATATGACGAGTGATTCTAGTGTTGACTGAGTGACAATATAAGCCTTATAGAATACAATGTCGACCAAACATCAGTATTGACCAAGTATCAAAAAGTGTACCAAATAGAATAGCTAGTATTGACTAAGTAATTCAGTGATGACCAAGTGCCAACATTTCACAATTTGTGAGGAAATCTTGATTTCCAACTGACATAATTGAATTCTTGGAATATGTAAAATATGTTGAAGACAAGGATGGATGACTTGGAGTATTTAATGCATGATAAACTGTGTTTGTGCACTCCTAGGTATGGATTCAAAGAGAAGTATCTAGAAGGGGAGAAGGAGAATAAAATGGTGGAAGCATTCAATGGATTGACCAAATCCTAAGATCTACGAAGATGTTTAAGTGGAAATAAATTAAAGCTACCTATTTAAGGAGGCATAAGGGTAACCTAACTAGTTGTAATTGTTTTTTTGTGTTATTGACTAGTGAACTTAAGAAGGAGGTTGAGAAGAGTTGTGAAGAGGTAAAGTATGATCACTTGAAGAATTGCCAAGCATATCATAGGAAAATATGATAATGGAGGTCAGTCATTGGATCAACATATGAGCTATATTATGATATGTATTTGCAAAGTGAGTTGTATTTATTAGATCAACTTGATGTTACTTTCTAACCATTGCATCAGTTTGAAATCCTTTAATCAAGGTTGGCCTAATAATCATTTGTAAATCTTTTAATCAAGGTGACATTCTAATGGAATGTTCTAAAACCCTCTAACCATAAAAATCCTAATAAGGCTATTAGATCCTTTAATAGGGTCACACCTAACAATGTATATTATAAACTTTAACAAGGTTGACTCCTCACAAACCTCACTTCAACAAAGTAGACATTTGGTAGCATGTTACTGGTGGTCTTTCCCAAATTGAGTTTCCACATTAAATCCTGGCATCATACTTGTGCGGATGTTATTTGAGGTTTTTTATTGTTAATGTTTTAAATTTTGCAAGTTTGTTACTATTAGGACAATGGATTGCAAGTTTTATATTATTGATTATTTTCTATAAATACTGAGATACTTAATGATTGGATCTGAAATATTTTAAGTAATTAGAAGTTGAATTATTACATCTAGACCTTAGGATAACTAATTTACACCCCCCCCCCACATTTATTCTAAATTATTATAACATCTTCATCCAAATCACCATAAAGAAAAGATGTTTTAACATCAAGCTGCTCAAAATGCAAATCTTCAGTAGCCACAATACTTAAGAGAGTACAAATAGAAGTCATTGTAACAACTAGAGAAAATATATCATCAAAATAAATGCCCCTTTTCTGTGCAAATCATTTTAAAACTATCCCAACTTTAAATATTTTGTTACCTCCATCCTCTTCTTTCAACCTGTAAACCCATTTATTCTATAAAGCCCTTTTACTACATGTAACTTACATAAATCCCAAGTCTAATTTTTCAGCAAAGAGTCTATTTCTTTTTCCATTGTAGACTCTCACTAAATCTTTGTATCCACCTGTACAACTTCATCATAACACTAAATAGGTTTAGGAGTATCTATTAATAAAATATAATACAAAGAGGGAGAAAATATTTTTGGAGTTCTACTTAGATGTGTTGATTGTCTAACATTCACTAGGTTTAGTGGTATTTGTTATTTCTATTGTTGTGAAGAATAAGGAACTATTGGAACTACTTCTTTTAGAGTATTATCTAGTACTACATAATCATTTTCTTTCTTCTCATGTTGTTGCAATATATTTTTGTACAACACTTTATCATTGAATATGACATCCCCACTTCTTACAATTTTGTGATTTTCAAAATATGAAATCCTATAAGAAAATTCATCAATTCCATATCCAAAAAATGCACCTTTATTAGATTTAGCTTCCATCTTCATTCTATTTTCAGAATCTATATGTGCAAATGCTTTTGTAGTGCCTCTCGTGTTTGCAGTCAGTACCTGTTTATTTTGATTTGAGAGATACTTGATATTCTTATTATTTTGTACCTTATGATGATCCAAGGGTTGGATGTTATACATTGATTCCATACTATAGATGCTTTATTGCTATGCTATTCAGTTTATCATATTCACATGTTGATGCTATTTTGAGATGACAGTAGATCTATGAGGATATCTAGTTATATGTTTTATTGGACATTTTGGTTGATTATGTTATGAGATGAATTTTATGCTATGGTTATTTACTTCATTGTTGTATCTTTATACTTTCTGTGAATGTGAGTGATGTAAATGGATCAAATAAGTATTTTAATACATGTTGCTTTGGCTATGATATTATATATGTTATACATTGATTCCGTACCATAGATGCTTTATTGCTATGCTGTTCAGTTTATCATATTCACATGTTGATGCTATTTTGAGATGATAGCAGATCTATGAGGATATCTGGTTATATGGTTTATTGGACATTTTAGTTGATTGTGTTATGAGATGAATTTTATGCTATAGTTATTTACTTCAATCTTGTATCTTTACGCTTTTTGTGAACATGAGTGATATAAATGGATCAAATAAGTATTTTAATACATGTTGCTTCGACTATGATATTATATGTAATTGCACTTGATCGTGTATTTTAGTGTGCAGGAATTATATCCCTGGTAGTGGCACATGGAGTTAGTGATTCAACTATTCATATTTACCAATGTCACCCTGTATGGTCGATGTATCCTTATTTTAATTGTTTTAATTAAAACCTCCCAGTGATTAGTAAATCCAACTCATTTGTATTATGTGACTAGACTAGTGAGTGTGTCTATGCATTTAGAAGTTCACATTGTCGCGAAAGTGTTATGTGATTTTCTATAATTTTAGATTTTTGGATTCTAAATCTTTTCAATTTTAATTTTTGGCAGCTTTGCCTTAGGTGAATTTTTGTTACAATAATAACCTATTTTTGTTTGGGTTAATTCGGAGTTTAACTACTCCAGATGGCTATTTTCCATAATCAACTATTCACTCAAAAAAATGAATAAGTATTGGAAAAGTGAATTCATTATTCACTTCTCACTTTTCAGAAATAGAAATTTGAGAGCTATTTTAGAAATCCTATTTTGAAGGATTCTTGTTCTATTCATTCTGGGAGCTATGAGTGTGGGTTTTTCGCGAGGTCAGTCTCATTGGATCTGGTTCGAGAAGTTTATGCTTTGTCATCACTTTCAATAGATTTGGCGGGTGATTTATTTTACTACGTAGGGTTTGGTTTTTTCCCTTTTTGTTTTCAGGTAGGGCCTTCCCATTTTATTGTTTTCACTCTATTTCAACTTTCGTTTCTTGTAGTAGTATGTTAGGAGGTTGAGAACTAGCATTCCCCTCTATTTCTATATGTTGGTTCTACTCAGTTGGTTGGGTATGAACGTTTTTCCTATTTTTGAAATGGGGGTTTGGGGTTTTGAGCTGTTATGCTGGTCATTTTTGCATACGGTGTCCTATTTCATTTATTTTTGGATTTTTGGGGTTTTTGCACCCAAAGGCCAAATTTGTTTTAATTTCAATTTTTTTTCAAAATTTGAGGTTTTTACCTTATTTTTTGTGCCACCCTATTTTCTTGAGTTTTCTTGGCATAATGTGGTTCATGGACCTAGATGATTCGTTGGGATATGGTCTGACCACTTTTGCACTTTATGTTGCATTGGGATGCCTGATGCATCCGTCCTCTCAATTTTGTTTTAGTTGAGGGTCTTTCTGCTTTGTGTTATCATCCAATCCTTGTCTTGTGATCTTCGTGATGGTGGTGTGCCACACACGAGTACGTGTGCATACAATTGTCAGAGGACTTGTGGGTCTCAACCTTCCATGACTTTTTTGGAAGTTATGATCATTTGGGGTTGGGTTGGGATTTTGCATGCCTATGGGTAGTCATCATTGGATGAGCATGGGTAGGGTAGGCTAGCATATGGAGAGGCTTCTATCTTGCAACCTAGTATCGATTGACAGAGGAAGTTTTATATAAGTGATAACTAAATTAAAACATTGGGTGGTAATAAATATAAGATAATAAAATTTGTGGGTTGTGCACTTTCCATCGTGAAGAGTTGTTACCGTAGGTTTTGTGCCTTCTATTGAGTAGAGTAGTTGCCTATACTAGCTTGGGCTTTTGGATGCCAAGTGAATCTCCATGATGTCAGCCCCTATTTAGTAGTCATTGAGATGTTTGAACAGGACCTATAGTTTATGCATTGTCTATGTTTTAGTTTCAGTCATCATACTGCTTGGCGTGTGTGTTAGCCATGGTTTTTGTTTTGTGTGTTTGTGGTTGGATCATTGTCTCCATTAGCACGGTAGGTATGGACCTATGTTTTCCATGTGGTTGTAAGGCCTAGCTACTTACACTACTACTAGGGACCAGTGTTTAGAGACAATCTTGTATCCTAGTGCGACCATTGCTGGATGTGTCCACTTGGTACTTTGGTTTACAGAGTATGCTTCCTTGTGATTTATGCTTTCATTGGGATGTTTTTTTTCATGTTTAGATGATGTTAGTTTTAATGCATTCCTTATTATGATGATTAGCATGTGGTAGGTGATGTTATCTAATTTGTAGGATTATCTTTTGCTTTACTACTAGCATGTTAGATTTTCTTATGTATATATTGTAGCATGTTAGTAGTGACATCCCTATCTTGATAGTACCGATGATCTAATTGGTGGCTTGGGATGTTACACGCGGGGGATGCCTAGGGCCAACGATGGTCTTATGATGCTATTGATGGTTGGGAGGAACTATGTACTTAGTTTGATTTCACTTTACATTGTGATGTTATTTTAGTTACTGTGATGTTTCTTTTTCATACTTTTACTCTTATCTCTAAGATGGTTAGATGTTGTTCTTTCCATATTTCATATTCGGTTTGAGTGTTCTTGCCTCAAAATGTGGATTCGGTACTCCCTAGTGTGGAGGTTTTATTCTCTGTTTTTCTCCTTTTGTGTTCTCCTTTAGTGTTTCTTAAGTTTCCTGGGTGACCATTTATTAGCATGGTGTGACACAAAAATGTATCGCATGCCCTTAGAAATTGTATTGTGTGTCCCCTGATTCTATTGCACGCCTCTTGGAAAAATATTATATGATACTTTCTAGTATCACACCTCCTTGTAACAACTATCACACGATACACTTAAAGTATTGTACATCTTCGAGAGAAGTATCACCTAGTCCTTGAAAGTGTCACTCTCCTTTAGGAATGTCATGCGATACTTTCTAGTGATGTATTAAAGTATCACCTAGGTTTTGTAAAAACTTGTGCGGGCCGACAGCAGGCACTTTTCAATTTCATCTAAACTTTTTGGGAGTTGTTATGGATACCCTCTTTGATGTTTTTTAACCCTATGGTGTTGCATTTTTAATTCAGAATGTATTTGAATCAAATTTAGTTATACGTCTTTCATTTTTGATCTTTTTGGTCAGTAGTGGTGTTTGGAGATTCGTTGTTTGCTGGGATGGTGGTTCAGTCTTTCGTTGTGATCTTTGTGATTTGTGTATGTTGTTGACTTGCACTTGCTCTTGTTTTAAAAAAAAATTATGGCTTGTATTTAATCATTGTTTCCAAGGATCTCCGTGTGGGGCATTACATCTAGTATCAGAGCCTAGTTGCAACATTGGGATCTCTATGTTATGCTTCCACTATGGTTTTGTTTAATGTTGTGTATTGCTATGTTCTATCTTAATTTTTTTCTATTGTTTTGTTCGTTCATGGTTTTGACTCTTATGCTTATGATCCAATTATTCTGACATCACCTTGTTGTTCCCACAGTGATGCCTCTTGCACATAGACCTGGTGGTTGTGGTGGTATCCGTAGTGGTAACTATGGAGATGAACACTAGGAAGAGGAATGTTAGGACAGAGAGGGAGAATGAGGTAATAACACTAATCAAGATGGTGTGGGGGTATTGTTTCCAGTACTCCAGAAGATTCTTGCTTGGTTGGGCCCTTATGTTGAGGATGGAAAATAGGATCATGATTGGGAAGAGGGGTCTCACCATGGGGATTCCCATCACTCTGAGTATAGAGAGGAGGAATGTGAATGTGAGCATTATTTTACTCCACTAGGTGACAAAGGGCACTATCAGGGTGGTTGAGACTACAATAGTGCGTATTCCATTAGATTGGATATCATGAAGTCCCTTTAGAGTTCCAGACTGCCACCATATGATGGAAAGGGAAGTGGCCTCAAGGCTGAGACTTGGTTGTTGGACATGAAGCACTACTTTAGCATGTATCCATATTCAACCAACATGAGGGCCCATTATGAAATTATGTAGTTGAGGGACCACACATTTATTTGGTGGAATATTGAGAGTTAGAAGATTTAGGTTAGTGTTGAAAATCTTACCTAGGAGATCTTTGAGGAGAGGTTTCGAGAGAGATTCTTATCTCCTTAGTTCAAAGAGGCCTGTACTAATGAGTTCCATGTAATCTGGCAAGGAAACATGACTATGGATTAGTACGAGATCTAATTCTTTGAACTTAGGTAGTATTCATGCTACAACAATGATAATTTACTCTTAGCTCATCATTTTATTCGAGGCCTTAAGGCTTCCCTCATTGGAGAAGTCTGCATGCATCAACCTAGGACTCTTGTTCTCACTATTGAGAAGGCCTGTATTGCAGAGGAGAATCTAGCAAGAGGTTTCAATAGCAGATTTGGTTCTCAAAACTAGAGTGCAAAGAATTCAGGGTAGGATGCTCAATATTCTTAGTACTTAGGGAAGGGACAGACCCAGTCAACACCCTCTCAGGGTGGTTCTCATCATAACTTACAGAAGGGTTATTGGACCAAAGGTGGTCAATCTTTTGGTACCTTAGGGAAGAAAGGAGATAATTAGAACTAAGGACAAAAATCTCAGCAAGATCGTCCTCCATAGAGTGGTCAACAACATTCCAGTAGAGGTAGTGCACCATATCCTAGTGCTACTTAGGGTGGTTGTGGGATAGGATCCAACTTTTTTGGGAATTATTATTCTTGTGGATAGCCTGGCCATAAATCTATTGATTGTTTTATCAAGCCATCCATAGGACCTAGTAAGGGTGTAGCGAGATCTGAGCCTACTATAGGAGATGTGGGTAGGAATCACAGAGTCTTTGTGGCAGTTGACAACTATCAAGCTAAGCATCAAGGTAAGGTAGTTGAGGCTACAAGTACGTTGCATGGTATTTCAACTTCAATTTTGTTTGACTCTAGTGCTTCTGATTCTTTTGTTTCAGCATCTCTTGTTCAATGATGTGGGCTAGTGGCAATGCGTCAGGTTTATAGGTGGTAGGTTGAGTTAGCCATGGGTTCCAAGGTGGTTGTTGACTCATTGGTTTTGAGTTGTTGTTTGAATTTGGTAACCTTCACCACTGTAGTGGATTTATGCATTCTACCTCTGGGATCATATGAAATTGTGTTGGGCATGGATTGGCTAGCCACCCATCAGGTGAATATCGATTGTCATCATAAGGTGGTATAGTGTGTTGATGACACAGGTGGGTAGGTGGAACTTTTGGGAATTTAGAGACCAGTCTCACTTCATATGATCTCAGCTAATCAGCTGAAGTGGAGTGTGCAGAAGGGTTGCTAGTTGTTTCTTATGTCTCTCAATGATCTTACGAAGCTAAGGGCCATACGGTGACACTTGATGATCACCCACTTCTTTGTGAGTATGCAGATGTGTTTCTTGATGAGATTCTAGATATGCTGCCATAGTGTGACATTGATTTTTGGATTGATCTTGTACCAGGAGTAGAGAGAATTTCATGAGCTCCTTATTGCATGACTACTTAGGAGTTGAGTGAGCTTAGATTATAGTTGGAGGAATTTTTGGCCAAGGGCCATATTCATCCTAGTGTATCATCGTGGGGTGCACCAGTCATCTTCATGAAGAAGAAGGACGGTTCTTTGCATTTGTGCATTGACTACCGACAGTTGAAAAATGTGAGAGTGAAGAGCCATTATCCTTTTCCAAGGATAGATGACTTGTTCGATTAGATGAAGGGAGCTTGAGTATTCTCAAAGATTGATTTTAAGTTGGGATACCATCAACTTCATATCCAGGAGGCTGACATTCATCGAACAACTTTTCGTACATGGTATAAAGGCATTATGAGTTCATGGTTGTACCCTTTGGGTTAACCAATGCACCATCAATATTTATGAGTTTAATAAATGGTGTATTCTGCACTTACCTTAATCAATGTGTCATTGTATTCCTGGATGACATATTGATCTATTCAAAGACTATGGAGGAGCATGAAGTCCATTTACGTCAGGTATTGCAGTGCTTGAGAGACCATCAGTTGTATGGAAACTTGAGTAAATGTGAGTTCTTCTAGTCCGAGGTGAAGTATTTGGGACATATCATTACTAGTGATGGAATTGTAGTGGATCCAAAGAATATTTGTGCTATCATGGATTAGCTGGTACCCACTAATGTCTTAGAAGTTTGTAGTTTCATGGGATTGGCAACTTACTACCATCACTTCGTGAAAGATTTCTCATGAGTAGCCCATCCCATCACTTCTCTTTAGAGGAAAGGGAAGAAGTTTGTTTGGTCAAACATGTGTGAGGCAATATATAATGCTCTTAAGGAGTGTTTGTCTTGTGCACCAGTCCTTGCAGTGCCTAATCCTATAGGTTATTTCATGGTTTGCATAGATGCTTCATTGGAAGGTGTGGGTTCGGTGTTGACGCAGGATGCTCAAGTGATTGCATATGAGTCTAGAAAACTTAAGGACCATGAGCTTAACGAATCCACTCATGATTTGGAAGTTGTGGCCATAGTGCATGCCCTTATTTTTTGGAGGCATTTTCTTTTGGGATGCATGTTTTAGTTGCATAGTGATCATAGGAGCTTGTAGTATATCTTTACTTAACCAAACTTGAATGCATGATAGCGTCATTGGATGGAGTTCTTGTGTGAGTATGATTTTGATGTTCATTACATTAAAGGGAAGGAGAATTTCATTATGGATGCCTTGAGTAGAAGGTGACATGAAGTATTAGTGATGTCATTAGGAGTGGATTTGTGAGGCCATATCTTAGAGGCTTTACCTAGTGACACTTGGTATCGGGAGGTGATGGTGGAGATTGAGTCAGGATGTACCCTTGAGGGGAGATTTTTAGGTTATATGCTTGAGTCTGATGGACTACTGTGTCACATGGGGTGTATCTATGTACTCGTGTTGGGTGATCTCCGTAACTTAGTTTTGTCTAAAGTGCATCATGCACTATATTCTGAACATCCAAGTGTTAAGAAGATGCATGCTAATCTCAAATAGCTGTACTTCTGGGTAGGGATGAGACATGATGTTGCTAATTTTGTTGCTAGATGCCTTGAGTGCCAGAGAGTGAAAGCAGTGCATCAGCATCTGACAGGTCTTTTGCAGCCACATACCATTCTAGAAATGAAGTGGGATACGATATCTATTGATTTTATCACAGGGTTGCCTATGTCATAATGGAGACATGATTGTATCATGGTGACAGGGGACACGTTGTCCAAGGTAGCACATTTTTCACCCATGAGAGCATCCTACATAGCTTCTTTTGTAGTTCATGATTTCTTGGAAGATATTGTTCATTTGCATGGGATCCCTCGTTGGATTATTTGAGATAGAGATCTAGTGTTTACTTTTGCACTGTGGACATCTCTCCAACATGCGTTGGGTGCTTATCTCAATTTTAGTTCGGCTTATCACCCATAGACTAATGGTTAGACTGAGAGAGTAAATCAAACTCTGAAGGATATGCTTTGCATGTATGTTATGGATAGGTAGGTGAAGTGGGAGGACTATTTGTACCTTGTTGAGTTTGCATACAACAATGGGTATCATAGTTCTCTTGGCATGTCACCTTTTAAGGCCTTGTACAATAGACCATGCTATATCCCTTTAAGTTGGGATCATTTAGAGGAACACATTCTTTTGGGTCCAAATATGCTTCAGGATATGGAGTAGTAGGTTGTTCACATTAGGGAAAATTTGGTTACTACTTAGGAAAGGTAGAAGAAGTATGCAAATGCCCATAGGTTGAATCATCACTTTTCTATTGGTGACAGGGTGTTTTTAAGAGTACATTTGAGGAAGAGCCCCATCCATTATGGGAAAGGCTCTATGTTGGCACCATGTTTTGTCAGACCTTTTGAGATCCTCGAGAGGATTGGTTCTATTGCTTATCGACTAGCATTGTCATCTAGCTTATCGTGCATTCACGATGTTTTTCATGTTTTTGCATTGAGAAATATATTCTAGATGTGACCCATGTTCTTGATTGGGATGCTTTGCAGGTAGTAGATCGATAGCTTACTTTGGAGCCCATTCGTATCCTATAGCATCAGAGGTTGACCTTGTGAGGTCGAGACATATAGAAGGTAAGGGTCTAATGGGACCCAAGCAATGAGACCTTTGCAACTTGGGAGGATGCTACATGATTGAGGGGATTGTACCCTTATCTTTTTGTTGGCTTTCAGGAGTAAGCCTATGCTAGGGGGGGAGGATTTAGTGCCTCTCCTATTTGTAGTCTGTAACTTGTTTATTTTGATTCGAGAGATACTTGATACTCTTATTATTTTGTGCCTTATGATGACCTGAGGATTAGATGTTATACTCTGATTCAGTACCATAGATGCTTTACTGCTATGTTGTTTAGTTTATCATATTCGCATGTTGATGCTATTTTGAGATGACAATAGATCTATGAGGATATCTGTTTATATGGTTTATTGGACATTTTGGTTGATTATGTTATGAGATGAATTTTATGCTATGGTTATTTACTTCATTCTTGTATCTTTACACTTTTTGCAAACGTGAGTGATTTAAATAGATCAAATAAGTATTTTAATACATGTTGCTTCGGCTATGATATTATATGCAATTGCACTTGATTGTGTATTTTAGTGTGCAGGAATTATATCCCTGACAATGGCACATGGAGTTAGTGATTCAACTATTCATATTTACTAATGTCGCCCTGTATGGTCGATGTATCCTTATTTTAATTGTTTTAATTAAAACCTCTCAGTGATTAGTAAATTCGAACTCATTTGCATTATGTGACTAGACCAGTGAGCGTTTCTGTGCATTTAGAAGTTCACATTTTCGTGAAAGTGTTATGTGATTTTTTGTAATTTTGGGTTTTTAATATTTTCAGATTTAATTTCTGATAGCTTTGCCTTAGGTGAATTTCTATTATAAATAATAACCTATTTTCATTTGGGATAATTTAGAGTTTAACTACTCTAGCTGGCTATTTTCCATAATCGACTATTCACTTAAAAAAATGAATAAGTATTGGAAAAGTGAATTTATTATTCAATTCTCACTTTTCAAAAATACAAATTTGAGAGCTATTTTAGAAATCCTCTTTTGAAGGATTCTTGTTTTGTTCATTTTGGGAGCTGTGAGCATGGGTTTTTTGCGAGGTTAGTCTCGTTGGATCCAACTCGGGGAGTTTATGCTTTGCTGTCACTTTCAACAAATTTGGCAGGTGATATATTTTATTTTGCAGGGCTTAGTTTCTGCCCTTTTTGTTGTCAGGTACGACCTTCCCGTTTTATTATTTTCATTCCATTTCAACTTTTATTTCTTGTAGTAGTATATTAGGAGGTTGAGAACTAGTGTTCCCCTCTGTTTCTATATGTTGGTTCTGCTTGGTTGGTCAGGTATGAATGTTTTCCCTATTTATGAAATAGGGGTTTGGGGTTTTGAGCTGTTATGCTGACCATTTTTTCATACGGTGTCCTATTTCATTAAATTTTTTATATTTGGGGCTTTTGCACCCAAAGGCCAAATGGGTTTTAATTTTAGATTTTTTCCAAAATTTGGGGTTTTTATCTCATTTTGTTTTCTTGGCACAATGTGGTTTGTGGACCTAGATGATCTGTTGGGATATTTGTCAGACCACTTTTGCACTTTATATTACATTGGGATGCGTGATGCATCTGTCCTCTTGATTCTATTTTAGTTGAGGGACTTTCTGCTTTGTGTTCTCATCCAGTCCTTGTCTTATGATCTTCATGATGGTGGTGTGCCACACACAAGTACGTGCACCTACGATTGTCGTAGGACTTGCGAGTCTCAACCTTTCATGATTTTTCTAAAAGTTATGATCATTTGTGGTTGGATTGGGATTTTGCATGCCTACGGGCACTCATCATTGGATGAGCATGGGTAGGGTAGGGTAGCATATGAAAGGGCTTCTATCCTGCAACCTGGTGACTATTTCCCAGTTGGAAAAGGAAGTTTTATATAAGTCATAACTAAAATAAAACATTGGGTGGTAATAAATATAAGATAATAAAATGTGTGGGTTGTGCGCCTTCCATCGTGAAGAGTTGCTGCCCTAGGTTGTGCACCTTCTATTGAGAAGAGTAGCTTCCTATACTAGCTTGGCATTTTGGATGCCAAGCAACTCTCCATGATGTTAGCCCCTACTTAGTAGCCATTGAGATGTCTGATCAGGACCTATAGTTTATGCATTGTCTATGTTTTGGTTTCAGTCATCATACTGCTTGGCATGTGTGTTAGTCATTGTTGTTGTTTTGTGTGTTTGTGGTTGGATCATTGTCTCCATCAACATGGTGGGTGTGGGCCTACAAGTACCATGTGGTTGGGAGGCATAGCTACCTACACCACTGTTAGGGACCAATGTTTAGACATGATCTTGTATCCTAGTGCTACTATTGCTAGATGTGTTCACTTGGTACTTTGACTTATAGAGTATGCTTCCTTGTGATTTATGCTTTTATGTTTAGATGATGTTAGTTTTAACACATTCCTTATTATGATGATTAGCATGTGGTAGGTGATGTTATCTACCTTTTAGGATTATCTTTTTCTTTACTACTAGCACGTTAGATTTCCTTATGCATATATTGTAGCATGTTAGTAGTGGCATCCCTATCATGATAGTACCAATGATCTGATTGGTGGCTTGGGATGTTACATGTGGGGGATGGCTAGGGCCCACGATGATCTTATGATGCTATTGATAGTTGGGAGGAACTACATACTTAGTTTGATTTCACTGTACATTGTGATGTTATTTCAGTTACTATGATGTTTCCTTTCTGTACTTTTACTCTTATCTCTGAGATGGTTAGATGTTGTTCTTTCTGTATTTCATATTTGGTTTGAGTGTTCTTGCCTCGAAATGTGGATCTGGTACTCCCCTGTGTGGAGGTTTTATTCTTTGTTTTTCTCCTTTTGTGTTCTCCTTTAGTGTTTTTAAAGTTTCCAAGGCAACCATTTATCAACATGGTGTGACATAAAATTGTATCGTACGCCCTTAGAAATTGTATCGTGCGTCCCCTAATTCTATTGCACACCTCTTGGAGAAATATCATACGATACTTTTCAGTATCTCACCTCCTTGTAAGAGCTATTGTACAATACCCTTAAAGTATCGTACGCCTTCAAGAGAAGTATCGCCTAGTCCTTGAAAGTATCACCCTCCTTCTTTAGGAATGTCGCGTGATACTTTCCAGTATTGTATTAAAGTATCACCTAGGTTTTGTAAAAACTTGTGCGAGTGGGCAGCGGGCACTTTGTGGTTTCATTCAAAATTTTTGGGAGTTTTTCTAGATACCCTCTTTAGTTTTCTTCAACTCTATGGTGTCACATTTTGAATTCAGAATGTGTTCGAATAGAATTTTCTTATGTGTCTTTCATTTTCAGTCTTTTTGGTCAATAGTGGTGTTTGGAGATTCGTTGTTTGTTGGGATGGTGGTTCAATCTTCTATTTCAATCTTTGTGATCCATGTATGTTGTTGACTTGCACTTGCTCTTGTTTAAAAAAAAAAAATTGGCTTGTATTTCATCCTTGTTTCCAAGGATCTCTGGGCAGGGCATTACAACTTCACAACTAAAGGTTCTAAGAAAAGAATAACTCACCTTCTTACTAGTCCATGCTTCCTCTAGAATACCACAACCCAAAGTAATAGAGGGACCTCTATTAATCAAGTATAAAGTAATATTGATAACCACCACCCATATGTTTAAGGGTATCACAACATGCAACCTCATGCTCCTTACACACTTAATTATTGTCATGTTCATGTGTTCAATCACTCAATTTTGTTGTGGATTCCTCAAAACAATTTTCTACCTATAAATACCATTAGTGGAACAATAATATTCAAATTTATTGCCACAATACTCACAACCATTATTAGATCTGAGACATATTAATCTTTTCCTAGTCTCATTTTAAACTGAGTATTTCCATTTCTTAAAAGTTATAAATACACTAGATTTCTGTCCAAGGAAATAAACCCATACTTTCCTAGTTGCATCATCAATGAATGTAACATAATAATGAAAGCCACCAAGAGAAGATACCTCAGCTACTCCCCACACATTTGTATGCACAAGCTCTAAATTTTCACTTTTTTTCTTCTTTTCATTCTTCACAAAACTCATTCTTTTTTTCTTTCCATATGCATAACTTTCACATAAATCCATATTGACACATTTGAGACTTGGTAAAAATTTCTTTAAATGAATTAATTTCGTACATTTCTCACTCATGTGTCATATAGTCGTATTAGAACTTACAATATTTACTTGTTTTCCCTGCTCAATTGTAACAACTATTCTAGAACATTCATTTTTGTCTAAAACAATTAAAGTATAAGGAAATATATGAGTTGTACAAAGATATAAGGTGCCTAATTTCACACCTTTTGCTACTACTAGGGAACCTTTTGAAACCTTACAATTTTTACCATCAAAAGTAATTGTGAAACCCTCATCACCTAGTTTCTCTACTGAAATTAAATTCCTACTCAACCTTAGAACATGTCTTATCTCTTATGGTATCCAATGATTCTCATTCTACAACTTAATTTTAATTTTCTCCTTTTCAACACTCTAACATGGTTCATTATCTCCCAAATAAACAAGCCCAAAATGTTGAAGTTGATGAACGATCAACCCCACACCTCCCAAGAATCACATGAATGCAAGCATATGCTACAAAAGAGAGAAGAAAAAGACTATGGAGGCAAAAATTGCCAGATCCATAGATAGACATTCTTGATGAGCAAAGAAGTAGATTGCTATAATAAAAACTGAATGAATGTTTACAATGAGATATTGTCCTTATAAAGGAAATCGAAACTCTAAAAGGTCTAACCTAGGTTGCATCATAATAATTAATAAAATAAATTAATTATATTTCTAAAGTTTAGCTTAAGTGAACTAGATTTAATTAGGAAATATCTAATTACTCTAACAACCCCCTTAAGATAAACTTAGGGAGTAGCTAAAAACCTAGAAACTACTATTGAAAGTAGATTTGGGTCCTAACAAACAAGGCCTAATGAGGTACCCAAGCATAACCAAATCTTTGAAAAGAGGAGAAATAGAGAAAACCACATGGGAAAAACCCTACTCCAAAAAGAGATAGAAACAATGCTAAAAAGATTAGTGAAGGACTGAAGAAGCCTCCAAGATAGGAACAAAAGATGATCATGAAGAACACCAATAAAGCATGTAGAAGCTATAAAGCTCTATCAAAAGTAACTGCTGATTTGAAGAACCCCCCCTAAAATAGAACTTGACTAGGTAGAGAAGACTATAGTCTATATCAAATTAGGAGGCACACAAAGGCAAACAATTGAACTTGAAGATACATATGGCATGAAAAACCAAATCTTGAAGAGCTAATCAATCAAACTAAGGAAGCATGAGAAACAACAAAAGAACCCTCCCAATGTAGACAAGGGTGAGATGATAGGCAACTAATAAAGTGGGCCAAAAGAACTGTATGTCAAGGAACCATGATCAAGATGCACAAAAGACTACATATGTGTGTACTGAGGTGATCAATCTCAGACACATCATGCGGCTAATGTCATGGAAGGGACACTCACTGGATAAAAGAAGATGACAAAAAAAGGCAAAAACATCAACCCCCCATGGCATTTTATTAGAGCAGTGCATGTATAATAAGGAACAAGATATGGTGAATCCCAAGAATGTAATAATTTGCATGAGTGTTCTCAAATGACACTGCTCAAAGTAGAAGGCAAACAAAGGCAAATAACTGAAACAAAAATACAGATGCATATAGGCACTTTATCTTAGTGTGTTTGCAAGAATGCATACAAATGGTGTCTAAATAGACCAGAGGAGACATAATACTAATACAAAAGATAGTACAAGTCACGATGAATCATCTAAAGAAAACAAAATGATCCCCAAGCTTGAAACAACCAAGTTATCCACCATAATGCAAAAATGAAAAAGACTAAATAGAATGTGCCTAGAGTAGAATTCAGAAAAACAACCAGCATCATTGGAAAGAACTTAGAAAGACCTTTCCAATGATATAAATAATTCTCAAATCAAAGATCAGATGCTCAAGATATGTCTCCCAGAGTGCAAAAAGGAACTCAAGACTTTGATTGTAGAAAAAGCCATAAAAAATGCATCAAAACTTAAAACTAACTATATCACTATGACAGACTTGGAACCATCTTTCTGGGGATATCTTGTTTGCAAAAAATGGAGTCTGTATGCTCAAGGTATGAGCAAAAATATGAAGGTAGGTCCAAACAGAGGCCAAGAAGGTGATAGGAAGTGGTGATGCAATGCTGATCTGGTGTTGACATCAGCAAGTGACAAGCCCAAATTTGATGGTAAAAAAGTCATCAAGGAAAAAGAATACCATAAAATAAACCCTATCAAAAAAAAAAATTTTGACTGCTAGAAACACAATGTCAAACAAAGGGTTGTATTAAAAAGTAGTGGCCAAGTATGAGCATGGTTGGAGATTCTTTTTAAATAAAAAGCTATTCAAAAAAATGACAACCAAACATGCACAAATTTTGAACCAAAAAATGCCATATTTCTAAAAAAATATTCCATATTAAAAAAATATGGATGGTCCCACACCAAATAAGTCTATCCACATGAAAAAATGGAGGTCTTGGGATCACTAATAGTGCACAGGAAACTATACATGCAAAGAGCAATTAATCCCATAAAAAGGTATGCATGGGAACATAGAGCAGAGGATAATCCAATGCTAAAGAACCAATCAAGCAACACAAAAGTTTGGAATTCATGATAAACTAGTTCAAAACATTTTAAAAGCACCCTGAACACAACAAAACACCCAATATCCATTGAAAAAATCTCTCCAAAAAAACTCAAAAAAGGGTCCAACAAGGCATGAGGAAAAGAAGGTTAGAAATTGCTGATGTGACCATAAAATCCCCCACCACTCATAGCGTTGAATATTCCAAAAAGTGTGGCTCCACCATCAGTTCTAAATGCCATTGATGAGACACATCACCACCTTGGGTTCCCAAAAAGATGGCATAAATCTCCAAAATACCCCTAGCTAAATAATTCGTTCCCATAAAATTTTGATAATCACACCCTCAAAATTGCCAAACCGCCAAAGGTAAAGATGAAAAATACCATTGAATTGTAATTGTTGCACCTGAAGTCAAGGTGGAAGTCTATTGGATGATGTGGTATAGCCCACGGTTAGTGTCATCACTAGAAAATAATGCCAAGGGAAAGCAACAAAAAAGAGTTGAATGCCATGTCTTCCTTCCAAATCATAGAGAAGCATCTTGGAGTAGGGGTGTACATGGCCCAAAAATTGCCAATGATGCTAAATACCATCAAATCCCTCCAAACCACCAAAAACCAAAGCATGGTTCCTGAATAGGGCTAAAGTGGAGGTCATCATGGGTTGGTATATAATGCATGTAGGAGGGGGCCAAGGTGCATTAAGGCCTGTAGTAGCATTGACCTACCAATCAGTAAAATAGAGCAAGAAAAAAAGTTGAAACCAGAGGTGACATGATCATTGGGTGTCAAGCATGACATGTGCAAGGGAAAAATAGATGCCCAAAACTATCAAGAAAAAAATATAGGCCACCAAGTGGAATAAGTGCATGGGATAGTACTAGCAAAATGTGGGCCTTGCAACACCCTCCATTAGCCATAAATCAGTGGCTGAAATAGCATGGTAGACAAGGGACCACCAACAAGGACATTGACACACATGTCCCAAAATGGGTCTACACCAAAATGATTTCTGTAAAATGAAGGAGGAGGTTTACAAAATGGCTACCCATAAGGACAAACCCTAACATGCACACAAGTACCAAGGGGTTCTACATCAATAGTAAGGAATGATAGGGGGTCCGCAGGTAGGGCTTTTAAGGGCATGTGTCATTCAAAATATGTGACCTCAAAAAAAAAAATTTCAGCACAATATTTTTATTTGTAAAGAGAACAAACAAAAAAATTCCTCCAACTTATTATTTTTGAAAGTAAAATAATCTTTTCCTCGATTTGTGTGCCCATACCAATATGGCCTTGGTGCAAAAATTTTTAGCCTTAGATTTCAACAACATTCAAATTGGATGTATTTTATATGAAAATGGGGGTTTTCAAGCACTCTGAGATCAATAGTGATGTCCATTTTTTCTCCAAGTTCCCCCAAAATAGGCCCCCTAGATCTAATACAAAACACTTTTGAAAACTAAAATGCTTTGAAAGAGAAAACTCAGAGCTAAAAACCAATGCCAAATCTCTCACGAATAGAATAGGGGCATGAAGATCTAGAGCATTGATACCATGTTTAAGTTGATGAACGATCAATCCCACAACTCTCAAGAATCACTTGCATGCAAACACCTGCTATAGAAGAGAGAAGCAAAAGACTATGGAGGCAAAAATTTCTAGATCCATAGACAATACATTCTTGATGAGCAAAAAAGTAGATTGCTATAATCAAAATTGAATGAATGTTTACAATAAGAGATCATCCTTATAAAGGAGATCGAAACCTTAAAAAGGTCTAACCTAGGTTGCATTATAATAATTAATAAAAGAGATTAATTATTATATGCTTAAAGTTTAGCTTAAGTGAACTCGAGTTAATTAGAAAATATCTAATTACTCTAACACAAAATCCCCATGGACATAGTCAAGAAAATAACCTCTATAGAGTCTATGGGGAGTAGCATGCAATGAAGCCCCTCAATCTAAAGCCCATGAATCATTAATATTTTCTAAAGAAAGAAGAAAAGAATCCTCTTCAAATTTGTTACTTACCACATTTGCCTCCTTGTTCCCTTCTTTTTTGTCTCCATTCTTCTTTTGAGTCCAACAATCTTTCTTCTTATGTCCTGGTTTCCCATAGTACCAACAATGTCTTGGTCATTTGGATTAAGACTTCTTTACCTTTGATTTTCCTCTTGATTTTCCACAATTTCCAATATTGTTTCCTCTCACATTCATTCTGCATCTACTTTATGCATTCAAAATACTTCTTGATGTAGATCCACCTGAGATTTTCTTACGAGTTTCCTCACTCATAATAACAACAATCACATCATCAAATTTTGGGGTATTAGACCCATAAATAGAATTACTCATATCGATTACTAAGCCATTCTAGCTTTCAGACAAAGAACACAAAATCAAGAGAGCACTAATTTATTCATCAAAATTAACATTTATAGAAGACAATTGACTGGTAACTATATTATACTCATTTAAATGATCAACAATTGATTCACTTTCTACCATCTTCATATTAAATAAATGCTTAATGAGAAATACCTTGTTTGAAGTAGAGGGCTTTTCATACAACTTTGCTAGGGTTTGCATCAACTCTTTAGTCATCTTCACTTATGCAATATTAAATGCCACAGATTGTGTTAGGCATAATCAAATACTTCCAAGTGTCTTTCTATCCAAAATATCCTAGTTCTCATCTATCATAATAATCAGTTTCTTGGTTTTTCTTTATAATGGCTAACATAAATCCTCCTGATAAAGATAGTCCTCCATTTTAATTTTCCATAACTGAAAGTTCTACCCATTAAACTTCTCAACCTTTAGTTTACCTTCATCTGCCATCATTTCTACTCAACCTTGAGACTTCCGCTCAATTTTAAGACCTTCCTACATAGGATAACTAAAACAACCTCGTTCTAATAAAACTTATTAGGAATTAAAGAGACATAAATAACAATTACATGAAAATATATACAATATCATAAAATAATAAGTTGCATTGAAGAGAGCACATGACAAAATGATTTAATGTGGTTTACCCAATCCTTGGGCTACATCTACTAAATAGTGAGTCCAATATTTTTTATTATCCAGTGGTTACAACTTGATTACAATATATAATCCCTTATAACTCAATACTACCACAAGAAGCTACCATCTCATGACACATTATGAAATCACTAACCTTGAGGAATTTTATATAAGATTTTTTCCACTTTAAAAACTAGGGCTAGATTAATTACCACATGTGGGCCCTAAAAAATAATAGTAGATAAAATAGCTCCCAAAAAAATTCTTAGGGGCTATTGCCCTCAACTTTATTAGGGGCTATTGTCACCAAACCCCTACTTAGTGCCAACCCATCCTTGAACCTTGTTGAGGAATTATGACGAGTGTATAAAACTTCCCTAATCAATCACCATAAAATTTAGATCTAGTCATTAAGTAACTTGGTCTCTATAGTAAATAATCATCAAAATTTATAGAATGTCAATCATTAACAATAAAACATCTCAAATAACGTCTAGACAAGTATGGCATTATTATTTAATGTAGAAACCCAATTTGGGAAAAACCATCAGTAACATGCTACCAATTTTCACTCTTATGAAGTGATCTATGTGAGGAACCAAACTTATTAAAGGTTGCAAGCACATTATTAAATGTCACCTTGTTAAAGGATTTAATCACCTTTTTAGGAGTGGCTTGGTTAGAGGGCTTTAAATTTTTTTTTTAGTATGTCACCTTGATTAAAGGATTTCAATACTGATATAATGGTTAGAAAGTAACAACGGTTGATTTGATAAATACAATTCACTTTGTAAATACAGATCACAATGTAGCTCATATGCTTCACTATCTGACCTCTATTATCATGTCTATCTCTAATCTACTTGGCAATCCTTCAAGAGACCATACCTCATCTCTTCATAACTCTTTGAAGGAAATTTTCCACAAGGGCTCACTTGATGACATATCTAGTTTAAAATATTCAATGGGTGTAGATTCTAAGGAAAATTGATGTTTGAATATAGGATCAAACTCCTAAACATAATCTAGATTCACTATCGCTCAAGTACTAAGCCTTGGTGGAAAACCTTGGTTCATCTTCTCCTTAGTGGGTTTCCAACCCATGAAGATGATTTTTTGCAAAATAGAGGGAAGTAAAATATAATATGCTGAGTGACATCCAAGTGGATCCATGTACCTTATCTAAACATCTTTAGCAACCAATCATGTGGTCATGATAGATTTGATCAATAAAGAAGCATTGGTAGAAAGATGGAAGTTTCCTTGTCTTTGACGGGTTTCCAATCCATGAAGGCAACTCTTTGACTATGTAGAGAAATTAGGTCAATAGGTAAAATTTGTCTCTCATGCCGAATCTATCACATGTTAAGATGATATTGGATTGAAATTAACTATTACAGGAGGAAGATATGGCCAGGATCTTATTGTGGCAGATTTTCATCAACGAAGTACCATAGGTGGAACTTTCTGAAACTAAAAGGAAAATAGAAAAGAAAATAACGAGTTAATGGAAAGTTACCATTACATCCAATAGAATAGTGAAAAGAACTTTAAATGTCCATTGAATATTTGCATTTACTCTTTAACAAGTATTTCCTTAAATTTTACTTGTGTGGCACAAATTTTGAAGTTCAATGGATGAATTGAGGTCCTTGTATAAAAACACATAGGCAATTGAATGAGTTACCTTGCTTCCCTGATTTCTCATTTTATCAGTAGACATAGCTTTTGAAAGCCAATAATTGTAGTGTCCATTGTCTTATTCACTTTTGATTCAAAATCTCATTCATAAGCTATGGCTACTAAGTTCACGAGTTTTGATGGTTTGATTGGGATTAAGTTTGAACTACAAGACTTCCAAGAGAGATTAAAATTTGAACGCATCCATCCCATCATTGAGAAGCTTCAAGGATGTGGTTTGGTCAAAGCCACTAGTTTCTCAGTTGTAAGTCAAGCCCTAGAACTCATTTATGAATGTATCCAACATTAAAATCTAGAAACCAAATAAATAGTTCTACATGATGAAATTGTATTGATTTTAATCGACTAACAAATGGCGGTGAATTACCGTCATGTGTCAGAAAGGGAGGATTTTTCTAACCTAACTATCAGTGGGGCTGTTTCAAGATTCTTGGTGAAGAAGAAGATTTGCAGGAACAAGATCATTTGAACTTGGTTCCAAAAGCCATGGAGTGACAAAAGAAAAGCCCCCAAAACTTTGTTTGGAACCAACCTCAAACCAGAGATAATCAACATTTTGGTTCTTCTACATAGATTGAGAGGTGAAGTAGAAGCCCTAAATTTTGTTGAACAATACTTCTTCTTGGTTCAAGTTATATGCTCAGATACACATTATATTGATTGGGTGCAAGAGGTAAGTGAGATTCTATCCAATTCTCTCCAAGCAACCAAGTTTTACAATTCATTTTATATGTCTTCATTCTTGATTTATATGCTGGCATCTTTGCAATTATGGCCATGTCTTCCATGCTTAGATGACTTCCCTAATGATGTCAAGTCCTATGAATTTTATCCATGTCTCTAGTTGCATAATAGTTATGTAGATTATTTAAAAGTGAATGACACATTTACTATGAGAATTTTTAGGGAATTGCAAGGGTGCCTAGAAAGGAGATTCTTCCCTGAAGCCATGGCCGCCATCAGTTAATTTGGCTATTATTTTATTTAGTTTTCATCTTTTTCTTACCTGCATCTTATAGCTTTTGATGGATTTCCTCTTAAACTACCAAGCTATCTGAATGATATGATGGTTTTGGTAGAGATCATTTGACAAGATCTACAAGTGAACACCTTGAGTGGAATTCTAAAGAAGAAAGGATACGAGTTCCCTATGAAGGTTCGAGCACTCATTTGTGACACCCGATTTGATGCCAAGAATATGATGAAGGCTTTTGAGAAGAAGTACAAGTGGAACATGTATGTGTTGGAATTTAAGGTAGGCAAGGTTACTGAGAGGTGATGGATGAATTAGGAACCAATAAAACTTTATCTTACTTCACCAATTAATCCTTCATATAATATTATGATCTAATTGTATGCATGAAAGAATGAAAGTTAATAAATATTCATAACACTTTGACACAAGATATGGTAACCCAAAAACCTTCCATTTAGAAAGTAAAACAAGGGTGGAGATGATACCCACAAGCTTTAATACTACAATATAAAGTTAACCTATTAAGGCTTATAATTGACCACTTCTTGTGATCTTCCTATTAGGAGAAATAAGGATTGTGAGGTCCACCTTGTTAAAGAAATTGCAAACATAAAATAAAGTATGCATTTAGTTAAGAGATTTAGCAAAGACTATTAAGTTTACCCTATTAAAGGATTTGATTGATACACCTATTAGGATGAACCAGGGGCTGATCTATGATCTGTAACTCTAATTTGCTGAGTGAGATTTCTTGTATTCTAATGATCACCTGACTATGATAGATAAATATATGCTATCCCTTATACTACTTGTAGCCTTCTTTAATTCACACTTCTACTCATCATATACTCTTCACATTCATACTTGGATATGATACAATGTATTACATTTATACCAATACAAACCATAACTTACTAGAGTTGGCTACAATACCAATTTCATCATAATTCACAAAGTCGACCCAACTGTTGTAACTTGAGTTTTGAAGACAAAATTGGTGATGTTCTAATACATGGAAAACATTGTAAATGCTTGACAATATTTGGCACTTAGTTGGACTCGAAGCTTGGTCCATACTAATCACTTCCAAGTAGCTTAAACTTGGTCAACACTGTGTGACTCAGTGAATACTGAGAAACTCGATAGCAATTGGATCACTTGGTTGACACTGCATGACTTGGTCAATATTAGATCCACTTTGTTAACTCTATGAGCTTGGTAGACATTGTTGGACTTGGTTAACACTATAGAGATCGATTGACATTATGATCTTCTTTACTTCCACTGAATAGCTTAATAGGCTTTGCTATGCTCAGTTTGCACTGTACATTGTTTATGAAGCTCGGTAAACACTGTGTAGCTTGGCAAACACTACAAACTGACTCAGGTGCTCAATAGATAGTGTATTTTGAATACTTGGTTTGGGAACAACTAAATCACTTGGTTAACATTGCAAATTGAATGATAAGATTTGTAGCAACTGTAGAGCTCAGTAGCAATGTAAGCAATTGACTAAGCATTGAGTCACTAATAGACAAATTAACCTTTATGTCAATAGTATGAGGTCTTGAGACCTATGTTCGACCTCAATAGATATGTTAAGGATGTTCTGCATATTGGAAGTGTAATAAAGCTGGTCAGCACAATTAAAGACTACTGGGCTAACTGCAAGGATTAATTCAAAAGCTGTGATTTGCAAGATTAATAGTAGATCAAGTTAAGCTATACAAAGTAAATACAGATGTGGATGGAATTGAAGATGATGGTCAGAATATGTATAACACAACTTATTTGACCAAGTTAAAGGACACTCCTATAAGCTCTAAACCATTCAGAGATTTCACAAAAGACTTGGACATGATGATGGCAATAATCTACAAAAGGACTGGGAAGTGGGTCGATTAGAATATAACACAAAAGAAAAGAAGTAAAGTTACATTTGACTAGTCCACTCTAGACATAGCTACAACATCATCTTCCCCTACGAACACTTCAGGCACAATTCCATTTCTCACTCAAGGCCCAACTCAACCAGCCAATGAAGGTGACCAACCTCCTAAGAAGAATATCCCATTAAATGAAACTTTTCAAGATGGTTTAGTGCCCATGATCAGAACAAAGTTAGAAGATGAGAAGAAGAAAGTAGAGGAACTAAAAGACACTACAGTTATAATGGCTCTTCCTTCCCACATCAGTCTAATTCCATCTATAAGTGCAACACTAATCTTGCCAAGTAGTCCCCAAATACAAGTAGTTGACCTTGGAGATGGTGGGACTAGTGAGAGAGAATCCACAAAGTTAGATGAAGTAGTGAAGAAGACATCCGAAGTAGAGAAGATCCCTAAAGCTCCAAAATTCATTTCCCCTATTTTAGAAAATCCTTTCTCCTCATCTTTGAAGGCCTTGAATTTAGCTAAGAGAAAGATGTTCAGTGTGGACACACTAGGGATTGCCTCCAAAGTAATCAACATAAGTCATTTCTCAAAAATACTTTAGACAAAAAAAGGAAGAGGATAGAAGATGGGGCTCCAAACAAAGAGACTCTGTCTCTAGCCATCCACTTTGGGTCGGCATTGAGAAAAGTGAAGAAGTTGAAGACCTTGTCTATCCTTGGCCAAGATCTAGATACGGGACACCTAACTATGGAGATCACCAAGCCCACTAGATAAGGTAGGATTGAGGACCTAACTATAGCTGATTTCCAACTATAGACTCTGGAGTTGGGAGAAGTTAGGCATGATACCAAAGTAGGCTTATGGAGAGTGACTAACAAAGTAATATAAGAACTTGAAGATCTCAAGCTTGCCAAGGTTAGATTGAAGGTGAAGATCCATGAGCTCAACTACTTCATCACGTAATTAGTTGCCCCTTTAGCAAGCATTTTGGGAATCCCACCTACCAATGATCAGAAAACTATAGACATTCAAGCCATCATCTCTCAACTTCAAGAAGACAAGCATTTTGGGAAAATTAGTAAGAGTTGGAGTGAGAAAATCAAGCCCAAATGACTTGTAGTTATAAATCAACTCGACAATGTAGTATTGAGGCTTGAGATAGAAAAAGATAACATCCTAGCTAATTGGGCAACTTGGGCAGTAGAAAAGGAAAAATATGAAGATTACATCTCTCTCCTACATATGATCATCCAAATGAAGTCCAAAGAAGTAGTTGAAGCCAATATTCTACAAAAAGGAGATGAGCCTTTGTTTGAATGGCAACAGAGCTTGCAATTCAAAGCAGACATGATCTCTTTAGTAGAAGAAGGGTTGCATAAGATATAAAGTAAAGTTAAAGAGGAGAAAGATAAGGATTACAAGTTGCTGAAAGGCCTACACACTGACTCCCAAACAAGTGTACAAGGGAAATGAGTAGTAGGATTCACTGTTATGCAAAATACTTTATCTAATTACTTGGATAAATTAATAGAGAGATCTAATGGCCATTAGAAAAAAGTGTCAAATCTCCAATGCCTCAATATATGCAACATGTGACAACAAAAGAAATGAAAGAACAGTTGAGTGCAATCAAGGACTTGGCCAAAGAACACTCCAAGTGGCTTATCAGATACACCAATGTCCATGTCAATAGACATAAGGAGCTCATTCCAATCATCATTTTTGCTAAGGCCCATAAGATGAAATTAGAGAAGGGGAAGAAAATAAAATGATATTTCTCTTGCTCTTTCATATTCTGATGTGAAATTGTAATTGATAATTGGCTTCTTTCCATTTGTCATTTTTGAGAAGATGAACCAATTTAGTTCCTTTTTGTAATAGTTCATCTCAAAATCCTATATGTATTCAATAGAAAGATTAATGAAAAGTTGACTAATTTTTGGTGTGAAATAATTCATATTGCAGAGACAAATTGAAGGTGTTTTGTATCAATTATTTACTATTCCATTGCTTATCTTAGTTAGATTAAGCTAATGAGAAAATAGAGCTTTGTTCCCCAGTTTAATACAACAAACCAAAGATAATCATAGTATTGTTAGAGGTTATAAGAGATTCTTTGCAATATTATTTCTTAAGCTATTTCCTTGCATTTTAGAGTTAAAAGCATTTTGTTAAGTATCCAATTTACATAAATAGAATATAATTTATTTCTACATCATCAAATTTTGTGGGTTCATAAGATGTATGGATTCACAAATTTGGTTGATATTAAGACCCAAATTCTAGCTTGAGTTAGTCCCTGTCTAGGCCTAACTTGGTTTTCCTCTCCTATTCTTTGGTCAAGAAAAAACCTCATTTTAGATTTAAGAACAAACAAATTCATTGTAAATCATAAACTCAAGGGAGTTGTACCTATAAATTTAGAGGGAAATCGATTGTTTAGTTATGATTTCCCAACTGTTGCAATAAGTCATTATTGATAGATATTGGGCATTTAAAGAGTTAATTTAAAAAGAAATATCTTTTTACCAACACTATTGTTGATAACCTAAAAAATAAGAACCAAATTACAACATTTCATTATTATAGTTGCAACTAAAACCAGTATAATAACATGAACATAAAATAAAATAAAATTCAATTCAATCATTTTCTATAAAGGTGAAGTTAGAATAACTATAGAAACATGAAGAAGACACCCAAACCATGAAATTTTGATCATTTCAAAGAAAGAAGACATAACAAATGTGCACCTCTATAGAACACCCTATGACATAGTAGTGAAACCTCGCAACAACTCGTAATGGTTGTTTAAGGCCATTAAGAAGTTAATAGTTGCATAATGTACAAAACATGATCATGCTATTAATACCTAAATATTCCATGTTCTAATTTTTCATAATGTACAAAACATGATCATGTTAGTAACACAATTGTGTTTTGGAGATAAATCATTGCAACCAGATCTCCATAATCCCATTAGGTTATGCAAAACCATAAGTAATTATGAATTTTGAGAGTGAGAGAGCTCTAGTTGGAGAGAGAGAGAGAGAGAGTGAGTGAGGATAGGATGGAGAGACAAAGGGAGTGAGTGAGATGGAGTAATGGAGAGAAGAGGATAAGATGAGAGAGAGGGGATACAACAAGGAGATAGAGTGGCTAGGATGGAGAGAGAGGTAGAGAGAGCAAATAAGATGTACAAAGAGAGTATGGGATAAGAAGAGAGAGAGAATATAGGATGGAGAGAGAGAGGTAGAGAGAGAAAATAAGATGTACAAAGAGAGTATGGGATAGGAAGAGAGAGAGAAGATATGATGGAGAGACAAAGGGAGGGAGTGAGAGGGAGTAATGGAGATAAAGGGATATGATGGAGAGACAAAGGGAGGGAGTGAGAGGGAGTAATTGAGAGAAGGGGATAGGATGAGAGAGAGGGAGTTAGAGGGAGTAATGGAGAGAAGGGGATGAGAAGAGACAAAGGGGATATAATGGGAAGAGAGAGTGGATATGATGGAGAGAGAGAAAGAGAGAGGTGATAGGATTGAGAGATAAAGGGAGGGAGTGAGATGGAATAATGGAGAGAAGGGGATAGGATGTGTGTGTGTGTGTGTGTGTGTGTGTGTGTGTGAGAGAGAGAGAGAGAGAGAGAGAGAGATGATATAAACATATGTATTTTTATAACATGTGTATTTTTATATGTATATATCTAGACATGTATTACTTTAGACATTTAACCTACCGAAAGGCTTGGATTGATATTTCACAATATTTTCATTACTTTAGACATTTTTTCATCTTCTAAGATCAATTCTCATCTTTGACTTCATTAGGTTTGCAAAAGGTGAATTAGTTATCTCTAAAATAACCGTCATAATGTCACATGTAGTCTTTCCTTTCTAACCATATAGTTTTTTTAAATTTTTGGACAACATTACCATTGTGAAGTTAATTGTTCTATATCAATATCTTTGTAGTCCTCTTAGGCATATGTCTATCATTTTTTTTATAACTTTTGATATACTTGACCAAATGGAAAGTAAATTATATATTATTATTCTACACTTTATTCTATACACTTTAAAAAAAAGTGTTGATTTTAGATTATTTTGATGCAAGTTATGTCCAGTGCATGAATAGGTACTAGAACTCGAGGTATTTCAAAAAATCATAGAAAAAAACTACTTATCATAAAATTATGAAAAAATACAAAACTTCTATGTTCCCTCTTACCTATCATCCTACCAAAGGGTTTTTTAAAATAATAAATATAACTATATATTTTGTGGAGTGCTTGGTAACAGCTATGTTATGTTTTTTAGTGAAAACAGGAACAAATTTTTGTGTGTGCAGAGTTGACCCTCTTAATCTTATCCATTTTAAAAAAATCTTTTTAGTTTAGAAATTAGATTTAAAGTACTATAATTTTGGTGTTTTACACATTTTCTCATTTTGAGTACATGACCCTCATATGACTCTTCCAAGATCATGTTTACCTAATTTCAAAAAAAAGGTGTCCACTTATATCCCCATTTTTGCACACCATCTTAGTGCACTTACCCTTAAAAGTTTAATAATATTTTGAATGTAAATTAAATAATGATAAGTAAATGGAACAAAAATGAGCATAGTATAGAGTGAAATTTGTGGAATATACAATTTATAACTTTATATTTTTCTCCGCTTTAATATGTTTATGACAATAGATGATATAATAGGGTAAATTAAATTTTATAAATATTTTTTATAATGTTAAAAAATGATAGATGCAAGTTTCATCCCTTGCTATTATTTATTTAGTACTTCCTACCTTCTAAAGACATGGAATAGTTTTTTTGATCAACTATTCTTTATGAATCACTACATCAACCTTTATAATATTTCCAAAGTATTCCATTTATACTACGGTAGCTCCAAAATTCATTATTAAATCAAATTTCTATATTTTAAGTTATGTATTTTAATTGGTTGTATTCTATTTGGTAGGTAGTTTTTTATATTTTACTATTCTAAACATATGAAGGAAAATGGGGTTGAGGGATTGGTGGTAATTTGTAGGCACATGTCTATAGCTAGAGGTTTGTGGCAATTTACATGCATACATCTATTGTTGGAGGTTTCATGTGGCATTCTCCAATCTACTAAATATGGCATTTCCATGTAATGATTTTCTAGAAAACTTGTCCATTTTTATTTTTCCAATCTTCTTACCCTTCCGTAGATGAAGGTGTGATCAAGACCACAAATAGAAACACTCCTAGAGATGTCACTGTCAAGTATATTTCAATTCTTATCTTCATCTTTGCAAGTTAAAGCACTATAATGGATTTCAATAATAAGACTTTATTTGTTTTTCCTAAAATCATATGGCTTAGGTGTATCATGAAAAACATTCTTTCTCTTTTTTTACATCAAAAAATTGGGGTTTCATGATAAATTTTTTATTTTCTCGGGTAAATTATTATAATGGATACAACTTCTCATACTTTATTAATTGTGTCATTGATATGATTTCTTAGTTTAGTGCATGGGATAAAAATCATGAGAATGACTGAAAGGAATCAGAACAAATCTCCATCATCTACACATGACCCTGAAGAGGAATATGATGTCTTAAAAAATAAGTAGGATCCTTATAATTACAAGTACTCCAAATGTGACAAATTGTTTTTCTGGAATGTGCACCTTTTGTGGCTCTTATAGAAAGATTGTTATCAAGCCTCTTAGTTGGACATGTCATGAAATGGTTTTAGATGGTTCTACTTATGATTTTCCATGAGATTTCTCTTCTGAACTAACCACCATGTCCCTCAAGCCAATAAATCACTCGATCATCAAACTGTACTAAATTATGACATTGATCAAAGCACTAATGATAAGAATTTTCACACCCATTCTTTTTTTAGAATTTTTGAAATAACTAAGAGGGGAGGGGGAAGGGTTGAATCAGTTATCCCTAGGACCATATGTAAAAACCATACACATAAAAACTCAACAAACTTAACCCAATAACTTAGTAATCAAAATTGTTCACAATAATCCAACTTATTCATTCCATATAGATCTTTGTTCTATATGTGTCCACTTCTAAAAAATCATCATAGTCAATAATAAACTTAAACTTAAAAATAGTAAGTAGCATAAATACATTAAAAATTTCACACAATGTTTGGCACCAAGATTGAATGTGCCAATTTGAGAAAAACCACTAGTAACATGCTACCAGTTTTCACTCTTTTCAAGTGAGCTTTTTTAGGAGCCAAGCCTATTAAAGGTTGCAAAACACACTATTAGATGTGACCCTTTTTAAATATTTAGTCACCCTATTAGGAGTGGCCTTTTTAGAGTATTTAAAAACATTTGATTAATGTAATACCACAAAATTGGCACATTGCCATGCTAAACCAATTCTGGTCTATTAATTGATCCTAAGTCCTATTATACTAGGCAATTTTGATTTTAACAATCTCTACTTGACCTAAGTGTCAAATGCAGAAAATCCCTAATCTACCTTAATTACATACTCTATTTAATTCCTAAGTCTAATCGAATTAGCAAAGGTAAACCTATTAATTAATTTAATTTAATTATGAGTCCTAGCACTTTAATTAAATTAATTTTACCCCTTTGGCTAAAATACACATTAAGGAATTAAATATATTTAATTAAATTAAATATATCCTCATCTTAATTATTGAGTTTAATTATTCAATTAATTAACATTATGCATTTATGAGGTCATATTCTATTTTATTAAATTAAATATATTCTCCAAATTCTCTCTTTAGTTCAGAAATGGAAACTCTTTGTGAATTGGAATTGGAAAAGGAATTGACTCAGTTAACTCTTTGTCACACTCAGAAGTGAACTAGTTAACTTCATTTGCACAAGGAAGTTTCCATCCTAACTGAATCTCATTCCCAATCTCGACCGTCCATTCAATTTGATCTTGACCATTGATCAATTCTGGAATTCCATTTAAGAAGCTCTCAATTCCTCATTTCAGAGGTTGCACATGAATCATATCAAACTTATGTTGATATAATCACTTATCTCTTATATTCCTAGCTCTTGATTTTCTTGCATTTTAATCTCATTTTACCTTCAAAATGCATACATTTAGTAAAAATTTCTCTCTTTATTTCTAATTTAATTTTGCATCTCATTTAGCTATCAAATCCTTCATTCTAGATGTCTGGTTGCTAGTTTCTTAGTTTGAGAGCAATTAGCAAAATCATTTTAGATAGAAGGAAACATATTGACCTGTTGGACATTTTGGATGAAAAATTCCATGTTCGTTTTAGGATGATTCTATAGAGAAGGATCATGTTGAAGTGTGTGTGAATCATAACAGCCCACATTTTCCACTCACATTTCTAGCACCCACCGTGAGACTGAGAAATCAAGTTTTTGGCCTCATCTGTTCTTTATTCTACATTTTTTTAATGTTCTGTCACTCTCATTCATACAGTCTATTAGTTCCTCACACAAAAAATCTCATTCTTGTATGAAGAAACTAAGATTTAGCTCCCTGTTCTGCACTTCCTTGAGCAAAAAAATGTATAATTACGCAGTTTCTCATGCGGTACACATCATTTTCTCATGCAGGCTTGTGAAGAATTTCATGCAAAATTTGACATCAGTAAATGAAAAATGCAGTTTTTGGATTCTATTTTTATCATGATGATTTAACTGACATTTATTTCTAAAGCATTTCATTACTTTAGTTTCTAATTTTCAATAGCTTAACAGTGGTTTGTAGATTTCTTTTCGAAGACACCCTATTACAAACTCTTAAACAATACTGATGGTTTGATTGCAAGACACGTAGTCAAAGATACACATGTCAAAGAATGTATTCAAACCCACTAAAATGCCATATCTTCTTTTACTACTTTCTCACACAGTTTAATAGGGCTTGTGAAATTCGTAGGGCCCTAGACAAAGGAATAGGGGAGTATGCTCTTTACTACTTGGAAGTGATGCCCAAGAGTAAATCAGAAACTTAGATGCCTTTGGAAGACCATACTTGGGGGAGGCAAGTAAGTTAGTGGTTCTCTTGTATGAGTCTTTTTTATGAAGAGATGATGATTTCCTTTTAGGAGATCAAAATCTTGAGAAAAGACAAGTTGCGATTGATAAGCTAACTCGGTAATGAACATGTTCTACGTGCTTGGGTAAGGTGACAAGGTAGAGGAGTATGCTTTCTCCCCTTGAGGGAAATCAAAAACTTGGACCCTTAAATCCAACCAGTCTGAATCAACCTTTGCATGGCTTGACAAAGTGATCTAACCTCTGGCAATGACCCAAGTGAGCACACACCTTTTGCTAGTGATTCCAACTCACTATAATAAAAAATATTTGTAGAGAAAAAGACTCCAAAGCCATTTTAATTTCCTCTTCTTCATTCTAATATTTCATATCAAGAAGAGATTCTATATGTTGCACTGGTTGGGGTTGGCCCCAGTCTTGCTAGTTAAGTGTGTGCACTTACAGATGTTAATGTGGGCTGCTAGCCTCAACTTCATTTGTGAATCCACAAGGGGTTAATATGAATAGAAGCCATGTAAATTCCTCTTAGTTAGTTGCTACCTAGTTCACCTCCCAAATAGGGTATAATCTTTGTGCAAGGAGGGGGAAGAATCTCTTTTGTAGAGACTCATCATAGGCATGTACCTAGACACTAGAAGGTGGTATATGTGCTTGACCCTTGCCACAATGGTGTTCATTTTAGTGTATATTTTATTGAATCCTTGGAATACACCAAAAACACAGGCATCCTCTAGTGGGTGACATGACTGTGTGAGGTGAACGCATGCACATAAGTTGTGAGACAAAGGTTTTGCTTCCTCTACCATTTTTGGTTATAGGGATAAAGTGTGTCTTTTTCGAGTCTTTAAACTTGTCCAAATATTTCAAAAAAACAAATGGTCCAAAATTCCCCATCCTTCTGAGTTTCTTTGTCCTTGGTTGGATTGTTTGCAACTACTACTTGCTTTGTGTGTTTGAAAACAACTATCTACTTGTAAACCAAAATGATGTCCAAAATATGAAGACATTGCTAATATCAACCTAAAACTTGTTAACATTGTTAGTCCTCTCTTTATAAACTATCAAAACCATTGAAAATCTCTTCAAGTTCAGTCAAAACTTGTCAATTCTATCCTTTTCTCACATCTAGTTCTATGAAATTTCACATGCGAACATTGTCTTGCTTGTACTTCTTTGCTGGGTTCTTTGCAGTTCCACACACCCTTGTCTATGCATCTTTGTGCAAAATTTTACCAAATACTATATTTTTATGCCAAAATCTTGTCTTTCTGGTCAAACTATTACTTCCTCACATGGCTCTATGTAAGTCCTCACACAAGAAAACTGGTCCTAATGTTGCTGTTCTAAAATTTTGCCTAGGTCTTTATACTTTTTACACAATTCTTTATAAATCTTCACATGAGATCTTGTCCTAAAAACTATCAAAATGCTATGTTAGAGTTATCTACTCTCCAAGTTTGATATGTGTCTACAATATTTGATCGTTTCTTTGTTTGCAACAGTGTCAAACATTGACTTCTTGCTTAGTTAACAACTTGTGATCTACACATGAACTAGTCTCTACACTTTTTTGTCTTATTTTGTTCTCTTGTGTTTGTCATATCTTATCTCATGATAGTCATAACTCTTGGCTTCTCTAGCCATTACTTAGTTGACTCGTACCTAGGTATACAACAAATTATCTCACTTTGAGGCTATTTTCTAGTGTGGTCCTTGTCTAAGCTTTTCTTTTCATCATTGTCTATGACTATTGCAATAAGGAGTGGAAACATGTTTCCTCACCATAGACTTACACAAGGTAGAGCTAGAGGCTAGAATCATGGTAGAGGTCACTTCCTAGTTTATCCATAGTCTAGATCTAGTGAATCTAGTGAGGAGTCTTCACAATCTTTCTCACCTGTTAGACCACCTCATGTTCAAAGAATGTTTTCCATAAACTTTCAGAAAACTTTGAATCCCTTGTATCAAGAGAATCTTGAAACTAGCAAAACACATACATCTCCAGACAAAATAGCTGAATTCTCATTCAAAAGACCTTTTCAACCGATGCACACTAAAACTTACCACATACCTAAAATGGCTGATCAAGACCAAGGAAACAAAGAACATAGTAGAAGACAAGATCACCAAGGAAATGAAAGACATAAAGAGCCTTATACTGATGAGAATGAGGAAACTAAAGAAATAGCTCCTGAAGACATCAAAAAATGTCGTAAGGATAAACACTTCCAAAAAGTCAAAGAGATCTTGCTTAATGAAGGGAAAGAGAAATAATTTCTCAAACTCACTCAAGAGGGAGCAAAACTACCTCATCATTTTAATGTTGAGACAATCATCATACATGACTATTGGTGTAAATAGATATTTACTATTTACACTTTACTTAAGTTTACTTAGGTTAGTGCATTATTTTATTACTTTGCATTATTTTGATATTTATTTTTATGAGACACTTAGAAGTTTGTGCACCTTTTTGAGTTTTCATGTTGACAACATAGAAGTACGCAACTCTATTTTAACACATGGTGTCTACAACACTAGAGTTTGCATCATTCACTGAGTTGTCATGTAGACAACACAGTTATTCACACTCCTAATTTAGCACATGTTGTCTACAACACTGATTTGCATGTTACACCATTGTAGGCTTATCCTCTCATCATTGCACTTACTTTTGTGCTTAATGAAGGATAACCCATATCTGGTGGACATGTGCCTGGTTGTATGACTTATCATGTAGCTTATTTTTAGGCATTCTAGATGTATCTTAGAGGCCTTTATATATAGGCACTCCTAGCATACTTGTACATTGAATTGAATACTATATAGTTATTATGATCATACTCTGGTCTAATTTGTGCTTGTGTTTTGAGTTCCTTGGTCTTGGGTGAATTTTTCCCTAAGGTATATTCTTACATGGTATTAGAGCTGAGGGAGATACTCATCACATAGACATTGGAGACCTCATTGCTTCATCTCTTGAAGGGACCCGATTCAGATTTGGAGAATCAGTCACAACTGGAAGTGTCTAGAGCTGAAGTAGACTTCGCCATTGCATTCGAAGTGACGATTTGGTGAAGATCGACTATAAGTTTTCCTATTTTAGGCCATAGTGAATTGTGAGACAAATTTTTTTCACAAATCAAAACCCAAAGGTCTGATTTACAAACCTGGGTATGGTCTTTTATTGATCTGTTAAATTTATTTTTCGGATCTATGAATTCTACAATTTTTTTGCATTTTCAAAATATTTTTTTGAAATTATTTTATGCCTAGTTAGGCATGTAGAGAAATTTTTTTCGTCTAGGTACCGAGTAGTCACACCTTAGCCTTGAACCTGTGCATAATATTCCACAGGGAACATTCTACATTCTGTGACATATTCCATTTGAAAATCTAGCTATCACTAAATTCCTATTGGCGGCCATGAAATTACAACCCGACGGTTCCATTTCCACCAGTAACCCACTCTCCAATTTTTAGCACCACCAGAGGTAGTTCGTTATTTGTGAATCGATGACTGTTTCTTTTAAACAATTTATATCGTGTCCACCCACTTAATGTGGGATTTTTAATCAAAATTTGGTGGCCTAAAAACATAAAAAATGGCACCTGCATTTTAAATCCTAGCATGCTACGCAAGTTTTTTTAGCAACAACAATAGGTGGCTTCCCCTAATCATGACATGCAACAAGAATATAGTCAACAACGTGGCCTTGTAGTCCATACAAATTGACACATGGTGATTCTTTGCCCCACTGCCATAGTACATATGCTACTTTGATACTCACTACTTGCTGTCCAGTCAAACTACCCCCTTAGCCACAGACACATTAGCACATACGTGGATGATACACGTCACTAGTCGAGTTAGATCTGTATCTATCGAGTAACTAGTATAGTCAGCAGACATGTGTCATCATTTTTACACTTTCATACATTTTTGTACATGTTGACATCATCAGTTGTATGGGTGATGTCATCACCACGTCACGTGCTTGTATTTGCTGATGTTAGCAATCTGTGAGCCTAAATTTGATGACCATCTAACTGTCATTCTAGGGAAAATTTGAACTACTGCAATGGCTATATGACCATCAAATTTGATGTTGTTTTTTCCTCTCTAGACCCCTTTTTAGATTTAGTTTTGATTTGGTAGCCCGACTTTGAGAGGCCATAACTTAGTCGTTCAGACTCCAAATTAGGTGCAATTTTTTTTGATTTTGGGTAAAATTTCTTGAACTTTTTAGTGGTGCTACTATTCTTTGGTTTTGGTGCATGAATTTGTTAGAAATAACATTTTTTGGTGATTGTACCTATCTAATCCTACATTTTGCAATTTCAAATGCATTGTATGGGCTCATCTAGACTCCTTTTCAGATTCTATATTTTTTGAAAGTGTATTTTTCCGTCTACTTTTTAGATTTGCAGTTAGATTTAGTCTTATGTGGACAAAAGTACCACTTTCAGAGATAGGTCATACTTTGCATTGTATTGCTTCACAATTGTTGTATTTTTGAGCTACATTGTAAAAGTTTAGATTTGTACTCTATACAAAGGTTGTAATTAGCAAAATTAGAAAGCCCACTTTGTCCATTTTGACAAGTGGCCTATTGTAAACACACTATATATAAAGTGCCAAAATCATTCATTTGGGGGGGGGGGGGGGGGTGGATTTTTTGATTAAGTGAAATGGGGGGGGGGGGTGTGTATTATGTGCCGTGTCGCTTTGATCTTGTGCTTTTGAATTATGGGTTCTTTTTCCAAGTTAACTCCACATAATTATACTACTTAGAAAGAAAACATTAGGGAACCATTGTTAGAAAAATGTTTATTGCATTATGTAATTGGTGTACTAAAGAAACCTCCTGATTATGCTGATGAAGTTTAGAAAGAAGACTGAGAATCTGAACAAGAGATCATAGTGATTGAGAATCCTTCTTTTTCTTTCGTGGATAGTGATCATAGTGATGACAGTTGCTCAGAAGATGAGATTCCTCCAACTTTGACTCGCAGGACACTACCTTTGCAGGGTCAACAAACAATTGAGGACATTCCTTCTTCTTCCACTAAACCTTGTTGGGCACAACAAACCCTTGATGTAGCAAGTTCATTGGTGGGAAATCCTTCAGGCACTCAAAGGACTAGGTCACAACACAAGTCATTTCCACATGCATATATAACCATTACTTTAGATCCATAGTCATTTAAGGAAGCATTAGGGATTCTAGAATGGGACAATGCTATGGAGGACGAATATAATTCCTTGATGAAAAACAAAACTTGGGACTTAGTTTGCCTTCCTAAGGGAAGAAAAGTGGTTCAATGTAAGTGGATCTATTGAACCAAATTTGCAGTGGATGGAAGTGTGGATAAGCATAAGGCCAGACTAGTTCCCAAAGGTTTCTCACAAGTTCCAAGTATTAACTATACAGAGACTTTTGCACTAGTTGCCAAGATGAACTCCATTCGCCTGACTCTAGCTATTGCTATAGCTCATGGTTGGGTTGTACACCAGATGGATGTTAAGAGCACTTTTTTAAATGGTGATCTTCATGAGGAAATTTTCATGGAGCAGCCACAGGGGTTCATATAGGATTCTACTATGGTTTGTAGATTGAAGAAGTCTATTTATGGTCTTAAGCAGGCCCCTCAAGCTTGGTAAGCCAAAATGGATTCCTTCCTACTCTTAGTAGGATTCACTAGATGTCATTCTAATTCAAATATCTACATTATTCATAAAGATGACTCACACTTGATATTAGTGCTTTATGTAGATGACTTGATCATTATAGGAAGCACTTCATCCATCATTGCCAGTGTCAAGACCTCTCTATAGGATAGATTTTCTATGATAGACTTGGGTTTGCTGCATTATTTCCTTGGCATTGAGATCACATCATCTTCAGTAGGGATATCACTTTCACAACCCAAGTATGATCTTGACTTGCTTTCTAGATTTCACATGAGTGACTGCAAGCTTGCTCCTACTCCCTTTCTATTAGGTGTCAAGCTAGAGGCTAAGTGCACGACTACACTTGTTGATGTTACATTATATAGACAGTTAGTTGGGATCCTTATCTACTTGACACATACACACCCTGATATAGCTTTTGTAGTTGGCATGGTTTCACACTTTATGCAAGAATCTCATGAGCTTCATTAGAAGGCTACCAAGTGCATTTTGCACTACATACATATGGGATACATGATGCAGTAGGTATAAGACTTTAGCTGGTTGGATACATAGACTTAGACTATGGAGGGGACTTAGATTCTCACAAGTCCACTTTAGGATATATCTTTCACCTTGGTTCTGACCCTATTTTTTGGCAAAGTAAGAAGCAAAATAATGTTGCTCTTTCTTCCATAGAGGTTGAGTATCGAGGAGCTACCAATGCAGCTACAGAGGCTCTTTGGTTATAGCATATCCTAGAGGAATTTGGATTTGATTTACCTAAGCCTACAGTTATTCATTGTAACAATCAAAGTGCCATTAAGATCTCTAAGAATCCAGTTCAACATTAGTGGACTAAGAACATTGAGGTTCATATGCATTAAATTAGAGAGCTTATACATGAGCAGATCATTACACTATAGTACTATCCTACAGTAGAGCAGGTTGTCAATATCTTTGCCAAACCCTTCACTGAGGTAAAGTATACTCATTTGCAAGATCTCTTGGGGGTGTGGGATGTTGCTAAAAGAGGAGTCCCTTGAATTATCTCTTCTTCTTCTTCTTCTTTTAGGAGGGAGTTTTTCCTCATCTGAGGTCTTCTTCTCTCTAATTTTCTTTATTGTACTTATCTCTCTTTTTGGAGGAGGGTTTTTCCCATGATGTTTTTCTGGAGTTTTCATCATTCACCGAGTTTTCATGTAGACAAAATAGTTATTTGCACTCCTAATTTAGTACATGTTGTCTACAACACTAATTTGCATGTTACACTATTGTAGGCTTATCCTCTCATCATCACACTTACTTCTGTGCTTAATGGAAGATAACCCATATCTGGTGGACATGTGCCTAGTTGTATGACTTATCATGTAGCTGATTCTTAGGCATTCTAGATGCATCTCAGAGGCCTTTATATACAGACACTCCTAGTGTACTTGTACATTGAATTAAATACTATACAGTTATTCTAATCATACTCTAGTCTAATTTGTGCTTGTGTTTTGAGTTCCTTGGTCTTAGGTGAATTCTTCCCTAAGGTAGATTCTTACAATGACGAGGAAACTGAAATGTCCAAGTTGCAAAAACAACTGAAGATCATGCAAGAATAGTTGGCCCAAATGATGCATGATAAGGACAAACCAACCAAAACATACACCTTAGATACTCTTTGTCCATTTCCTTTCGACAAGAGTCTAGACATGCCCCCTTTTCCAAGAGGAGTTGACTTGCCCAAGTACAAAAAATACTTCAGAACTTCCAATCCTCAAGATCATTTGAGGGAATTTAGTACTTTATCTATGGAATTCATGCACAATCAGACATATCTCATTTTTTTATTCCCATGAAGTCTAGGTAGTCAGGACATGGAATGGTTTTTATGGTTGCCTACTAGTATCAAAATGTTAAATGAGATTTCTAACTTGTTTGTTCAACAATAATCACATAGCATACAACATCTAGTTAACATATGTGACTTGTGTAACCTTAAACAAAAAGTTGGGGAACACTTTCCTCACATTCCTTTAGAGGTGACAACAACTATATACTAAATATTCATGAAAGATTTTTGAAATAGAAAAACTTGACTTCTTCACAGATAGTCTTTTACCTGACTTTGGGTATAAACTTCAACTTCAAGGTCCACACACCTTTGAAGACATGGTCACACAAGCTATCTAAATAGAGGAATTCATGGTCAAAAAGAGTGCAATAACCCTTTGAAAGGAAACCAAGCAAGGGTCAATCTCTAGCAAGGATAAGTCCAAGTATGTGAACAATAATTGAGAGGTAGTACATGATGGAGTCATTGATAACATTTCTCCTAAACCTACTAAAGCGGCTTTCAATCTCACATATAGTCTCAAAGCATCTAAAAATGTTGACAAATATCCTCCTAACAATAAGACATTTGGAAACAAAACAAAGAAATCATCTTGGTTTACACACCAAAAACGAGAATATACACCTCTTGGTGAACCTTTGGATGTGGTCTATAAGACCTTGCTACAAAAAAAGCTCATTTCTCCACTAGATAATTCTCGTTTATGATGCATAACCATGACCTTCATGGTGGAATGAGACTACATTTTTCAAATACCATCAAAACAAAGGTCACAAAACCAACAATTGTATCAACTTACATCACAAAGTTCAAGAGTTAATTGATGGTAATGAAATCATTGTGGATGGACACAAAAAGAATACAAATCATAAGACTTTCAAGGAGCCATTCCCACAATATATATGTACTCTAATGATGATGATGTGATCAACATGATTGAACTTGTGGATTTTGAGTATTGTGACATCATCACAATCGAGGGAAAATAAGACAACACTAAACCTAAGGTTCCATTTGTCTTAAGGGGTGCTACATCTACTATGTCTAACAAAGAACCATCACAATCTTGTGCCAATGCTATTATGCTTTCTCAGGCAAATATAATACTCAAAGGCCTTGTACCTTCTACTCCTAAGTTAGAACAACACAAAGACAAACCTCTTGCTGGTCCATCTGAAAAAGATACAAAAATTGCAACATCTTCTGTGACTACTAGCTACAGTATCCTCGATCAATTACAATAGACAAGTGCTCAAATAATGATCTTTGAATTTCTCAAAATCTCACTTGCTCATAGGCAGATCCTTGACAAAGCCCTCACTTGGGAAAACATACCTCAAGATCTTGATCTTGATAGGTTCCAATCTGTGGTAGGTCATCTAACCTCACCTCACTATCTATCCTTCTTTGAGGAGGACAAAATTTCACTAAGTCATCCACATAATCAACCGTTGCACATTGAAGTTATGATACATCAAAAGTGTATCTATCTTGTGATCATTGACAATGGAGCTGGTTTAAGCATCTAATCTACTAATTTACTCAGACAATTGGGCTATTCTAAAGAGTCCATTGATCCTCATCACCGAATAACCATCAAGGCATATGATGAAGTCGAGCATAAATCCTTAGGTCTTGTTGTGTTGCCTCTTTGAGTTGGTCTTATAAAAGGGATGTCACTTGTCAAGTCCTTGACATTCCATTAGCATACAACATCTTTGTAGGGAGACCATGGATGCATGAGATGCAAGTTATGCCTTCAATGCACCACCAATGCATCAAGTTTTCATTTCATGGCTTTGAGGCCACCATACTTGCTAATACTAGTTACACCTATAACATGCTGAAATCTGCTGAAAGATTTGTACCTAGTAATAGGGAATCTGTGGATCATCATGATGATAAGCTGAAACAAATTGAGAAGTCACTCAAGTTGAAGGAAATTGGGATGGGTGAATATCACATAGAATTGGTTCTGTCTTTGAAATCTCTTCTTGAGTCTCCTTGTCATTATGGGAGACTGTCTGAAGTGAAGAGACCTTTTGTGCTGCCACCTCAAACTAAGTAAAATGGTACTTTTGTTAAAGCTAATGTACCTTTGGAAGAGGAAGATGAAAATAGATCTATCACTGCAAGGATATACAGAGAGGAAACTCCAGTAAATCTCATAGAATAGTCTCATTGGATTACTCCTGAAAAGTATGGTCCATGTCTTAAAATCATGAAATACTTTGGCTACAAAGGGAATGGTCCAATTGGACACAACAAAAATGGCCTGATTAATCCTATCAAAGTGATAGCTAGAAGGTCTCAAGATATAGCAAACCTAGGTTTAAGAAGATTCCCTTTCATCTAGGGATTAACAAATTTATACCAGAATCTGAGAGTTCATCTAAGCATGAGCCACAAAATGAGTCAGATAATCTTGAGGATGATGTTGATGATGAGGATCCTTATCCTTATCCAATTCCTTTTGATCTTTCTAAATTCTTCATGGAACTAGATGATTTTGTACCACCTGTCAAAACTATGGATGCTGATAGTGATTCTTCTAATAACACTACTAATTCTCCCCATATTCAATAGGAATAAGGAGAGTCTAGTCATACTATAGTTATTGAGAAACTTTTTAAAAATATAGATGATGAAGGAGAATTTGTCCCTATCATTATTGGGGAATTCTACAATTTGTCCCCATGTAGCATAGATCCTTAAAAGTATGAATTTAACTCTCTTAGAAGTAACAATAGAGAAGGATATAGATCAAGTTAATGTCTATGAAAATATTCTCAAAGTAGGTGAATCATCTAGGGTTAGGTTGGATGAGTCTCATCCAACTAGTTTCAACGAGTCTTCAATTAATGTCATTAAAACTCAAGGGCATTTGAATGCACTTGTGAATGAAGCCACTCTAGGTCTCAACTTACTTGTTCAAGCATTTGATGACTATACCATGAATGCCATGAAACTTGCCACATCTCTTTCACTCACCTATCCTAAGCTTACAGACTAGAATTTCAATGCATCTAGTAAAGTCCCTACATTCCAAAACAACTATGCTCTTGCCTGCTACTTAAATGTTTTCAAACCTATAACATCTTCCACCAGTGAACAAAGCATCAACATGACTGAAGATAACATCAAATATCTTAGACACATAATAAAAAAGAAAATAAATAGAAGGTTTGATGGTGAAAACCACATTGTGGCAATACTAGAACCTAAAATAGTAAAAAATAAAAGATGTATCCAAAGGTGAAAACCTCTTTGAGGTACCTAAGGATGAGATATTTGATTAACTTCCTAGTCACTTTCAAGAGAGATTATCAATATTGATAGAGTCAACACAACTGATCAAATTGGGAACAAAGGAACATCCTCACATGATACATCTTGCACAGTCTTTATCTACAAAAGAAAAAGAGGAATTCATTTCCTTCTTTCAAGAGATAAAGATAAATTTTGTGTGGACATACTTAGACATGCCAGGCTTAGATCCTAATCTCATAATGTATCATTTATCTATTGCCCTAGGAGTTAAACTGGCCAAACAAAAGCTTAGGAAAATAAATCCTCATGTTGCATTACTTGTTAAAGCTAAACTAGAAAAGCTTCTCAAAGTTGGTTTCATCTACACTATCAACTATGATGAATGGATATCAAACATTGTTCTAGTCTCCAAACATGAGAAGTCTATTCGAGTTTGTAAAGATTTCCAAGATCTAAATTTAGCATGTCTGAAGGATGATTTTCCAATCCCCAACATTGATATGATACTAGGATATGAAATGTACTCAATCATGGACAATTTTTTGAGTTATTATCAGATCAAAATTGCACCGAAAGACTAGGAAAAGACTGCTTTCACTTGTGCATGGGGAACCTTCTGCTAGAATGTGATGTTGTTTGGTCTAAAAAAATTTGGTGGCATGTATTAGAGGGCAATCACAACCATCTTCCATGATATGATGGATAAGATGATGGAGGACTATGTTGATAACACCTTGGCTAAGAGTATAAAATGCAACACTCATCTTCAAGATTTGGGACCTATCATGGATTGTATGGAGAAATTTAGTCTGAGGGTCAACCCCAAGAAATGTGCATTTGGTGTAGCATCCAGGAAACTACTTGGTTACATTTTCTCTGCAAAAGAAATTGAAGTAGATCTAAATAAATTTCAAGCAATCATAGACATGCCTCCACCCCATAATATTAGTTAGATGATGGGCTTGCAAGAGAGACTCCAATCCATTTGAAAATTCATCTCTAAACTGGCAAATAGGTCACAACCTTTCACTAAGTTTCTACATAAAGGTGTGAAATATAACTGGAGAAATGATTGTGATTAGAGTCTAACACAGATAAAACATTACCTTGCTAATCCACTGATCATGATGCCTCCTATCTATGGGAAGCTTCTCATTTTAAACATCTCAGCAATAGAGTCATCTCTTGGTATCTTGCTAGCTCAAGAAGACAATGATAACAAGGAACAAGCTATCTACTATCTAAGTCACACGTTGATTTCTTAATAAATGAACTATAGCATCATTGAGAAAGCTTACTTGGTGGTCATCTTTGATTCCCAAAATTTGAGAGACTACATGTTCACTCATACTACATGACTAGTTGCTAAAATTGATCCACTGAAATACTTACTCAGTAAGGCAACTCTAATAGTAAGGTTAGCTAAGTGGGTCATGATACTAAATGAATTTACTTTTTAGTATGTTGAGAGAAACACTATCAAAGGAAAAGAAATTGCTAATCAATTAGTAGAAACACCAATGCAAAGTCTTCTTCTATTGAACGTTGACTTTCCTGATGAATCAATTCTAATGCTAACACACCAAGCTTGGGTGATGTTCTTTGGAAGCTCCTTCACACAATAGGGATATGGTGCTAGGCTCTTATTCATAAATTCATAGAAGTATTCACTATCTGAGGTGTACAAGATTCTATTTCCTTGTACAAAAAATATTGCAGAATATGAAGCCCTAATTAATGGCATGAAAATTGCAGTTGAATGGAGAGTTGATGAATTGAATATCTTTGGTGATTCACAACTTGTAATCAACCAAGTCAATGATGTGTATCAGACCAAGGATGAGTAATTGATACCTTATAAATGCATGGTGGATGACCTAAAGAAATACTTTTCTCATATCACTTTTCAAAAAATTCCTTGGGTAAACAACAAAGTGGATGATGCAATGGCTACTTTTGCTTCCATGTTATAGATGCCAGAGAATGATCATCGACATAAGTTCCTGGTGGAGATGTTACTCTACCCTTCCCATAATTCCCCTGAATCTTAGATGATTTATTCTATTTTAGGACACAATTCATCCCACTACCATCATATTTACTCTTACCTGCGTGACCAAACAATTTTGGACAATCTAATCCAGAATGAAAAATGCCACCTTATCCATAGTGCTTCACGATATGTTACTATTGCTAACAACTTATTTCGAAGAGGTCTTGATAGAACACTTCTTAGGTGTCTAGAACCTAATGATTCTAAACACACATTAATTGATGTACACAATGGCATTTACGAATCTCACTCCAATGGCTTAATACTAGCTTGTAAAGTTATTAGAGCTAGTTACTATTGGCTGAATATGGAACAAGAGGCAATTAAATATGCCCAGTCCTAAAAACAATGCCAGCTCCATGAAAATCTAATTCATGCTCCAACTAGGGAGCTAATTCCATCTATCACTCTGTGGCCATTTCAATAATGGGCCTTTGATCTGGTGGGTCAGATTCACCCATCCTCTTCAAATGGACATAGGTTCATCATTATAGCTACAAACTACTTCACTAAATAGGTAGAGTTAGTCCCTCTCTTTTAAGAAAATGGAAAAATAATAGCTCTATTCATTATGAGTTACATCATATGCAGGTATAGTGTACCATCCTCCATCATTACTGACAATTGATGACAATTTAAAAACAAGGATCTTAAAGAGTTGTGTAAAAAGTTCATACTCATTCAACATTAGTCTTCTATCTATTAGCCTTAGGGTAATGGTCAAGCAGAAGCATCCAACAAGGCTATCCTTAAGATTTTACATCACACAGTCAACAAATTTGGAAGGGACTGGCACCTTTAGATTAATCTGGCTCGATGGACTTATAGAAGAAGTATTACAACTCCAATTGGTACAATGCCCTTTGCTTTGGTATACCAAGCGGATGCTGTGCTTTTAATTGAGTTTGAGATTCCTACTTTGAGAATCTCCATGAAAGGCATCATTATCAATGATGATTATAAAATATATCATCTTCAAGAGCTAGAATTGTTATATGAACATTGACAAGTGGTGTGTGATCATCTTCAAGCTTATCAGCAGCGCATGTATAGAAGCACAACAAGAAAGTTAAGCTATGTGATTTCCAATTGGGTGATCTCATTTTGAGAGAAAACCCTAAGAATAAATAACAATGGGTACATAATGGGAAGTTTAAACCCAACTAGCTTGGTCCATAAATAGTTACTACAATGTTTGGATCCAGTGCTCACCAACTTTCAACAACTGAGGGAGAGGCACCTAAGGAGGCCATCAACACTATCCATCTAAAGCGGTTTTATAGCTAACATGATTTCAAAAGCTCTTTGTACATACTTCAAAGTTTGCAAAAAATCTTTATCTTGGTGAAAACCTAGCAATAGGTGCTTTGGTAATACCAAAAAAAATAGAAAAGAGAATTTTTTTTTTTAAAATTGAAAAAAAAAGTGTCATTGATGAAAACCTGGCCAACAGGCGTCATGGTAGAAAAAAAGAATCTCTGACAAGAAGGTGAAAACCTGGTAAAATAGTGCCTCTTCTTTCAAATGCTACATCTTACAGTGCATCCTTTGGTTATTGTATAGTTTCTTTACTACTTTCATTTGCTACTTTCTCTCATGCATCCATGAATTGAATCTTGTCATAGACTCGAGAGCAACACCCTACAGTCTCATGGGAATCTCTTTCACGTTAGTCACCAATTGTTCTAATTGTGTTTGCCTACTATCAGTTGTGTAACTATTGAGATTCCTCTCATGGAAGATCTATTTTGCATCAATCACCAGCTGTTCTAACTATGTCAGCCTGCTGTTGCTTGTGTTACTATTGAGATTTCTCTCATGGAAGATCTCTTTCGCATTAGTCACTAGTTGTTCTAACTGCATTTTTCTACTATTGCCTAGTCTCCTACTAAGGTTCTTCTCAATGAAGATTCCTCTTTGACTTTAGTCACCAATTTTTCTAACTGCGTCTATCTACTATCATCCTCCTATTGAAGAGATTTCTTTCACATATATTCTGAACATTGACATCAAAAACTTAACTCAAAATGATGAACTTGTTTGGGATATGCTAAGCTTTTCTTTATGGTGTTTTGGTTTCACTTTATCATGTCTCTTTGAGCAACTTGATGATGTCCCATTCAACTAGAGAAGTGAGGACTGGGAGACATGATTTTTTTTGGTGGATGGTTTAGTTCCAATGATTTGAAGCACCCATATCAAAGGGGTGTCCACTATAAGAACCTCTATCTCAATTTGGATGGTCGTGTGTACCTCAACTCATTTTATATGTATTCTTCACTAAGGTTGGTTCTTTTCCTTTCTTGTTTGAGTGAATTCTTTATGCTATAGTAAATATTGATACTCGTCCTGCTAAGTGAATGTATGGGTCACTACGAGTATACTTAGCACACTTTTATATCAGGTTATGATAGAAAGGGTTGTTGTGGACATGATACTTATTGATTACTTAAGGTAAGAAGAATATCTTGTGTGTTTGGTGTTTTTGCATGCAAGAAACATTCTGGTCATCCTAGCATTTATGCTCTGATGCTTATGTTTGCTTGCTATATCAAAAGGGACAAATGTTCTGGTCATTTTGGATTCTTGTACCTCAAATGCTTACATTTACTTCTGACAAAACTAGAACATGTGTCATATTCATATTTCCATGATTGCAATGTCAATGGGAATTGTATGAAATTTATGGATTTATCTAAACACTCAGTGATGATAATTGTATGAGTTCGGTAACCAGACCTAGGGTTTCATCTCACATAGGGTTGCATTTCATGCCTCACTTGCATAAGAGTACATTTTGATCACTACTTTATTTGCATATTTCAATATGAGACATTGATGGTTTCTTCAATGTATCATGTGTCATCTTAATTGCACAAATGATTGATTAATCACCCTCTTGGCTACTTTGGCTACTTTGAACTCACTTTCGTGATCAAATTCAAAATCTGACACACTTAAAGAACTCAAAATCACATTTTAAAATTTTGGGACCAACATGATCGAATGCTTGTGCAGTCCATTTTTTTGATACTTCATGAATTTTGGAGTATTTTCAAATCAATTTTTCTTCATATTTGCCAAAATTTATGGAAAAAGTCAACTCTAGTCAACTTTGGTCAAACTTGATCTTTTGGACCTCAAGATCACTTTGAATTGACTTTAGATTTTCTTTATATCCTTTTGATCTCTTCTATATTCTTCCAAACCTTAGATTTCTTCAATATCTTTCAATATGCTACTATATGTCATTGTTATGGTGTGTCATCTTTCAATTTTGCACCCAAGGGGGTAGGATGATCACATCATTGAATCTTTCAAAACTGGCTTAAACTCAATCTGAATCTTATGTCCTCATCACTCGGGGCATCTCATCACTCAGGGAACCTTGTTCCCCTCTATCTGACATCATATTAATCTATCTTATCTTTTGATTAGCTGATCAATCTCATAATAGTTCTTGTTAGAGATTGATGGACATGTATCTGGACAGTCTAAGCCTGACTCCTGAGGATCAAGCCTCATTCTGGGGATGATTCTATGACTCATGATAGGTTTTTTAATCTTTTATGGACAAATACTCAAGTGATCTATCTAGACTCTAGGGGATTAAGCTCCATTATGGAGATAATTCCAAATCCTTGCTAAGGGTTAAGCTCTGTTATGGATATAATCCTAATTCTTGTTGAGAATTAAGCTTTATTTTGGAGATAATTCTAAGCTCTTGCTTTTAATCACTATTCAATGGATAGGTATTGAGATAGTCTAACCCTAAATCCTGAGGATTAAGCCTCATTCTAGGGACAATATTGATATTGTGAATCATGATTAATCTTGTCTAATGGACATGTATTGGGACAGTCTAACCTTGACTCCTAAGAATTGAGTCTTGTTGTGGGAACCATTCTGTGAAGTTTGAAAATCTTTTTCATATCAATTTTGGTATCTAGGTGTTATATCTAGATTCCCTAAGGTTAAGCTTTTTTTTGGAGATAACCTTAAAAAGCTTATCAACTTCGATGTCTAGGTGTTCTATCTAGATCCCCTAAGGTTAAGCTTCATTCTAGAGATAATCTTAAAAATCTTATCAATTGGTCTCCATGTCATCAATTTTAGAACCAGTCTTATTTCTTGATCTATGCTTCATACTTTTGATTTTTTTGAATTAAACATGTTGCTCACACATTCATTCAAAGAGGGGCAAATGTAATACCCCAAAATTGGCACATTGCCATGCTAAACCAATTCTAGTCTATTAATCGATCCTAAGTCCTATTGTACTAGGTAATTCTAATTTTGACAATCTCTACTTGACCTAAGTGTCAAATGTAGAAAATCCCTAATCTACATTAATTACATACTCTATTTAATTCCTAAGTCTAATCAAATTAGGAAAAGTAAATCTATTGATCAATTTAATTTAATTATGAGTCCTAGCACTTTAATTAAATTAATTTTACCCCTTTGGCTAAAATACACATTAAGGAATTAAATGTCTTTAATATAATTAAATATATCCTCATCTTAATTATTGAGTTTAATTATTCAATTAATTAAGACTATGCATTTATGAGGTCATATTCTACTTTATTAAATTAAATATATTTTCCAAATTCTCTCTTCAATTTAGAAATGGAAACTCTTAGTGGACTAGAATTGGAAAAGGAATTGACTTAGTTAACCCTTTCTCACACTTAGAAGTGAATTAGTTAACTTCATTTGCACAAGGAAGTTTCCATTCTAATTGAATCTCATTTCCAATCTTGACCATCCATTCAATTTGATCTTGACCATTGATCAGTTCTAGAATTCTATTTAAGAAGTTCTCAATTTCTCATTTCAAAGGTTGCACATGAATTATATCAAACTTATGCCGAAATAATCACTCATCTCTTATATTCATAGCTCTTGATTTTCTTGCATTTTAATCTCATTTAGCTTAAAAATGCATACATTTAGTATAAATTGCTCTATTTATTTCAAGATTAATATTGCATTTTATCTAGATTAATCTTGCATCTCATTTAGCTATTAAATCCTTCATTTTAGATGTATAGTTGCTAGCTTCTGGGTCTGAGAGAAATTAGCAAAATCATTCTAGTTAGAAGGGAACAAATCGACCTATTGGACATTTTTGATGAACAATTCCATGTTCATTCTAGGATGATTCTACATATAAGGATAATGTTGAAGTGTGTGTGAATCACATAGGTCCACATTTCCCACTCACAATTAGAATGCCACCTTCATTAAAGGATTTACAAATGATTGTTAGGTCAACCTTATCAAAAGGATCTTTACTACTCCCACAATGGTTAGAAAATAATAGCAAATTTTTGATATGATAACATACAACTCACTTTGCAAGTTAAGATCACTATTCTACTCAACTCTAGTTCATTGACTAGAGTCCATCATTCTCATCATCTCATATTTTCTTAGCAAATCTTCAAGCAATCCTTCACCTTACAAGCTTCACACTTTTCCTTGTAATTTTGTTCACCACTTGTCTTCACAAATTTCTAGTCCAACAACCCTCTAAAACATGTTAGATTCTTCCTTAAATAGGTAGCTTTGATCTTTTTCCATTTAATCACAATGATATATCGTACAGTTTTCGATCATATCTAAAATATTCAATGAATCTGTCCACCTTCTTGTTCTTCTTTTGACCTTAACACTTCTAGAAACATCTTCTCAAATCTTAGCCTTTAATTGCTCAACTTATCCTTTCCCTACATTAAATAATACAACTCATCAATCCTTATCATCAACATGTTTTTCTTATACCAAGATTTCAATCATGTTGTTGACAAATCTTGATTGTTTCATAAACTATTCTTTTGATGACACTTGGTCACCACTATTTTCTTGTGCTTGGTCTTCACTTGATCAATCAGTCATCACCAAATTATCTAGCTTGGTCATCAATGAAGTATCTCACTCAATCATCACTATTCAACTCAGTCATTACTATCACTCAACAATCTCTATCACTCGACCAATACATGTACTCAGCCAACACTATTATGTTCAATAATGCTTAGTCTTTTTGCTTCAACACCTTCATTGACCGTGCAATATTGATACTCAGTCAAACTTATTGTAAATCTTGCAATATCAATCTCCTTTTCTCTTTAATTGATCTTTCTTCTTGAAGAATGAACAACAAATTATCTTGTCAAGTACTAACTTATCAAGTGCCCATTGTAATGCCATCTCACTTACACACCTTAACTCAACCTTTTACTAGGCCATATCATAATCATTCTTTTCAAATCCTCTTCATTAATCAAATGATATGACACTCTACACTATTAGTAAATGTTTCTCCAGTAGGTTTGACACTTGTCTTACCAATAGGTTTGATATCAATGACAAAAAAACAATTATTCTAATTAGTCTCTCAACAATTTACATCTCCCATAACTAAAAGTTTCATGCAATAAAGTTCTCAACCTTCAACATACCGTCATCTTCCATCGCTCCCACTCAACCATGATAATTTCTTACAGAGGATAACTAAAACAACTACGCTTTGATACCACTTGTTAGGATTTAAAGAGACAAAAATAAAAATTACATGCAAATAGATCCAATATCAGAGAATAATAAATTGTATAGAAAGGAACACAAGGCACAAAGATTTAACATGGTTCACCAAATCCCTAGGCTACATCCACCAACAATGAGTCCACTATTTTATTATCTAGTGATTATAAAATGACCACAATCTATAATCCCTTACAACTCAATACCCCCACAAGAAGCTATTATCGCATCACACCTTATGAAATCCCTAATCCTAATCCATTTTATATAAGTACTTTAGGGATAAAATTAGTTACAACATGTTGGGCCAAAAATGCTAATAAAATAACCACAACTATGCTAACCCCCACTCAAGGCCCAACTAACCCAAAACCCCACTAAGGAATTATGGAGTATGTACAATAATTTCGTAATCAGTCACCACAAACTAACATGATTTACCTCTTTAGAATCACAATTCTTTTAGAGTTTATGTCCAATAGCCATAGGAGTTCCAACTGGTCTCGAGTCTTCAATACCAAATGTTTTTAGTATCTCCTTGATATATTTGGATTGTGTAATACATATAACTTTCTTCATCTAATATACTTGAAGGCCAATAAAAAGTTTGGTCTCTCCAAACATAGAAATTTCAAACTATTTCTTCATTTGATCAGCAATTGATTTACACAATTCATCTTTTTCTCCAAATATGATATCATCTACAAAAAAGTCAGCTAATAATATATTTCTTTTAGATTCACTTTTAAGGTATAGATTGTTGTTGTCATTTTTTCTCGCAAAACTAATTCTTACCAAGTATGAATGAAATCTCTCATAGCATGCTCTAGGAGATTGCTTCAAACCATACAAATATTTACGCAATTTACATGCCATGTTTTTCTTTATAGGCTCAACAAAACCTTTAGGTTTCTCAATATAGACTTTCTCTTCAAGTATACCATTCAGAAATGCAGACTTCACATCCATTTTATAAACTTTGAATCCTTTGTAAATAACATATGCAAGAAAAGTCCTTACTCCTTCCAACCTTGCAGCTAGAGCAAAAGTTTCTCCATAGTCAATTCCTTCTTCTTGTGTATATCCTTTACAAACTAGTCTTTCCTTTTCCCTTGTGACTCCACCTTTCTCATTTAGCTTGTTCCTGAATACCCTCTTTGTTCCAATCACATTGTTGTCCTTTGGTATGGGTACTAGTGTCCATGTCTTGCTCTTTTCAATTTTCTTAATCTCTTACTTCATGGATGCAATCCAATCTTCATTCTCAAGTACATCCTTGACTAATCTAGGCTCATACTCACACAATAAGCATGTATCACTCCTCACTCCATTTCTTGTCATAACTCCTGAATCTTTGTCTCTAATTGTTGATGTTGTGGCAACTGATCATGTAGTGGGGGTTGATACTGTGGCACCTTCTTTGGACCTGGTGTGCAATGCTAATTTTTTTAAGGTACTTTTTTAGTAAAAGAACACTGATAACATTGTAAAAACCCTAAAATGGTCAATTCTAGAGGTTTCCCTAAAATGGTGTTATAAGTGGTTGAGTTGCATAATGCATTGTAATGTTGGTGAATGTTTTTTTTGGGTAATAGAAAGGTTGAAGGTTGTGTAGGTGGACATAGCCTAGGTTTTGGGTGAACCATGTTAAATCTATTTGCTATCTATTTGTATTTTCTTCTATTGTTTTTGCATATAATTGTTTATTCTTATATTATTTTGGATCTATCAAACCCTAACAAATTGGTATCAGAGAAAGGTTTGTTGCTGTAGATTGACATGACTTTCAAATTTGAGTGGGAGTAATGGAGGATTCTAGATTAAAGATTGAAAAATTCAATGGCCAGAATTTTCAGTTATGGAAAATGCAAAGGAAAGATCACCTGTATCAAAATGATCTATGGAATCTATTAGAAGGTAAAGACAAGAAATAAGGAAACATCACTGATGAAGATTGGGAGTTCTTCGATAGGAAGGCATTGGGATCTATTCGAATGTGCATTGCACCATCTATAATGTTCAACATATCAAAGGCAAAATATGATAGTAGAGCTGATGGAGACGTTGGCTATGTTATACGAGAAACCTCTAGCTTTGAATAAGGTATTTCTTATGAAGTGTTTTTAATATGAAATGAATTTAACACAGTTACCAGCTAGTTTTCATTTGTACAAATTTCATTCGATGAAGAGGTTAGGGCTCTCTTAATCTTATGTTCTTTGCTAGAAAGCTAAAATAGATTGGTTATGGATGTAAGTAACTCTATCTCTAGTTCAAATACTTTGAAATTTGATGAAGTAATTGGTGTTATCCTAAGTGAGGAAATGGGATAGAAAAATAAATGTGAAAATTCAACCTCATCAGGTTTCACTTTAAACATGGAGAAAAGAGGAAGAACAAGGGAAAAAGGAAAAGGGCCTTTTCATGAAAAGTGACAAGGGAAGTTAAAGAAACGATGTTCTAAATCTAAAGGAAGGAAATATTGCTTATACTATTGAAAGCCTAGTCACCTGAAGAAAGACTGTTGGTCTCGAAAAAATAAACAAGGAGATGAAAATGAAGATGAGAGTAAGGAACCTAATGTTGCAAGTAATACTTTACAAGATGCTTTAATCTTATGTTTGGATAATGTTAATGATTCCTGGGTTATAGACTCTGGGGCTTCATTCCATGCTACATCCCATAGAAAATATTTTCAAGATTATATTCAAGGTGATTTTGGATAGGTATATTTGGGTCATGATGAGCCCTATCCCATTGTTGGGAAAGGAAAAATAAAGATCAAGTTGCCAAACGAAAATGACTAGATATTGCAGGAGGTAAGGCATGTCCCTAATTTATGAAGAAATTTAATCTTTGTTGGACAACTAGATAGTGAAGGATGCATATTCATATTTTCAGACAATATCTAGAAGGTCACTAAAGGTTCATTAGTAGTAGTTAAAGGTATAAAGATAGACACATTATATCTGTGTAATGGTAACACTTTTCTACTTTAGCTGCTACTAATAATATTAATACAGGAAAAAGCTACAATAGATGTTGCAAGAACAAATTAAAAAATGTGGCACCATAGGCTTGGGCACATGAGTGAGAAAGGGATGAAAATCCTTCACTCAAAAAATCTATTGCTAGGACTAAAAAAATTGATTCAAATTTCTATGAAAATTGTGTTTATGGAAAATAGAAAAGAGTTTGATTTCTTGGAGTTGGGAAAGAAAAGAAGAGCGAGAAGTTAGAGCTAGTGCATTTAGATATATGGGGACCAACTCAGGTATCATCTCTTGGTGGCTCTCACTATTATGTTATTTTTATAGATGATTCAACTAGAAAAACATGAGTGTATTTCTTGAAATAAAAATCTGATTTTTTTGAAATATTTAAGAAATGGAAAGCTTTGGTTGAGAATAAGATAGGAAAGAAGTTGAAGTGTCTTAGATCCAATAATGGAGGTGAGTATTGTAGTACAACCTTTGAATATTATTATTTTATTAATGGAAATTGAGGAAAACGATAATTCCAAGAACCCCACAAGAAAATGGGATGTCAGAAAGAATGAATATGACAATCATGGAATGTGCAAGGAGCATGAGATTGCATGTTGGTTTGCCTCTTCATTTCTAGCAGATGCTATAAACACTACTATTTATTTGATAAATAGAGGACATTTAGCCCCTTTGGCTGGTGGTATTCCAAAAGAAACATGGATTGGACAAAAGGTAAATTATTCATTTATGAAAACTTTTATTTGTGAAGATTTTTTGCATGTTGATAAAGAAAAGTGAACCAAGCTTGATGCCAAATCTCTAAAATGTACCTTCATTGGATATTGAGTATATGACTATGGTTATTGCTTATGGGATTTTGAAAATCTTAAAATAATTAGAAGTAGAAATGTTATATTCAATGAGAAGGTCATGTATAAAGAATAGTTACAGGAAAAGAAACATGAGCAAGTCAAACAAGAATATGTGGTGTTGGATGATACTCCTAAAACTAAAAAGCAACTAGTGCCTGATGCTCAACAAGAATAGGTGATCCCACAAACTCCTATAAGTGTTAGACATTCTAAAAGGTCTAGTAGACCTCCTAAAAGGTTTTCTCCTTCTTTGTATTCCATTTTATTGATTGATTCCGGTGAACTAGAAGAATATGAAGAAGCAATGTAGGTGGATGCCAAACAATAGTGGAAGCTAGGCATGAAAGAGGAGATGGAATCCTTGTTGAAAAATAAGACTTGGGACTTAATCCCTCTACCTAAAGGAAAAAGAGCCTTACCTAACAAATGGGTTTATAGGTTGAAAGAGGAAGATGGAGGAAAGAAAACGTATAAGGCTAGACTTGTGGTAAAGGGTTTTGCACAGAAAAAGGGTATAGATTTTGATGAAATATTCTCCCTTGTTGTAAAAATGACTTTAATTAGAACTTTACTAAGTATTGTGGCTGTAGATGACTTGTATCTTGAACAACTAGATGTCAAGACAACTTTTCTCCATGTAGATTTGGAGGAAGAAATTTACATGCAACAACCATAGGGATATGAGGTCAAGAGTATGGAGAATTTAGCATGTAGGTTAAGGAAAAGCTTGTATGGCCTAACGAAGGCACCTTGTCAATGGTATTAAAAATTTGATAGTTTCATGGATGAACAAGGGTACCATAGATGTGATTCTAATCACTATGTATATTTTAAGAGATTGGATAATGGGAGTTACATTATCCTATTACTCTATGTTTATGACATGCTTGTTGTTGGGTTTAATATGCAACAAATAAATGAACTTAAATAGAAATTAGCAAGATCATTTGCTATGAAGTATTTGGATGCTGCTAAGAAAATCCTTGGTATGAGATTACATGGGACAAGAAAAATAGAACCTTGAATTTGTCCAAAACTGAGTATATAAAGAAGGTGTTGAAAAGATTTAATATGCAGGATGCAAAAGCAATTAGTACACCTTTGGCTAGTCATTTCAAATTGACTTAGGAAATGTTCCCAAAGGCATAGGAAGATGTAGATAAAATTTCTAACATCTCATATTCATTAGCAGTTGGCAATCTAATGTATGTAATGGTATGCACACAACTAGATATTGCTCATGCAGTAAGAGTTGTCAACGAGTATATGAGAAATCTGGGTGTGGAACATTGGAATGTTGTCAAATGGATTCTTTGATATTTGAAAGGTACTACTATAAAGGCATTATGGTTCACAGGGTCCAATTCTTCTCTAAGTGGATTTGTTGATTCTGGTCTAGCAAGAGATATTGATACAAGGAGGAGTACTACAGGGTATGTTTTCATTGTAGGGGGTATTGTAGTTAGTTGGATTTCTAGATTGCAGAAGTTTAATGCACTTTCAACCACTAAAATTGAGTATGTAGCTGCTACAAAAGCTAGCAAGGAGATGATTTGGTTAATATGTTTTCTCAAGGAATTGGGTCAGAAGTAGGAAGATCTCCCATTGTATAGTGATAGCTGGAGTGCCATTCATATTGCAAAGAATTATGCTTTTCATTCAAGGACAAAGCACATATAGCTCAAGTACCATTTTATAAGGTCTATTTTAGAGGATGGTGAATTGTGACTTGAAAAGATTCACAGAAGTGAAAATCCTACAGATATGTTCACAAAGACAGTCCCCAAGGAGAAGCTATTTCTTTCTCAACTTCTATTGGGCTTCTTGACTAATGATCATGGAGGTAATACATAAGAAAGTCTTTTATTTAGTGGGAGTTGCACATACTACATTGTCATCTAGTTTCAGTCTCCAAGTGGGAGATTATTGATATTGTGGTAACTGATCATATAGTAGGGGTTGATGTTGTGGTGCCTTCTCTGACCACTGTGCAACACCAATTTTTTGGGTGCTTTTTAAGGAAAAGAAAACCAAAAATATTGTAAAAACCCTAAAATAGTCAATTTTAGAGGTTGCCCTAAAACACTATTATAAGTAGCTGAGATGCATAATGCATTGTAATGTTGGTGAACATTTTTGCTGAATAATAGAAAGGTTGAAGGATGTGTAGGTGGAAATAGCCAAATTTTTGTGTGAACCATGTTAAATCTATGTTATCTATGTTTTCTTCTATTGTTTCTGCATATAATTGTTTATTCTCATATTGTTCTAGATCTATCATTGAACCCTAACACTAATGATCTAGTCTGGTGTATGATTTCTTCTCACATACTTTTCTAGGATATGTTCTTTTCTTATTTGTTCTTGCTAATGTCCACTATTTTCACCTCATTCAACATGTTTAATCACTTTAGGTTCTTATTGTTGTAGTTATGTCTATATCATAATTTCATTGTTCTGATGGTTGACATTCTCTAACTATTGCTTGCCTTTTATAATTTGAAACTTGATAGGTTATTATTTCTTGGCAGGGACTTTTTACTATGACTTGATAATGTTCACATTATATATTTCTTCAGTTAGTTTCTCAAGTTTAGGAATGGTGTTAGGTTCTCCTTCATGGAAATATAAAAAATTTATGTAGTCTTCAAGATCTTTCTTACTTTCCACCTCATTCTTCTCTGCATATTCATCAACTCTAACATTTTCACTTTCCACAACCTTGTTAGTGTTAGAATTGAAACATTTGTATGTCTTAATCTTTGTGGAATAACCTGGAAATATACCTTCATCACTTTTAACATCAAGATTTCCATTCCTTGAATCTTTCAAAATATAACATTTTCTTCCAAAAAATTTGAAGTAATTTACATTAGGTGCATGTACATATCATAGCTCAAAGGGTGTTTATTTTGTACCTTCTTGACTTGTACTTAGTTTAGTGTGTAGACTGTAGTGTTGACAACTTCTCTCCAATACTTTGATAAAACATTTTTCTCCATCATCAATGTTCTTGCACAATCCATTATGGATCTATTCCTTCTCGTAGCTATACCATTTTGTGGTGGAGTTCTAGGTGTAGAAATCTCCTTTTGATTCCTCTATCATTGTAGAATATGTTAAACTCTCTAGATTTGAACTCTTCATCTCTATCTAATCTCAAGCACTTCAGACTCTTACTTGTTTCTTTCTTAACTCTAGCCAAATACCACTTAAAATTTTGAAAAGCATCAGATTTTTCTTTATGAAATATTATAGTCATCATTCTAGAGAAGCCATCAATAAATAAGATAAATAATTTATATCCACAATAGTACTCTAATAGGACCACATAAATCACTATGAACTAATTCCAAAATATCATTACAAGAAAATATTTTTTCTCTTGAAACTAGAGTGAAAATATACATGATACAACCTTAAATCAAATTGTCAAAATATACATGATACAACCTTTTTTGCCATAGCCAAACATCTTCATATAGTGAAAATAAGCATGTATCTTAAGATAGGTCTATATAGAAAAATATTACCTCTTGTTTTCTCTCCACTTTCAATTAGTTCACTAGTAGCATCATAGATTTTTTCCTTCTTTTTTAGAAATTCAAACATGTATCCATAATTGATCAACTGCGACACACTCAACAAGTTATATTTCAGACCATCAACAAAATATGCATCATCACATCTAATTTTATATTTCAAAATAATTGATCCTTTACCTTTCATGTTACATGGTGCATCATTTCCAAGCTTAACACTATTACCATTGTATTGGATCAACCTTTCAAAATTACTTGTATCACCAGTTATATGATGTGAACATCCACTATCAATTATCCATCTATCATTTTTGCTTATATGTGAAATGAGAGAAATCTTTTCACATTTTTCATCTTCATTAGAATCATCTTTCATAGAAACATACTTCTTCATCATTTCATTAGTACCAATACTAGAACTTTCTTTAGCATTGTAACAAGATTTCTTACCTTTGCCTTTGTAATCTCTATTACTTCTTCCATCTCTATTATCTCTCCTATCTCAGTACTTTCTATCCTTTCTCTCATCCTTATCCTCTCTGGTAGGACATCTTGCAGTAGTATGACCAAATTTATTGCATGTGAAACAGATAATAGGAAGCTTACCTTTGTATTTACCTCTTCCTATAGGTAGCCTCTTAGCCAGTAATGCCTCAAGTTCATCAAGTTCATCTGATTCACTATCAATATTGACATGTTTATTTTTCTTATCCATTCTAGAGCCATAAAAAGAACCAATTTTTATTTGAAAGAACTTTCAACATTAGTAAGGGAATAATTATAAAAAGTATCCAACTCAAAAGATGCAAGTATACCAACTAGACTATCCAATGTGAGATCATTACCAGGTGTACATCTCATCTTTTTTATTGTAGACACTCTAATAGCATAAATAGGAAGTAAAATTCTTAGTACCTTGGTGATAATTGTCTCCTTAGTTATTTCACCTCTAGTAATTCTAATAGCATTCACCACTTCTTTAATTCATGCAACATATTGTGCTATAGTATCATCTTCATTGATTCTCATGTCATCAAAATTTCCTCTTAGAATTTTTGCCTTAGCTCTCATCAAATTTTTATATCCTCCATGAATTAATGCTAGCTTGTCCAATAATTTATTTTTATTCACATAGTCTTTTACTTCATCAAATTTAGAATAGCTTAGGGAAGATGCAAGTTTAATCATCATTTGGTTATGTTTCTACTTCTCTTTCATCTGCTCAACAATCATAGGTTTGGGAAATTCAATGTACTCATTTTCAAGATAGTAAAGTATAGAATCTCTAATATTAGGTAGATGCAATTTCATTAGCCTACTGAAAAAGTTCTCCTTGCATAGCTTGGGTATCTCTCTCTTGTACATCTTGATCTTTGGCTTTAAGTCCATCAAAATTTCACACAAGCACCAAGAGCTCTAATATCAATAATCCCTAGGTCTAGATGTACAAACCAAACACTTGAAACTTCAAAAAACTTAACCCAATAGCTTACTAAAATTGTGCACTATAATCTAGCTTATTCATTCCATTTAGCTCTCTGTTCAGTATATGCTGACTTGCAAAAAATTATCACAGTCAATAATAAACTAAAAATTAAAAATAATTAGTAATATTTAACATTAAAAATATTGACACAATGTTTGAACCAAGATTTAACATGGAGACCTAATTTGGGAAAAACCACGAGTAAGATGCTACCACTTTTCACTATTCTATAGTGAATTCTATTAGGAACCAACCCTATTAAATGTTACAAAACACACTATTAGGTGTGACCCTATTAAAGGATTTAATCACCCTATTAGGAGTGACCTTGTTAGAGGACTTAAGAACATTCCATTAGAATTTCACCTAGATTAAAGGATTTAAAAATGAATTTTAGGTCAACCTTATCAAAAGGAATTTTACCATACCACAATGGTTAGAAAGTAACAATTTTTTTTTGATCTAATAATATACAACTCATTTTGCAAGTTTAGATCTTTGTTATGCTCAACTCTAGTTCATTGACTGGACTCCTTCACTCTCATCATCTCAGATATTCTTGGCAATTCTTCAAGCAATCCTTCACCTTAAAAACTTCACACTTCTCCTTGCAAGTTTTCTCAACACTTGTCTTTACAAAATTCTAATCCAACAACCCTCTAAAACATATTAGATACCTCCTTAAATAGGTACATTTGATATTTTAATTCTTAATCATAATCATAGATCTTAGGGTTTATGATTAGATCCAAAACATTCAACAAATCAGTCCACCTTCTTGTTCTTCTTCTCTTTTCATTACTTCTAGAAACATCTTCTAAAATCTTATCCTTTGATCACTCAACTAATCCTTTCCCTACATTAAATAATACAAATCATCAATCCTTATCATTGACACAAATTTTGCTTATTCCAAGATTTCAACAATGTCATCCACAAATATTAATTCTTTCATAAACTATTCTTTTGCTGACACTAGGTCACCACTATGTTCTTCTTTTTGGTCTTCACTAGATCACTCAATCATCACTAAATTGTCTTGCTTGGTCATTAGAAGTGTCTTTTTTGGTCATCACTATTCAACTTGGTCATTGTTGTCACTCAACAATCTCTATCACTCGACCAATATAGATATTTAATAAACACTTTTCTACTTGACAATGCCTAATATTTTTTCTCCAACTCCTTCATTGATCATACTGGTCAAACTTACAGTAAATATTACAATATCAATCTCCTTTTCTCTTCGACTAGTCTTTCTTCTTAATGAATTAACTACACATTATCTTGTCATGTACCAACTTATCAAGTGACCATTGTAATGCCATCTCACATACACATCCCAACTCAACCTTTTACTAGGTCATCTCATGACTTCTTTTTTTCAAATCAACTTCATCAATCAAATGATATGGTACTCTACACCATTAGTAAATTTCTCTTGAGTAGGTTTGACACTCGTCTTACCCATAGGTTTGATATCAATAGAAATATAATAATGTCTCCAATTAGGCTCTTAATAATTATAGCTCCAATATCTTTATTTAGTACTTAAATTGTCCTAGAGATTTTAATCTCATAACCCATGTGTGTTGTAGACGTTTTCACACAAAACATGGATCATCTTAAGACGTGCAAAAATTAGGGTATTGAAATCTCCATTTCCCAATTTGAGTAGGTTAGTATCACTCCCTATCCATATCTTTAGTGAGCTATAAATAATTTTAGAGTTTAAAAGATCAATTGTTTATACTATGTTTCTCTAAGTGCTGGTGAAATTATATGTATTTTTGATTAAGGATGAAGCAAGTTTTGATAGATCCTACTACTACAACTAGTTTTTGGCGATAATTATAAATTGCATCCAACCAAGTGCAAAAACCTAGTATTTAATCAACTAGAAACTCCACCATAAGCTAAAAAATAAAAATATTTAAATATAGAACAAAGAAACACTCTAGCTATGACAAAACAATAGACTAAACTTCAAGACCACATAGAGTCACCTCAACTAAGTAGTTTAAAAATAATAATGTCATTGTTTAACAAAATGCAAAAAAAATGCTTTCAAATTATCAAATTTAGTACTTTCTTTCTAAGAACAAATAAAATTATATAAAATATGGACATGTTTCGAATCTTTTCACCCATGTGTGTGTTTTTGAGAAGTTTGGTGTTAAGGTCTATAAGGATTTTTAAAGAATTGTCTTAGAGTTAAATTTTTATTTTTGCAATATTCCTCAATAGTTTTGAAAAGGAAAATTAGAAGTCAACTCTCTTTCCCATATGAATTGGGGGTAAAATTTTAGATCAACCATAGGGTATTGAAATTGTACCTAAAAACTATTCTTCCTCCATTTCTAGTTTTCATTCTGATCAAAATCTTAAAAATTTAGGAAAACACTAACTCACTCCAATGGACCAATTTTGACTAGCTTGTGGTTGTCTTTTGATGATGAAACTTTGAACTCTTTAGTATGTTTCATTGGGAGATTCAATAATGTTGACCCTATTTTTGAGAATTTGAGTTATACTTCTTCCATGCCATAATTTTAATTTTAAATATTCATACAAGTTAAGTTCTATAAATTAGGGTTTGATTTGAGTTTGAAAAGGTCTATTATTCAAAGTAGTGTGGAAGGGAGAGAAATGTGAGATAGGTGGAAATTTTTTTAGTCTCTTCTAATTGTATTATTGACTTGTATTGCTTAAAATATTTGTGGAAATACTATGCCTTTAAACTTTAGCCTTATTCAAGTCCCAAATAAATAGTAAAAATAAGATTCTTGTATGTATTGTTCAAATATTTTAAACATAAAATAATTGTCCTATTTTTTATATATTAAATATCAAGAAGAAAATACAAATTTATCTCATAGGTTCTAGAAAAAACTAAACAAATTGTCTACTGTCAAACATCAATAGTCAATATTTAAGCAATTATCTTTAAGAGATTTACTTATGAAGCTTCAAAATACATCACAATCTTTGAAATTATCCAAAAGAAAATATTTATGAAGTTGATCTTATTCCTATTTGAATTAGTCCCAAGTTCTAATATTATTGTTGCTACATTCAACTTCGTTTGCATTGGTTGGTGGTTCAAATGGAGGTCTCTTAGCAATCACTCTCCAATTAGGAGCATTTGGAGTCTAGTTTGCTAGTATTTCCTTGTTCTTTTTAGACTAATAAATGTCCACTCTAGCCATGAACTGTTTTAGTACCTCACATTATTTTTCACCAACCATCTCATTATAGGTGTTGAAATAATGAGTAGACTTGATGTCTATCTTGTAAACCAACATTTTTCCTTCTTGCAAAAGAATCATAAATCAACTCATTGGAATTTCTAGAAAATTAGATAATTGAGACATGATGAGTAGATAGGTGATTTTTATAGAAAACCCAGTAAGGCCCCTCTTAGATCCTTGAAAAACCTCTTCATTTCTTTTCTTCCAAATGAACCATAAGACTTCATTAGAAAAGATAGACCAAAATTTATTGAGTTTAAGGTCAAAATTAAGAGTTGACAAAGCCAACCAAAATCTCAATCCAAGAAAAATTTAAAGATTTATTCCATTCAATGGGTCTACCAAAAAAATAGGACCATATCAACATAACATATTTGCACTCAAAGAAAAGGTGTTCAAAGGTTTCAAGCACATAACAACGGGAACACATAACATGATGGATACTCTAATGACAAAGAATATTAGCAACAACAATATTTTTCAATAGTAACATCCATCTAAAGATATTATTTTTTGTTCTCTAGCTTGATGCCACATAAAATCTAGAATGAAACACCAATTGGAGTTCAATCAGTTAAGAGAGGTTAGTTTCTATTTAATGTTTTTTCAAGATAGATGAATCCTCTTTAACCATGTTGTAGATATATTTTGTACTGATATCTTTAAAATATGGTCCATCTTTCCATTTGATCTCCCTATAGATATCTAAATTATTGATCAACTTACCTAAAAATAAAGTTTTTACTCCTTTCTCAATGACGGTATGTGTCTTCTTATGAGTGGTTGGAAGATTAAATTTGGACTTAATTCTTCCCAAGTCTTGAACTTGTTATTAATTAATAGGCCAACAATGAAATTTATTCCTTTTTCACACAATACCTTTGCATAACAACTCTAAGTCAAGGATAAGGGTTTACCATTTAGTTGGAAACCCCACCAAATAGATCTATCAATGAGAGTGAAGCATGGAGGAACATCTAATTCACTCGTGAAACATAGGAACCTTCTCACTTCTGTCCAAGCTTTAAAAATAGAAGAAAATACATTTGAGCTAAATACTTTAATTTCAAAATCTCCAAGAATACCATCAAAAAGTGGTAGATCCTTCCAAAGTTTATCTTTTTAAAAAATTAATGGATTTAAGAATCCATTTTGATTCCAACTCAATGCCATGATTTTTTAGGTCTCTCATGCCAAGACTTCCCCAAGATTTAGGCATACACCACCATTTCCAATTTACAACATACCTTTTCTTATTGCCTTTTCCATATGATCATAGAACATCCCTCAAAATTTTGTCAAGTTTCTCAATTTGATAACTATTAAATAACCATTCAAAATAAAAGTATTTTGTGTGTGATGCTAGAACCTTTTGAACAATCTGAGCTCTTCCAACTAATGATAAAAGGTGACATTTCTATTTATGATGTTTCTTTTTTATCTTTGAATATACCCAGTTCTACATATCTTTAAGAGAAGGAGATAAAACAAATGGGATTCACAAGTACCTAGCAATATAATTTTTGACTAGCCTAGGTCCAACCTTTTTGGCCAAACTAATTGTTGGAAATATAGATGAAGTAACTAAGAGGGGAGGGGTGAATCAGTTACCACAAAAACAATTCCAAAAATCTCGTAGATGTCTATAATGCTTACTTACTGCTAATACTCAGGTAAACAGTGCAGGAATACTATAACTTGGTAGATTAACTAGTTACTGATCATCTATCATTCATAGTTATTAATATGCATGCAAAGGTTAAATAAATGAACACAAGAGACACCAAATTTAACGTGGAAACCCAATATGGGAAAAACCACCAAGTAACTGGTCACCAATTTTTCACTCTTTTGAAGTGAGCCCTATTAGGAGCCAACCCTGTTAAAGGTTACAAATACACACTGTTAGGTGTGACCTTGTTAGAGGATTTAATCACCCTATTAGGAGTGGCCTAGTTAGAGGTCTTTAGAAAAATTCAACTGAACTATCACCTTGTTAGAGGATTTACAAAATGGCTATTAAACCAACTCTGTAAAGAGATTCTGGATTCACTGTTACAATGATTAGAAAGCGACAATAAAGTGACCTGAATGATATGCAACTTATCTTTTTGCTGATTATAGATCTATGTTATGCTTTACTGGATGCTTACTAATCAAATACAACTTTGCAGCTCCTCTAGGATATCTAATCCTTCATCAAAATTTGCTCAATACTCGCTTATTCCATCCTAATCCATATATTCACTCTCACACTTGAACTCACAACTTGAACATCTATATATACCTTTCAGATTACCAAGTCGGCTCAAATATAAGTTACAACAACTAAAAAAATCATTACATTAGTTGGCTACATTTATTGCACGAAACAATCAAAATAATAAAATCCTTCGCTAGCCGACCCACTTTGGTAACCACTGCTCCAAAATGGTTTTCTAGTGTTAACCAAGTGAAGCTTGGTAAACACTGCAAACCCTGCAAAAAATCATTTGGAGACTGAGTGAACTCAGTTAGCACTGACCTTCCTTTGTTGACCTTGTGAGCTTAGTAGAAGCTAACTTTCTGCCACATTTCTTTTGATGACAGAGTGAGCTCGGTAGACATAAAAATTTTTTCGTTAACCTTGAGAGCTCGGTTAACACTAAATTTAATTCTACTACAAAATCCTTTGATGCCCGAGTGATCTTGGTAGATATAACTTTTTTTCGTTAACCTTGGGAGCTTGGTTAACAATAAATTTCAGCTACACAATCCTTTGATGCCCAAGTGAGCTCGATAAGAACTGAATTTACTATGTAATGTTCAGGAATGTTCGGTAGACATTGTAAATTGCTGTGCTGATCATTTGAGCTTGGTAGACTCTATCTGATGACCGATATGACATTTGTGTAACATCAAAGACAATACACAATTAACAATTGTATCCAACAATCTCCCTCTTTGGCATTGATGGCAACACAACATGTCATAGTAGAATAAAATTTGAAAACAAGTCTTTTTCTGTCCGAACAACTTTCTCTATTAGATAGAAAACTCATGCAAACTCTCCCTCTTTTAGTAATCTCCCTCTGTGAAGGAATTACATAGCAAACTCTTCCTCTCAAAAAAAATTTCAGAAAGATATATGACAGTAAAACTCTCCCTCTTTGACAACACATGCCAAAGACAACACAACTCAAATGAATTTTAATGTACCTTTAGTACTGATTCATATGCAATATTTCCTGATTATGCTGCATCAACTGATAGATCTTCAACTTGGTATGCATTGATGCATCACTAAAACTTCATTTTAGTGAACTTCAGATAGGGGAGTGACCCCTAACTTACCTCTTAGATACAAGAATGCATCCTTAGGTAATGACTTTATGAATATGTCAGCAATTTGTTCCTTTGTATGGACATATTCCAATCTGACCTCCTTATCTTGCACCAATTCTCTGACAAAATAATATTTTATTGCAATGTGCTTGGTTTTGGAATGCATCACTGGATTCTTAGATATGTTGATTGCACTTGTATTATCACAGAACATAACAACTGGTTCTTTGATTTCCACCTTCATGCCTTCCAACAGTTATTTAAACCAAACAATATTAGAACAGTTTACTACTGCAACAACATACTCTACCTCTGCTATAGATTGGGATGTACAATTCTGATTTTTGCTTGTCCAAGAAACCAACCTCTTTCCAAAAAAGAATGCTCCTCCACTTGTATTTTTTCTATCATCAAGGTTTCCTGCCCAATCAGCATCAGTAAACACTTTCAAATCTAGATTACCTCCAAATTTGTACCATAAACCATAATCTTCAGTTCCTTTCAAATATCTCATTATTCTTTTGATTGCCATTATGTGATTTTCTCTTGGTTTTGCTGAAAATCTTGCTACAATACCAATTGCAAGGGAAATATTTGGCCTAGTATGAACTACATACTGCAACTTTCCAATCATAGATCTATACAAAGTTTGATCTACTTTTGATTCATCTTCCTTGGTAAGTTTTAATCCAGTACACATAGGAGTCCCAACTGGTTTACAGTCTTTCATACCAAACTTTTTCAATATCTCCTTGATGTATTTTGATTGAGTGATGTAGATACCATTTTTATTTTTCTGAATTTGAAGACCAACAAAGAATTTGATCTCACCAAACATAGAAATTTCAAATTCCTTGTTCATTTGCTCTGAATTTTTTTTGCAAAGATCATCATTCCCTGTGAAAACAGTATCATCTACAAATATTTTTGCCAAGACAATCTTATTATCTGGTCCTTCCTTTATATACAAGCTACTGTTATCATTAGTTCTTTAAAAACCAATCTAAATAAGATAGTTATGCAATCTTTCATACCATGCTCTAGGGGCTTGTTTCAGACCATAAAATGCCTTGTGTAATTTGTAGACCATGTTCTTCTTATCTGGATCAACAAAACCTTCAAGTTGTTCAATGTAAACCTCTTCATCCAGTATACCATTGAAGAATGCTGACTTGATATCCATCTCATAAACTTTGAATCTTTTGTGAGCAGCAAATGCAAGTAAGGTTCTGACTCCTTCTAATCTTGCAACAAGAGCAAAAGTTTCTCTATAGTCTATTCCTTCTTCTTGAGCATATCCTTTGCATACTAGTCTAGCTTTGTTTCTTGATACCTTACCATCTTCACTCAACTTGTTTTTGAATACCCACTTAGTTCCAATCACATTTTTATCTTTAGGCCTGGGTACATGAGTCCATGTCTTAGTTTTCTCTATCTGCTCTATCTCTTCATTCATAGCCTTAATCCAACTATCATTTTCCAATGCATCTTTGATATTTCTAGGTTCAAAATCAGCAAGTAAACAAGTACCTTTCAACTTACTTCTTGTCATGGTTCCTTTAGATTTGTCTCCAATGATCTGATTTGCTAAATGATGTCTCCTAACATATTTTGCTAATATAGGTTCCTTGTCTTTTGAAGGAATTTCATTGTTATCCTCTTGCACTTCAACTTCAGGTTCTGGCTATTCTTGCTTAGTAGATATTGGCTTGGGTCCTTCAGACTCAGTAAACACTTGCTCGGTAGCATCTAAATGTAATTCGAGTTGTTGTAGCTCAGTTTGAACTTCCTATAACTCGGTTACTGATGACTCAGGAGTAGAAGATTCCTGATTGACTGGTATTGTATCAGGTTCAATGAAAACAAACCTTCTATAATCTTCTGGTTCCCTTTTGCTTTCTTCTCCAATCCTTTCTGCAAACTCATCAACTTTCACATGTGCACTTTCTATGACTTTGTAAGTAGACAAGTTCAAACATCTATATGCTTTACTTTTGCAAGAGTACCCCAAAAATATTCCTTCATCACTTTTCACATCAAATTTTCCTTTTCTAGATTCTCTCAAAATGTAACATTTACTTCCAAATACTTTTAGATAACTTACATTAGGTTTATAGCCATATCATAGCTCATAGGGAGTTTTGAATGAGTCTTTCTTTAGTTGTACTTGGTTCAAGGTATGAACTACAATGCTGATAGCTTCCTTCCAGTATTTGATAGCAATGCTCTTTTCAATCATTAAGGTTCTTGCACAATCCATGATAGATCTGTTCCTCCTTTCAACTATTCCATTTTGTTCAAGAGTTCCAAGTGCTGATACCTACCTTTTGATTCCTCTTTCAATGCAAAAGTTATTGAACTCATGTGAAATGAATTCTCCACCTCTGTCTGACCTCAAGCATTTCAATCTTTTCTCTGTTTCCTTTTCTACTCTGGCCAAATACCATTTGAATTTCTCAAATGCTTCTGATTTGTTCCTTAGATACATGACAGTCATCATTCTTGAGTAATCATCAACAAAAAGAATGAAGAACTTTTCTTCAGTATAGCTTTCAATTCCAATGGGTCCATATAAATCAGTATGCACAATTTCTAATATATCTTCAGATTGATAGTTTTTACTTTTAAAACTAGTCTTTCCCATTTTACCAATCTGACAATTCATGCATAGACCGACTTTTGATTTCTTTATGTTAGGAATGCCTCTTACTTTCTTGAATTTTCTTATCTTTACCAAATTAACAAAATTGACATGATGCAACCTTTTATGCCATAACCAACTTTCTTCAACTTGAGCAATAAAACATGAACATTCACCAAGTTCAAGATAGAACAAGTTACCTCTAGTTTGAGTGCTTGATCCAATCAGCTTTCCTTTGTCATCCAGCAATGTTTCTTTTCCATGCATGAATTCTACTTTGAATCCATTATTGAGTAGTTGTGCCACACTCAACAAATTATGCTTTAGTCCTTCTACCCAATAGGCATTATCACATATAAGTTCTTTGGTTAGAGAGATTCTTCCTCTTCTTTTTATGTAACAAGGTTCATTATTAGCAAACCTTACACTACCACCATCATAGTCTTCAAAGTATTCAAACTTAGTTTTATTACCAGTCATGTGATGAGAACAACCACTATCTATGATCCATGTATCATTTTTGCTCATATGAGAAATGAGTGCCATTTCCTCATCATTATTAGACTCCTCTTTCATAGCAATATAGACAATTTCATCTTCTTCTTCATCATTAGAATCATTAAAATCTTTAGCCATAAAACATGTTTTCTTACCTTTATCCTTGAATGATTTGAAGTCTTTCTTGCCATTGTACTTGTAACCTTTCTTCTCATCTTTGTTCTACTTGTTTGGGCACCTAGTAGCAATATGACCAACTTCTTCACATGAAAAATAGATTAGAGGAAATTTACCTTTATATTTTCCTCTGCCTCTAGAATATTTCCTTGCTAGTAGAGTTTCAATAACCTCAAGATCACTGTCTAAACTTTGGTCTAATTCATTTTCACTTTCTAACTAAGATTCCTTTTTCTTTTTGCTTTTCTCCTTGAGTGAACGCTTGGATTCAAATGCTGACTCAATGTTCTTGGCAGTTGGCACATAATTGTCAAAGTTGTCTAGCTCAAATGTAGTCAATCTTCCAACTATGGCTTCTAGAATTGTCATATGATTTGCTTCACATCTTCTTTCTTGAATTGTAGAGACTCTAATTGCATAAATGGGTAGTAATGTTATGAGCACTTATAACTATCTCCTCTTTGATATCTCCTCCAGATGCTTTGATTGCACTGACACATGCTTTGACTCTTTCAACATATTTTGCAATGTTTTCATCCTCTCTCATCCTCATCTGCTCAAATTGTCCTCTCAGACTTTCTGCTTTCGCTCTTCTTACATTATCATCTCCTCCATAGATTTCTTTTAGATTTTCCCACATTTCAAGGGCAGATTTGCAGTCCTTGATGTCATCAAATTCTTCATAACTTAGAGCAGATGCTATATCTATCATCATAATGTTGTGGGTCTTCTTTTCAGCAATATCATTGACAGATAGTGTACCAGCTAGTTCTGCATATTTTTCATCAAGGTATTTTAGTCATGTATCTCGAATAGAAGCTAGATGAAGTCTCATTAATCCTTGCCATGCTGAGAATTTTTCCTTGTTAAGTCTTGGAATTTCCCTCTTATAAGACATCCTGATCTTTGGCTTAGATCCTTGAAATCTTATCCTGTAAGCACCAAAAGCTTTGATACCAATTGTTGGAAATATAGATGAAGTAACTAAGAGGGGAGGGGTGAATCAGTAACCACAAAAAAAATTCCAAAAATCCCTTAGATGTATATAATTACTTACTGCTAATACTCGATAAATAGTGCAGGAATACTGTAACTTAGTAGATTAACTAGTTACTGATCATCTAACATTCATAGTTATTAATATGCATGCAAAGGTTAAATAAATGAACACAAGAGACACCAGATTTAATGTGGAAAATCAATATGGGAAAAACCACCAAGTAACCAGTCACCAATTTTTCACTCTTCTGAAGTGAGCCCTGCTAGGAGCCAACCCTATTAAAGGTTACAAATACACACTGTTAGGTGTGACCTTGTTAGAGGATTTAATCACCTTGTTAGGAGTGGCCTGGTTAGAGGTCTTTAGAAAAATTCAACTGAACTATCACCTTGTTAGAGGATTTACAAAATGGCTTTTAAACCAACTCTATAAAGAGATTCTGGATTCACTGTTACAATGATTAGAAAGCAACAATGAAGTGACCTGAATGATATGCAACTTATCTTTTTGCTGATTACAGATCTCTGTTATGCTTTACTGGATCCCTAATGATTGAATAAAACTTTGCAGCTCTTCCAAGATATCTAATCCTTCATCAGAATTCGCTCAATATTCGCTTATTCCATCCTCATCCATATATTCACTCTCACACTTGAACTCACAACTTGAACATCTATATATACCTTTCAGATTATCAAGTTGGCTCAAATATAAGTTACAACAACTAAAAAAAAATCATTACATTAGTCAACTACATTTATTGCACGAAATAATCAAAACAATAAAATCCTTTGATGCCCGAGTGATCTTGGTAGATATAACTTTTCTTCGTTAACCTTAGGAGCTCGGTTAACACTAACTTTCTGCTACACAATCCTTTGATGCCCGAGTGAGCTTGGTAAGAACTAACTTTACTGTGTAATGTTCAGGAACATTCGGTAGACACTATAAATTGCTTTGCTAATCATCTAAGCTCGGTAGACTCTATCTGATGACTGATATGACATTTTTTTAACATCAAAGACAATACAAAATTAACAATTATATCCAACAGTAGGACTTGAGTCATGCCATCCAATGGTAATTGATTTATGTGGGGAAATCTTAGCACTAGAGGTAGAGAAAAATATTGAAGTCTTTTAACCATATTATCAAAATTATCCTCTGTGATCTTGATGAAGGGGGTTGTGTCATCAGTAAACTATGTTTTAAGAAGTTTTTCTTGATTAGGAAGAGATATTCCTTTAAGTGGAGTCCCAAGAGTACAAGACCTCAAGATATAAAATAGTGGATATATAGCTAGAACATAAAGAGAGGGTGCAATAGGGTAACCTTTTCTAATGGATCTTTGTGGGACAATTGGGTCAGAGAGATCACCATTGATATCAAAAATAGTAGAGGAGTATTTGAAGAGTACCTTGATGCAATTACAAAAATATTGAGGGAACCCAAAGGTTGTAAGTATCCCCAAGAAAAATACCCACTCAATACTGTCATATGCATTTTCAAAGTCCAAGAGGACTATGAAAACTTATTGTCCACTCTCCTTAGCCTAGTGAAGAACTTCCCAACTTGTTATCAAATTTTCAAGGATGTTTCTTTCCTTAAAGAAACATGTTTCAATCTCTACAACCACTTCTTTGAGAAAGTCAACTATCCTTCTATTTTGGAGTTTAGAAATGATTTTATAAGAGAGGTTAAGAAGTGTAATTGGTCTCCAATTACCAATATGATATTTATCTTCTTTCTTAGGAATTGTCTTGATGATTCCCCTATTGATCTCTTCCCCTAAATATCCTTTAGGGTATGCTTCATTAAATAAGTTAAAAGTTTCAAACAAATTCAATCAATGCTTTTCTTGTAGAATCTAGTGAGGAAGCCATCAACACCAAGAGACTTATCCTTTTCCATATCTCTAATAGTTTCTTTGATATCATCAATTGATATTTCCTTAATCAAAGTCCTCTTCTAATCTTCCTAGACTTTGTTATGAATTAGTTTCAAACAGTTTGGAAGGGATTCTTCTTGGGATTCATTTAAATAAAATATGATCTATTTAATCTCCCAAGGATCATTGGTGAATCCCATATCTCCCTGAATGCATTCAATTAATTCTTTAATAAGATTTTTTTGTTTTGATCTAATTAGGCTAAATAAATATTTAGATCCCCTATCCCCTTCATGAATCCAATTAACCTTAGCTTTGATCTTTTGTCCCTAAAATGCATAATTTTGAATTTTCTTGAGTTCTAGAACAAGCATTTTTTCTTCTCTCTATTATTGAGGGCTAGATTCCAAATCATTAAGTTTATTATATAGATAGGATTCTTCTTTATTCCTATCTTTAGCCTTCTTACACACACCCCCCCGACCAATTTGATATAAATTTTTCCATAGTCTGGTAGAAATATTCCATTGATCAATGAAACTTATGTTTTCATTACACAGTCTAGAAATATGAGTTACCATTTGGATAGCTTCAGAGGTGTCTAAGTCATTGAGAAGGGAGAAATTTAATTTTAAGGAATCTTTCTAGCTATGGTTGAGTCCATTTCTACACAATATTTCTAAATAAACTCCAAAGAAAATAGGAGATTGGTCCGAGATTGGTGCTGGGAAGACTTGAATGGGAGAGGCTCTAAGGTCTAAAAGAAAATAAATAAGGAGGCATATACATATACTTTATTTTTGTAAATATGATTATTTGACCAAGTGAACTGACTATCAAAAAAGAGGCTTGTTTTATTACAAATGCGATCAATGAGGTGCAATTATTTTTTGAATTTGGTCCAGAGAGAGAACTTAGTGTCTTTCCATGAGTTCTTGATACCCCCACATTTATCTTCTCCATTTTCAATAATGCTAAAATTACTTAAAATAATCCATCAAGCCTTTGGTAATGACATGACCACCCAATCCCATATTTTTCTCTATTACACCAATCATTTACTACATAAATGTTGCTGATGCCAATGGTTTTATCATTTTAGACTACATTTTTATATATGAAGAGCAAAGAATATGCTTAAATTTGAGGATAGACATCTTTATCACATAAAGACATGAAAGGCCACAAATTTCTTATGCATTGCTTCAAAAAGACAATTTTCATACAAATCTAATTGATACCAAAATACAAAATATGCAAATACAAAAAATTAAAGAGCCACTTTGTCATTATCACACAATTTATACATAAACAATTTAATATTTAATTTAAAGTAACAATTAAGCAATATTTGATTCAATGCTGAATTTATTTATTTTAAACAAAAATAAATAAAAGTATTATCATAATTTTATTTTGAGTATAAATTTTTATACCATTTCCATATAAATGTTCAATAATTCTTGTCAGACCAAGAAACATCAAAATATTAAGTTCTTTAGTACTATATGAAAGAATATGGTTGTACTAAGGATAGACCACTAATGCTTATCAACAATTTTGCATCACTACAATTAGACAACATGTGGAACATAAAAGATTGTTTTTAAGGTACTAAGATTAAAGGTCAAAATTGTCTACAAAACAAAGAGAATAGTAAAGCACACAATCTTTTAATAGGGATTTTAGAGTTTATGACTTATTTTTTTGTTGAGTTACTAATTCAATTTAAATTGGGTAAATATGATTTTCTTTCTCATTTTTTTTCTCTAGATGTTATTCCAAGGATTGTTTGTGTGTGTGTGTGTCTGTACGCGCGCGCGCATGGGCGTTCGTGCGCATGCATGCACGCATGTGTATTTCATTCCTTCTAATACTAGAATTGAAGGTTTGACTATTGTCCCTACTAAAAGTAAGCCTATAGATTTGACTACTATTGTTATCTCAACTTCTCCTATTCCTAAATGGATACAATTATCCAAACTACTTTATTGCAAGGGTAGGTCCCATGATCCAAGATGAATTTTTCCCGTTTGGGGTGAAACAAAATGGAAACACCCCTCCCCCCTTCTCATGGGAAGAGGAGAAATGATTGGCTTCATTTCATATATATTTCATTATAATGAAAGAATAATATCTAGAATGAATAAAGTTATCAAGGCTACTCTATTGTGACGGGGAGGATGTAATTGGATTGCTTCCACTAGTCCTTCCCTTCACTAAGGACCTTCTAGGCTTCACTTATAGCCTACTAGGGTTCCCCTTTGTCACCCTACTCTTAGAGGATTTCTGTTTTATCCTCTACACCTTCCTATCCAATTTCACCAATGTATTTTCTTCTTGCACCCCTCAATGAGTCACTTCAACAAGCCTTCTAGACTCCCCTTTTACCAAACTCGATCTTCCTATCTTCTACCAGGAGTGAGGGATTCATACTAATTTTTTTTGGACCTCACCTATCCTTTTGGTCTCAAAATCCATGATATTCCTTAGCATTTTCACCAATGTAGATCGAATTGGCCTAGAAATGTCCTAATAGAATTAGACCTCCAAAATTAGTTTTAAGGCTCTCATACCAAATTTTTATTAACAAGGCGGTATAAAAAATTTAGTTATGAATACCCTTTTGGAAATAATAAGATATTTTGTGGGTATCAATCTCCCAACCTATCCATACACTCCCTTGTTATTTTTTTGTGCCTAAAAAAAAGGGTTTTCGATCTTTTGGTCAACATTCATTAGGGTCTATTAAAAACCTTAGAAAGACTGATCATGGAAGCTTCTATTTCACATGGGGATTCCTCGCACATCCATCCTTCTTCTACAACTCACAGATTGAACCATCTGATGCATTCAATCTACTCATATTCACTTGTTAACTTTGTGACCACTTAATCATGCATCAAAGGCTTCTCCATGGTTATGTACACTACACTATGGATCCACTCCCATGTACCCAAAAACCATGATGGTTCCATGATGAGGATTCTTGGAGGAGCCATTTTCCCAAAAACTATCAATGCAAGAATGACATACAACTTATGTACAAATGATTTATTACCTATACACAAATGAACTCTAAAAAAATTGAAATATAAAATGAAAAGTAGTATAATAACAAGAAAAATAAGGATCCAACACAAAAATGAGTATTTCAATCTAGTAGTATATACATTCAACCAAGAAACTCTAAAACTGTCACAGAGTGGATTGCATTTCGTGGATCCACTTGTACAATATTGTTTTTTATAACTTCCAACCTTTGGGATTGGTTTACTTCATCATTTATAAGTTCCTTAAGAGGTTTTAGGTAGTTAGAATAACCATCAACCTCTTTCTTGTGTTATGCAACTTTCCTATCAAAAAATTGTCAAGCAACTTTCAAAATTGCTAACAACTTTGACAACTTTTTGCATTTTTGAGCAATTTTTCTTTCCTTTACTTGGGAACTTTCAAACCTATCTATTATAATCTATTAATGATGTCTAGGCATGTTTTAGCCTTCAAGACATCACTGACATAATTTTTTCCATTTTTTTCCTATTTGACAACTTTTGCACAATTGATATCTTTTTGACCTCTTCTCCCCTTCTTTCTCTAAATGACATGTAAGATCTCTAATCCATGCAATAGGATGTAAAAACATCATGGAGGGAAATATATGTTAAAAAACATACATTCCTCATGCTATTATGGTCCTAGATGCATGACCCCAAACACACATGACACTAAGCAATCAAACCAAAATCTCCTAGAATGATAACTTCACGTAGGAACAAACTCAAACAAAGAGATGACCTAGTAAGGTCCAAACTCACCCTGCTGACTTGGCTAGAGCCAATACATGCCAAAATCAACCTAGAAACCAAAACATGGGGCTTTGACTAGGTGCTCCTATACTAAGATTGGGGGGTCCATGATCCAAGATAAATTCTTCCCATTTTGGGTGAAACAAAATGACAATACCCCCTTTTCCCATTCTCATGGGAAGAGGAGAAATGATTGGTTTCATTCCATATAAATTTCATCACAGTGAAATAATGGTATTTAGTAATCTTAATTTCTTAGGAAAAAAAAAATCAATATGGTGCAATTTATTTCTCCAATCCCTAAGTACATATTTTCTATTAGGCATTTCTAAACCCCTGACATTCCATCTTTCAAAATTAAGCATCAAGTTTTATTTTGGGTTTTTTGAATACCATAGAGCCTATTAAATTAGTCAGGAAATTCAAATATTTTATCTCTATTGTTCATGCTATTGGTCTTAGAAATTAAATTCCTATCAAGCACTTTCCTTTTCTTTTCTTTCTTCTTAGCTGCAACCATAGTGAATCCTTCATCATTAGAAGTATCCATATTCATGGTTGAAGGATTTTCCTTAGATTTATTATTTTCAATTTCATATTCACTATTGGATACAAATGCCCCCTCTTTACTTTTAGAACCCTTTCCCTGTGGAACCTCTACCAACTCAGTGCCATCTTCCCTATTTTAAGGGATGTATTCATTATCAACACTGTCTAGTTCCTTAAACTTAACATCTCCCTTCCCCATACTTACTCCTTTAGTAAGATTACTATATTGGTAGATGTTTTAAAAAAAATCTTTATTCATCCTTGATGCTCTATTATTGATAGATTGAATAGCTAATTGTTGGGAATTCTTCTTACCCGTGGTTACATGATTGCTCTTAGAAAAAAATTATTGAATAGACTTCATCAATTTAGGTACATTATTAAAAACCTCATTAGTGGTAATAACTTCATAGTATTCTTCAATAGTGGATTGGAAATGGTGAAAAAAGAGTTTTTAGTAGGAACATTAGGTTCTAAATGGCTACAAGGTTGCTCAATAGTGATAACATCAAATTAGAATCATTAAAATTCTTATTGGTAGGCTTAGCGGGATAATTGGAAATAATGGTGCTATGAACAACGGGCTTTGGTCTAATAAAGATTGAGCTTAGACTAGGAAATTTTTTCTTGTTGTGACCATTTTTTTGAAATAAAAATAAGCATTTTGATGACCTAAAAGGTCAATCTCCCATTCAAATAAGGATTCATCAAGCTTTAAAGCTAGCCTCCTAGGGACATCAACTTTAGGAGACAATACAATAAGTACTCTAGCATTGAGACGTGGTAAGGTAATCTTAGATTCCTCCACTTGAAGGATTTAGCTAAATTTCTTCAAAATATGGGGCAAGAAGGGCCAAAGGTCAGGTTGTAGATTAATAATCTCTAAAAAATGGGGTGAAGATCTTGTCATCACTTGTTCAATTTTACTATCAGCCGACTAGGGTAAGGATCTCAAAATATTATTTTCTACATTCCAAAAAGTTCTTCTAGGAAATTTTCTCTATTTAGTAAGGTTTTTAAAGAAGATGTTTTTTTTGAAGCATTCTACATAAACTAATCTTAATGCCTAATTTAGTTCCCCAAACATTATTCAACCATTTATCAAAAAATCTTCTTGAAGGTAGAAATTTAGAATCAACAACAACAAAAAAACTAGCAACATTTTTTAATCTTATTCTCTCATTCCTAATAGAAATATTCATATCATCATTTGGAGAAAGATGAAGGGTTCTAAAAATATCTAGAGGATCCTTACTATCTCCTCCTTCTTTGGTGCTTGCAGAGCAATTCTGTTGCATTCTCCTATCTTTGGAGATTCCCCTAAAAAATTCTCTAGTTTCCACTACCACCACCATGAAATATCCATCAAATTATATTGTAGAAGGGAAAAAACTCCAAAAATTCTTTGTAAGGACCATTTTTTATGCAAGAGAATCCTTGTGTTGTTGGCAATCTTACATCACCCAAAATAATTTTTTTGTTTTCTATTTTATGGTTATTTGTGTAACAGTTTGTATTGGACAATGCCTGTTTGTTATTTCTATATTCCACAAGCTTAGCTTCATATTGGGGACATATCATAGATCATTACCCTAAGTGCACACAATCCTATGAGATGATTGGCAAAATTTATGATTCATCTTCTCAGGTGTTGTTTTCTTGTGTTTCTCTTTATGTGAAGCCTGATATTTAATTCAACGAGGTTCTATATTTAAGAGTTTTCTTATGTGCTCTTGGATCTAGGTAAAAAGTTAATGTGTGGACCTATATCTAAGGCTGCGTAATTTTATCTCTTGTACAATGTATTTGGTCTTTAATTCATTTAGGTCCAGTCTTATAATGTAATACACCTTTCCTATTATTAGAGAATATGAACTCACAGTGACTTGTGTGTCCTCATGGCTATATACATAGTTTACTAGAGTCTTGGTATGTATCAAGAAGGTAGTATGAAAGTATTATCTTTCAAGGGATTCTTAGAGGAAGCTTGAATAGAGAAATTTGGTTTATAACTTAACATGTGCATTGGTCATAACTAGGAAGACCTTACAACCTGACATATATTATATTTTATCATGCGAGTTATCTTATGAATTAGTAGAATGTATGGTGAATATTTGATATAATTGAGGTCTATTGATAATAAAGTGTTTCTTGGAAATATATCTCATCTATATATATTGTGTGTTATATTTTTGGGGGGTTTGGTCATGTCCTTTGGAGATTCACCTTCCTTACATTGCATCAAGTTGTATTAGAGCCTAGTTCTTGTTGATGATTTGGTTGCATGAGCTAGAAGTTGATCTTGTTGGCAACTTGTTAAAGATGTTGTGGATTTGATAATTTCTAATTTGATCTTGGTTAAGCTTTGAGAGCTTGTAAAGACTTGAATCCTTAATTGTGAGGTGGAACATTAAAGTTATAGCTCATAATTACAAAATGACTTATTCAAGTTTTGTTGGAAATCCTGTTACATATCTATTGATTCTTTTTGGTGTATAGATCACTAAAGTTTGAGGCAGTAGCACCTTGTTGTAATCAATATTCCACCTAGAAAGATGAATCCTAGGAGGTTGGAGAATATTTTTTAAGAATTCAAGGCTGAGATAAGATCCAAAATGTCTTGAGAAGAAACTCTGAAGTTGGATATGAATATGTTGAAGCTTCTAAAGATCTTGAAGTACCTAAAGTAGAGATTCGTACAAAAGAAAAAAGTTTTCTGAAGGCTATGCCACAAGTTTGTAAGAGTCATAGAATGAAAGTCTTAAATTATTATGGTTCTTTAGATCTTGAGGATTTGATAAACTGGATTAATGATCTTGAAGATTATTTTGAACTTGAAAATATTGTAGATCCATAGAAGGTTAAGTTAGTATAAACTAAGTTGAAAAGCCATGTTGCCTTATGGTGGAAGAATTATAGAATGATAAAGAAGATAATGATGAACCTAATATTACTAGATGCAAACCCATATTTTTTATATTGAAGGACACGTTCATCCTTGAAGATTATGAAATTGAATTATTTAATAAATTGTAGAACTTGAAGTAGAAAGAAATGTCTATGAAAGCTTATACTGAAGACTTTTACAAGATACAAAGCATATCTAAACATTGGAATCTTCTAAGGAAAAAATTACAAGGTATGCTAATGGTTTGAAATTCAATGTTCAAGATGAATTGACTATGTTGAAACTTAGTTCAGTTGAAGATGCTTATCAACATGCATTGAAAGTTGAAGAAAAGTTGGAAAGAAAGAAAGGTAAGAAAGTTACTAAAGTTGATAAGGGAAAACAACTTGCTTCTAAAAATATTTCTCTTCAAAGGTACTTGTTTTAAATGTGGCAAGGAGGGGCACTACGCTTTTAAATTTCCTAATGAAGTTAACAAAAAAAAAATGGTAGTACAGGATGAGAAGAAGGTGGAATCTTTTGATGTTGATTTGGCTTCACCAAAAGTTGGAGAATCTCTTTTGATGAGGAGATTCATGTTGCTTAAGCATGAAGTTGAACCAATACAAAAAAGGGACTTATTCTGAACTATTTGTAAGCTTGGAGGTAAATGTTGTAAAGTTATTATGGATGACGGTAGTACTGATAATCTTGTTTAGGAAGAAATGCTTGGGAAACTAGGTTTTCAAAGATTGAAACATCCTACTCCTTATGGTATTAGTTGGTTTCAATTTGATCAATGAAAGATGGTTAGAGAATAATGTATTCTTAATTTTAGTATTGGAAATTTTAAGGATGAAGTCTTATGTGATGTAGTAGACATGAGTTCTTGTCATGTTTTACTTGGATGACCTTGGTAATTTGATAGAGGAACTATACATGATTACATAAAGAAAATTGTTATAGTTGAAAATGATGGTAAGAATTTTTTTTTAATTTCTTTGAAGGATGAAGAAGTTGTCAAAGAAAAAAACTTTAGTGTTTTCAAAACTTTTAGTTTGGAAAACAAAACCTGTGGTTGAGGTTCCTAGAAAGTCTAACTTGAAGTTAATTGAGTCTATATTTTTTAGTAGGAATAAAATAAAGGAGTTTCCTAATCAGACAAAGACATGAATTAGGTATAATTCATTTGATCCTGGTAGTTGCAATAGTAGTAGTGGATATGAGATTGTTGATACAATTAGTTGCAATAGTAATTTTGAATAGATTTTTGTGCTAACTGATGAATAGGATTTGTGGATTAATAATTAGCATGAGATTAATGTCCTAAATTATATTAGATTCTCATAAAGTCTTTATGGAATATCTCTTTGTCACCTTGGGTGTATGATGCAGGAGTATCCTTGGGATATTGGCAATCTCACATCACCCAAATATATTTTTTATTTTTTATTTTTATAGGTATTTATCTGATAGTTTGTATTGGCAAACGCCTGTTTGTTATTTCCAAATTCTATGTGCTTAGCTTTATATTGGGGACATATCATGGATCATTAACCTAAGTGAGCATAATCCTATGTGATAGTTGGTAGAATTTATGCTTCATCTTCTCGGGTGTTGTTTTCCTATGTTGCTCTTCATGTGATGCTTGATATTTAATTCGATGAGGTTCTATATTTAAGAGTTTTCTTACAAATTCTTGGATCTAGGTAGTAGATTAATGTGTGGGTCTATATCTAAGGCTACATAATCTTATCTCTTGTATTATGTATTCATTCATTAATTCATTAGGGTTCAATCCTATAATGTAATATATATTTCCTATTATTGAAGATTATGAACTCAAGTTGACTTGTGTCACCTGATGGCTATATATGCAGTGTCCTAGAGCCTTGGTAGGTATCAAGAAGGTAGCATGGAAGTATTATCTTTCAAAGGGTACTTAGGGGAAGCTTGAATAGTGAACTTTGGTCTAAATTTGGAAAGTACATTGGTCGTAACTAGGAAGGCCTTACAACCTAGCATATAGCATATTTTATCATGTGAGCTATCTTATGAATTAGTGGAATGTATAGTAAACATTTGATGTAATTAAGATATTTAATAAATTTCTTCTTACAGTTATATCTCATGCACATCTATTGTGTTTTGTATCTAATGGGGGCTTGGTAATCTCTTTTGGAAACTCACTTGCCTTGTACTACATCAATTCTATAAGAGAACTTTTCTCCTACAAGTATTTTTTCTCTTGCATGCATTTTCTATAAAAGTTGTTTATCACTTTCATCTTTTCCATCTATATTTTTATCACAATTCACTAGTAAATTTGGACCTATTTTTCAACAAGCGTTGGTCAATATCTCGACAATAAAAGGTCAAAAAATACTATCTCTATAATTTCATCAAAATTTTGATGTAATCCAACGCTATCAATATATCAATGAAATAGTCCATCAAAAATCATCCCAATCTTTGTTATAGGGTAGCGCCAGATCACTAGTATGAAATATCAAAAGTTTGACAATTACAAAATTGTTATTGACAACCATTCTTGTCGAAAGATCGACATTTAGGAAATTATTATCAACCAACTTTCCATGCTCTCAACAATAGGACACATCAAAATATCAAAAATATTGAGATTTGTATCAATGAGTTTGTCATGCCATTGATGATAGGCATCATTGAAATAGCCACTATTAAGCATCAAAATTTTGACGAAAGCCATAGTTTAAAAAAAAATCAAATAGTCTATGATCAAATAGAATTATATGTTCACCAAATATGTTGTGATTGCTTATCATTGTATCAAACATGGATGAATATAATATTACCACTAAATGGTCTCACTGTATCATGCTAATAACAATCATATGAGTGTCGATCCTTGTTTCCTATTGAGCTGGCAATCATATTGCTATTACACATGTTATTGGCATATCATAGTCATCAATAGTACTATTTGGTTAGGGAAATTAAAAAATTTATTTTGTGCTTTGTTCCACCCAAAATAGTGAAGATGAAGAAATAAGACTATAATAATGAAGCAAAATTGTGCCCTTTTGTGCTTCATTGTTGATCACTAACTGATTCCTCTATTTGCTTCATTGTCAATACTTCACAATCCCTTCAATCATGGGTCTAGCTTCCATCTATCTTTGAGTCCATTTCCACTCCTTCAGTTGTGTTCATCTTGTTTAATTTCTCTTCTATCAACCTCAACACAACTTGGTCTCTTTTGTTCAGCCTTTGGATCAACATCACTCCTATCGATATGTTCTCTTTCATCATTCACATCCAATTTTTTTTATCATCAAGCAATGCATAATTTTTTTTACCACAACGCTACATTTATGAGTTTAATCAAGATTTTAATGTAACATCTAGATGAATGAATTATATTCTCCAAGGATGCCCAAAAGAGGAACCAAAAGGAATTACCTCTACATTATTACAATATCAAACAATACAACACTTTTTAACTTCTCTTATACAAAAAAATGAGCATTCACAAGCATATCCACATTATCTATTTCTTAAAAGGGTTTTAAAAAGGTCAGCCAAAAGTAAAAATAAATGAATGTTTATGAAAATATATTGTCAAATAAAATGAAATATTAATGAGTAATTAAATTATGATCTAGCCAAGTGTTCTACTAAAGAATGTCACTTTGAATAGGTAGATGTTTCTATTAGGATTCAACTATTTAGATTATAAGTCAATTTTGTTGACCCAAATTTCATAAATAAAAGTTAAAATGAACCACATGAGCTCATCTTTGATAAGAATGAATAGTCCACTATAGTAGTCTTGGTTTGAGTGACATCCTTCACCCCCTGGGTATCAATTAGATGCAGTAAGTGCTAAATGACAAACTTTCAAAGATGGACCTCTCCTGGTGCCTCTCTTTGAGGACATTCTTGTCAAAGTCCACCATAACCCTTGATTTCTTGGGCCTTCATGACAAAGCATACTCTGGCATCTTCTTCCAACCTAGCCCTTGTTAAGACTCATGTGACCATTCCCACAAGAAGAAGACCTTGGAAACTACTGGAGCTGCCAACACACCCCCAATACCTTGAAGGTATCATTCCATGAAGAGAGAGATCTAATGGAATTTGTGAAGTGGGATACTAAGCTAGAAGTTAAGAGGCTAAATAAAGATATAAAACATTTACAACATAAGCCAACTTGGGTTGATTTTCATGGTTCGTGTCAATGCACTATTTTGTTTCCTAAATGCAACTAGATACTTGGTAGTTGATAATTAAATAGTTTGATATGTTGTGTTTTAATTACACTTGATATTTCAAATTTATTGGGTAAAATTAAGTCTATAGAAGATCACCAATCCACTAGATCAATTTCATGCACCCAATTTGAAGCATTTCTATCAAGCCCTAACTTAACTTGATCAATTAGGCTAAAGTGTTGTTTGTAAGTGTTTGTGTAGGAGTGAGATTCGGTTTTGGTATTTGGGGAAGTGAAAGTGTTGCATTTGAGTAGGTTGAATCCACCACAAAAATCTCTGAGTCTAGAACCTTACCCTTGTTTTAGAGGAAAATTTTCTAGAAGAGATCTAGTTGGAAAGAAGGCTAAAAGCCACAAAATTGTAGTTTGTGTGTCCAAACTTTGCAAGGAGTTTTGATTGTTGGTATCTGTGATAAATCCATCATTTGAAAAAGTTTAGAGTTTCCTAGGAATTGATTAATCACTTTGAGTGTTTTTGTAACTATCATGGAAGGCAAACCCTAGGAGTAAAAGAGAAGCCTAGGAAAAGAAAAGTAAAATTTTGAATTAATATTTGAGTTTGATATTTAGTGATCTCTATTCCACTCAATGGTGCATTTGTGTATGTTGGAATATTGACCAAGGTCATAGAATTTTTTCTATTGTGTGCACTCTGCATTAATCTTCTTAACTAATACATAGCGTTGAACAATTATGATGTCTCAATCATAACTGTGGTCAAGATCTAGGTCAGTCAATGTTTGTCAATGCTAAGGTTTGACCAAAATCATGCATTTTATGCTAATTAGGAGTCCTCTATGTTTTGACATGCATTTGTCGGCATTTGAAGTCATTTAGAGTGAGAATCAATAAATGTTACAAAATTGACAAAAAAACTTGTCATGCAAAATTTTTTGTTACTAAGCAACTTTTATAATTTTTTGGGAAGGCAAAAGTAGCACTCAACAATAAAAATTGTTGCATGACAATTTTTTTTTTGGTCAATTTTGCAAATTTTATTGATTCTCACTCTAAATTCCTTCAAATCAAAATATCGACCAACACTTGTAAAAAATTAAAAGTTGCAAAATTGAAAAAAAAGTTGGCATGCAACAATTTTTGTTGCTGAGCAACTTTTGCAAGTTTTTGGGAAGGCAAAAGCTACCCAGCAACAAAAATTGTTGCATGACAACTTTTTTTTGGGTCAATTTTGCAACTTTTATTGATTCTCACTCTAAATGCTCTCAAATCAAAATATCAACCAATGCTCGTCAAAAAATAAAAGTTACAAAATTGACAAAAAAAGTTGTCATGCAACAATTTTTGTTGCTGAGCAACTTTTGCAATTTTTTGGGAAGGCAAAAGTTTCTCAAAATTGTTGCATGATAACTATTTTTTGTAAATTTTGAAACTTTGATTCTCACTCTAAATGCCTTCAAATCGAAATATCGACCAACACTTGTCAAAAAATAAAAGTTGCATAATTGACAAAAAAATTGTCATGCAACAAATTTTTTTGTTGAGCAACTTTTGCAATTTTTTGGGAAGGCAAATCTTACTCAGCAACAAACATTGTTGCATGAAAACTTTTTTTTGTCAATTTTGCAACTTTTATTGATTCTCACTCTAAATTCCTTCAAATGCCTAGAAATGCATGTCAAAACATAGAAGACTCCTAATAAACATAAGAATGTATGAATTTGATCAAAAAACACATTTTTGTTTACTTTTTCAATGGAAATTAGACCCAAAATTAGACTCAAGCACTTGATTAGACTCAATTACTAATCATATTTAATTTGAATTAAATGCTACTTGAGAAGAATCAAGATGAATAAACATCTTCTTGAAATAACATCTTCTGGAAGCTTCTTCCAACCTGACCCTTGTTAGTAAGAAAGTATCTATCCACCCTGTGATTTTTAAAAATCCTCCACATATTGCAAGTTAATTTCTTTTTACCAAAGAAAATTAAGATTTCTATGAAAGAGTAAGTGAAACAAATATTTTGAGAAGCAACACTGACTCACCACACGTTCTTTGATATATCGATTAAAGACAAGATTATGTGCAATGATGGTGCTTTCAACATATAATTTATGGGGAGAGTGGTCCAAACATGTTGGAGACTTCAAAGTTTGAGCATCCCCATCTATAATAATGACAATAATGCACGTGAGAGACAATAATGACATGATAAAAAAAAAGTTATTACTAAAATTCTTTTAACAGGGAAATTAAAACCACTAATGTTTTAACTAGATCATAAATTAATAAAAGGGATTGTTAGTGCAGTAGCAAACTTCAAGTATCAATATTGTCAAACTCGAGCACTCTAGCTTAAGCTTATCAGTTCTATTGCTTGGTACCCTATAACCAAATATAACAAAATCATGATCAATTAGTGTTATAACAATAAATTTAAGACCCACTCTTCTTTTCACCCTTTTTAATGAAGATATCCCAAAAGGATCGAACATTTGGAATGGGATCATGAAAGCCAGGGACCTGGCTAAGGCTAGGATATCATGGAAATTGGGAAATGGGAAGGACATCTAGTTCTGGTCGGATAGATGGCTTTCCCAAGATCCACTTATCAATAACCCTGTTTTTGAGAGATGGATGCCAGCTTGTACTGATCAAATTGGGTCCAAAGTTTGTGATTATTGGAATGGCCAGGAATGGAGTGACCTATCCCTCATCTCTGAGGACTTGACTCCTATAATGCTTATGCTCAATTCCATGATTCCTATCAATTTGGGGGATGAGCTGGTCTGGAGGGATAATCCTAATGGAAGATACTCTGTTGCCTCAGGCTATAATTCCCTTTGGAGCTTAAAAGAGAAGGCCCCTTGGGCGGAGGCTTGGATTCCAGGTCTCACTCCAAAGATCAACATTTTTTACTGGCTGGCTCTTCAGAACAAAATCCTTACTCATGAAAATCTCATGAAGCGAGGACATGTTATGCCCAGTAGATGTCCCTTGTGTAAGAATCAGGCTGAGATCGAAAATCACATTTTCATCTTATGTGAATATGCCAGGGAGGTGTGGAATGTCATCACACATGATAATGAAACCCTCTGGTGCAAATCGGATAATATCATGGATTTTCTCCATCAGTGGAAAGGTCTTTGTAAGATTGTTGGTCGGCAGGATCACTCGGACTAGATTTTACCCCATTTTTGCTGGAGAATCTGGAAGGAAAGGAATAATAGAATATTTAGAGACAGAGAGGAGCTGGCTATAATCCTTGGCAGGAAGGTCTCGAAGAATATAAAGGAAAATCTCCAAGTGCTGAAGGAGGAAGAAGAAGAAGAAGGGGACAGAAAGATAGCTAAAGAAAAAGACAGGAACCTCAAAAGGCAGGATGCTAGCTGGCTTCTCCCCCCAGATGGTTGGTCAAAAGCCAACTTTGATGGGGCCTCAAAGGGTAACCCAGGCCCTTTAGGCTGCGGTGGAATCATAAGAAATAGCTATGGGGAGGGAATAGCTGCCTTTGCTTCCCCGCTGGGAATCCAGACTATTCATCTGGCTGAAGCTAGAGCTGCGAGTAAGGTGGTCAAGTTGGCTTTTGAAGCCGGGATTACTAAACTCTGGCTTGAGGGGGACTCCAAAAACATTATTAATACCATTAATGGTATTTCCCCTCCCTCGTGGACGATTGCGAACATAATTGCTGAGACTTGCGCCACTCTCACAAAGTTCGATGAAGTCCACGTCACGCATGTTTACAGAGAGGCAAACCCAGTCGCTGATTGGTTTGCTAATAAAGGGGTTAACGCCACCAATAATTTGTCCTGGCATGCCGAAAAAGATTTTTCGGCGGAGGAAAAGTTTCTCATCGACCAAGATAATATCTTGGGAAGGACGGCTCAAATCCAATGCAATTATGGATAATAAAGATTGCTTATTAAATGGTAAGTGCCATTTTTGGCATCGTGATTTGCACCAGCAAAAGGGGTTTCCTCTGACATTTCGACATGTTCGAAAGGACGATACCATTATTTTCAGAAAGGGGTTTATTCATGGGTATCATAAAAGAAACATCACCATTTTTTCGAATGCAAATAACTTGCACAGATCAGAGTTCATGAGAATTGTGGAAGTTGATCAGGTAAACATGACGGGTGAGAGGAGCAGAAAGGAGCCGGTGGGGGAAGTTCAGAAGTGGAAGAACAAGGCCAAAGTTTGGAGAGAGCTAGAAAAGGGTGGGGTTACTAATTTCTTCGAGAAACTTCATGGCTCGGATCCTGAGATCACTAACAGCATGGTGAATTCGTGGAATAATGGTAAGGTTAAGGTGAACGGGGTCTACTTTCAAATTACTGAGGATGTAGTTGCTGAAGTCACGGGGATTCCGAAGGAGGGGCATAAATTTTTCAGAGACAAGAAGATGTCTTCTAATGCTTCAAGGATTTTGTGAAAAACACTGAAGAGCTGAACAAGCTGGGCAAGAAAGAGACATTTTTTGTAACGGATACTATAAAAAAGCTCTGGAGGTATGTTCTCTATGCTGTCATTGAATATATAACCTTAGACCCCAGGTTTGATAGGGTTAGGACTCACCATTTTGTGATTCTGAATCATTTTCGGCATGGTAGTAAGATCTCCTTCCCGTATTATCTTTTTAACTCGATGAACAAGGCCATTTCTAGTTTTAAAAAGAAAGCTACCGTCAACCCGGCTCTGCATGAGGGTCTTCTGCTTCTGATTCATGAGCATTTCCACGCTTAAACCATTAGCAAAAACCCTATCCAGGGGGCGGATGTTGACAAGAGCAGCTCCAGTTTTTCCTCAGACTCCGACGATGTCGAGAGCATTAGCTCTGATGAGGTTTTTGAGCATTCAGGTAAGAAGACTAAAAGCCATAAGAAGGATTACCCCTCTATCAAATTACCCAGTAGAAAGAGCCCTAGAGGTCATACCCCAGCTAAATTTGGCTCTGCTGAGGAGGAGGAGGAAATGGATACTGATGATTCTGACAAGGTTTCGAAGGAGGAGCTGGATGAGGAGAAACTGAGAAAAAGACAGAAGAGGGAAGGAGAGAGCATGGAGCGATCCAGCAGTCAGGGAAAGGATTCTCTGCCCATTCCCCTCTCCCCTATACATCCCCAGCCTCCTTTGGAGGAGAATGATAAATCTGGACAGATTGAGGGGGAAGTGCAAGTTAATAACAGAAGGAAGGCTTGGAAGAACTTCAATGTGAGAACGGCCACTATGGGAATTTACAGAGAGGCGATGAACCCCCAACTCCTGGTGGACGACCTCGAAAAGCCTAGACTCAATGAGCTAATTGACCCGGCTATGGTGGCTATTTCTGATAATGCAAGAGAAATGGGAATGAATCTGTTGAACAATGCCCGCAATAGCATGATCGACAACTTCAGGTCGATTAAATGGCTTTTCCATGAGCTTGAGGATGTCAGAGATAGGGTTTCCCAAATGGAAAAAATCAAGAGCAAGACTGGTGCTGAAAGCCAAGGCGACCGAAATAGCTAGGAGACTCTGATGGAGAGGAGAGTAAAAAATATTGAGAACTACAATCACAACCTGGCTAGTCAAATGATCTCCCTCCTCGCTTCGATCAACGACAACATCCTCTCTCTCTGGGATAATCTCAAAGACAGGAACCAGATGGAGGAAGATGATAAATAGAACAGAGACAAAGATAGGCTAGATGTGGATAAAGCCAAGGACAGCACTATGGAGCAGGATCTGACGAACGCCCAGGACCATAAGGTAGAAGAGCAACAAGAGTGCGCCGAAGCTGCCCAGACCATGCTCGAGATGGAGAAGTAGTCTGCTAGGTTTGGTCTCTGTCCTTTGGTTTTTGTTTCTCCTGGCTTTGGCTTTTTGTCTAGTTTTCATTTTTTCTGGTTGGTTCTCTGGCCTTTTTACTAGGCAGCTGTTTCGGGCTGGGCCTTTGGGCTTATTTTCAGCCATAAGGATTATGATTTGGCTGGGCGATTTTTCGCTTATTTTCAGCCTGTCTTGTTGTTAAACTTATGGGTTTCAGGACCCCTTAAAACCTGTTTACCTTATCAAAAACAATAAATTTAAGAAGACTAAGATCAACATGTTACCAATATGGTTTCAATTAGTAGAGATCAATTTTAGTGAATGAAGGCATGGCACATTTCAACAAAGGAAATAATAGTAGCAATTGAAAAATGTAAATAGTGAATAATCATTGTTGAAAAAAGGAACTTAGTGATAGAATGTAAATAGTGAAGAATCATTTTCTGTAGCCACTTAAGCATCCATATGTCTTTGGTTTCTCTCCCTCCCATCCAAAATGAGATTTAACCACCTTGAATAGAGAATGTGCATGCAAAAACATTCCATATGCATGGACAATAGGCAGAGCTAAAGAAACCCAATATATTCACATTAATGACCTATATCAAAAATATAAGCATGTTGCATTTTTTAGCTCCACCTGATGTCCTATGCATATCAATTGAAATTTCATATTGAACTAGTGCCTCCTTCTGCATTGCCTAAAACCAAGACAGATGAAACAAATTAATTGAAAATATAGATTTAATCCAAAATACAAATTTATGGTATATATTTAACTATTAATAGGTCTTAATAGAGTTATTAAGTGATTGGATGATTAGTTAAGGGACTTGGTGCTGATTCAATTAGTTTAGTGGTTTAAGATGATATGTTTGATGTGAGAAGTTATATCTCATTGGAATAATTAAATACTTTGTCCTTGTACATGAGACAAATGTGTTGAACCACTATGCTTTGCATCATGGTGGTATTAGAGCAAGGGATTAGACCCTTGCAAGTTGGTGAAGGCTAAGAGGAAGTCTAGGAAAGACAAAGATGGGTTTGATAAAATTAGAAAGAAATATGCTTGAAGCACACAAAGAATTGAAGGAATCAATGAGTAATGGAAAGAAGAAAAGAGAGCAAGATGAGAAGAGGAAAAAATTGTGTGAGGAAAGGAGATATAGAAATACAACCAAGAAATAGATAGATAATGATACTTGATGCGATGGAGAGGAAGACAGGGTTGAAGCAACAAAAAGATGAACAATTTGAAAATGAGCTGGTTCAAGATGTTTAAGTAGTGATGGATGGTGAAGAAGATGAAGAACCTAGTTTCAAAGAGGTTCAAGGTGTTGAAGCAGAGACAGAAGACAAAGATTCTAGTGAGGACAACAAGGAAGCAAGTCCTATGGGGCTTGAGTATGATGAGTTAGTGGTGTTTGGGATAATGATGAGTCCTTTGAGTGAGGAGAAGGGTATAGAGGATAATGATGTAACTTTGATAATGAATGCAAACTTACAATTCCAAAAGGAATGACATGAGGTAAGTGACAATTTGGTAGAAGAAATGCTCTTAGTGAAAATGATGCAATGATGTTGGTGATGTGATGAAGACACAAACCACAACTAGAATGAATGCAACAGGGGAAAAGGGGAATATTATTATCAATAAAATATGCTACATGTAAATAGATCCAAATACATGCACTATGGGCTTACAATGGTTAGATCCTGGAGAAAAATCCTCCTCACACTACCTTCTCTCAAACTCCACCAAGAATTGCCTTTACAATGCTAGAAATGTTATTAAATAAACCCCAATTAGGTTTAGGGTTAGGAATACATTCTAGAATATGCCATTTGGATTCCATTGCCAAAATAGAAGGTTCTAGAAATCACGTTGGAAGCCAGTGTAAAATTATCTAAAGAATCCAGAAATGGTAGTCCAACTTTCGAGAGGCATAGCTTTTGATCCGGGACTTCGATTGATAAACTGCTTACATTTCTAGAAAGCTCTCAAAGAGCTCTATAGCCATATGGACTAGATTTTCTTGTCCCCCATTTTTTAGGCCTATACAAGGTCATATAATGCCTCAGACCTGACTCGAAAGCACTCTTAGGAGGTCTCTATGCAACTTAAAACTGCAATAACTTTCAAACATAAAGCCTTTTGACCTGATTCTTTTCTGGAGTGTTTAAAACTAAAAATATAATCATCCCTCCAACTTACACCCTCTAACTCATCATAATTATGGCTCAATTACAAAACCCATTTTCTACATTGACAAGTATCCCAAGGTGCTCAAAAAATCTAACCCAGAAAACTAATAGTGGAACTATGAGAGTTGGAATCTTTATTTGACCCAAATGGGTATCTAGAAATAACAACACTTTAAATAGAAACTAATACTAAGCATATTTTTGGGTGATATAGGATTGCCCTTAAACCACTAGATGCTCCTGCATCATGATGGGTCATGAGAATATCATGGAGGTTGTTTATGCTCAAAGAATAAAGATTGGATATGCTGTTGTTACCAAGACAAAAGAATATCTTTGGGTGGCATACTTGGTGAGTTTACAGGTGTATGCAGCTGGGATGATAGAAATGAAGATATCCGACTAGATGAAGAGTAGTGAGCAGGATGAAGTGTTTACAACGCCAAGGAAGAATCTTCCTAAGTGATATTCCCCCTAAAATGCCTTTGCATGTATACAATCTAACAATAGAATATTATCTTCAGGCAATGGGATTGGCTATTTTTATAAAGTTAAGAAAAGTGTCTTAGGTGGAGTTTGGTGATGACCAAAGGAGTCAATTAGACATGTCTACATCAGCATGAAATAAATAATAGTCTCCTATTATTCTATGAAGTTTAATGAGATGAACCCTCACGTTGGATGGAAATGGTTGTTTAGTTGTTTCACTAGTACATTTGACCCCATTTTTAGACCAAATTTTTTGACCATCTATTAAAT